>CM026416.1:19709040-19735409 GCA_014858505.1 Corymbia citriodora subsp. variegata | reverse complement strand
AATATCGACCATATACGTGAAATGAATCTGTGTACGTATCTAGCCAGCTCTTGCTTGTTCTCGGAAGTCTTGCCTCTCTAAACTTGCACAAATTTATCAGCACGTAAATGTCCCACAAAGGCGCACCGAAAAAGTAAACTATCTTTCAAATTTTGAGGAGAAAATGTTATTTGAGTATTTATTTTATGCACGATGCATGCCTAGGGTGTCTATATAAAGGACATGAAAACATGCAACTTGTGCATAGAGATTAGGAGAAATGGCAGTCTCCCCTTTCGCTTTGCATGTGAATGCATCCACCAATAGGTATTCTATTTCTCCTACCTTCGATCACTTCAGATGGTCCATTTCTCCGGCTCTAAAGGTACGTTACACGAAATTTAAACCCTTCTATATATAAAAGATATTTATGGTTAATTTTTTTTCTTAAGGCATACAAAAGAGAACTTGAGCATCTATTTTTCATCGATTCAAATAATCACCGGTTTGATTTTGACCTGGAATAATTGCATGGCCAGCCTATTTGGAAGGAGTTGCAGCAGCGACTGCCGTTGAAGAAGATTGATGTATCTAACACAGTCAAGAAAGCTTCAGGGATGGTGTTGGATGTCTTGGTGGATAGCTTGTACCGGTTTGCGGATCAGCCTTATCTACCCTCTCAGGTACTTAGAAAGGACGTTCTCCCTTTACTCATATGGTCCGTCTGAAAATTTCCAGACTCAGGATCGGCGTATGGAAGAGGTGACACACAATCCAGAAAATTTCGTAGTTACCTCATCAACAAATTCTCTGATGCTCGAACGATAAGCTAAAAATGAACAGTTCTCCCCAATCTTCGCGTGCCTGATAACACCGCTATGTGACCCAGTAAGCAATAGCTAACCATGGTTTCGTCGATCTGCAAACGCTCATTAAGAAGCACACACTCACAAGCGCCACAATAGCAGAAAATCAGGGTAATTAAGTGCTAATGCATTTGTATGGCAGGCACTTAAGTGCAAAAACTTTTTTTTTTTACTCACTTGAATATCACAAATATAAAAAATCAATTACTTAAGTGCCATTTCCGATTTGTCCCTCCGAAAAAGCTGATGTGGTTGCCGATCATTCGACGTGACCACCATGAAATATTTTTTAAAATTTTAAAATTTTTTATTTTTTTTATTAGGACCACAATATCTCTCTCTTGCCAACTGCTAGCAAGGCCTCAACAGCCATCGCCTACTCTGGGTGGCATCACTTGTGCCACCTAGAGCTAGATGCTACCTAGAGCGGACGAGGGCCATCATAGCCTTGCCAGTGGCAACCCAGCAACCAACGAGGGCCCTCGCAACCTTGCCCAAGGCCTTCGTGGCCAAGGGTGAGGTAGCCCTCACTTAGGACCTTCATAAGCAAGGGCAAGGCAGTCCTCACCCAATCTGGGCAAGGCAGCCATGGCCGACGAGAGTCACTAGTGACCCTTGTTGGCCATAAAGAAAAAAACGAAATAAAAAAAGAAAAATACAAAAAAAAATCTACATTGAACATTATGGTCCAATTTGGCTATCAAGTGATCGATTTTTTTTCCAATGTGATACTCAAGTGAATGAAAAAAAAATTGGCATTTAAATAAGTACCGTACAAAAGTATTGACACTTGTACTATACTTACCCTAGTATCCTTTTTCCGTCCTATAAAAATGATGAAAGTTATTGAATCCATAGAAAGAAAAGATCAAATAAGTACCCTTCAAACCTAGGTGACACTGGAATACTCAAGATCACCTTAAGCAGTAAAGGATCGGGAACATTAATAAAGCCTTAAATAACGCAAAAATAAAATGACAAATATGAGAAAGTGCTCTGAAACATGCTTAAATAATGGATTTTGAGGACCGAAACAGCTACAGTTAGGGATCTCAGTTCGGCCACAACTGAGTTCTCTGAACGAGCATTACAGATTAGTCTTATAGGGCGTATAACTTTTAAATCAAAAGTTTTAGCTGTTACTTTCAAGCGGCGCAAATTGTTGTCCCAAGCCCACCAATTAGACTTATGGCTATCTGAAGAAAGTCATCAGTAGCCGTGTCCGCGTCACTAAAGAAGGTAAGAACGGATATATTAGAGAATTAATTCTTATATCTGGTAGCAATAGATGATTCCAATGCTACTACTCTTTCAATCATTCATGAACCCTAGATAGAAAAATAACTGCGAACGAGTTCTTAAAAAGCAACTTTATTCAATAATTCAAGATTTTATCGTATCATGAAATAATTAGTGGAATTTATAACTATTTATCAAACTACAATCCTAATTGATTTCTTCCAAATTAGCGATGGTAAATATCCTAACCAGAAACATTTAAATATGAAATGACGGTAATATTTCAAAAAACACCTACTTAATTGGAATATCTTATATATTGGTTATATCAAGAAGGAAGTACCATAATCTAATTTAAATTGTAACTCTACCGGTTTAAATCAATTGGGCAGTAGCTCTTTGGCACACTTGGTGGTGTCTTGATTGTCTCCCGTGTCGTTTTTGCTGCGCACACTATCAACATTCTAACACTACATTTGAAAACTATAAGGATGCGCAAGGAAGTACAATATTTTTTTTTATTTAAGTGTGATTTTCTGAAATAATGACTTGAACAGAAGAACTTTGCACCAGTTCAAGAAATTGGAGAAGCTGTTGAAGTTGCATGCTTGGAAGGGGAATTACCAGCTGATTTCCCGGAAGGAGTATTCGTTAGAAATGGTACGTATCTAATCTGCATTTTTATGTGAAACTTAAGTTTCATGGGTATAAACTTTCAAATCTTAGGTATGTACGAGGAATATTTTCTGTCGAACTTGAGGCTTTCACAAGAACGAGCAACCGCAATAACATAGGTCGGATATAGATCTTTCCATTAAATAAAGTTCCATAGGTATTTAGGTCTGATGCGATAGGCGGAGTTGTGCACAAAGTTGTTCTATATCCAATATCATTCTCATTCATGTTCTTAACAATTAGAAAATTGATGGCAATTTTCATTTATCAAATGGATTTATGAAATTTTCTCAATTTCAGGTCCAAATCCTCAATTTGGATGTCTAATATCCACGGCGTCCCCCCTTGGAATAACAAATGAAGTATGGGTAGAAGGAGAAGGGATGCTTCATGCATTGTTCTTCAAAAAGAATGGGGATTCAGATTGGAGCATCTCCTACAAGAACAAGTACATCGAGTCCGAGACCTTCAAGCTTGAAAGGCAAAGAAACAAACCCTCCTTCATCCCTACCATTGAAGGAGATTCATTAGCTATCTTAGCTGCAGTTTCTTTGAATCAGGTAATTGGCGAGATGCTTTTTGCAATGCAAGTGTATCTTTTTAATTAGTCTACGATTTGATCAATCCGCCACCCAGATGCTTCAACATGAAGAAGCATCTTTGACCGCCTGACTCTTTTCGTTACTTTAAGATTTTCTGCCATGTGGGTCCCACTCCAAGTGAAAAGGGACCCGCCAACAGTCCATATAAAGCGTATGCAATACATCTAACCTTTTGCTAAGGAAACTAAAGTGCTCAAAGAACTGCAAATTAAGATTCGGTGCTTTGACAGATTAGATTCAATGCTGATACCAAGTTCATTTGCAACACAAGTGTGTTCGAGCACTCGGGGAAGCTGTACGCGACAGCAGAGAATTACTTGCCTCACGAGATTGACCCACGAACCCTAGGAACATCTGGTGAGTGGGACTTCAATGGAGATTGGGATCGATCTTGCACTAGCCATCCGAAGGTTGCTATACTATACTAATATTTTACTTGACTGCGTCATTAAAGCATTCGTGTTTATAGCACTGATGGATCTTTTTGAGGTTTGTTTGCAAAAACTACGCTTCTCAAACAGAAAGCTCCGGGGAGTGGCGAACTTGTAATCATGGGGATTGATGTCAAGAAACCTTTCCTTCTGGTAGGAGTGGTAACCGGTAATATTTCTTCTCTTCTTAGTCACTTGGAAGTGGTAAAATAATAGGGATTGCATGGCTGTTAGAAGAAGCTACATCTGATGCAAGCTAAGCCAATTAAAGTTGGTAAATTACAAAAGACAAACTAAATGTTGATTAATAACTCAAATGAAAGTTGGCAACTTAATTGGAGAAGAATTGATAAATCACTCAAATAAAGGTTGGTATTTTCATACAATAGTCAGCAAATTAAGACGTTGATAAGGACAATAGGAATATCTGAGTTTTAGATTGTATCTTTAATTGCTCTGGGGATGAACCAAAGCTATATGGCTAACTCTTGATTGAACATTAGTAGATTCTAATCGTTCCGAACTTAACTTGTTTTCAGCTGATGGAAAGGAGCTTCGTCACAAGGTGGATGTCAAATTAGACAAAAGTGTCCTCAGCCATGAGATTGGGGTCACACAGAGGTTTTAGCATTTTCTTTACCACCCTTCAAAATATATGGTGACACATAAATGCATGTCCGATGAATTCAAGTTTTATCCCATTATCATCATCATCATCATCATCATCATCATCATCATCATCATCAGACGTGCAAATTTTAGAGATCGACTTATATTTTCCTCATTCAGGTACAATATCATAGTGGATCATCCTGTTGTATTGGACCCCCAAAGACTCGCCAAGGGAGGCCCGTGAGTATACTTCTCATTGAAAAAATAATGTCCACAAGCCATGAATAGTTCGTGCCAAGAGCAACTAGCTCCTCACATTATGTCCTTATTTTCGCTAAACAGATTGCTGAAGTATGATAAAGAAGGAACAACGAGGTTTGGAGTAATGCCACGATATGGCGATGCCGACTCCATCCGTTGGTTTGAAGTAGAAACATGCTGCGCATTTCACATTCTCAATACCTTTGAGGATGGAGATGAGATACTTAGCATTATTTTTAGAATTTTCTTTGCAATTATAAATGACCGATGATCATGTGGGATTTATCACTTGGACTTATGAGCACAATCCTTCATTTTCTCTATTTCTCACTAATTAATTGAGAAACACAGGTTGTGGTTAGGGGCTGTAGGGCCATGGCATCCATATTGCCAGGTCCAGACTGGGGTGTGGACAAGTTTGATTGGTTCTCAAGAGGATACAAATTACCTCCGAAAAATAGGGGAAATGGCAATGAAGAAGAAGGTTTTCTTTTTCATTGTGTGTATGAGTGGAGATTGAACATGGAAACTGGAGATGTCGGCGAGAGAAATCTCAGTGGCACTCACTTCTCCATGGATTTTCCATTCGTCAATGCGAATTTCGTAGGATTGAAGAACAAGTTCGGCTTCACTCAAGTTGTCGATTCAGTAGCAAGTTCTAGTTGCGGTAACGAATAATAATAATGATCTAGTGAAATCGCTAGCTTTTACGATAAATACCGTGTACAATACATATTATTTTTACTAACTTTTCATCCTTTTTAATTCTCAGGGCTACCAAAGTTTGGAAGTCTGGCCAAATTATACTTTGACGAATCACAGGCTGAGCTGTTTAAGGTATGAACAGTTACATCTCTTTAATTTCAATAAATCACCCTAGTTTTTTTTTTAATCATTCTATATTTGGTACAAGTTAATCTTAGACATCTGTCAGAATAAGCTAACGATGAGAATAATTTGTTTCGTCCACTGGGTTGTGTTGGAAAAGATGAGAACTAAAAAATTGTTTGTATTAAGGGTTAATTTCACTAAAACCCCAAACATGTACACATATGATAGATTTACTTCAAACTAATTTTTTAATTATAAAGAAAATTCTTAAACTGGTATACCTATGACATATTTACCCTCTGTTAATTTCCATTGAATTTTATCATCAAATTACTTATTTGGGTAACACGTGATAGTTAAAGGGCATATCAATTTGGGATTTTATTCTCAATTTATCATAGCTGAATTAATTGGTGATTTTTTTGTAGTATTAATCCAATTCAAAGAAAACTTATAGAGGGTAAATTTGTCACAAATATATCAATTTAGGGTTTTTTGTGGTCAAAAAATTAATTTGTCATAGGCGTACCAATTTGGAGTTTTTTGTGGTGTTAACCTTGTATTAATGAATGTATGATGAGTTTTGTACAATCTTTATGTTCATGCGAGGATAATAGGACAAGTCTACTATTGCCTTTCGAGCAAAACGTATTCTTCTCCATGCTAGATTTGTGAAGGAGTTGGTAAACATCCAAACCCTAATCGTAAAGAGATTATTGGTCACTAGGTTCATTGATTTTTTTTTTTTTTGATAAGGTAAGCTTGTATATAAACAAAAACACCACTGTATAACTTAGAGGATAATGTCACCTATTTACACTCAAATAACAAGAGCTACTGAGTGGAAAGGTGCCAGAATCCGAGCAAATCTACAATAGAAGCTACAAAAGGAAGCCACAAAAGATTTATCTCTAGGTTCATTGATAACATGTTGATAACAACAAAAACCTTTATGAAATTACCAACTCTTTTTTTTTAATTGCAAATTACGAAGTTTTCTTATCAACTTTTATTTGTCTTTCCTGTAGACACTTTTGATTTGCAAACACTCATATGAATTTGCCAATCTTTTATCAATTTTTTTCCAATTAAATTACTAGATAATTTTGGGTTGCCAACTCTAATTTCAGTTATTCACCAATGTTTATTTGGCTTTTTTAAGTTTATGAACTTTTGTCATCATTTACCAACCTTGTTTATTTTTCTCACAAATGCCTTTAATTTATCTAACTATTATACCTCTATTTGTGGGGTTTACTAGCTTTTCTTCTCTCATATCTGACAAGAAAAACTTCTCTTATCTTGCTAACTTTTGTTTATCCTTTTTACCCCTTAAATTTATCAACTTCTCTAATCTATCTGCCTTTCTCAGCAATGGATCAAATTTATCAACTTGTCTAATCTATCTGCCTTTCTCAGCAATGGATCAAATTCATCAACCTTTATCTTTGCGGCTTATCAACTTTTCCCTGTTAATATACCAGCTAATTTTGGGTCAACAATACTCTTTTAAGTTGTTTGCCAACGTTTTATTTAAAATTTATTTGAAAAAAAATTCTATTGAGCACTACTTTTACTTGCCTTGCATACCAACTGTTTAATTTTACCAACTCTTTCTAGAAATTACCGATCTGAATTAGAGTGAATCAATTTTTTTAATTACGTTATCTGCTAGCTTTGTATTGAAACTTTTATTTGAGCTAATTACGAAATAACCAAATTTCCTTATCCCCGACGAACATTAAATGAGAGTAGTAGCCTTTGACTTACTAGCTTTTTCCCGATTGAATAGCCCATTAGTTTTTCGTTGTCTTAGGACTTAAGCATAGTTCGCTTTGTTTCTAATGAATACAGTTTATTACTGTTGGACCAGGAAGGAGAGTACGACCAGGCAGTAAAGGTTGAATATCATAAGTTTGAGGAGGGCAACTTTTGTAGCGGCAGTGTGTTCGCCGCTAAAAATGGCAGTGCCAAAGATGAAGATGAAGATGATGGTTGGATCGTAACTTTTGTTCACAATGAAGTGTCCGATGAGACCCAAGTACGTTCTTATCTGCCTCAATACTCCATATTGCCCTTTCTATTCTTCGAGTGGGGAAAAAAAGAAGAAGAAGAGAAACCACACCACATCATCTTTTATATATAATATTTTTGGAAAGAAAAAAAAAGAAAACTTTGATGATTATGAATCCATATCATTTCTACCACCCAGTTAATTGAATTTCCAAATTTACAACCAATCCGTAAAATATGTAAATTAAATTACCGATATTTTGAAATCCTATCCATTTGCATTTCTGAAGACGCATTAATAAATACTTAGCTTGCCATTTCCTGATTTGTTGGGCATGCTCCATGCTCGCAGGTTCATGTAATCGATGTAAAGGATTTCGGAGGCGAGCCGGTGGCGAAGTTAAGTTTGCCGCAGAGAGTGCCATATGGATTTCATGGCACTTTCATAGCCACACCTAGTATAAATTAGCTAGCCCACATGATGCAGACGACTTAGATCTGTCATCAAGTTTCTGCGGGCTTAATTAGTATTAGCATGTCTTGTGTCTATGTGATTAAATGGCTTGTTATGACTTTCTGATTGGGATGTACTTATTTCGTGTTTATGGAAGTCTAAAGACATGATTGGATGTGCTCTACAAACATTTGAATTTGGCAAATTATGTATGTGCATGTGAGTGATTCGTTCCAAAATACATCAAACTTTGGTGTTGTTGACTTCAAAGTTCAAATCGAGACATCGATTTATAAGAGAAAGATAGCACTAGAGTTTGTGGAATGACAACGCCAGTTCACCATTGTTTAGATACACCACTTAATGCATTAAGATGCATTATGCATATATGTTGCATAGCCTACACAGTTTGAAGTTAATCTATTCCTGGGTTTTGAAACACTCCGAGTGGATCTATTCGATAATAATTTGGTTGCATCAATAAAGCAAAGGAAGCCTAGGATAAGCTTGTCACCAATATTCTACTTCAAACATTGATGATCAATATCAGCTGTTAGGAAATCTTCGCCGTATGCATAAGGAACACGAGTTAGTCCATGAATGGTTTTTTTATCCTCTTACATGCTATCTATGATCAATTAGCATTATTTGAGACAATGCGTCAACGCCTAAATTTTGACTATTTCACTTATTCATCACAATATACATATATATATGGAAAATTTTCAAAAAAGGACCTAGAGTGAGCCTATTTTCTCAAATAAGGACCTCAAATCGCCGGGTAGCCTAATGTTCGTCGGCTAGCGAGCATGTGGCATTTTTGATAGCCAGAATAAGAGCAATTTTGTCAAAAAAAATTGATAGAATTTAACAAACCCTAAACTAAATCCCCAAACTCTTCACATTCTCATGTTTTCTTCTTCTCTGTTCACGTTGTAGAGCTTGTCGCGGTCGGCAAAGTTGAGCTAACATGTCATGGAGGCCGAGCTCGCCATCGCCGGCAATGCCACGATGCAGCTCAGTATCGTTGCAAGGAGAAGAAGAAGCAGCAGCGAGCCGCCGCCATTACGACAAATCGTCTCCATTGTCTCTAGGCAGAGAGATCTTCGGGCGAGCTCAGCCGCTTGATTCCGTCATGGGATTTTTGCAGAGGATCGCAAGAGAGGAAACCCTAAGAGTCGAGAGAGTGAGGTGGAATGCGGATCCACTTCCACGGACCCAACCGAGAGACATAGAGCATCTCGATCTCAAGGACCCACATCTTGGGCACAATGTGAATCCACTTTCACAGAGAGAGAGAGGGGCAGGCGAGGGGGTGCTGGCACGTACCTTTAAAACTCGAGGAGTCAGGAATCTTGCTCCATTAACAATGAAAGAGCCTGGAAGATGAAATGCAAAAGAAGAATAGCGTGAACAGTTTGGGATTTCTGTTTTTAGAATTTGTTAATTTCTATCAATTTTTTTGACAAAATTGCCCTTATTTTGGCCACCAAAATGCCATACGCTCATCGGCCGACGAACATTTGGTTGTCCGGCGATTTGAAGTCCTTATTTGAGACTGGTTTAGCCACTTCGGGTCTTCATTTGAGACAATAGCCACTTTGGATCCTTATTTGAGAAAATAAGCTCACTTTGGGTCATTTTTTGAAATTTTCCATATATATATATTTCATAATATTACATTTAGATTTATTTTTTAAATCTAAAAAAACCTGAAAATAATAGAAAATAAAAAATAAAAAATATCAAAATTAGAGAATAATTCGATTATGGAGGGAGGTTTAAAAAGTTTTAAATTTTGAATGATGGAGCCATTTATTTGATTGAGCATATTTTAGAATTTTGAATGATGGAACCATTTTTAGTTGAGCCGATTTTGAAAAGGATTTTAAACTTTGGAGCCATTTTTGGTTGAGCGGTTTCCTCTCTATGCAGAAGATCATCATTTGTTGAGTAAATATGTGCTACAATCAGGAGAAATTTTGCTGAATAACAAATCATTTTTCCTTTATAGATCGAGGCCAAGAGGAGGAGGAAGAGGACGGGTGCAATGTGGGAGGATTATGAAAAGAGGGAACTCATGAAATGTGAAGAAAATTTGAGAGAAGGAAGACTCCAAAAAAAAAAAAGGTGAGTGAGGAGGTCTCGTGAAAGAGGGAAAGAAGACATCCTACAGTGGAGACAAGAGAGAAGAAAAGGAGGGGGGGGGGGGGGGGGCCTGTCTTCTTCGGTCACCTCGACCGAACACTTCTCAGCACCCGCAACTCCGATTGCCCCTGTGCCACCGCCACTAAAGATGCCATACAACTCTACCCGATGATGCTACCGCATGAAGACAAACTCCGCCACATTTCAGCCCCTTTGAGACGAGTTGCTATACCTCAGCCTCTCGACGACGAACTATTACTGTTGTCCCGAGCTCGCCGTCCCCACTCAAGTCATGACCCCGCTGCAATATTGAGTCGGTCTCGCCATATTGGAACTAACTACTGAAGAACCTATCCTGAAAAGCAACCAAGCCCCGAGCCAACTTGTTGTAGCATGCAATCAGCGCCTAGCAACGAATCGCATCCTTGTTGCCTAGTCTGAGTTCAAGTTACAGCTTCTGCATGTGCTTTACGCCTTGCAACGTGCCTGCCCACTTGGCTGGTCATGACATTCATAGGTGGTAGCAAATAAAAGTGCTGCAAATTCTCCTTATTGGCACGCTTCTATTTGTTTCTTTTGGCAAGCGTCCATCACCAAGGATTCTTGCTTTGCCGCTTTTGCCTGAGATCATCGACGACCGCGAGAAACGAATAAGCCAAACATCTTTAGTGGCGGTGGAACATGGTTAGGTGATGTCATTAGTAATAGAAAGCTGTCTTGGATTGTATGTGAGAACTGAAGAAAGACCATTAAGGTAATATCCTAATCTATTCGCTTATTTGAATATTAAATTGCTTGATTTGTAATGTATTTGCCGCTAGCATGATTTCCTTGAGATATTAGGCACATTCTGATTAGGTGAAGTTCTTGTATTGTGTCAAAAAAATCTTAATAATCAAAAACATTGAGCCATGAGACATTAGGTCAAGTTTTTGATTGTTTTGATTTTCTATCTTGGGTTAGGGTAAATTATGTCCTTTATATGATCAGTTACATTGCATGTGTTGATTTTTAATAAACTGCAAAAAAAATGCAAAAAAAAATTGGTTGCATATTAGGGTAGATTACTGCATTTCATGTCAAACTAGTCTTATAGTTTGCATTGCAAATAAGGTAGATGATTAGGAAATTTCATTAGTTAAAATATATTTTTGATTATTCTTTATTCAATATTAAATCATGGTAAACAAGAAGCAATTTCTTATTCTAATAAAAAGGTCATAAAAATAAAATAAAAAATAAAGAGAACATGAATAGGCATATAACATTAATATGTCATTCATCCCACGTCATGCAGTACATGCATATCTAGGGTTATGTAAATTATATTGCATATATGTTATAATAGTTTTCAATTAACATATGTCATTAGAGTTAGGCCATTTAATTGCATGTCATATGTCATTAGAGTAAAAATCATGCATATTAAATCTAGATTAAAGTTATACATAATTGATTTTATAAAAAAATTCATAAAAATTAGATGTCATCCTGTTTAAAAATTATGTTTAGGGCATGCATTTTTAGTTATAGTTTTTTTTTTCTTTAAGGTTGATTATGATTCTTATATTTACCCTTTTGGACTTATTGAATGTTATTGATTGTGATCCGTATGATCACTCATTTCCATGTTAGTGACTTAGGTTAAAATCAACCAAGACTGCTTGCAAAGATTGTTTTTGAAACTTAAAGAAAAATGGTACCGAAAGGGCACTAGTTTAATTAGCGTAACTATGTCCCCGAACCTATTGAATCTCTGGTTCACAGAAGTAAAGTGTTATCCCATACTTTACTTGAGTTTCTAATCAACCCTAATTGATTAGTGGCAACTTCTAATTGAATAAAATTACATGTTTAAATAGATTAAATTTTGAGTACCAAGTTGTGGTCGGTAGGACTTAAGAGAGTCTGCACTAAGTCTTCGAACTTAATAATCCATTAGTTTTTCATTAGTGATTCACCTTTGATAAGGTCGCAACACAATGGGATGCGGATTCTAGTACTTTTTAAATTGTTGAATATCATATGCTTGTTTTGCAATTTCCAATGGCACTTCACGATGAGTTTAAGTTTGTGCGAGCTTCGCTTATCCAAAGAAATCCTTTACCTTGTCATGAGGAAGTTGTCTCGGAGTTGTGCGCTAAGATGACTTGACTTACTCCTTTGGAGGCACATGGCACTAGCTTCTCTGTCTCAGAGTTGTTTTAAATGCGAGGCTAAGATTTGAAGAATGCATATAATGTCTAAGATATGCCTATGTTTAGGCTTGCTCAATTATTTGGTTTGGAAGTACCTACTCCTAGACAGGAATGATGAAGAATAGTACTATTTTGAGATAGGATTCTAAGAAGCTTTCTTTTTCTATATTTCAAGGAATTGTAGGTACAAAACACCTCAATATCTTGAGAATATTGTGTTTTTATCATTGTTACGACCTTCCTGAAGGTGAATCACTATGAGAATACTAATGGATTACTAAGTCCGAAAGCTTAGTGCGAACTTTCCCAAGCCTTACCAATCGCAACTTGGTACTCAAAATTTAACATTGTTAAACATGCAATTTTATTCAATTAGGAGTCATCACTAATCAATTAGGGTTAATTAGAAACCCAAGTAAAGTATGAGAGAATACTTTATTTCTGCGAACCGGAGATTATGAGAGAATACTTTAGTTTTGTGAACCAGAGATTCAATAAATTCAAGAACATGATTACACTAAGTTAAACTAGCGCAATTTCGGTATTATTTCTTTTTAAGCTTCAAAAATATTTTTTGCAAGCAATCTTGGTTGATTTTAACCTAAACCACTAATATGGAAAGGAGTGGTCATATGGATCACAATTAATAACATTCAGTAAGTCCAAAAGGATAAATGTAAGAATCATAATCAACCTTAAGGCAAAACAAACTATAACTAAAAATGCACGCCCTAAACATAAATTCTAAATGGGATGACATCTATTTTTTTTGGACTTTTCTAAAATTAATTATATATAACTTTAGTCTAGATTTAATAAACATGATTTTTACTCTAATGACATATGACATGCAATTTAAATGGCCTAGCTCTAATGACATACGTTAATTGAAAACTATTGTGATAGGGATGCAACATAATTTACATGACCCTAAATATGCATGTATTACATGATGTGGGATGAATAACATATTAATACTATATCAATGCATTTTTTTTGACTTTTTATTGGAATAAGAAATTGCTTATTATTTACCATGATTTAATATGGAATAAAGAATAATAATAAAAACTATTTTAACTAATGAAATTTCCTAAGCTTCTATGTCATATGCAATGTAGACTATAAGTGTAGTCTGACATGAAATGCATTAATCTACTCTATTATGCAACGGATTTTTTTATGCATTTTCATAAGCTTACTAAAAAATCAACATATATAATGCAACCGATCATATAAAGCACACAATTTGCCCCAACCCAAGATAAAAAAATCCAAACAATCAAAAACTTGATTCGACGTCTCGTGGCTCAATATTTTTTATTATTAAGATTTTTTTTTTAAAACACAACACAACAACTTAACTTAATCATAATATGCCTAATATCTCAAGGAAATCACACTTGTCACAAATATGTTGCAAATTAGGAAATTTAATATTCAAATGAACGAATAGATTAGAAAATTACCTCGATGGTCCTTCTTTGGCTTTCACAGACAGCTGGTGATGTCTTGTTATCATTAATGATAGCACGGCAGCAATGGACAGCCAACGACGATGAGCAACAGCAGCAAAATTGGACAGCAAACAACCACGAGCAGCAGTGGCAAAATTGGGTAGCAAATGACCATGAGTAGTGACAAAAATGGACAGCAAACGATCACGAACAGCAATAGCACGACCATGAATAGCAGCGGCAAAACTGGACAGTGAACAACCATGAGCCACTGCAGCAAAATTTGGACAGCAAACAACCACAAACAGCAGCAACATAAAGCGGGGATGCAATGGCAGTCAATTGATCTCCAAGGTTTCCTCACCTTTGACCTTTTCCCACTCACTTTTTTTTAGCCTTTCTTCTCTCCACGTTTCCTCACCTTTGACCATTTTCTCTCCTCCCTGACTCCTCACCTCTGATGCCTCCTTTTATAGCAAAAATTCTCCCATGTATTGTTGGAAAGTCAGGATCCGTGGAGTTAATTGATGATTCTTGGAAAATTGCTTAATTTTGGTTTGATTTGTCATTGAGAATTGATTGTGAATCACTCTAATTCACTTTCAAATTAGCACTTCAAATCTTTTGATTTCCTTTTTAGCTTCTATTCATATTCTTGCGAACACGTCCAAATTCACTCGTCTTCATTCACGATTTCATGACCAGCTTGATTCTTTCCCTTAATTTCCTATCACAATTCTATGACTAGCTTATTAGTTTCTTTTCGTAAATTTCAGTAGCCCACATTTTCCACAAATGCTTTGATTTTCTTCCCTCCATTTTGTCTGTCTTGCTGTATATTCTTTCGTCATTTATCCCACAAATTCCTCCAAAATTTACTAGAAAGAAGATTCTTGTGATTGATTGGTTTCCTCCTTGTGGAAATTGCAACCCCCATGTATCCAATTGATTTCCTTCCAAATTTTCTATCCATAAAACATCAATTGAAGGTATCCTCCTTGCAATGTAAAATTATGCAATGCCAATTTTGCTTAGGGGTCGGATCAACCCTCAAATTTTTTATTCAAATAAATGTTCATATGTGAGGCCAAAAATTTAGGTGTCAACAATCATGTCAATAAAATCAATATGGATATGAGCAAGTTTAGATAAATTTTTCATGAGATAAAACCATATCTCAATAGCTCTCCTTATCTTTCTAAAACTTCTTTGATCAAATAACAATGATCTTATTAAAACACACTGAACAAATTGATAGTTGTTTGAGAGTTACACAATAGATTTCATCTGTCAATATTTGGTTCTATTGCAAACATTATCAAATAAATAAGCCAATCATGACAATTGTAACCTACCATTTCCATCCGGAGGGAAAAAGACATAGGTTTAGGGATATTGCCTAGGGTTTTGCAAGTACAGTCTTTAGGCTATTGTGAAAATAGTTACATTTTGTGAGTCACAAATTTTTGAAAAAGTTGACCTCATAATTTTTTATTTTTTGTTTCTTGTTTTTTGTGGTCCAAACAAGTTGTTATTCTTACAATGGGTTAAAGACAGTCAAATAAGCATTGCTCATTACCTAAAGCTGTACCCAAGGCACTCAACTTTTTATATCTAAATTTTGGCAATCAATTTAATCATTCATTAATTGCATAGAAAATTAGAGATTGATTTTTAACACCTAAACAAAAATAGTTTTCATCAAATTACATAAGCATATAGGTATTCGTGAGTAGGCCTTCTCTCGGGGCTTCGCATTGCACACGGCTTCAATTAGAGAAGGGAGAAATCGAGAGAGCCAGAGAGTAGAGGCTGAAGAAAAGGGGCACGCTTTGGCAGACAGGAATAGACAAGAAAAGTGAGAGCTGAAGCGGAGGAGGAAGACGTTCACAAAAAGAGAGAGCGGATCTTCGACACCGTGGCATCTTCCGCTCTCTGCCGTGCGCCTTCTGCTCGATCTCTTTTGCACTCGGATGTTCCAGCGAGCTACAGAGCCCTTTTCTTCGACGCCAATTCCTGCAGTTTCAGTATATGCGCGACGATCTCCAGCGAATTCCAGGCGTTCTTGACCATACTCACAGCCATGGCCGCTAGAGGTGTCACCGTCCATTTCATGCTAGCTTCACAGCGATCACACCTCGCTAGAACAGCCCCTGGCAAGCACAACCAGCATCCTTGGTGGTTTTCCAGCGACGACCCAGCGACAATCCAACCATTCCCAAGTCATATTTATTGGTCTCTTTGCAGAATTAGAAGTCCATTGTCGATCACCAATCCAATATCATACGTGCTCTATATAGTTTCTTCAAGTCGATCAGAATCTTTTTCCAAACCATATCAAAGTTCTTTTTCAACATGGATAAAACCTAAAATACAAACAACTTTTGCATTTATCAAGATCAATATAAAGCATACCAACCAAAAAAAAAAATCAATACAAATCATGGATAGTTTTGTCAACTTCAAAAACAGTAGAAGGTTTCTTAACAACTTGCATCTGTGTGACATATCTACTCTCCGTTAAGGTTTGTCGATGAGCACCATCAAAAGTCTGTTTACATGGATGGTAGAAAGAAAACAATATTGATATGGTGCCCATGTAGCTTTAGTATAATAAAAATTACATTATTTTAGTAAAAAAATCATTTAACAAAAGCTTGAGAAGGGTGAATGTGTCGTACAAGTATAAATTTTGAATTTTTTAATGTCATATCCGGTTCCACCTCTCCTCAATAGCCCGGCCGTCTTCACGTGGAAGCCTCTCTCATCGGGTGAGTTCTCGACTGCCTCGGCTTGGGAGTCTACCAGGTATCGGGCTTTGCGAGTCCCTTGGTCTTCTTTAGTGTGGCACAAATCTTTAGTACCAAGGCATCAATTTCTACTTTGGTTGATTGCTAGAAACCGATTACCTACCCAAACATTCCTTTTTTCGATTGGGAGGCTTACTGGTGCTATGTGTGCCTTTTGTAATTCTAGGCCAGATACTATTGATCACCTATTTTTTGACTGCCATATAACACATGTTCTTGCTGTCTCGTGGGCGGGCAAGTGCAATTTGACTTGGCCAGGAGGATCGTGGAGTAATACCATGGTTTGGGCCAGCAATAATCTTTTTGGTAAAGGCTTCCAGAAGGAAATACCCAGGTTCTCCTTTGCTGTTCTATGTTATATTATTTGGAAGTCTCGTAATGATATTTTATTTCGAAGTAAAGTGATCTCCATTCCCTCAATGAAGTACTATATTTTCAAGGCTGTCAGGGACAAGGTGTTGTCTGGACCGTTGGTGCAAGACAATATAGTGAATAGACGTCTTCAGAGAGCTTGGGGTTTAAGTACCTCCATTTTTACTGGTTAAGATTAATGTGATATCCTCCTGGGTGTTTTGTTGATGTTTTGTGTTTGTAACTATTAGTTATCCTTAGATTGTGGTTCCTTTCCACTCAATAGTCTAAGTTGAGTGCAAATTGGAGCCGTCATCCGTTAGTTTGTACAGGTTATGGATAAAAATTACATTATTTTAGTAAAAAAATCATTTAACAAAAGCTTGAGAAGGGTGAATGTGTCGTACAAGTATAAATTTTGAATTTTTTAATGTCACAAATTTTTTTAAGGATAAATGTGTCATAATTAACATAATTTGAGACTTTTTATATCACAAAAATAATTCAAAATAAACATGTCACAGTGAACATAATTTGGGGTTTTTGGTAGTTATTTTCTAATAGAACTTTGTCAAATTACAAATTTGCATGGGAAAATTAATTTGAAAATTTGACATTGTTTGAATGAAAGAGTCACTACAAGCTTAAAATTAGGATTTGATCTTTTAAATCTTGATACTAAAAGAATTTTTAAGGAGTTTCCGATTCACTCTTATCTTTTATTCGGATGTAATAACCAGGAGATACAAAGTTTGAAATGAATTTACACAATTTCCATCTATGTGTTCTTCCTTTTATTATTTAATAACATGCTTCCATGTTATTAGACCATATATTAGTGGAACAGTACGTCTGCTCCTATAAAAGTTGCATCTATTTGTTATACTACGTTCATTTAAAAAAGAAGAAGAAGCCAAAGTATTGTGTACGTTTACAAACATTAATTGTAGATAAATAAGCCATAATTGTAGATAAATAAGCCACAATGTCTAAGATTCCACAATCTCTTTTTTCCATTATTCATTTAAGCGCCCGGCTTTTTCTAAAATTCTATAATCGAATAATATTAATCTTATTAAAATGTACTGAACAAATAGAATTATATTTGAGTATTACAAAATGGAGTTACTGCACAATATTTCGTCCTGTTGCGACCATTATTGAATAAAATATGCCAATAATGACAATTAAGATTCCCCTATCTGTTTTTTCTGTTTGCCTTTTTTCTTAACCACCCAAATTTTTAAACCTAATCTAGCCAGATGCGACAGCATGCCAAACTTACGAGGTCGGTGCAATTTTATACTCGTCAGGTCATTGACAGGAAATGGACTTACATGATATTATATGAGAGAGGAGTCACGAAAAAAGTTTCAATAATATGAGATTCGTATCTTTAACCTATCATGATTTCAAAATCATAATAAATTCGATTCTGTTCCCTAAATTAATCCCCATGCATCACGGGGCATCATAACTTATTGTCAATTGTCGCCATTAATTTAAGACAAATGTTTTATACTTTTTTTTTTTTTTTTGGGTAAGGTAGGTATTATAAACTTTCAACCAAACGAACTTGTACAAGGAAGGTGAGTCACGGCACCAACAATCACTCAATAGGACAACAAATCATTGGAGTGAGGAGGTACCATGATCGCAGCAGGGATGTGCAATCAGAGTAGTAATAAAACTAAGCAAAAGAACCTAGACAGCCCAATCCTGAGCCTCACTCGGCACCACACCAAAAATACAATGGTCTATCCCCCAACTCCAATGCATCCTCCTATTACTGGGGTTATCCTCAACCCATTTAAAAGCAAGAGCTTTATCCTTAACCGCATTTGAAAGGTACTGCTTTGTAGATGGAATATATAAGGTGTGCGCTCAGAAGAGAATATCGTTCCTCCACTTCCAAATTATATAACATAGGGCGCCAAATGAAAACCGAACAATCTCCCGTGAAAACCCTCTACCAGACAACGAGTTGATGGCCAAATGGTTTATACTTTGTCTCCACAAGATATAGAAACCATGCAACTAATGGATAAATTAAGTGTGAAAATGGCAATACATTCTCTGTTGAGGTGTACATATGTTTGTGTAACAAAAGTCTTATTCCGGAGATTTGGTATGATGTGAAGCAGTTAATAATTCTCATTAGTTGTTAATCATTAGCTTAAGTTTCTGAATGAAAATGAATATACCTAAATATGTTGATAGACTCAAACTTAAGTTCTCCCTTGGTGATCTCTCAAATGAAAGTATCGTGCTTATGATGCACTCTTCAAATATCTTTTTTCTCACGGCATTAACATCTTGAATCTTCCAATTTTTTGCTCTAGTAATGCTTAATAGAAATGCTTAAAAACATTCTATTGAGGTTAGATAGGTAACGATTTGAATGCATGGAAAGCAGTAACTTCTTGACTAGACTAGCTACTCGAATTACTCTTTAACTAATTAAACACCAAGGGGATGATGACTTTTTCTTGTTCAAATCTCTCTCTCCCCTCTCCTTCTGCCCACCAAGGGATGTTTTATACAAAAAGTGTTTAATGAGAAAGTGGATTTTGTACAATATGTAGACAATTGCAAGGCAATATATCGCGCGATTGACAATTTGTTTTTTGTTGGACCACCTACTCTTTTAGCTATGCTTTAATACATAGATGAACGTGTTGACAGAAAATTGCATACCAATAAATCCATAACATGGTACCCTCTCACTCTAGTGACATATTGTCCCGTAGAGTGATTGCTGGTGCCGTGGGTCTCTCTTCTATACAGGATCTCTTGGTTGAAAACTTAATATACTTACCTTACCAAAAAAAAAATAAATCCATAGCACATGAAGGTTGATTGATATTGACTATAGTTGTAAATGAGTCTGTGTACGTATCTAGCCAGCTCTTGCTTGTTCTGGTCAGTCTTGCCTCTCTAAACTTGCACAAATTTATCTGCACGGTGCACCGAGAAAGTAAAGTATTTTCACTTTTTTCAGGACAAAATGCAAGAATGCATGTATTCATGTATCGAGCTCGTCCTTTGCTCTTACTGTGTTTCTTGATAAGTGATGAATTTGGTCCATTGCTCTTACTGTGTTTCTTGATAAGTGATGAATTTGGTCCAACAAAACATGAATGTGTTTCTTGATAAGTGATGAATTTGGATCCATATCAAGGACCACCTTACCTATTGGACCGTGATTTTTCTTTTTTTCGAATGTGACGACATAGAGTGTATAATATAGATGCATGAGATGTGGCGAAGATAGGGTTCTGACGACACCTCATTTATAATTAGATAGCCTCCAAATTTAATGACCAAGAGATTAATTGCGTCTTCGTATATAATCTTGTCATTTGCCTAATTTGTCTATATAATAGACTTGAAACCACGCAACATGTGAATAGGGAAGTGAAAAAAATGGCAGTCTCTCCTTTCGCCTTGCACGTGAATGCATCCACCAGTAGGCGTCCTATTTCTTCTACCTTTGATCACCTCAAAAAGTCCGTCTCTCCTGCTCTAAAGGTACGTTACAGGAATCCAAATCCCATCTATATATAAAAGATTAGTATATATTTATGTTGAAAGTTTTCCTATGGCAAGCCCAAGAAAACTTGAGAGTATGGGTTTTCAAAACCGGTTCGAATTTGATTTTAAAAAAAATTGCATGATCAGCCAATTTGGAAGGAGCTGAAGCAACAACTGCCGTTGAAGAAGATCGATGTATCCAGCACAGTCAAGAAAGCTTCAGGGATGGTGTTGGATGTCCTGGTGGATGGCTTGTACCGGTTTGTCGATCAACCTTACCTTCCATCTCAGGTACTTAGAAACGAGGTTCTCTCTTGTTCTTTTTTTAAGATCCTGGCTTGGTTGATAACACTGCCTGTAACATAGCAAGCGATAGGTAAACACGGATTTGTCGATCCGCAAACATGCACTCTGGCGCATGTTCACAGGAGTAACGAAAAAGAGAAATCTCCTTTTGTATTCGGTAAAATATGACGAAAAACAAAGAAAAGATTAAAAAAGAGAGTATCTATCCTGGAAACCCCAAAATAACCTTAAGGAGCCACAAAAAAAAAAGTTAAGGAGTAAAGAGTTCGGAAAATTAAACCAAAGTGTAAGGTAACACGAAAGAAAATGACATAACAATATAAAAGAGCCCCCGAAAATGCCTGAACAATGGATTTTGATGTGCGAAACAACTGTAAATAAGGATTATAATTTGACCATAGTGTAATACATGGAACAAGCGTTGCAGATTGATATTATGGGCTCCGAAACACTTCTTGGATAAATATGGTTGTTTCTCGTGCTCTGTGCAAATTGTTTTGTAGAGCCCCCCTATTGGATCTCTCAAAACGCTCTAGAAAGTCATTAAGGCTGCGCATGGTAACCATTCTATTTATGTTTCTGAAATAGATTTTTATTCCAGACCTATTTCTGGAATAGAAATCCGTTTGGTAAAAAAAATTTCATTTATATTTCTGGAACAAATTTCTATTCCAAAAATAGGTTTGGAACAGAAATCAGAAACAAATTTTTTTTACTTTTCTATTTTTGGAACAGAAATAAAAAATTGTTTCTCTTTTTCTTACTCTTCACTCGAAGAAATTTTTTTCCGTCCGTCACTCACCACCACCACCACCACCACCCACCACTGGCCCCCGGCCGCCGCCATTCGCCATCATCCACCGCCCATCATCCGCCGCCTTCCGGTCGCTGTCCGCGGCTGACGACTGGCAGCACCTAGCACGCGGCGATCGGCGACCGGCGACCGGGGATCGGCGGCGGCAACCGGCGACCGGGGATCGGCGGCGGCAACCGGCGACCGGCGACGCCGATGGCCGTGCGCCGGTCGCCGCCAGCGTCTGCCGCCGCCGATCCCCGCTCCTCTCATTATTACCATTACTTAGATGCGGTAAAAAAATTTTGATTATCAAACGAATTTCTCTTACAAGAGTAGAAATTTTTTGTTGTTATTAAACGCGTTTTTTGGCTCAAAAATTCATCCAGAAATGATTTCTGGAACAGAAATGTTATCATTCGAACCCTAAAGTTCATTTTCGTGTCACTTTTGCTGATCAACAAAATATCAATCAGTGAATCCAAGTGATACGTCAATTGCTGGGGTGGAGCGAATTTTTTATTCATGTCTAATAATTAATTAACATGTGTTTGCTAAGTTAGATTATTAAAATAAAATTATAAGTTTTCTCTTCTTCCTCCTCCACCCACTTTTTTCTCCGGATCTGGCCGTCGTCCATGACCATCAACGCCACGCCCAGGCATCTTTTTGGCCGGCTCTTGAGATCAAGCCGTCCATGGCCATTGGCACCGAATGAGCCATTGTCGCTCGTGACCATGGCTCTAGAGCCATGGGCGCGAGCACGACCACTCCAAACCTAAAAGTTCGGCTGAGCCTAGATCTGAAGGCTACTGTTTGAAGTCTCGTGTCGCTTGTTTCAAACAATTCAACTTGAAAACAAAAAATAGAGAAAAGGAAAAGGTAAGAATGAATCGTGAAGCTTTTCTTCATCTTGGTCTTCTCCGAGCATGGGAAAGGTTCGTTCATGACGGCGATGGGGGAGAATGAGATCTTGATTCCAAACATCCACATCTGAAGGTCGAGATTTGACGGCAAAACTCCAGATGCCTTCGGATTTGGAATGCCTTCCGGCAACCACCATCCCTGCTATCGAACTTCCAGATCTGATCAAGTGGCAACGAAGTTAAGGGAAAGAACATCTACCACAAAGATGATGGAGAGGGTTGGATGCCTAGTAGCGGTCGCCATGGACGCGGCCCCAGCAACTCCATCTACGGCGACAGCAGAGGGAGGTGCGGAGGTTGGGCTCAAGGCAACTGTAGATGGAGGAGGAAAAGTGAGGTGGATGGAATATATGTACATGTACATGCACATACATATACATTGCATGTACATGTATATATCTATGTATGTGTGTGTATGTATATATACATGCTTATAATTGATTCAGGGTGAAGAAATGCATGCATGCCATGTTAGCTATAGACATGACACTTGCAAACCACTAAATATATTATTCTGAAATTATTTTACTGAAATAATGACATGAACAGAAGAATTTTGCACCGGTTCAAGAAATTGGAGAAGCCGTTGAAGTTACTTGCTTAGAAGGAGAATTACCAGTTGATTTTCCCGAAGGAATTTTCGTTAGAAATGGTACGCATGTAGTCTGAGTCTATGTGAAATTTAAAGTTTCGTGTGTGTAACATTTCTAATCTTAGGTATGTGTGTATGATGATGCATACTGTGGGTCAAAATTTAGGTTTTTATGGATTGGAGCAACCGAAATCACATAGGTTGGACATAAATCTTGGCAAACGATAAACATCCATTTTGAATTAAATAGAGTTCCTTAGGTAGTGAAGTTTCAAGGAAGATGTGAGTTGTGCACGTCATCGTCATATATCCAATACCATGTTTATATATCGTTTTAATAGAAGGAAGTTGATGGGAATTTTGAGTTATAGTATGTTTTACAAAATTTTCTCTAATTCAGGTCCAAATCCTCAATTTGGGTGTCTCCAATCCATAGTGTCACCATTTGGAGCCGCGAGTGAAACTTGGGCGGAAGGAGAAGGAATGCTTCATGCATTGTTCTTCAAGAAGACTGGCGATTCAGATTGGAGCATCTCCTACAAAAACAAGTACATCGAGACCGAGACATTCAAGATTGAAAAGCAAAGAAACAAACCCTCCTTCATCCCTGCCATCGAAGGAGATTCCCTAGCTGTCTTATCTGCAATCTTTCTGAATCAGGTAATTTGCGAAATGCTTTTTACTAGGCAAGTTTATCTATGTAATTAGTCCATGATTCGATCAATCCTCAAGTGCTTGAAATTCATATGCTTTTTAGGGTTCTTTTGAAAAATTCATCTTGTTACAATTGAGTAGTCCATACGGACTAAAATCATTCGACTGACTTCTATATTGAGGAAGACTGTGGTGCGACGTCACACGGTGCACAACAGAAATGATACAACACTACAACATTCCGTCCCCCTCTTTGCATGGTCAAATGAACCTAGATAATGCAAAACTGGGCACACAAGATTTAACGTGGAAAACCCCAGCTAGGATCCTTTTGTTAAGGGAACTGCAGTGTTTGAAGACCTGAATATTAACTTCTGGTGCTTTGACAGATTAGACTCAGGGCTGTAAACAAGTTGGTGTCTAACACGAATGTGTTTGAGCACTCGGGTAAGCTATATGCGATAGCGGAGAATTACTTGCCTCATGAGATCGATTCGCTAACACTAGATACACTCGGCGTTTGGGATTGCAATCGAGATTGGGGTCAGCCTTGCACTAGCCATCCAAAGGTTCTATGTTATATTAATGTTCTACCTTATTTTTCATTGAATCATTATGTTTTTTGTACCGATGGATCTCTTTGAGGTTTGCTTCCAAACTTTATGCTTATAAAACAGAAAGCTCCGGGGAGTGACGAACTTGTAATAATGGGGATTGATGTCAAGAAACCTTTTCTTGTGGTAGGAGTGATATCTGGTAAACTTTCTTCTCTTCTTAATCACCTAGATGTGGTAAAACAATTGGAATCACCCGTCTGTTTGAAGAAGTTTCATATAACTCGCATAATTACTTTTGCAGTGCACAATTTCAATTAGCATTAACGGCAATATTTGATGCAAATTCACTGCCCAAGTGGTTGATGAGTCGAAAACCAAAATATACTCCTCCGGATTTTCATACTTATTTCATTTCTCTGAAATTTTAGGCAAAATTATACTATTGTGAGCCCAAAGTAGAATTCTTTATCTGGGCTGGTATATGGTAAGAAATGTTGGCTATGTTGAAAAAAAAAGAAAAAGTGTAGGTAACAAAAGAAAAGACCTGTGCTTACCGACTTTATTTTGTAATTTGCAAATTGCCAAACTTTTTTCCGACTTACCAACTTTTATTTAAAGAGATGATTATTCAAAAAATCCTTAACATATTGTACGATAGCCAATATAGTCATAAATTTTTCAATTGTGTTAATTTAATCCTAACATTTTGACAACTTACCAATTTAGTCATAAACCTATCAATTGTGTCAATTTAAACATTTTGATAATTTGTTAATTTAGTCATAAACATTTTGACATCCTCCCAGTTTAGTTTTTTTGACCAATTTTAACAAAACATTACCAATGTTGATGTTTGCTGGTGAGCAACTGACCATCCTACATGGTGTGGCCAACATTAGTAGGGATGATTTTTGCATTTAAAAAAACAATTCTTTTAGTTTTTTTCTTTTTTTCTTTTCTTTTCTTTCCCTTTGGCCAATGGCTAGTTCTCAACCATGGCCAGCGACTAGCCACAAGCAAGGGCATTGCAAGCCCTTGCCGAGGCCACAAGGTTTGAGGAGGGCCGCCATGCCCTTGCCAGCCTTTGCCTTTGGCCGGTCGTCAACCATTGCCAAGAACTAGGCACTGGTTAAAGGGAAAGAAAAAGGACAAAAAGGAAATGTTTTTACAATATGTAAAATTTGTCCATGTCTGCACTGGCCACGCCACATAGGATGGTCAAGGGCCAGTTGGCATCCACATTAATAATTTCTAATCAAAATTGACCAAAATAACTAAATTGGTAAATCGTCAAAAGATTTAAAACTAAATTTGGCAAATCATCAAAAGATTTATGACTAAATTGACACGTTTAAAAAGTTTAGGAATAATTGGTGTCGCGACCTAAAATTAATTTAATAATAGTAGGTTTAGGGGTATTGTTAATTTCGGGCCGACGGCTCTTCATTAACTTGGGCTCTCCCAAGCCCATACTCCGCGCGACGTTGGGTGTTCGTAAAAAATTTCAAATAAGGAGTCGCCACTAGTCTATTAAGGTCGACTAGAAACCGAGCGAGACATGGGAGCGTGTCTCACTTTTTTTTTTACGCAACCAGAAGGTCTGAGGTCGGGGACTTGGTTACGTTAGTCATGAGACTAACGCCCTTTCGGTACCTAACTTAATTGTGTACTAACTAAGGCCATGGCAACACATTCGAGAAACTCAAGGTTTATCCTAACCTTTCTAAGGAAATAACATCTAAAAATCGTGACAAATAAAATGCGGGAATATAACATAACTAAAACCTATTGTAAAGCCCTAAAGGCTTATTCAATTTTGGATGTTTTCTTCTTTTTAGGGCTTTTCTAATTTTTGAAATTTTTTCTGAATTTTTCTGAATTTTTTGCAATTTTTCTGAATTTTCTGAATTTTTTTAATTTTTAATATTTTCAAAAATTTTTTAATATTTTTTAATATTTTTAATTTTTTCGAATTTTCTGAAATTAAAAAAAAGATTTTAAGATTTTAAAATTTTTTTGGCTTTTCTGATCTTTTAAAAAAAATTATTAATTTTTTTGGAGTTTTCTAATTTTTGGAATT
>CM026416.1:19597531-19707085 GCA_014858505.1 Corymbia citriodora subsp. variegata | reverse complement strand
CGAATTGGGGTCTCACCGTGTAAGAACGGGTTTCGACTTGAAATGGGGTCTCACCGTGTAAGAACGGGTTTCGACCGAATTGGAGTCTCACCGTGTAAGAACGGGTTTCGACTTGAAATGGGGTCTCACCGTGTAAGAACGGGTTTCGACCGAATTGGAGTCTCACCGTGTAAGAACGGGTTTCGACTTGAAATGGAGTCTCACCGTGTAAGAACGGGTTTCGACTTGAAATGGGGTCTCACCGTGTAAAAACGGGTTTCGACTTGAAATGGAGTCTCACCGTGTAAGAACGGGTTCGACCAAGTTATACATGGTTTAAGGAGGACCCATGAACCTTTTGGAAATTGCATGGTTTCAGGTTGACCACGAACCATGTGGTTTAAAGAGAACCCACGAACCCTTTTGGAAATTGCATGGTTTTAGGTTGACCATGAACCATGTGGTTTTAAGGAAGACCCACAAACCCTATGAAAATTGCATGGTTTTCCGGTTGACCATGAACCATGTGGTTTTAAGGAAGACCCACAAACCCTATGAAAATTGCATGGTTTTCCGGTTGACCATGAACCATGTGGTTTAAGGAAGACCCACAAACCCTATGAAAATTGCATGGTTTTCCGGTTGACCATGAACCATGTGGTTTAAGGAGGACCCACGAACCATGTGGTTTTAAGGAAGACCCACAAACCCTATGAAAATTGCATGGTTTTCCGGTTGACCATGAATCATGTGGTTTAAGGAGAACCCACGAACCCTTTGAAAATGTGGTTTCACTGAGTGAACCTGTCAAATTCAGCTTGAATAGATATCGTCAGAGACAATATTAGAAAAATGCATTGGAATTATTATAGCATTAATTGCATAAGCAAATCAAGCTAAGTTCGATCAAATTGAAAACATTTGATTTTCTGATTTTTTGATTTTCTTGAATTTTTTTATTTTTTTGATTTTTTGGTAACATGCACCACAAAATTGTCATCAAGCTTGGAAGGTATCATCGATCATTAAATTCCTTCAGGAGAAAAATTATGTCAGAATGATCCTACTTATGAAAGAGGTTCATTAAACATGCCAAGTAAGAGCTCCTTAGTTAGAAGGGGCTTATCAAATGCTCTCAAGAATGTCTAATTGATCCCTATCAATTCATGTGGGAAGTGATTTAATCACTCAATTTACCTCGCATTTCCAATGTCGAAGGATTTGAGAATCATTCGCAATAAGTACACATTGACCAATCTAAAAGGTCTTTTAGAAGGACCGTAATGCGGGTTTGGTCGTGGCTTTAGCAATGGATATGCATCATTGGTCATGAACTGAAACAATTATCTACCAACATCTTTGCCAGGTTTACAAGTCAAGAAACCTTAAGATGAGATAAGACAACCTTGCCCCCACTTCTTTGAGCGATATCTTCTTTGGAAAATCCTTATTCTCGCTTGAATCATCCCAATCTGAAGAGACTTCGGGAAGGGTTGTAATGTTGGTTTGGTCATGGCTCGAAAGGCTCAGAATTTTTCATAAAAAGGGTTGAAAGTTGGTGATTATCATGACATCATAGTCATATCACTCAATCTTTTTTTTTTAAGCACTTGACTTTTGGAATCTGAATTGTCTCGAAAGTCCATTGACTAATCGAATAAGAGCTTTGCCCTTCTCAATTTTTTGCATTTGCAATGATTTTCTTTTCAATGCAAACATTTTGAATTTGACAATTTTTTTTTTTTTTACATGGGAGTTTTGTTTTGTTTTGTTTTTTTTTTTTTTTGCCCCCTAATGTAGATCTTTTTTTTTCTTTTCTTTTTTTCCTCTCTTTTTTTTTATGGGCATTGGCCTTGCTTTTACCAGACACACTGCTTTTCCATGCCCCTTAATTTTCATTGGACTTTGCTCTTTTGAACTTTTTGAGCTTTTAGGACTTTCGAGAGAGTTTTTTTTTTTTTTTCACATTTTCACATAAAATGCCAACCGTATTGGTCAATCATGTGCCCTGCCCCAGTATGGGGAGATAATCACCATTTGGGTTTTAGAAATGAACAATCAGGCTCAACTTGGTTTAAGCAAAGGGTATCAGTGTTTGGATAGAGAAAAGAATGCTCTTCTTCACCTCGGGATGTTTCAAGCTTTATAAGAATTCACCTGAAAATACCACAAAAAGATTAATGCAAGTGAAAGCAATGAAGTCTTTCTCATCTTTTCACCATAAGATGTCAACCAGACCTTCCAAATTTGCCCCATTGTGGGGTGGTTCTTGACAGGGGTATTTTTGACTTCTTCACATTTAAGGCTCAAAGTGGCTGACTATGGTCACTTGTGGTGTTTAAGATAGAGAAGAGAAATGCCTCTTTTCATTTTGGTCTGTGTACCAATTGNCTCACCGTGAAAAACGGGTTTCGACTTGAAATGGAGTCTCACCGTGTAAGAACGGGTTCGACCAAGTTATACATGGTTTAAGGAGGACCCATGAACCTTTTGGAAATTGCATGGTTTCAGGTTGACCACGAACCATGTGGTTTAAAGAGAGACCCACGAACCCTTTTGGAAATTGCATGGTTTTAGGTTGACCATGAACCATGTGGTTTTAAGGAAGACCCACAAACCCTATGAAAATTGCATTGTTTTCCGGTTGACCATGAACCATGTGGTTTAAGGAAGACCCACAAACCCTATGAAAATTGCATGGTTTTCCGGTTGACCATGAACCATGTGGTTTAAGGAGGACCCACGAACCATTTAGAAATTGCATGGTTTTCCGGTTGACCATGAACCATGTGGTTTAAGGAGGACCCACGAACCATGTGGTTTTAAGGAAGACCCACAAACCCTATGAAAATTGCATGGTTTTCCGGTTGACCATGAACCATGTGGTTTAAGGAGAACCACGAACCCTTTGAAAATGTGGTTTCACTGAGTGAACGTGTCACATTCAGCTTGAGTAAATGCATCAGAGACAATATTAGAAAAATGCATTCGCAACATTGTAGCATTAATTGCATGAGCAAATCAAGCTAAGTCCAATCAAATTGAAAACATTTGTTTTTTGATTTTTTGATTTCTTCTTTCTTTTTTTTTATTTTTTTTTGTTTGTTTGGTAACATGCACCACAAAATTGTCATCAAGTTTGAAAGGTATCATCAATCATCAGATCCTTAGGAGAAAAATCATGTCAAAATGATCCTACTCATGAAAGAGGTTTATTAAGCATGCCAAGTAAGAGCTCCCTAGTTAGAAAGGACTTATCACATGCTCTCAATAAGGGTTATTTGATCCCATCCATTCATGTGGGAAGTAATTTGATCACTCAATTTGCCTCACATTTTCAATGTCAAAGGATTTGAGAATCATTCGCAATAAGTACACATTGACCAATCCAAAAGGTCTTTCAAAGGGACTGTAATGTGGGTTTGGTCGTGGCTTTAGCAATGGATATGCATCATTGGTCATGAAATGAAATAATTATTTGCCAACATCTTCGCCAGGTTTACAAGTCAAGTAACCTCAAGATGAGATAAGACAACTTTGCCCCCACTTCTTCGAGCGGTAGCTTCTTTAGAAAATCCTTATTCTCGCTTGAATCACCCCAATCTGAAGAGACTTTGGGAAGGGTTGTAATGTTGGTTTGGTTATGGCTTGAAAGGCTCAGAATTTTTCACAAAAAGGGATTTGAGAGTCGGTGATTGTCATGGCACCATTGTCATATCATTCAATCTTTTGAAAGCATTTGACTTTGGCAGCCTGAATTATCTCGAAAGTCCTTTAACTAATTAAATAAGAGCTTTGCCCTTTTCAATTTTTCTTTTTGTATTTGCAACAATTTTCTTTTTGATGCAAGCATTTTGAATTTGACAATATTTTTCACATGGGGGTCTTTTTGCCTCTTTGATGCAAATCTCCTTTGTTTTTTCTTTTCTTTTTTTTTTGTCATGGGCATTGGCCTTGCTCTTACCAGGCACACTGCTTTTTCATGCCCCTTAATTTTCATTGGACTTTGCTCTTTTGAACTTTTTGAGCTTTTAGGACTTTCGAGAGAGTTTTTTTTTTTTTTCACATTTTCACATAAAATGCCAACCGTATTGGTCAATCATGTGCCCTGCCCCAGTATGGGGAGATAATCACCATTTGGGTTTTAGAAATGAACAATCAGGCTCAACTTGGTTTAAGCAAAGGGTATCAGTGTTTGGATAGAGAAAAGAATGCTCTTCTTCACCTCGGGATGTTTCAAGCTTTATAAGAATTCACCTGAAAATACCACAAAAAGATTAATGCAAGTGAAAGCAATGAAGTCTTTCTCATCTTTTCACCATAAGATGTCAACCAGACCTTCCAAATTTGCCCCATTGTGGGGTGGTTCTTGACAGGGGTATTTTTGACTTCTTCACATTTAAGGCTCAAAGTGGCTGACTATGGTCACTTGTGGTGTTTAAGATAGAGAAGAGAAATGCCTCTTTTCATTTTGGTCTGTGTACCAATTGCGAATGACTCCTTTGTCCTTAAACGACATAGTTTTTTTTCGCTCGATTCTCACAGTGTTTGAAGGACGTGTTTGGAAATGGATTGCTTTTCATCATCCTAAGCATTTCTCACTTGGCATGATTAAACATCTCAATTTCATTTAGTCGAGATCATCTAAATAGATTAATCTCCATGGGGGATTTTGGTTCAGAATGAGTGATCCATCAAGCGGACATACAATTTTGAGATTAAAAACAATGCTCAGAAACTTTGTGAAAAATTCATCTTTTCAATTTTCATCTTCTTTTTTTTTTCTTTTTCTTTTTACTTGCTCCAAGTAAAATGCGGATTTTTTTTTTTTTTTTTGGATGAAAATTCTCAATTTTTTTCTTTTGATTTTGAGAAGAAGGGTACTTACCTGCAACATGGCGACTTAGTAACCTTGTAAAGAATAGGAAGGAGAGTGTTAGTGCCAGAATTTTCCAAGATTGAAAAATTGGAAACGATACACTATTACCCTTCACTCGCATTTATCGCTCAAGTGCCGACATCATCCTCTTAGATATTCGGCAACCCCAAATTATCCTTCACTTGCATTCTTTGGCATCTTTCTTTTTGTGCATTTGATGTTTCCCTATCAAAGGAAAAATGGACCATTTTAGAGACCATATCAACATGAGCAATTGGAATCGATACAATTTACCCTTCATGTGCTTTTGCTTTTCAAGTATGAGCATTTATGTTGTGACATTTGAGGGTATTACTTCTTGGATGCTTTGCCCCATTTATCACCTGTGAAGAAAATGATTGGGCATGTTATTTCCACACTCAATTGGAAATCGTTTAGGAACGAAATACATCCTTTACACCAAAATGGGTGATTGAGCTTTAACGTGCTTCTTTGGTGGAAGACACTACTCCCGCAGTCAATGCGCATATTTTCCTACAAAAGATGGGACATGTTATTTGCATTCCAATATTGAATTGGACTAATTTAAGAATGATACATCCTTTTAGCATTGAATTGATTGAGTCCATTTCATCATGCTTCATGGGTGTGATTTACTATGTCTTGAGTGACTTGTGTTGATGATCGCCTTGCGACAAAAGAAAATGAATTGTGTCATTTCCCTACTTAATTAGGGCTCAATTTAGGAACGATACATCCTTTTGTAATGAATTTTTGCCCTAACACGCGTCATTGGTGAGGAAGAGGAGATATTGCCCGACAGTCAAATGCTGCTCCGATGTCTTTTACATTAAGACATGTAATTAAGCTTCACCATATCTTGCTCTGGCACATGTTGAAATCTTGTGCCCTGTCATGCTCATTTGATGGGCTTTTGTTTCATTCAAATTTACCGGCTCAACATCCCAAGGCATCTTGTGCCCTGTCTTGTGCCTTGTCATGCTCATTTGATGGGCTTTTGTTTCATTCAAATTTACCTTGCATCAAAGAAAAGGACGTGTTATTTCCTTATACTAAAGTGTATCAAATTTAGGAACGAAATACACCCTTTTTCAAAGTCAGACGGCTTAACATCCCAAGGCATCTTTTGTAGAGAAAGGGGAAATATTGCGCCAATGCTCAAATGTGTGCCTTGTGAAGTTAGAATAACTTTGCCACACATAGCTCTATCATGTTGGATCAGCGAATCTTCGCCCCATTCGAATTTTTCATCTCTCATGATCAGCTAGGTTTAAGAATGCCTCGTTGCCTTGTTCGAACATTATAAAACTTGGTGCTCAAACTGTCTTCTTTTCGAATACTTGGCAATTCCCTTCCTTTGTCTCATCAAGCAAAGCAATCGATGGACTGGTTTGATATTTGAAGGTCTTGCCTCATTTCCTCGCGAAAAAGCATATAACAAAGCTCCGAATAAAGGAACTTCCCGGAACAGAACTTGGCTTCATTTAGCCTCCATGGAAGATTGGCACCAGCAAAGCTTCAACACATGCTTGAGGCACTTCGAGTTCTCATCAAGGATTGATCTTCAATTTCAAGGAGTAAGGAATCATGAACCTCATATGTAACATATTTTTCAATGGTCGCTTCTCAATTGATAGCACTGATATGAGTATATTCATTTCCATCTATGGAAAAATCATCTTGGTACATTGACCCCCTAGAAGTGGATATCATTGTTGGCAACTACCATTCAAGAGGACACCGGATTTGTACTAATCTTCTCCCGACCATGGGAACTTTTCTAACAATCATGTGTAACATCATTAAGATAAAAGCCCAAAAATCCAGCAAGCTATATTGAGTATATTAGCATGCAATGACTTTGTCCAAATTCTAAATAGAACCAGTGAGAAAAATTCTTCTCTCATCGGGGACATCAACATTGGATTGCATCTCAAAAGATCCGTTCTTTGACGAGGCACGATGTTGTCTTAAGGCTTGAACAAGCTATGAGTCTCTGAGGCAGTGAACTCCATCACAAGAAGCTGATCAACTGCAATCTAGCCAGTGATTTTTCCGACCCTTAATGCTATATATCTGATAGCTTCAAAGATTTGGGACATGATGGAAGGCGATGCGTCGGAAGTGTTGTTTGAATTCATGAGTGCGAGTTTCCGAAGAAATCAATGTCAAAGTTGGACTTTCATTTCTTTGAATTCCATGGTCAAGACTTGTGAGGGTATTTATTTGTGATCTAATTCAAATACCAATGTCAAAATTGTTTAGTTCTCTCCTGTAGGAAAATGTATAAACAAATCAGTTTCAGAATAAATTGATTCCATTGGAACGATCACAACTTTACCATCCCAGGTTATCTTTCTTGCGGTTCCCTGCAAAGGACGAACACATGAGGAACATAATACATTGACTTTCAGAAACTCATGGAAATTCAATAGAATACACCAACTTCCGAATTGCCTTCGAAGTCAAAGAATTTTTACAAACTTAAATTTCTTTACCCAAAAAATAAATGAGTCACTCGGGTTTATGATCAACTTAAGATTGAAAACATCATCCATAAGAAGAATAAATATATCCTGCAAAGAAGAATGGTCAACTTAAGACTGAAATACAACACACTCCTATGAGTAACAATTCTCATCCTAAAGATGTCCACTTCCTGGCATAGTCAAGTGATAAAAGTTCAAAGAATGGTCATCACGTATCCTACAAGAAGAAGAAATACTGTCAGTATGTGAATGAGGAAATAATCCTCCAATGAGATCGCCTCTTACAATGAAATCGAGGCGATGACACATGCCCCAGAACTCCTATTACAGGATTTCGGTATTTTGCCAAAATTTGATTGTAAGAGGAGACATCATTGAAAGATGAATCTGCGATTATCAATCGAATGCCCATTCTATTCCCAAAAATTTAATATGCAAAATGTGGCATTAATTTTGAAAGACTGATTTGTGCTTTCACTATTGCCAAAATAAGGTGATTTTTATTTTGAGAAATCTATATACAAAATGTGATTTGAATTTTCAATCCTAAAATGTGAAAGGGAAAGAATTTGATTAAAAGTGTGAATCCAAATTTTTTGTTTTTTTTTTTTTTTTGTGCCCCAAAACATAATCATGAATTGGATGAATTTTTTTAACGAGATGTGACTTTAAGCCCATGATTGGAAACTTTAACAAAATCATCCATTGTGTAGGACTAAATCAGAGATTTTTGAAATTAACACTAAATGTTTGCCAATTTTCCCAATTAGGAGCCTACACTGGGGGCATTCGATTGATCTCTGCAAATTTCAAAAATGAAAGTTTCAATAAAAAATAAAGTAAAATGAGAAATCATTCTTACCATTGGCGATGTTTTTTTTTCTTTTTCCATTTCTTTTTTTTTTTTCAATCACATAGACATGCGCATGAGACTGTGGGTCGATTTCTATTCTAGACGGCTCAAATGAAGTCACGGGATTACCGGACTGAACCAGCATGGTCGCGGTTGGGTCGGGGTTCCCATGACTCCGGCTTTGTCAAAGAGTCGACCCGTGATGCGCGGTTGCAACCGGGGTGGAAGCTCTCGACGTCAGAAGAATTTCGGAATTGAGATGGGCGACTCGTACTACATGGTGGTAGTCGGAGTGGTATCCATCTCAACACCATCCTAAATGATCCTAATGCGGCCCAGATCCGGCGGCAAGTTGTCTGTGCTAAAGTGTAGTGCCATGTAAGGAAGACATGCACAACAATTTATATAGCAACCAACACTTCAAAAATTCAATCATACACTCATTCATTCCCACTTCACCAACCTACACCAACATTTAACACGAGGTTAGTGGACTTACCTCACCTTCTCGAATGCGCTGCCAAGGAAACACATTAGATAATACACAATCAAGCAAATTAGGCCTAAGTCCTCTAAGGTTTGGAACCAGTCCCCAGCGGAGTCGCCAAGCTGTCGCGACCTAAAATTAATTTAATAATAGTAGGTTTAGGGGTATTGTTAATTTCGGGCCGACGGCTCTTCATTAACTTGGGCTCTCCCAAGCCCATACTCCGCGCGACGTTGGGTGTTCGTAAAAAATTTCAAATAAGGAGTCGCCACTAGTCTATTAAGGTCGACTAGAAACCGAGCGAGACATGGGAGCGTGTCTCACTTTTTTTTTTACGCAACCAGAAGGTCTGAGGTCGGGGACTTGGTTACGTTAGTCATGAGACTAACGCCCTTTCGGTACCTAACTTAATTGTGTACTAACTAAGGCCATGGCAACACATTCGAGAAACTCAAGGTTTATCCTAACCTTTCTAAGGAAATAACATCTAAAAATCGTGACAAATAAAATGCGGGAATATAACATAACTAAAACCTATTGTAAAGCCCTAAAGGCTTATTCAATTTTGGATGTTTTCTTCTTTTTAGGGCTTTTCTAATTTTTGAAATTTTTTCTGAATTTTTCTGAATTTTTTGCAATTTTTCTGAATTTTCTGAATTTTTTTAATTTTTAATATTTTCAAAAATTTTTTAATATTTTTTAATATTTTTAATTTTTTCGAATTTTCTGAAATTAAAAAAAAGATTTTAAGATTTTAAAATTTTTTTGGCTTTTCTGATCTTTTAAAAAAAATTATTAATTTTTTTGGAGTTTTCTAATTTTTGGAATTTTTTTTGGAATTTTTTGAATATTCGAAAAAGAAGGAAAAATTAAATTGAATTAAATTAACCTTTAAAACCTTTCTGAATTTAAAAAAACATTTTTTTAATTTTTTAAATATTTTCGAATTTTTAAGACTTTTTAAGATTTAAAATTTTTTTTGAATTTCTGAAATATTTGATTTTTTTGAATTTTTAAAATTTTAAATTATTATTAAAAAGGTGATTCGGACCGGGTCGGGTGACCCGACCCTACTAAACCGACCCGGACCCTATCGGTCCGGGGCCGGGCTGGAGACCGGGCTGGCCGAATGGCCCGATCGAAAATTTTCTAAAAAATGGCCCATAAATAAATAAATAAAAAGACAGCCCATTTCTAATTCATAAAAAATTGGCCCAAATTCAGATTGGGCCCACATCAAACAATCAGCCCGAATTCATATTAGGCCTAGTCGAAACCAGCCCAGCCCACAATTTAATTGAGACCTAAATAAAAACAAGCCCATATAGCAAATTAAACATAAACCCGGCCCGGTCCACTTCTACTAACCCAATAACCTAACCCTACCCGTTTGTACCTTACCCGACCCGGCTGTTGACCCGGATCGGAGTTGCCGCGGCGCCTCTTCTCTCCTTCGCTGTTCCTTCGCGGCACCGAGGGGATGGCCGAGCGGCAACCGGCGAGGCCACGGCGACAGGCGGCGACCGGCATGAGTCCAGCAGTGAGGGGCGACGAGAGGGCGGGCGTCGTCGTGGGTCAGGACCGCTTCAGATGCGCACGGCGGCGGGAGCAACTTGGGCAGAAGAAACGGCGACGGTTTTAGGGGGCGGATGGTGACGGAAGCTACGCGATCCGGCGGTGTCGACAACGGATGAGCAGCAGCAGCGTCGGCCCTCCCCCTCTCTCAGTTTCTTTTTCTCTTCCCTCTCAAGCTTTCCCTAGATCTCGCATTCTCCATCTTCTTCTTCTTCTCGTTTTTATTTCTGCTTTTTTTTTTTCAGATCTGTTTCCCCTCTGCCTTTTTTGCTGCTGCTTCTCTCCTCCGGCCAGACCATCTGTCCAGCTTCGCCGATGCTCGTCCTGCCTCTCTTTCAGATTTGCTCTCGCCGGAACTCCCTTCGTCGGCCCTCGTCTCCGCGGTGGATCGGGCCCTCGTCTCCGCGGTGGAGGGTCGCCCGAGCGGTTTCGTTGCCGCCTGCCTCTCGTTGGTCTCTCTGCGTTTTCCGACGTTCGTCGCCGTCTGTGTTTTCTCTCTCTCCTTCAGCTCACTCTCGTTTCTTTTTCTGAGAATCGTCGCCGCCGTCGGAGGGGAGTCTTGTCCGAACGTCCTCCCTGTGTCTGTGTTCTCCTCTCGCTGCTCAGATCTGCTTCTGCTCCTTCGTTTTTCTTCTCTTCTATCCACCTCTCATCTCTTACCTCCCATCCGAAAATCGTCGCCCTGCTCTCTTCTCTTCTTGCTCTGACTTGCTTAGATTTGTTTCTGGCTCGCTGCTGCGTTTTTTCTTTTGGTTTGTCTTCCTCAGATTTGCTCCTCCTTCAGTCCCAGCTCTCGATTTCTGAAAATCGTCACCGCCATGGGAGGAGGTCGCGTCCCGACGGCCTCGTCGGCCTCTTCCTCGTCCGCGTGCTATTCTGCTCCCGTACCCTCCTCAGATTTGGATTTTTCTTCTTCTTTCTGCTGCTCCCCATCTAGCTCCTGCTCCGGTTCCGACGAGGTGCAATAGCAGACGATGACTGATGACTGGACCTCCGCCGACGGTCAGCTGCTATCTCGCCTCGCCTTTCTCTCTCGGGCTCACTCTCATCGAAACACTCTCCAAAACCCAGAACACCAGCCACCTCCCTTCGCCAATTGTCCCCTCTGCGGCCTTCCTAGAAAACCCAGAAAACGGCCTCTCTCGCCTGATTCTCTCTCAGATCTGTTCTCCTTGCGGCTCTCTCTTCCTCCTCAGATCTGGATCGTCACCACCGTCTGAGGAGGTTCTCTCCGAACTGCTGTCGTCGGTTTTCTCCTTCTTTTCTTCGATCTATCTGCCTTCCGCCGCGTGACCGCGCAGCAAGGGAATCTTCCCTCGCTGGCGTCACGCGGCTGACGTCAGCCACGGTGGGGGTCTCCGGGGCGACGGCGATCGGTGGTTTTTCTTTTTTTTTTTTTCTGAAAATCGTCGCCGCCGTCGGGGGTGTCGTTGCTGTCTTCTCCTCTTTTTTCAGATCTGTTCTCGCCGGAACTCTAGCCCCGTCGAGCTCTTCTCCTCCTGCTTTTCGCCGCGTGACCGCGTGGCAAGGGAAGATTCCCTTGCTGGCGTCACGCGGCCGACGTCACCGTGGCGGGGGTCCTGTCCGAGCGGCGTCGTCGCCCTCCTTCGCTGTTTGTCCCTCGCCGTCCTTCTCTTTTCTCTCTATCTCTCCCCGGGTGCGGTGTCTGCATGTCCGTTTTTTTCTCCTGGGCGTCCCTCTGCGTGTGGCCGCGAGGGAGAGCTGAATCCCTAGGGGAATGGGGCCGGGCCGGAGAGAAATCCCAAGCTAGATGGGCTGGAATCCAAATAAAAGGGAAAAAGGCCCAAGAGAAAAAGAAGATAAAAAAAAACTAGGCAAGGTAAATGAGTGGGCTGGGCTGAACCAGCCCATTCGATTTTCTTTTTGAATTTTTTCGATTTTTTCGATTTTTTTTTTATCAAATTTTTTTTATCTTTTCTAGAAATTAATATATATTTATATATGCAAAATAGATGAGCATTTAAAATAAAAATAGGTAAAAATTCGGGTGTCAACAGCTGCCCCTCTTTGAAAGGGAGCTCGAAGAGGTTCATCTCAAAGACTAGGTGACACCCGACTTTGACCGACGAGCCATGGAAGTGCGAATTTATTCCATTCATCTTTTTTTCCTTTTTTTGTTGTTTTTGTTTTGTTTTTTGTTTTTTTTTTTTTGAGGTTTTGGCTCGNTGCGATCTAGCTGAATCCCTAGGGGAATGGGGCCGGGCCGGAGAGAAATCCCAAGCTAGATGGGCTGGAATCCAAATAAAAGGGAAAAAGGCCCAAGAGAAAAAGAAGATAAAAAAAAAACTAGGCAAGGTAAATGAGTGGGCTGGGCTGAACCAGCCCATTCGATTTTCTTTTTGAATTTTTTCGATTTTTTCGATTTTTTTTTTTTTATCAAATTTTTTTTATCTTTTCTAGAAATTAATATATATTTATATATGCAAAATAGATGAGCATTTAAAATAAAAATAGGTAAAAATTCGGGTGTCAACAATTGGCAAATTGACAAAAATTTTAGGACTAACTTGACAAAAATGAAAAATATATAACTGAATTGGCTGCCATACTATAGATTTGTACACTAGAGTACAACTGAATTTAGTTGATTATCATTATTGTAAGTTAGCAGTTTCTAATAGCTCTGAATTTTTGGTCTGTTTTCAGCTGATGGAAAGGAGCTTCTTCATAAGATGGATGTCCAATTATGCAAGTGTGTCCTCAGCCATGAGATGGGGGTCACAGAAAGGTTGTACCATTTCTTTACCAACCTATTTAAAAGAACTATATAAATGCATGTCCAATGAACACATGTTTTCCAGATCTATTCTTTCTCTCTATTCAAATCAAAGAGAAAAAGGGAATTTAGCCAAATTTCTATTTCACAATTGACATTGCGAAGGATCAAAGGAAACTATATTTTTTTCCTGTTGTCTTCTTCATAATCCTTCCCAATATTATTATCGTATCCTGATATGCAAATTTGAGATGAAATCATGTTTTCCTCATTCAGGTACAATATCATAGTGGATCATCCTCTTTCAATGGACGTGTCAAGGCTAGCCAGGGGAGGCCAGTGAGTATACACCTCATTCAAAGATAATGTTCACAAACGATTAATCATTCATGCTATGATCTAACTCCTATAATTGCATCATTATTTTCGCAAAATAGATTGTTGTATTATGATAAACAAGGAACAACGAGGTTTGGAGTAATGCTGCGATACGGCGATGCCAATTCTATCCGGTGGTTCAAAGTAGATACATGCTGCACATTTCATATCCTCAACACATTTGAGGATGGAGAAGAGGTACTAACTGCCTTCACATCCTAATAGTGAAGAGCCCATCTCTTGACATTTTCTTTGCAATTATAAAACACTGATGCTGTTTTATCGTTTCCACTTATGAGCATGATCCTTCATTTTCTCCATTTCTCACCGATTAATTAAGTTAAACAGGTTGTGGTAAGGGGCTGTAGGGCCATGACAGCCATACTGCCAGGTCCAGATTGGGGTGTGAACAAGTTTGATTGGTTCTCAAGAGGATTCAAATTTCCTCCCAAAAAGAGGGAAATTGGCGATGAAGAAGAAGGTTTTCTTTTTCATTGTGTGTACGAGTGGAGATTGAACATGGAAACTGGAGAGGTCAAGGAGAAAAATCTNACTCACTCCTCCATGGATTTTCCATTCATCAATGGGAATTTCATAGGATTGAAGAACAAACTCGGCTTCACTCAAGTCGTTGATTCAGTGGCGAGTTCTAGCTGCGGTAACAAATAATGATGGATTTTCCGGTGAAACTGCTAACGTTATTATGTACCATATGTATCATCCTTACTATTTTTTTTCATCTTTTTAAATCTCAGGGCTAGCTAAGTATGGAAGTCTGGCCAAATTATACTTTGACAAACCGCAGGTTTGAGCTATCTACAATATCAGTTGTTTTTTTTTTGGTAAAGATAAGTATTATATATGAATTTCAACCATACAACTGTACAAAGGGGTGAGACTCGGCCCCGACACGCACTCAACGAGACAATATGTCATTGGAGTGTGGGGGGGCCAAGTTCACAAGAACTATCAAGAGGAAACCTATAGCAAGCAAAAGAGTAGTCACACCGAACACTCCGACATGCTAGCCAAAAATGATTGGATCCATTCCCCAACTACATTGTAACCTTCTATTCCTTGGAGCATCAATCACCATGTTAAAAACCAAAGCTCTATCTTTGACCACTTTGATAAGATATTGCTTCATCAAAGGCACGGAGATGTTGGATGACCAAAATGTGATGTCATTTCTAGTCTTCCAGTATCAGTTGTTAGAGATCTCTAGCTTCAATAAATAACTCTTGTTGTTGTTAAATCATTATATATCCCTTAGGCAATAATCCTAGACGTATACTAGAAAGCAAGAGATGAGAATAATTCGTTTGGTCTGCTGGGTTGTGCCAAAAAAGATAAAATCCATTGACTAGATTTATCAGTAACTTATTGGTAAGTTATAACACTTATATAAGATTACCAATTCTTGATAGTTTATAAGTTACTAACTTTTCTTATCTTTTACTAAATTTTATTTATCAATCTTATCAATGTATTAAATTTACCAACTCTCATAAAAATTTATCAATCTTTATTTGAATGATTTACTAAAATAGTTGATTATTCTCAAAAAGAATTAGTAAATGTAAGGGGTTGCTGGCGAAGATAAATAAAATTCAGTACATTAAAAAAATTAAACATTGACAAGAAACTCAAATAAACGTTAATAACCCAATTGATAATTTAAATTTTGATCTAACAAAAGTTGATAAATAACTCTTATTTAGTTAATAATTTCATGAGTTAGTAAATTCGAAGCATTAGTAAGTTGTGCGATTGAAGTTGGCGAGTTAGAGCAAAAAATAGAAAGTTAGTGGTCATTTTCTTTATCAACGAGTTTTTACACTTACCAGCACTTACTAAAATTTACAGTCACACAAAAAAAAAAAAAAACCTTCTTTTTTGGCATTGAAACAGTAGAATTTTTCCACGAGGATAGCACAGGTTTTTAACATTATTGGGAGCCACAAATCTAAGTAATATAAGGCAGAAAATGTAACATTATTGTAAAAGTTTATACATGTCTCTTATTAACACCGCCTAAACGGTAAGTTTTCCTTCTGACTTAGGTTATGAATCATGGTCCACTACAATCTTGATTCAAGATTAAGTTTTCTCTCATGCAATTGTATTTTTCTCTTTTTGGCATACGTGCAACTACATTATGTTGTCCACAACTATTACTTCGTTGTTTTAGGACTTGAGCATTACTCGTATTGATTGGGACAGGAGGGAGAGCATGAACAGGCAGTAAAGGTTGAGTATCACAAGTTTGGTGAGAGCAACTTTTGCAGTGGAAGTGTGTTCGTCGCTAAAAATGGTAGTGCCGAAGGAGAAGGTGAAGATGATGGTTGGATTGTAACTTTTGTTCACAATGAAGTGTCCGATGAGACTCAAGTAAGTTCTTTAAGTACCTGTATGCTCCATATTGCACTTTCTCTCGGCTCGTCCCTAAAAGCATAGATCTATATATCTGGTGACCGCAAGATCCAATGAGGATTAATCGGGAATAAGAACATACGAAGTTTCCTATCTTCGAAGAGAAAAATGCGAAACAACACCTCATCGTCTTCTGTACATGATTATTTTGTTAAAACAGAAACGCTTGTAATGATTTTGAAAGACCCGTCTCACAGAGGATGTTAAATCTCTTCGAGCAAATCCATAGTATATATTTATGAAGATGCAACGATACACACTCAGATTGCCATTTATTAATTTGTTTGAAATGCTCTATGCTGGCAGGTTCACATAATTGATGTGAAGGATTTCGAAAGCGAGCCGGTGGCGAAGATAAGGTTGCCACAGAGAGTGCCGTATGGATTTCATGGCATTTTCATGGCCACCACACCTAATAAACAGTAATGAGCCCACATGGTGCAGACAACATAAGGCTATCATTAAGTTTCTCTGGCTTGATAAGTATTAGCATGCCTTCTTGCCATGATTATGTCATGGGGATGTACTTGTCAACTTCCACGTGTTTATGGAAGTCTAGACATATTTGGATGTGCTCTACAAGTATTTGAATTTGGCAATATATGTATGTGAGTTGTGAATGGTTCATTCTATAAAGGGAAAATGCCACAAAAAACCCTGAACTATGCCCTTTGTGACAGATTTACCCCGAATTTTTTTTTGTGACACAAAAAACCCCAAACTATGCCATTTGTGACAGATTTACCCCAAACTATTTTTTGTGACACTAAAAACCCTGAACTTGTATCCATGTGACATATTTACCCTCCATTATGTTTACATCACAAATCACCGTTAGAAATCCCACGTGGCTGCTGACATGGATGATGGACTACAAACGGCGCCGATGTGGCGATGCTAACACGGACTAATTGAAGGAAAGTAAATCAATTTTTTATTTGAGTGGATAAAATCGTTTGCTCATCCTCTGTATCATTCCCCTTTGCTTCGCGTTCAAAACTCTCCGAGTTCTCTCTGCCAAACCTTCATGCTCAGTCTCCCTCCCTTGGTCCACGTTAAAAGCTTCATCAATCCATGGTCGAGTGCTCCATCTAAAGCTCTATTTGTCCACATAATTAACGGTATTTTCGTCTCTGGCGTTTGCTCCATAGAACTCGATTTGGGGCTTTAAGGTTAGTATCCTACTCAATTCTCTCTCAAGGAAGCTCGATTTGTTCGAAGCCCGTTTGCTTGTTGACTAGTTGAAGGCAATTTTGGGCTTCATGATTTCGAATTTTGGTTGATTCTCTCTACGAAGCGCAACTGAGCCAAAATTCATATTTTTCAAAGCTTGTTTGATCGCTGAAGGCAATTTGGGTTTTTTTTTTTCAAAGGTTTCTTGTTTGCCTCCACAGAGAAGGCCGACTCGGCGATTTCGGGCTTTTTCTAGGGTTTCTTGTGTGTCTCGACTCAACAGTTTTTGTGAGTATTCTCTTCACCGATCTTTACTTTTGAGGTTCCTGTTTTGGCAATTTCACTATTGTGGTGATTCGAAGATTGATTTATTCGAGACTCCTTTGCTGGTCTGAGAGTTCGATTTGTGATTGAAGCGCAAGTGCTCTCTGTCTTTCCCCCTTGATTGCACCTCAAGAACCATACAGGAACTCGAGTTGTAGCTGAACTCCATTTGTGACTGAGCTTTTCCTTTTTGCTCGACTTGAAAGTGCAATTCGATTGTTCTAATTCATCAACTTGATTCACCAACAATCTGATCTTGAATTTATATTGATAACAACTTGCAAATAGTAGTATTTTTTTTTTTGAGTATCTTGTCAATCTCACAATTTCCATGGGCTTCTTGACAGTAACGAAAAATATGCTGCTATTGAGTCTGCACTTGTGGGGCATTAAGAGAGGTTCATCCTAAATACCTATTGAGATCTCATGAGAGTTGGTTCTGTGTACTTAAATGTATCGCATTATTTTCCTATTAATATTGAGTTTGCTGCTTAGTTGGTGATTCTAAATGAGAAGGGTGACTTGTTTTCAATCGTTTGACATGTAAATTGATCAGCTAGATTGAGTGCATGATTTCAATCTCTTTCTCTTTACCTATTATATGTGTTGCTAGAGTTATTATTGGATTCAATTGGGAGTAAAAAGTGTTTGATGCTTTTATGATCCATATTGCTGTCTGCATATACATTGTCCACTAATTGGGAGTAACATTAGATTGTCCTATGGCTAGTCATATGCTGGAAGAACTGATGCAGTTGCTACATTTGGATTTTGCAGGAAATAATTTTATCTCGTCACGTTTCAATCATACCTTTATTGCACTTCGGCAGCTACAACAACATTTACATGCTGGATGGATGCAAAACATGAACTCGGACATTGTAATAACCTGAAAATAGATAGATAGAATTTGTAGGGTAGTGCTTTGCCAGAGGATTTGTTGTATTGTCCATTGGTAGGCAAACAAATCTGTATCATTCTTCTTTCTCTTGTGGACTTGTAGAGATAAGAAAAATGCCGTTGTAACAATGTTTTTCTTAAGTATATTTTCCCATTATAAGATGCAGTTTATTTTTCATAATATATTTCATCAAACAATTTTAGCAATTGAATTGCTAAAGAGCTCCAGTTGCTTGGGAGAGTATATCGACCAATTATTTTGGAATACTAGAAAGATGAATGTTGACACCATTAGTTAGATTATTTAACTGTCATTTGTACTATCGTTTCTCTGGATTTGTTTTTGCAAAGAAGATCGTCTCAAGGGTGCAATGACTTGATGGTTAAGAGCGAATAAGTAACTAAAATGGAATAAAGAGGGTGTCAGAAGAGAGCTAGGATAACTTGGGCATGCTTATGGTGATTAAAATGCATAAATACATGAAAATCTTGACATGAAAATCTTGACAATAGCATTCTCGGCCATTCCATATTGTTTGAATCTTTTCAAGAAGTAAACCAAAAAGGAAAACAATAAATTTTTTGCGTGGAATAATTACACAGAATTTGTCAAGGTAAATCAAGAAAAACAACCTTTTAGCTAAGGCATTAGTGCTATCACATATAAAGCTTGCACTGAGTGGAATAATTACAAGGAACAATTACAAAAAAAAATTAGCCTTTTGACTATCTTCTGATCAGCTACACTTTAATACAAAGGCCAACAACATATATCTGCAAGACCATTCCATATTGTTTGAATCTTTTCAAGAAGTCTACCAAAAAGGAACACATTAAATTATTTGCTGGAAAATCAAGCAAAAAATAGTCTTTTTAGCTTGGACATTAGCGATGTCACATATAATGCCTGCACTAAGTGGAGTAATTACAGGGAATAATTACAAAAAAAGTTAGCCTTTGGACTGTCTTCAAATCAGCTATGCTTGAATTAATAGAAAGGCCAACGCCATATAGTACTCTATAAGAAAATAGCAACTAAATTAGCTTCATAACAACAACATTATTCAACTGATAGACTTGTCTGAATAAGCCTAAGCGAGGAAGTGATTATTCCAGCATAAGCCTTGTTAGAACAAAATTCAATTCTCATGGGAATCAACCCACATTTAATAATAGGAATGCAGATATAATTCCTATAAGGATTAGTCCAAAGCACATTCATTCATGTTGGCCAACAAAATATGCAACAAATATTCACCCTTGTACATTCATACTAAGCAAAACTTACACGTGTAGATCATTGTGGGGCATGACTTGTAGATTCTTGAGTCCTACATGGTCCACTAGCTTGGGTCGAGACATGATTAGTCCAGCTTGTAGAGACTCCTGCCTGTCTTGTAGAGACTCTTACTTGGCTTGCAAAGGCTCCAGGAGCATCATTTGCATTGTTGATATGAATTTCATGGATTATGTCACTTCCAGGACTCTAAAAAATTCCAAAGAAACAACTTGTGATTATGGAGGTCCAATTTATGAAAACACCTTAAACTTTGACAAGTTGTTACCCTAAAATATGAGTTGCCAGTGGATTCCGATACATATAATCCATATCCTTGTCGAACCTATAAATAGATAAACAATAAGCACATTATTCTTATAACAATAGCCAAGTTAGGATGTGTTCTTGTGAATTACTACTCACCCTTCTTTTCTCAGCTCTAATAACATTAGATTGGGTCCTGAGAGGTGCAGTTCTTGTATCTCCTAGTCTGGTGGATGTCCCTTCCACCATGACTAGTCTTGGATTTTTTCTTGGTCTCCCTTTTTTGCCCTGCAAAGAAAAACAGATATGAGTTACCAATAATATTCTCAACTAATGTATAGAAAGATCTACAATTTTCCTTACTGGAGATTTAAATTGTGTGGATGTTGGAGGCTTGGGGCATGTTCTCTTGTTATGTCCTGAGTCATGACAATTTGAGCATGAGATGATTACCCCAACTTTTGTCAATTTATTTGGATTGGCATTTGGATTAACTTTAGCCTTCCTTTTTCTTGTCCTTTTCTCAGGATTCTCCCCTTGCTTACTACGTTGTTTCTTGGGTCTCCTTGGAAGCTTTCAGAAGGGTGGAGGGAATATTGGTTCATCAGTGGACGCTAGCCACATGTTATTCCCATTCAATGTTGGCAACTGAAATTGATAGCATCTTTCATATGCATCTTTCTTGAAACAATCATCAACATAATGATTAACCTCATACTTCATGTAATTGATGCACGAAATAGCATGGCTACATGGTATCCCTGATATATCCCATTGCCTACAAGCACATATCCTTTATCTGAGATCCACAACAAATCTATCGCCATCTACTTCAACTTCAAATTGTTCCCTAGTACATGGCTTTGCCACACAAAACCTATACTTCATCTTTGCTTCCTCTACTTTTACCCTAATTCTTGGACATAATTCATCTGTAGAACCAACCATCAATTGACTTCTTTCATACATTCTCACCATCAATGTTGTTCTTATCCCCTCTAACATATCAACAATTGGCATCTCTCTTTGTTTGCGGATATATACATTGAAAGTCTCACTCAAATTATTCTCAATGGCATCACATTTTTGACCAGCCTTTATGAATGCCCTACAGAAGTGCTCTGGCCCTTGTCTCATGAAGTCTTCGTAGGCATCAATTGACTCCTCCTTCATTTTTTCAATTGACTTGTTAAATTCAGCTTTGTGTGTAGCATATACAGCTCTCTAGAAGTAATTTCGAAACATTTCTCCCTTGTGCAATTTTTTCCAATTTGCATAAATATGCCTTGAACAATTTCTATGTTCTGCACAAAAAGATAATGAAGAAACTGCATTGACAAGGCCCTGCAAGACATAATTGAAATGCTTTAGTAAGGCTTAGAAGATATAATTCAACTACTAGTATGAAGGAACTAATTAAAATGAAGACTGATTCTACCTTTTGTTGATCACTTATGAAGGCCCAACTATCACCTCTACCCACTTGAAGGTCTGTGAATAGCAACTTGAGGAACCAAGTCCAACTATCTTCTGTCTCCGCTTCAACAACAGCCCATGCAACTGGAAACATTTGATTGTTTCCGTCTCTTGCAATAGCACAAAGCAATATTTGCTTCACTACAGTTTTAATAAAACAACCATCAAGTCCTATGACTTTCCTACAACCTTCTAAACAACCCTTTTTCAGCCCTTCAAAGCCTACATAGAATCTTTTGAACATATTGTATAGGTGTCTAAGGACAAGATCAAATGTGATGTTCTTACTTGATTGCTTTAATTGAGCTTTATAAGATGTCAACAACCTGTATTACTTGGCAAATGGACCCCTAATGATCTTGAGAGCCCTAGCAATTGCTCTGTAACATGTCCTTTTGTTGAGTGTGAGTCCCCACATTTCCATTGCATCTGCTTGTATTTGTGCTGTCGTATATTTTAGATTAGCTCTAATCTTAGGCAAGAATTGTTCAGCAAGCCATGTGTAAGATGCTTGTTTGTTTCTCATGCTTCTGGGGCAAGTATGTTCCGCTCCAACTGTCTTGATAACAAAAGTTTTTTCTTTCTTCAACCAACTACCATAAAGGGACCATTCACATCCGAACACACACTTTGCATACATTTTTGTAGTTTCACTCTTTTTCCAACTAATGTTGTAGCCATTTGTGATTGCATATTTCTGCACCGCTCTCTTAAACTGAGTATGAGACTCGAATCTCATGCCTAATTGAAACTGTAATTCTGTATGGTTACAGTTAGGGTCATATTGTAACATCCTGAAAATCGACCCCATTTTAGGATTTTATAAAAGGGCAATATTAGTCAAAGGCCTGGTCAGTACAAATTTTCCGAACTGTGTGTTCGTGGGATAATGGATTACAGAGAGGCGTCGATAGGAAATGATTCGCGTACGACTCGCAATTTCGATCGGGAACGAACCCTTCGACCATGAGGACCTGGGCGGGAACGATATCCTCTAAGTACTAGACTATTAAGGAAACGGAAATAAATCGATTCGGAAGAAGTACGAAGTCGATCTGCGGGTGATTTCCGCACGACTTCGATACGAACTATGAACGACGGTAAACCGAATCCTTTTCATCTGGTACTCGGGATTATCAATTGAGCCACCGGGATCACACGACAATCGAGGGACGTCCCTGACTCGAGAATTGACGTTAACGTGGATCAAAGAATGATTGACCATGGGTCAAAAGTGAGGAAAGTCCTAAAAGGGCGCTCGATAATCCAAATTGTACTACGGTCGCAATCGACTCAATTTGACCCCGATTTTTAATCCGATTTTGGGAACCGACTTCTCAGTGATATCAAGACTAAATATTTGGACATCGCCTCATTTATTTTGGGATTTTCCGTTGGACACGGAAGTGTCGGAAAAAGGAAAAATTGGACCGGGTTTCGGGCCCGCGGGTGGGCCGGCCCAAGACCGGCGGCCCAATGGGCCTTGCACTTATTTAGCCCAGCCCAAGAGGGGCCCAAGTTGGCCCAAGTTCCCCTCCATTTCCAGCTCATGGGCTTCTCTCTTTTGGCCTTTTGCTTTTGTGCCCAAGTGGGCTTTGTTTATGCTTTGTTTGTGCTTGTTTTTGATTGGCTCTTCAACAAGTGGCAAGCCCACTTGCCTTGGCCTTATCCAAGCCTTCAGCAGCCTCTTCTCTCTCCTCTTTCTCCCCCAAAATTCGTGCACCAGCCAGCCCTCACTTTCTCTCCCTTTTTCTCTTCCTTTTCTCTTCCATTTTTGCTGTTTCTTGCTGTCCATGCTGTTTTCCAGCCCAAAAACAGCCTTGCCGCCGTCACCGGAGCCGCCGCAACCACCCAAAGTGTAGTCTTGGAAGTTAGGAAGCCAGCCGCGCACCCCCGGTCACCCCTGGTCGCCCCGAACCGCCCGTTTCGGCCTTTTTCCCTCTGCTGGTCAGTTCCGCGTGAACAGTGTTTCGAGGGCTGTTTTGGCCCGTTTTGGCCACCGTTTGTCGTCCGTTGCCATCCCCGAGCTTACCCCTCGTAGCCCTCGTTCCCCTCTACGCGCCGGTGTCGCCGGATTTCCGATCCAAGTAAGTTAACTTCCTAATCCTTGTTTAGGGGTTAATCTTGCTTAGGGGTTAATTAGTTTAATTTTTGTGCTTGGTTAATTATGGGTTAGTTTGTTAATGGTGGCTGAGTTAATTAAGGCTGACTAGGATTAGTTAATTGACCATAGTTAGTATTAAAGTAACTAAGGTTAATTAATTAAAGTAACCATAGTTAGTTTAAAAGTAACCAAGGTTAGAATTTAACTATGGTTAGGTTAATTTGACCATGGTTAGGTTAATTTGTTAACCATGGTTAAGTTTATTTATTTTTATTTATTTATTTAATTTCGGACGAATTTACTGTTCACGGATTACTGTTCACGGATTACTGTACACGGATTACTGTTCACAGATTACTGTTCACGGCACTGTTCATGCAGAAGCTAATTTTTGGCTTATTTTGATGTGTTCTTGGTTGTTATGATTTATTGAAGTGCCGATTGTTAATTATACTTGTGAATATTGATAAAATGCATGATTGAAGACCGAGTGGAAGTGAAAGTATTTGACTTATTGAGTTATTCCCGAGAATTAGGGAATGTACTTGATTATTGATTGGTCGGAATTGATTGACAGACTGTGATTTGAATTGTTGGTTGTTCCCAAGAGTTAGGGAATGTGCGTGATTGAATGCTGATTGGAAATTGAATTTTGGAATTGCCGAGTGATACCGCGTGACATATTATGTGAGTTATCTGAAATGGCATGTTGCATGAGCATGAGCGTATGAGCGATGTTGCATTCACGACCAAGCAAAAGCAAAGACAAGAATGAACTGTTTGCTGATGTGTTGCATGGTCGGATTAAAGTTGATAGCCCGGTTGAGCCGGATGACCGCCAATCCCCATTGGGGTTGTGCCGTGACCATTGGGTCGCCTGACAGTGGTCAGATGCGGGGCTGCGGCAGTGAGCGGGCCCCATCTCCATAGGGAATGCCGTCGATGGGAGAGAGCCCGTGACGTCGCCGTGCCTCATGGGGGAGGACGATGCCTGGTCTTTGACTGGTAGACCGCCAACTATAAGGTTGTGCCGTGGCCCTAGTGGTCGTAATAATCGGAGCATATGTGTGGATGTGAGGCACGAGAAAGTTGTGTGAGATGCTCTGATTATTCGCATGCTCTTAATGTCGTGATGGATTAAATGACAGTTTCTGCAGGTCGCGTGTGCCAATGCCAGGTAGGGTCGCCTGTGATTGCACCTGTGTATTAAACTGTCTTTTGTGGTTATTTCTCTGAGGTGGTATTGCACTGATTGTTGTATTAGGTTGTATGTTAAACTCCCGAGGCGAGCGAAGTTCCTAACCGGGGCTTAGGACTTTAACTTGCTGAGTTTATCTCAACCCGTCGTGGTTAACATTTTCAGGTCCTAGATGATGCAGTACCCGAGGATCGAAGAGAGCGATCCCTCTAAGGCCAACGAGTAGACACTTGTACAGTGTTAGGTTAGCCAGGCCGGTCTCTTTTTGAGTAGGCCTTAGCTTGTCGCCTATAGTAAGGCGTGTATGTATTTGCTGGTGTGCCGGCTAACCTTCAGATATATAAAATGGTGTTTGTCTTTCCTCTACTGCTGTTGTTGCTATCCCTGTTGTTTGGTTTGGGAGTTATTCGTTTCCGCATGTGCTTAATTACAAGATAAAATGAATTGGTCGACGACAGTACCTGGGACGTCGTATTTTAAGACCTCAAGTGAAATGGGGTTGCCGCGAGCTCGAGAGTCGGGGCGTGACACATATCTAGCAATCAAAGATTTTGTTTGGTCACACACTTCCTCATCTATACAATTAGAAGGACTAAGATCTTCATATGCTTCAATGTCCTCATCATCTTCACCCTCAATTATGTCTTCTTCTATCGCATCAATAGCCAATGTTGCCTCCCTTACCGTCCCCACCTCTTGTCCCTTTTTCCCTTGCTTGAAAGTAATCCCCATCATCATATAGGATTAGGTCAGTGTCACTCCCGCCTAATGCATCAATCTCACTATCATCGCTCTCACCATCATCACTCTCAAATAAAAGGCCATCATCACTCTCACTATATTCACTCTAGCTAGTACTCTCATATTCAAGTTCAGTCGCAGGCCTAACTTCACCTCCTACTCTAACCTGATCTTCAACTTCACCCCATCTACCAGTCCCAGCACCAACACCAACCCTAGCCCCGGCCCCAACCCCAACTTCAGATAACCTCAAAGCAACTTTCTTCATCAACCTAGAATTATCAAGATGTGTTTTTCAACAGCTATGCATATGAAGAAAATCATCTCTATTCTACGAAAGAAACATTGCAAAATTTGATAGGAAATTATAAAAAAGAGGCTAAATAGACAAAGAGCACTTGTGCTTCAATTACAAATCGAACTCTTTAGACTAGCAAAGGAGTCTCAAATAAATCAAGCTTCGAATCACCACAATAGCGAAATTGCCAAAACAGGAACCAAAAAAGTAAAGATTAATGAAGAGAACACTGATAGAAACTATTGAGTTGAGATGCACAAGAAACCCTAGAAAAAGCCCGAAATCGCCGAGTCGGTCTTCTCCGTGGAGGCAAACAAGAAACCTCTGAAAAAAAAACCCAAATCACCTTCAGCGTGTGACGTCCTGGATTTCGACCCACTTCGGCACGTGTGAAATTATTATTTCATCAATGCGCTGTCGGTTACGTTTACTCGGAGTTGGCCCCTCACGAGTTAACTGACTGTTCGGAAAGGCGATTAGGACGGGTGCGCGTACGACTAGTGAATTCAATCAGGGACTGGCCACTCGACCATAAGGATCAAGCGAGGACGATACCACGCTGTTGCAGGTCAATTAGCGAACCGAAATATCGATTCGGCAGGAGTACGAGGTCGGATCGCGGGTGATTCCGCACGACTTCGATAATAACGACGAACGATGCTAAATTCCTATTGACCCCGCATTCAGGGTGAGCAATCGATCCCTCGCGATTACATGACAATCGAGGATCGCCCTGATCTGAATATACATGATCGCGGATTGAAAAGCTATCAACCGCGGGTCAAACGCATGAAACCCCCTAAATGCTGCCCGAAAGTCAGGTCGTGCCAAAGTCGCGATTGGTTGAGATTAATCACGAGATTCGGTCCGATTTTGGGTACCGAACTTCCAAGGACGTCGGGACAAACATATTGGACGACGCCTCATTAATTCCCAAATTTTCCGGTAAGTCCAGAAATGGCCCGAGTTGGATTAACGGGTCGAGATTAGGACTGGATTTTGGGAACCGCGCTTCAGGGGTAAAAAGGACCAAGTACCCCCTTCTAGAAGCCTTTTTGATTTTTAAATTTTTAGGGTTTTCTCCCTCTCTCTTCCTCTCTCTCCGCGCGTCCTCTCTCTCTCTCCCGCACGCTCTCTCTCTCCTCCTGCCCCCCCTGCCGCACGTCCCCTCTCCCTTTTCTCTTTTCTTCCCCCACGTTTTCTTCCCCCTTGTCGACACCCACTTGCCCCCCATCTTATCTTATCTCCTCCCCTTTGACCGGTCTTCTCTCTCTCTCTCTCCTCCCCTTCCCCCCATGCACGTCGACGTCTTCTCTCTCTTCCCTCCCTGCACTTCTTCTTCCTTCTCTTCTTTTCTTCTTCTCCTTCCTCTGGTTTTTCTCGGCCAGAGCTGCTGCCGCCTTGCTTCCCCCGCCGACGAGACTAGCGACCACCTCGTCGCCGTCGCTCGGTCGCCGCCGTCCCTCGCCCGACCACTCAGCTCGGCCGCCGTTGCCTCCGCTGGTCTCTCTCTCTCTCTTTCCGTCGGGTTGGAGCCGGAACGGCCACCCTCGCTGCCCGGCCATCCTCCGTCGCCATCCGGCCGCCCGAGACCACCGCTGGGAGCCATCCGAGAGCTGTCCCAGCAGCCGCCACCGTCGCCTTGCTCTCTCTCTCCCCCTCGGCTCCTCTGGCCGTGACCAGGAGAAGCGGTCAGCAGCCTCGCCGCTGCCTGCCGCCGCCGGTCACCGCCGTAGGCCGCCGAAGGATCGTCCCCGAGCCTCCTCCGCCGCGCCGAAGCCACCCCCGACCTGCTGCCATCCCCCGAGCCAGCTGGACCGCCTCTTCACTCCCTCTTCCGGTGCTGTCCAGCCATCGCCGGAGCTGTTGTCGCCTCGCCGGAGCTGTTGGCCGCCGTCCAGAGTCACCGGACTGCCCGCCAGCCGACCTTGGACCACCGCAACCGCTGGTCCCTGCGTTTCTCGGCCTTTTGCCGTGCGGACAGCTGCCCTCGGCCGGGATACGGCCCCGGGCCGCCTCGTCCCGACACGCCGGGGAGTTCCCGTGCGTTCGTCTCGTCGTCGCCGTCGCGCCGGTATCGTCAGTTTCGTTACCGGGTGAGTTCAAGTTCTAAACCCTCGATTAGTCCGCTAAACTTGTTTAGGGGGAGATTAGATTAGTATTGATTTTTGTTAGGAGGCGGATTAGAGTTAATCGTGATTAATCGTGGTTCGGATAATTATCGGTGATTATTTGGGTGATTAAGGATTAGTGGAATAATCCGTATTAGTATTATTTATATTAAAAAGAAATAATTTCTTTTTAATTATTATTTATTAAATTCCGAAAATAAATATTATTGATTAAATTCCGAAAATAAATATTATTGATTAAATTCCGAAAATAAATATTATTTGTGGAAATTCCGAAAATAAATATTATTTGTGGAAATTCGGAATTATTGGTATTTGTGGAAATTCGGAATTATTAGTATGTGGGATTTCGGAATTATTAGTATTTGTGGAAATTCGGAATTATTAGTATTTATGGAAATTCGGAATTAATATTATTTGTGGAAATTGGGAATTATTAGTATTTATTGAAATTGGGAATTATTATTATTTATTTAATAATAATCGAATATAGTTTAATTATGAATAATGCGGTTTATTTATAATTAAATTGTGGGAATTATTTGACGTGTCGTTATGATGAAAGCATGTTGGAGTGTTGTTTGGATTAATTACTTTGCGATAAGTAATTGTGGTAATTAGTGATTTATGAGAGTTACCGGTCGTCACATCGTTGTGAGACGAATATTGTCTGAGGCAATAATTGATTGATTTGCTGATTGCTTATTTATGCCTTACTGATTGAAGCACATGTATTCCGGGAATTATGTGGTATTCCCTTATGAAATTGATTGATTATTGGATTATCGCAATGTGGCGATTCATGAACAATATGTGGAATACTTACTGCTTCGTATGTATGTCGTGTGCGGATTATGACGTGTGCTTGTGAGTCCACTTGAGCCCTGAGGTGTGTTTACATGGGGAGACAGGAGATCGTGCCCTGATGTGTGTTTACACGGGGAAAAGGTAGAGCCCTGAGGTGTGTTTACACGGGGAGGTAGAGTGCTTGTGCCCTGAGGTGTGTTTATACGGGGAAAAGGTAGAGCCCTGAGGTGTATTTGTTTGCACGGGGAGGCAGAGGAGATTGTGCCCTGATGCGTGTTGACGCGGGGAAAAGGTAGAGCCCTGAGGTGTGTTTACACGGGGAGGTAGAGTGATCGTGCCCTGATGCGTGTGTACGCGGGGAGGTGTATAATTGGAACACACATGAATGCAAGAGTGCATGAGAGACAAATGACATTGTGTTCTGATTATACTTGTACTTGTTGCACTGTTTATGATATGCCTGAGTTAATACCGTGCAGGGTGTGGCAATGATCGGGTGAGATCGCTTGCGATACGACTCGAGTGTGATTGATTAATGTAATGCTGAGAGTGCAAAATGCATTACTGGTGAATTGCATGTGTATTTACCATGCATTGTATGGCATGACCGGGTAAGGTCGCTTGCGAGTCGATTGCTTGTCGATGTGCTCATGATAGTATTGATTGTATTAAGTCATTGCCTAAGATGTATGGTTGTTCTGCTATTGACCTGCTTGAGGTATTAGACTGCGCCATAGGTACCCCGAGGCGAGTTGGTATCCTAGCCGAGGATTAGAGCAAGAACTCGCTGAGATTTATATCTCACTGATTATTGAATAACCATTTTCAGGTTTGTTGGAGGCAAATTCGACAGGTGGTGCGTCTTGGAAGAAGTAGATTAACCCTGGCCTATTTGTTTGATTGGCTCTGCAGGAAGTAGCCCGTGGTAAGGGCCTGTTTGTATAGACTTCCTAAGGTTAATCAGAAGATTAATAAACTGGCATCATTGATTGTGTTTCTGATTGACTTTCCTAACTATCCCAATTCGTTAAATTGTACGGGGATTGATTGTTGCTTCCGCATGTGCTTAATTGAAAGATAAAAAGAATGGTCGGCGACGCGTCCTGGGACGTCGCATTCAAATGACCGAAAGAGAAGATGGGGATCGTCGCGTGCTCGAGGATCGGGGCATGACATTGCTTGTTCAAGGAATCGTTCCCAACAAGGGGTATTGGTGCAATATCAGCCCGGGCTTGCTGGTCTTCAACAGGTGAGGATAGTTCATTCCCAGCTGAGGATATCGGGGCAGCAACTCCCCTGACTTGCTGACCTACCAAAGGCGTGGCCACATTAGAAGGCGATGCTGTATCAACAAATTTGGCAACAGCAGTGTCAGGAGAGTAACCATGTCCTTGCATCTATGGCCAAATACACCGCAACTTTGACAAGACAATGGCCTCCATTCATATTTCACCGATACAATTCTGGTCTCATCACTGAGGAGGATCTCAACACTATCCTGCCTAGCATCCTTTGAGGAAATTTCTACATAGACTCGTGCATAGGATATCATATCCATCAATTCAGTTCGTTGATCGACATATAAGGGTCTCCCAACAGCACTAGCCATTGCACCTATCCCTAGGGCTGACCACAGAGCATAGGGAATGTTCTTCAATCGAATCCACACCAGGATAGTAGCATGGTTGTCTTTCTTAAGATCAAGAAGGGGCCTCCATTGCTGAAGTATGAACGGCACTTGGGTGACCGTGAGAGGGTCACCATCTAGAATTTTGCGTCGAAACTCAGCATTCGGAATGCAAAAAAAGAAGAAGCCCTGGTCGTTAGCCTTGACCTTCACAAGTTTGGGACCCCAAGCATGCTTAAGGGCCGTCTCTACAAGTTTGAAAGGCAGTTTCTTCCCCACTAAATATCCAACAAGGCAGTCAAACCATTTCGGGTCAGTGGCATCCAAGGTATCCTCTGAAATTTTAACTACCTTTCTACCATCCATTGAAGAAGGCTAAATGAATGGCAGATCATATCCTTTGATAGCAATTCTTGCTACATTAACCCAGGAATGGGCTGGAGGAGCGGCAGTATCATCTCTAACCTGGCCAGGGGAGGAGCGCACAACCTGCTTGCCTTTAGGAGCAGACGACGGAGCACCAGTAGGTGTGCCATTCCCCACCAAGCCTTCCCCCCTCACTTGCTGAGAACCAGCACCATAACTAGTACCTTCATTTTGTGAGTAACTAGTGCGAGTCTTTGGCAGCAGGACCAGACAGATTGCTCTGCATCATCGACTCCACGCTCCCTCGAGTGGGGAATCGCGGGCTAGGGGGCCTACTCAGACTTCTATGTCTACTGCTCCACTTATTCGAAGGATTATTAGGACCCATGGAGCGTTTCTCCTCCAACGAAACAGACCGAAGTGGTCAGGACTCCGAATCCATTAGAAAATTGCAGCAACTCAAACCCTAACCTAGATCTAATGATCGGGGAGATTTAGCCATACCTAGGAGAAGTGGTTCGGTGAGATGAAAGCCCAGGTGGAGATGAAGAATCCTTCTGAAAAACAGCTTGGATCAATGCCCAGAACTCCTCGACCAGCTGTTGAACCAGACGATGCACTATAGAAATCGCAGCTGCACTTGGGAGAGAAAGTGAATAGTGACTCGGGAATGGCTGAAAAGTTGAAGGATTTTGGTTATTTATATTGCTTATTGGTAATAAACTCTTTCTTGATGTTGGGGATCAATTAATTGTGAAATCATATCAATACTCGAATTCGCTAGGCATTATCTTAGCATGTATCTGCCAATTTTGCAATCATCTGGCTTGAACATGATGCCGTGATTTTAGTTCATCTTGAGATTCTTGAATACTTGCCATCAATTCGATTGTTGCAAAACTTACATCAGTCCCACGGTGCACCAGCCTTCGCGATTCAATTAGATTGTTACTAGGGAAAAAAAACAAAACAAAACAAGAAAGACAGTTTCCCTTTCGGAAAGAAGGCGAACTTGCATCCGCCTTCCCCGCTCGGCTCCTCACTGCTGATCACACTAAATTGCTGATGGCATAGAGCGATTGTTACCGGCTGCCCATGCTTCGACCGCTTAGATCCTCACTACGTGATGTATCAAACTCACCACCCCAACTACATACATCAACACCAAATAACCCCACTAGTGGCAGAATTGTCTCTCCCAATGCTAGCAAACCTTTCTTATCAATTTTCAATAGCAAAACAAAAACAGTAAAAATCAATCGCACTTGGACCAACTCGTACATGAGAGATATTTACACCTCTTTTTAGGGGCATAAGTATAACAGGAGTGCCAAAACTTGGTACGGAGGGACACTTAAGTGCCACTTTTCAAAAAAATGGATCACTTCAGTGCCAAATCGCCGGAACTCTACCGAAAATCTTATGTGACAATTTTTTATTAATTTTTTTGCCCACGTGGCTTGTCGGAAATTGAGTCGACGAAAAATCAGTGCAAAACAATGTCGTTTTTGCATTGACGTGGATTTTAAAAATTATTAATTAAATAATTTTAAATAATTTCAAAAACATATTATTATAAAATTGATTAATTTAAAAAAAGGGGGGGAGGGGAGATCGGCGAGGGCTGTGCAGCCCTCACCGCTGCCGCCGTCGCTGCCCCACCATCACCAGGAAGGGCCGGTGACGATGGGCGAGGGTCGCCTGGGGTCGACCGGTGGCCGACAACCTTGGCCGGCCTATAGCAAGGGTGGCCGGGGTCTAGGCAACCAACGACCCTTGGCCTGGCTGAGTGAGGGCCAACAACCCTCGCCGGATCTGGGGGAGGGTCACAACCCTTGCCCCAAATCTAGGCGAGGGCCCGCAAGCCCTCGCTGCAGGACGATCGGGGTCGCCAGCCACTAACCGGGGCCTGGTGACCCCAGCCGACCCTCACCCCACCGTCACCGACCCTTCTTGGCGATGGTGGGGCGGCGACGGCGGCGGCAGCGAGGGCTGCACAGCCCTCGCCAATTTCCCCTCCCTTTTTTTTTTTAATAAAATCGATTTTAATGTTTTAAAAATCTGACGTGGACAATTTTTTTTATTAAAATTGTCACGTGGATTAAAAATGCTTCGTTAGCAAATGAAGTCGCCGGAAAGTGGACACGTGGTGATTTAGCCGGAATTTTTCGCCGTTGGCACTTAATTGATCCATTTTGCTTCGATTTTGGCACTCAAGTGTACTGTTTGTAAGTTTTTACACTTAAGTGTCCCTCCGTGCCAAGTTTTGGCACTCCTGAGGTCCGCAGCTCTCTTTTTAGGCAACGAAGATGTTGGGTGCCCTTTCTTCATATTTCCATTTATTTTGTCACGATAGTAATGTTTGATTAAATGCCCTTAAGGAACGTAAGTCCCGTTGTTTATCAAAACACAATTCTTTATGGATCATAAATTAGTTTTAAGTCTTCATCATTGAATTATAAATTGAGCACAAATTCATGGAATTTTAACTACGGATTTTCTTGTATTTCAAACTGTCTTGGGCACTGCTTTTCGACAACATAAGATCGCCTTAGATGTGCTACTTGGGTAGTATAATTTTTGTATTTTCGTCTCAAACTTCACAATTACCAATTTCTTTGAGTAAGAACTTTTCTATTCAGATGATAGTATTTTCACACGTGCATTAAACCTGTTCAATGAAACAAATCAATAATTGTGATTTTTCAATATTTTATCTACTTTTCTATTCAATTGGTCATAGATACTATGTTTATTTAATAATCACCTCCAAAACTACAAGTGACAAAGAGGGATCATGGCCAATATCGGCTTCTCTTTTTTTGATTTTTTTTTTTGGACTTTGGCATATATTTTTTTCTCTGTGAATCCTTTATTCTTTTATAAGTTTGGAGAATTTTTTATGATGGAAAGTTTCGTAAATGGTCGCATGGCTTGTAGTATACTTCTTTGAAACCCAAATCTTCTTCCCAGAAAGTTCAGTATCCAATTAATTGGGCCTGTCATGCAGCCAGGGCCCCCTAAAGCCCACACCCATTCGACTGGAATTGAAACAACAAAGAAAAGGATGTGGCCCACGAACAGGCATATCAGGAATCGAAATCTCAAATTCAGATATGAATTGTCGATCGGAAGCTTGTGATCAAAAAGTTGTATTGTTTCACACGATAAAAATCCCGGAATTGGTATTGATTAGCTGCGCATTCTACTAGGTCCAAATGGCACGCTACTCCATTCCCTGTACTTGTACCCATTGTTGTGATATCTTTTATGTTGGATTTTTCATGGGACCATCTGCAAGTTGCATTTTCATTTCCAATTCATAAACTCTTAATATATCAAATGATGAAAGTGTTTGTGTTGACTTGGAAGTTATGGAACAGTGATCATAAGAACAAAAGGGTTGAGTAGCCAAGCATCCACTACAAAATATTATATTTGAATTGTAGTTACTTAGCACCACCCAAGACCCTAGAGACAAGCTTGTTAACATAGTTTGCTCGACATGTCAAGGTTCCATAATTATGCTCACATGAGATAGCTGTACCCCAAGTCACAAGTTCATCAGAGCCTCAATCATCGCATAGCGATAACTTCCGATCCCAGTGGACATGAGATCATTGACCTAGCCAAGTCTAGCGACAGCACATGGGCTTGAACCTTGTGGGCCAAGGAAAGTCATCTTCGGTGTAATAGCTAGAAAAGGACCAATGGTCTTTCCATTCTATCACCGTTGGAGACTTTTAAGTCAATGGCCGTTCTGATAAATGTTCTCATGTGATAACGTTATTGAAGACCACAAGCGCCGCAATCAACGAGTCATCCGTTGGATCCCACCGTGCCGGTCTGTCTTCCCAGGTATGTTTACGTGCAAATTGGTTTCGTATAGATAGGACTTGATATGCTGAAGCTTTGACATTTCTGATTAATGACATATTTTCATGTGGCCCGTGGCCCTGGATCTAGCAACATTTGCAGATTTGCAGCCATTCGCATCGGGAACCACGGCGAAGGCAGCTCTAAAACCAATCCCCCCCCCCCCCGGGCGGGGCAAGAATATCTAGCTATTCATGAACAGGCCCCTGATTGCTTCCAAACGCGTCAATTTACCGACAAAAATAGATGTATATTGGAGTGTGGTTCATACTTCTCATCAACATGATAGCATGGCGTCCCACTCTTTCTATTGTAATTGAATGATGTAATAGAGAAGTATAATGTGCTAATTATAATAGAATTCTATAGACATAAACCTTGTTTAAGGTGAACAATGATAAAACCTTGTGTCTCAAATTCTCTTTATTGTTTTCGCTCTCTATTTTCTTTGAGATCATGCACCGAATCCTAACAATGTGTATAGTTTTGCGTGGTCCTTGTTGAACTCTTAATGGGACACGTGTTAGGAACACGCAATAGAAATCCAATACCTTCACTTGGAGAAATTATCAAGAGAGAGCCTAAGTTCAAACTCATCAACATATCTAGTCGAACTCACCTTCACTTAAAAACTTAAACTAGTGAGTTATGGATTAATTAAAATATATTAACTATTCAACACTGAACCGATTCTCTAATTTATGACTTCTCCAACACAAATCACACGTGTTATCCTAACAATCTTTCCTTCACGTGTGAGCTCTAGTGTTAAATTTACTTCCCTTTAATTTAGGTGTCCTTCTATATTAACTCATCTCAATTTAAATTTCCAACGTCTAACTTCATCCTTAGTCTTTTTTTGGGATTGAATCATTTCAAACTGAACCATAAGCTCTAGTGTTTGATTTACTAATTAGCCATCGGCTCTGATATTATTTATTAGGAGAATTGAAACTGGATACCTTCATCTATGAATAAAAGGCTAAGAGGGAGCTCAAGTTCAAGTCTATTAACATATTCAATTAAATTTACCTTTACTCAAAAGTTTAAATTTATGGGTTATAAGTTAACTAGAATATATTAACTGTTCAATATCACAATAATTCTATAATGTGTGATTTTTTTAACACAATTCATACGTGTATCTTTATAACACAACCCAATCTCTTTGCTAAAGAAAGGACAAGGGAAGAAACCTCGTGGCCTACACAACAAGTTAGGGAACTTGCTGTTTTTGAGCAGCCAACGAGATGGAATTTTGATTCCCATTCATTTATCATGAGAGTGTTGCAGCTCATCATTAGGAATACATTAAGTTGCACTTGTACTCTTATGGAACAAGCGTCCTGCTCACATCAACCTTTGGCCAGTTCGATTTGCTAGTTAGTTTTGTTGAGAAAACTCCTAGTTTTGATGCTAACAAAACAGCTTATGAATGATATTTATATATCAATCTCTTGAAGGAAAAGGACACAGAATGACATAGGCTTTAAAGTCTGCTTGTTGCAGAAGATAAAGCATAAGATGTCTAAGAGTTTGACCGTACCAGATGGAAAGACTCATCCAGACTGAGTTTTAAGTCTGACCGTACCAGACTGAGTTTTAAGTCTGACCATACCAGATCGAGTTTTAAGTTTGAATGAACCAGACTGAGATTTTAAGTTTGAACAAACCAGACTGAAAATCTAGGCAGATTCAGAACTTAAGACCATCAGACTTAAGATGAACCTACACGATAAGATCACCAATGATAGAGTATTTCACTTACCTTATTTATGTTGATTCTGTTATACTAATCTGATTGACAGGATCAATTAATGAGCAACTTCCAATGAAGAATAGAGTACTTATGGAAGCCCGGATTCTGGTTGTATGGGCGAACAGAATCTAAGGAGATTTGATCTATCCTCAACGGTCAAAAAGACTTGCCTTATAAAGTCTGTCCAAGAAAGGGAAGACTAAACTCTCAATGAAAGAGCCAACGGTCGAAGTGTGACTTGGAGAGTATTTAAGGGTAGGTTGAGACTTAGGGGAGAGACAGATGAACATTATTCCAAAGCTGATTCAATTCTTCAATTGTTGTTCATAGTGCACATTTGAGTGATTTAGGTGTTTTACAAAAAGAGAGTGACTTAGTGAGACAGATCATCACCGAGTACAAACACTCGAGAGTGTGTAATCACCGTTGATCATATAGTGAAATACAACCGATTGGCTAGTCGCCTGGAGAATGGACGTAGGCTTATCAAAAGCCGAACCACTATAAACAGTGTTTGCAATCTTCTCTAACTCCCTCTACTTGATTTCAGTTCGTTAAATCGAAAAGTAGTATATATTTGATCGATTAATCTCTACACCTATTCACCCCCCCTCTAGGTGTTTATACTAGTTATTTCAAGTTTAACTTTTTCAGCGTCAAAAAGAGCTGCGCTTTGATTTCAGTTTCATAAACATGATGGACTCAACTTTATTAAAGCAATCAAGCTGGAGCATTTCTCAAATTATGAAGAGGTGCATGATAGAAAAATATATCTGAGAGTACGGCACATTAAAAATTCTTCCCTTCTTCCACTTCAATAACAATATTGAGGGACTCAGCCTCTATCCCCTTTCTCCATTGGTTTAGGCGAAACATGAAAATCATATCGAACTCACTCGGTGTTTCAAATTCTCTTCCTATATATGAAGTTGAACCAGCGAAAAAGAAAATCCTAGATACTACCACTGATTAGATATTCACATGCGATGCCCCCTTGATATTGTCCTTTCTTTGGGGAAGACTACTCATAATCACAATACACAACTTTTTTGACTGAACATTTTTTGGATATTGGTCTAAAAATTTCTTCGGACCTAATTGTTTTTTCAAAAAAAATCGGCTCTATAGTCTCTCTCTCTCCTCGTTGGTACCATAAATAGTTTGTTGTATTTATTTTTACTGAAAAATAAAAAATAAACCAGTGCCAAGAGTTGAGCATACTTTTCAAAGCATGATCCAGAGCATTAGCGAATTAATAAGACTAGTTTAAAGCAAGAATTACTTTTAGTTTTATTCAATTCAAGTGCATGATTCACGAACATCTTTTCTCCTGTTTTGGGGCGGGCCAGAATAGCATTCCCAAGTGCTTTGATTGATTGCCTGAGCGTGAAAAGCGTAGTACTAAGAATAGTAAAAATAAATTCCACTTCAATAATGGAAGAGACCGTGGCACACGCGCATCGCACTAAGAATGAAACAAGTTTAAAGGAAACCAGTTTGGCTTTAGTAAAGTGATATTTGGTGTCACCTTTGTAGATAGAAAAGATGCCCAGCCCATTTCATTCGTCAAGGGAAAAAAAAGAAACGTCTTGGTCGTCGTCGTATGAAATTATCGGATGATTTCCCATTTAAAAAGACATTCTTGTTGTGGAAAATGGTTTGCTTTTTTGACAATGGAGAAGAAAAAGAAGTAGGAATAGGAGGGCGGGGTCATCAAAAAGTCTAAGTCCACTCTCTATACGTCATTTCATTTCATCTTGATAATTCTCCAAGTCTTTCTCGTGAGAAAGATGAGGAAGTCACAGGTGGAATTAAATTATGCGTACAGTACATGAAATTATTCCCTTATTCCACTTAAATAGCAATATTAAGGGACTCCCCCCATACCTGCTTTCTCCACAAATTTGGGTCCATGCACTAACGAAACTTGAAAATCATGTCGATCTCAGTGTTCCAAATTCTTCTGCTTATGATTGCCCGCACGTTACAAGCATCAGGTGCTGCACCTAGACTTGCGAAGCCTAACTGTTCCGAAACCTGTGGGGACGTCACTATTCCCTTCCCCTTCGGAATGGGAGCCGGGTGTTTCTTGAATGACTGGTACCAGATCGTCTGCCAACAAAACAACATGGTTTCCACTCTAAAGAAGATTGGATTGCGAGTTCTCAACATTTCACTCCTCAGTGTAGGCGTATGTGTTATGATTAACGTATAGAGACAAGCTCGTCAACACCAATCGAGACTTTAGAGAAAAGCTCGTCAACATATAGTCCACCCTACTGGTCAAAGAGTCCATAATTATGTTCGCAGGAGGTAGCGGTACCCGCGAGCAAAAGTTTGTCAGGGCCTCGATCATGGCGTAGCGATAACTTTTGATCTTGTGGACTATAGGTAGACACGAGACCACTGACGTAGCCAAGTTTAGTGATGGCCCACCAACTTGAAGCTTGTGGGCCAAGGGAAGTCATCTTCCGCGCCATGGCTAGAAAAGGACCGATGGTCTCTGTATTCCATCAGTGTTGGAGACTTTAGTCAATGGCCCGTTCTGGTAGATATTCCCAGGCAACAACATTATTGAAGACCCCCGGGGCCACCATCATTAAGTCATCCATTGGATCCCCCCTGCGCGTCTTCCCAGGTTTGCTTACGTGCAAAATGGTTCCGTATAGATGGGACTTGACATGCACAAGCTTCGATATTTCTGTGACCGAGCAAGTCTTATTATGCGGACCAGGACGTAGCAGCGTTTTTGGATTCGCAGCCGTTCGCATGGTGAACCACAGCGAAGCAGCTCCCGCAAGAATTTATAGTAAATGCACGGGCCCATGAGTACTTCTAAACAAGCCAATTAGAAATAAAAATATTAGGATTATTCTATATCAATTATGAAAAGAACTGATAATCAACTTATAAGTATAATACAAAGTCCGACCTTTTGAGACGAGAGAGGTCCAAAACCACCAAACACTAACATCAAAACTAGATTACCAACATGAGAGCAGGATCATCAAAAGTTAGTTCATTTGATCGAGTACAATTTTTTCTTTCAGTTTTAATGTGTTTAATGGGACCTACGACAAAAGTTCCTAAAGAGTCATCTATCTTGATAATGCTCCCAATGTTTCACATGAATAAAATGACTAAATTATCTACCAAACAATTGGAAAAGTCACGCTTGGCTGCTTAAATTAGTGTACTCTGCTTATCAAGCTTTGACATTTCTGTGCTCAAGGAAAGGTTGACAAGAAGTCCAAAATCTTGTATATGGAATACAATCAGGATCTAAATTCAGCTGATTCAATTAAGTCCCAAACATTCTTCAAAAGTGCAATTAAATCTTTTCAATGAACAATATCTAAAATTGTCTCACATTACTCAAAAATTGTTTATAAATGTACTTCTCAATGTAATTTTAGGATCTAATTACATTTTTCAATAAAGGTAGAGGACTTAATTTAATCAATTGAAAAGTTTATGACTCGATTGCATTGTTTGCTTAAGATTTTAGGATTGATCGAAATAATTAAAAAGTTTAGAATTGAATTGCATCCATATAAGTCGGACATTTAGAACTCATAATGCAATTTTTTCCCTAAAGACAACATCTCAGAGATATTAGGAAGTAACAGGTGGAATTAAATTATGCGTACAGTACATGAAATTATTCCCTTATTCCACTTAAAAAGCAATATTAAGGGACTCCCCCCATACCTGCTTTCTCCACAAATTTGGGTCCATGCACTAACGAAACTTGAAAATCATGTCGATCTCAGTGTTCCAAATTCTTCTGCTTATGATTGCCCGCACGTTACAAGCATCAGGTGCTGCACCTAGACTTGCGAGGCCTAACTGTTCCGAAACCTGTGGGGACGTCACTATTCCCTTCCCCTTCGGAATGGGAGCCGGGTGTTTCTTGAATGACTGGTACCAGATCGTCTGCCAACAAAACAACATGGTTTCCACTCTAAAGAAGATTGGATTGCGAGTTCTCAACATTTCACTCCTCAGTGTAGGCGTATGTGTTATGATTAACGTATAGAGACAAGCTCGTCAACACCAATCGAGACTTTAGAGGAAAGCTCGTCAACATATAGTCCACCCTACTGGTCAAAGAGTCCATAATTATGTTCGCATGAGGTAGCGGTACCCGCAAGCAAAAGTTTGTCAGGGCCTCGATCATGGCGTAGCGATAACTTTTGATCTTGTGGACTATAGGTGGACACGAGACCACTGACGTAGCCAAGTTTAGTGATGGCCCACCAACTTGAAGCTTGTGGGCCAAGGGAAGTCATCTTCCGCGCCATGGCTAGAAAAGGACCGATGGTCTCTGTATTCCATCAGTGTTGGAGACTTTAGTCANATTGGATTGCGAGTTCTCAACATTTCACTCCTCAGTGTAGGCGTATGTGTTATGATTAACGTATAGAGACAAGCTCGTCAACACCAATCGAGACTTTAGAGGAAAGCTCGTCAACATATAGTCCACCCTACTGGTCAAAGAGTCCATAATTATGTTCGCATGAGGTAGCGGTACCCGCAAGCAAAAGTTTGTCAGGGCCTTGATCATGGCGTAGCGAAGGGATGAGAAAATATTGGGTGTGTTTAAAACTCCACGTAGGATGTAGCCAAGTTTAGTGATGGCCCACCAACTTGAAGCTTGTGGGCCAAGGGAAGTCATCTTCCGCGCCATGGCTAGAAAAGGACCGATGGTCTCTGTATTCCATCAGAGTTGGAGACTTTAGTCAATGGCCCGTTCTGGTAGATATTCCCAGGCAACAACATTATTGAAGACCCCCGGGGCCACCATCATTAAGTCATCCATTGGATCCCCCCTGCGCGTCTTCCCAGGTTTGCTTACGTGCAAAATGGTTCCGTATAGATGGGACTTGACATGCACAAGCTTCGATATTTCTGTGACCGAGCAAGTCTTATTATGCGGACCAGGACGTAGCAGCGTTTTTGGATTCGCAGCCATTCGCATGGTGAACCACAGCGAAGCAGCTCCCGCAAGAATTTATAGTAAATGCACGGGCCCATGAGTACTTCTAAACAAGCCAATTAGAAATAAAAATATTAGGATTATTCTATATCAATTATGAAAAGAACTGATAATCAACTTATAAGTATAATACAAAGTCCGACCTTTTGAGATGAGAGAGGTCCAAAACCACCCAACACTAACATCAAAACCAGATTACCAACATGAGAGCAGGATCATCAAAAGTTAGTTCATTTGATCGAGTACAATTTTTTCTTTCAGTTTTAATGTGTTTAATGGGACCTACGACAAAAGTTCCTAAAGAGTCATCTATCTTGATAATGCTCCCAATGTTTCACATGAATAAAATGATGACTAAATTATCTACCAAACAATTGGAAAAGGGAAGCTTGGCTGCTTAAATTAGTGTTCTCTACCTATCAAGCTTTGACATTTATGTGCTCAAGGAAAGGTGGGCAAGAAGTCCAAAATCTTAGTATATGAAATACGATCAAGTCCTAAATTCAATACCGACAAAAAAAAAAGTCATAAATTCAATTAAGTTCCAAACATTCCTCAAAAGTGCAATAAATAATTTCGATGATCAATATCTAAAATTGTCTCATGCCACTCAAAAAGTGTTTATAAACTGCACGTTTTCACATAATTTTAGGATTTAATTGTATTTTTCAATAAATGTAGATAACTTGATTTAATCAATTGAAAAGTTTAGGACTCGATTGCATTGTTTGCTAAAGATTTAGAACTTGATTGAAATAATTGAAAATTTTAAAATTGAATTGCATTCACGTGAGACTGTGGACATTTAGGACATGTAATGCAATTTTTGATAGAATTGTGGAGTCTGATAGAGAAAAATATTATTGTGGGTAGGTACTTCTCAGTAGGTCACCCATCTTGAGATATTAAAGGAAATAGAGTTTATATTACTATTAATGGCATACATGTAGTTTCCATATTTAATTGTGTATGCTCTAGACTCCTGTTATAAATAGGGCAATTTCTTTTATAGTTGTAATGCTGAAACTTTGTAACCCTGAGCTTGTAACGCTGATATTAATAGTGAAGAGATTGCCTAGTGCGGCACCGTGATTTTTTCCCTTCTTGATTTTGGAAGGGTTTTCCATGTAAAAATTCCTGCTTGCCCTCTTTTTTCTTCCCTACTTTTATTTTTCGCATATTTGCGTCCCCAACAACTGGTATCAAAGCCTGGTTTTGGCGGAATAGTGGGAGCGAATATGGACGAAGGAAAAGTGAAGATCGATCAGTTCGATGGCAATGATTTTGGTTTCTGGAAGATGTAGATCGAGGATATGTTGTATCAAAAGAACTTGCATCAACCTCTATCTGGAGAGAAACCAAAATCTATGAAGCAAGCAGAGTGGGAATTGTTAGATCGACAAGCTCTATGTTTGATTCGTCTTACATTGGTGCGGAACATTGCTTTCAACACTGCCAATGAGGCGACAACGGTGGATTTGATGGCAGCGTTGTCTAACATGTATGAGAAGCCTTCTAAATCAAACAAGGTATATTTGATGCGTCAGTCTTTTCAATTTGAAGATGGACGAGGGTGCTTTTGTGACAAATCACATCAACGAATTCAATATGATCACGACTCAGTTGAGTTCGGTGGATATCAAATTTGATGATGAGGTAAAGGTTTTAATTTTATTATCTTCTCTACCTGAAAGTTGGAGTGCAACTGTGACTATAGTAAGCAGTTCATCTGGTAAGAAAAAGTTGAAGCTTCAAGAAATTCAAGATTTGATTCTTAGCGAGGATATTCGTAGAAGAGAATCAGATAAATTTTCGGGTGCTGCCTTAAATATTGAAGGTAGAGGGAGAAATAATCAACAAGGGCAAAACTAGTACCGTGGTAGATCAAAGTCCAAAGGAAGAAGCAAATCAAGACCTCGTGGTGAAATTATTTGCTAGAATTGCGATAAGAAGGGACATCTGAAACGAGATTGTAGAGCTCCAAAGAAGAAAATTCAATATTGAGATTAAAATCAAGAGGAAGAAAAATCCGTGAATGTAACTTTTGAAGAGACACAAAATAGCGATGCCTTAATTTTGAGCATTGACAGTCCAATTGAGTCATGGATTCTTGACTCAAGTACGTCGTTTCACTCTAATTCATGCAAATAATTAATGCACAATTTTGTTGATAGAAAATTTGGAAAGGTTTATCTTGCTGATGATGAACCTTTAGATATTATGGAAAATTGTGATATTTATATAAAATCTACTAACGGATATCAATGGAAGTTGTATGATGTCAGATATGTTATGTAACATCCTGAAATTCGAGTCCTTTGAGGGAGAAATGAACGTTAATTTCGTCAATGCATTATTGGTTGATCTCACTCGGAACTGATCACTTCTGAGATACTGACCTTGAGGGGAAAGGCTAGTGAGGACAGAACTCGTGCGACTAAAGAACTTGACCTGGGGAAACGACTCAATCGTGAGACTTGCGTAAGGACGATCATGTAGTCATGCAGGCCGATTTTAGGGATGACTATAAGTTGACTCACGGACATAAATAATGGGACGACGGGTGATTCCGTCTACTGTTATCGAACCCACAAACGGCTCTATGTCGATCCTTGATAATCGTGCACTTTGAAATAAAAATCGATCATTCGCAATTTCATGTAGTCAAGGACGTCCATGTGTTGAGAAGTCTTGAACGTGAATTGGCACGAGTCGGTTACGCGTGAATCCTCGAAGCCGCCTGTCAGTCTGAGTAGTACCAAAATGGCATTCGAGCGAAATTGACAAGGCAGGAGAATCCAATATTGGACTTCGAAATTTCGGGAACGTTCGGGGCAAACTTTTGGATGATGTTTCTTAGTTAGTCGACAGTGTCAGATGAGCCGAGTAATTGGAAAAGGGAATTATGAATCGAGAAAACGAGCTTACGAGGATGTGGGCCAGGCAAGAACAGTGTGGGCCTCATGCCCAAGGTGGGATAGCCGCCATGGAAAGCCCGAGGCAAGCAAGTGAGCCCGTTGGGCTAAACCAACCCTTTACCCTTCCAAACCCAATGTCTAAACCTGAACCGATTCAAGCCTAATAAATTCCTAAGCCCGTTCCTATTCATTTTCCGGCCCATTTCTTAGGCTCGCCCGTCATTTTCAGCCCAAGGATAGATTGGGAAATGTGCAAGGTGGAAATGACCAAAATGCCCTTGGATATTTTGAAGAAAAGTCAAAAGGAAGAGAGAGAAGATGAGGTCATTTGCTTGGCAAGTTGGGGCAAACACAACCCTCACTTCACTCTCTCTCTCCTCTTCATCTTCCCGAAACCGCACACCCTTCTCTCCCTAATTTCTCTTCCTTCCTTTAGTTTTTCAGTTCTGACATTTCATTAAAAATCGAGTTGTTCATTGTCTTCCCGCAGGAATCTCGTCCTGTGCCACCCGTCGTTGTGTTCAGAAGATGAAAATGTTTAGATGGCATTGGCCATTTGCCAAACGGAGTCTCCGGCCATCCTATACGGCCGCCGGAAGTTGCTGCTCGCTGGACCGTCACTGTTCCGCCTACAGCAGCTTTGTTTCGCCTTTTCACCTATTTTTCTTCCTTTTCGACCAAATCACCACCTATACCAGCCACAAGTGGTTCCCCCTCAACCCCTAGGTGCTGTCGGTTGCCGACCCGCCGCTCGCCGGAGCTTCGGGTAGCCCGTTCAACTCCGGTTAGCCCTTTCTCTCCAAGAAGTGCAGTTTTTCAGAAGTTTAGGGAGAACCAGAGGTTGCTGCTGTTGTTTTAGCCCCGGGTGTTGGGTTTGTCGCCGCTGCCGCGTTCATGTCGCCGGCCCGCTTAACGGGTGAGTTTAGCCCCTAATTCCTATTTAGTGTCTAAACTTGCTTAGGGTTGGGTTAATTAGTGGTAAGGTTGGTTTAGGAAGTTTAATTAAGTTGTATTAGTCCTAAAATAGGTGGTTAGATAGATGATTAAGATTAGATTAGCTTAATTTTTCTTATTAAGCTTAATTGTGCTTAATTTGAGATTAATTGTGTTTATGTGATTAATTAAGCATAATTTGATTTAATTGAATTGATTAATTGTTTTAATTAATGTTTTGTTTAATTTCTGGATTAAATTTTTTAATTAATTGAATTTCGAAAAATCACTGTTCATAATTACTGTCATGTGCACCGTTCACGGCACTGTTCATGAAGAAGCTAATTTTTGTCTGAATTTGATGTGCTATTGATTGTTATGATTAATTGAAGTATCGATTGTTAATTATACTCGTGATTGATAATGAAATGCGTGATTGAATGCCGATTGGATTGAATTTTGGAAATTGTCGAGTGTGATCACATGACATATTGCATGGGTTATCTGAAATGACATGTTACATGAGCATGGGCGATGTTGCATTCACGACAGAGCAAAGATATAAATGGATTGCTTGATGATGTGTTGCATGATCACATTAAATGAGAAAACCCGGCGTTGCCGGAAGACCGCCAATTCCTATGGGGTTGTGCCGTGGCCAGTGGGTCGCCTGACTTTGGTCGGTTGCCTGACAGGGAGGGGTTCTATGTGGGACTGCGGTATGGGGGCGTGTCCCAGGCCTCTGTCAGTTGCGGGGCTGTGGTAGTGGGCGGGTCCTATGCTCCTTCGGGAATGTCGTCTTGTGAGTGAGCCCTTGACGTCGCCGTGTCTCGAGGTAAAGAGGATGAAGTTGGTTTAGCCAGGAATTGCCAACCATAAGGTTGTGTCGTTGGCCTAGGAGGGAGTGTAATAATCAGAGCATATGTGTGAATGTGAGGCATGAGAAAGTTGTATAAGATGCTATGATTATTCGCATGCTCTTAATGTCGTGATGATTTGTGGTATGCACGCATAAGTTGACAGTCGTGCAGGGTGTGGCAATGGCCAGGTGAGATCGCTTGTGACGCGATTCGCATGTGATTAATGAACTGTTTCATCTAACGGCCATGTGCCTTGATTGCATTGTATGAGATTTGACGTGCAGGGTATGGCATATCAAGTAAGGTTGCATGCGAAGCGATATTGATTGTGGGTTGCCCTGTCTGTTGTTGGTTGTTGTTTAGTTTTGGTTGTTTGTTGTTGGGTTGAGTGAAGGGTGGTTCTGGAGAGATACCTTGGGTTGAGTCGACGTAGTAACCGGGGCTTAGGGGAAGAACTCGCTGAGATTTTATCTCAACCTATCATGGTTAATCATTTTCAGGCCCCTAGAATGGCATACCTGTAGTGGAGGATCCTGCCCCCGCTCCTCCCGTGATCGACCCAACGGAGATTGAGTCTAATGGGTCCGAGTGATGATGGTGCTGAACTCGAGGGTTCTTTATGTACGGTTGGATTAGCCTAGTCCTTTTTGGTTTCGCTTAAAGGATGGATCGGCCCCTTTTTGTTGAGCTTGTAATTCGAAAAACGATCCTCCGTTGGTTAATCCAATGAAGATGTATAAATGAGTAGTTGCTGTTATTCTTACTGTTCATCTCTCTATCCCTGTTGATTGATTGATTGTCTAGGGATGGTTCCTCTTCCGCTTGTGCATAATCAAAGATTAAAATGAATGGTCATGGATGGGTCTTGGGACGTCGCTTTCAATCGACCAAGGTAATGGGGTTGCTGCGAGCTCGAGAGTCGAGGCGTGACATGTTCCAGGACTTAAGAGAAATCTGATCTCTATAAGTTAGCTAGATAACACAGGATACAGGACTATTTTTGGGGATGGCTCTTGGAAAATTGTTAAAGGTGCTATGGTTGTAGCACATGGAACAAAGTCAAGAACGCTCTACGTGACTGAAATCAATAGAGAAACCGCACCAATTGCCGAATCGGAAACTGATTCTAAATTATGGCACCGCAAGCTTGGACACATGAGCGAAAAAGGAATGAAGATATTAGCATCTAAGGGGAAATTGCCTGATTTGAAGTCCATAGATATTGGTCTTTGTGAAGATTGTGTTATGGGTAAGCATAAACGTGTTAGTTTTTCGAAGATTGGAAAAGAACCAAAGAAAGAAAAATTAGAGTTGGTGCATACAGATGTGTGGGGCCCAGCTCCTGTGCATTCCCTTGGAGGCTCACGCTATTATGTCACGTTTATTGATGACTCTACTAGAAAGGCATGGGTTTATTTTCTAAAAAATAAATCTGACGTGTTTACTATTTTTCAAAGATGGAAAGCTGAAGTGGAGAACAAGACTGGCCTGAAAATTAAATGTTTAAGGTATGATAATGGCAGTGAATATGATACCAAGGAATTCAAGCAGTTTTGTGCAGATAACAGAATTAGAATGGCAAGAACTGTTTTCAATAGAGCGCAACAAAACGAAGTTGCTGAGAGGATGAACAGAACTTTGAATGAGCGTGCAAGAAGTATGAGATTGCATGCAGCATATTTACTTAATAGGAGACCTTTGGTTCCACTTGATTTAAGTTACCAGAAGAAGAATGGAGTGAAAAGAAGGTAAGTCTCTCACATCTAAAAGTCTTTGGTTGTGTTTCCTATGTCCACATAGATTCTGAAAATAGAGATAAACTTGATGCAAAAGCTAAAAAATGTTTTTTCATTGGATATGGTTCTGATTATTTTGGCTATCGATTTTGAGATGAACAAATAGAAAAATAATAAGGACTGCTAATGTTACGTTCAATGAGAACATGTTGTACAAGGACAAATCCGTGGCAGAATCTAGTGTGAAGGAAAATTTGGTGGAGAATACAAAGTTGAATTGGAAGAAAATTCTAAAAGTGTTCTGGTTGAAATTCCTAAAGTTGTTGCTAAACAAGAATCACGTACACTTGATCCCACTTTGAGAAGATCTAGTAGAACACCTAAACCCGTACAAAGATATTCTCCGTCATTGCATTATTTGCTTTTGACTGATGTTGGCGAACCAGAAAATTTTTCGGAAGCAGTGCGGGTTGAAGATTCTGTTAAGTGGGAGTTTAGCAATGCAGGATGAGTTGAATTCACTCGAGAAAAATTAAACTTGGCTGTTAACTCAATTACCAGATGGGAAGAAAGCATTGCGGAACAAGTGGGTGTATCGGGTCAAAGAAGAACCTGATGGCAGCAAGAGGTGTAAAGCAAGGTTAGCAGTAAAAGGATTTCAGCAAAAAGAATGAATTGACTATATAGAGATTTTTTTTCTAGTTGTGAAATTGACTACTGTTAGGTCAGTATTGAGTATTGTTACTGTAGAGAATTTACATTACAAGCCCGACAAAAAGGGTCGATCCATCCTCTAAGCCAAGTCAAAAAGAAACTAGGCTAATTCAGCTTTACAGAATGAACCCTCAGGTTCAACACCACGGTCACTCGGACCCATCGGACTCGACTCCGTCAGGTCAATCACTAGAGAAACGGGGGGCATGATTCTCCACAGCGGGTACACCATTCTAAAGACCTGAAAAAGGTTAACCACGACGAGTTAAGATAAAATCTCAGCGAGTTCTTCCCCCTAAGCCCCAGTTAGTACACCAACTTAACCTGGGGTATCTCTCCAGAACCACCCCTCACTCAACCCAATAACCAACAATCAGCAATCAACATTCAAACAGTAGACAGGGTCAACCAACGATCAAAAGTCGGTTCACATGCAACCTTACCCGGTATGCCATACCCTGCACGTAAAACCTCATACAGTGCAAGCAATGCAAACAACAATCATATAGTCGGTTTGCATGCAACTTTACCCGGTATGCCATACCCTGCACGTATAAATTAGCACAATACACGCAATGCACATGGCCGTCAGATGATGCAGTTCATCAATCACATGCGAGTCACACCACAAGTGATCTCACCTGGCCATTGCCACACCCTGCACATTATCAATTCATGCGTGCGTGCCATAAATGATGTGATCATCTCATGCATAGCCGGAACCAATGATGCCATGTTTTCTCATGCACTCTTGCATCCACACGTGTTCCAATTATTACTGCCCCACAGGGCCATAACCGAGGCGCAACGGCGCTACAGCGCCCTTCCTCCGCAGAGGCGCAACCATGCCCTTCCGTGCCCAAAAGACGTCAAGGGATACTCTCCCAAGACCGCATGCCTAACGAACCGCATGCCTAACGAACGTCAAGGGATACTCTCCCGAGACCACATGCCCAATGAACATCAAGGGATACTCTCCCGAGACGGCGGTTTCAACTTAGTGATTATGCAAGCATACCATCACAACCCACTTATTATCTTTGAGCATTAGCCAATGCACACATGCTTGCATATGAAACCTCAAACCATTTCTCACAAAAGCGGTCCATTTCCAGTGTCCCTCGGACAAATCATTTTCCCCACCTTTCTCATAAAAGTGGTCTATTTCCAGTGTCCCTCGGACAAATCACTTTCTTTCTCATAAAGGCGGTCCATTTCCGGTGTCCCTCGGATAAACCATTTTCTTTCTTTTGTGAAAATCACATAACTCAAACGGATGCTTATGCAATGCCACATTTAATTCACTTCATATGATCAAGGCATATGAAATTATGCACAATTTCACTTTCGGATGAATAGTGCCGTGAATAGTGCACATGAACAGTAATAGTGAACAGTGCACATGAGCAGTGAAATTTCCGAATTTAATAATTAAATCATTTAATTCATAAATCACAAAATTTAATCAATAAATGCAGAAATTAAATAAATCAATTAATTAAAATAATTAATCAATTTAATCAAGCAAAGTATGCTTAATTAGCACATAACACACAATTAAGCATAATTAAACAAGATTAAGCTAATCTAATCTTAACCCTTAATCTAACCACCTATCTTAGGGCTAATGCACTTAATTAAACCCCTTAAACCAAAATTATCCCTAACTAAACCAACCCTAAGCAAGTTTAGGCACTAAATAGGGATTAGGGGCTAAACTCACCCATTAAGCGGGCTGGGGACACGGGCGCGGTGGCGGCAACGAACCCGACACCTAGGGATCTCCACCACAGCAATCCAAGGCGGTCCTGGGCTGAGAACAGCAGCAACAAACTCGAAATCCCTCTGCAACTCTAAAAAACTGACTGCACAGGAGGCAAGTCGCTGACCAGAGGAAAACGGGCTGCCTGGAGCTCCGGCGAGCGGCGGGCCAACGATTGACGGCACTTGGGGGTCGAGGGGGAACCACTTGTGGCTGGTATAGGCGGAGATTGGGTCGGAAAGGGAGGAAAATGGAGGAAAAGGCGGAACAAAGCTGCTGCAGGCGGAATAGTGGCGGTCCAGCGAGCAGCAAATTACGGCAGCCGTACGGGACTGCCGGTGACTCCGTTCGACAAACGGCCGACGCCATCTAAACGGTTTTCGTCTTCTGAACACAACGGCGGATGGCACGACTGAGATTCCAACGGGAAGGCAATGAACAACTCATATTTCGGTGAAAGGTCAGAAACTGAAATTTCAGGAAGGAATGGAAACTAGGGAGAGAAGTGTGTTCAATTTTTGGAGAAGATGAAGAGGAGAGAAAGAGTGAAGTGAAGGCTAGAGATAGGCTTCATTAAAGCCATTAATGCTTGGCTCAAGTTCCCAAAAACATGACATCATCTTCTCTCTCTTCCTTTTTGACTTTTCTTCAAAATATCCAAGGGCATTTTGGTCATTTCCACTTTGCACACTTTCCAATGTATCCTTGGGCTGAAAATGAAAGGTGGGCCTAGGAAACGGGTAGGAAAATGAATAGGAACGGGCTCGGGAATTTGTTGGGCTCGAAACGGCTCGAGGTTAGACAATGGGCTCGGGAGGGTTAAGGATCAGTTTGGCCCAATGGGCTCACTTGCTTGTCTCGGTCTTCCACAATGGTTGTCCCATCTTGGGCGTGAGGCCCACACTGTTCTTACTCAGCCCATATCCTCGTAGGTTCGTTTCCTCGGTCCGAAAATCCCTTTCCCAAATACTCAGCTCAACCGACATTGTCGATTGTTAAGGAAGCATCGTCCAAAAGTCCATCTCGAACGTTCCCGAAAATTCAAAGTCCAATCTTGGATTCTCATGACTTGTCAATTTCGCCCGAATGCCATTTTGGTACTGCTCAGACTGACAGGCGGCTTTGAGGATTCACGCGTAACCGACTCGTGCCAATTCACGTTCAAGATTTCTCCACACATGGACGTCATTGACCACATGAAATTGCGAAAGATTGATTCTTTTTTCAAAGTACACGATTATCAAGGATCGACATAGGGTCGTTCACGAGTTCGATAATAGTAAACGGAATCACCCGTCGTCCCATTATTTCTGTCCGTGAATCGACTTTTATTCGTCCCTAAAATCGGCTTGCATGACTACAAGATCGTTCTTACATAAGTCTCATGGTCGAGTCGTTTTCCCAGGTCAAGTTCTTTAGTCGCACGAGTTCTATCCTCTCTAGCCTTTCCCCTCAAGGTCAGTATCTTAGGAGTGATCAGTTCCGAGTGAGATCAACCAACAATGCTAGCGAAATTAACGTTCATTCCTCCCTAAAATGGCTCGAATTTCAGGATGTTACAATTTAATTTAGAAATTTGACAGTAAAATTTAACGGAAAATAATATATGGTAATTTGTTTTGGTGGTCAAAAAGATAATTTTGGGTAAACTTGTCATATGTGTACCAATTTGAGATTTTTTTAGACAAAACAAAATTCGGGGTAGATTTGAGACTAAAATTAAAGTTTAGGTTTTTTTTTTTAGAAAAAAGAAAAGTTCGGGGCAGATTTGGGACTAAATCTAAAGTTTGGGTTTTTCTTGAGACAAAAAAAGTTCGGGGTATATTTGGGACTGGACCTAAAGTTTGGTGTTTTTTTTGGAATTGACCTAATCATACGGTTGCTATACTAAATAAGATTAGATTGAGAGTTATCAATATTTCAATCCCCACTTATCATTCAGATGGGGATGGCATGATAAAGGTCAGTCTTCCTGTATTTTACTAAAATGCAAGCTACCAGTGCAGTGGACTTGGTGAGTCGGCAAGCCGGCGATGATAGTAATTACCAACTCCTCTGTCCTAAATAAATTATTATTAAAATTAGGAATTCAATAAAAGGGAGCATGTTTTCCTACTCCTGGACAAGGAATTCGCTCGTTGCCATCAGGTGTGGTGTGCCCACTTGATATGTAACATCCTGAATTTCGGTAAGCCGAGAATTTTCAGAAAAAGGGTTTAATGGGCCGAAAAATTAGAACCAAGAAAAATTGGACCGATTGGAGGCCCAATGGGCCTTGTGCCTTTGAGGAGTCAGCCACGTGGGTCCAAGCTAGCCAAGTGGGCCTAAGGAAGCCCAACTTCAAGCCTTTGAGAGCCCGTTAGATTTTTCAAGCCCGTTTCCCTTTGATTTGAGCCCGAACCGATTTTCTTCTAGCCCGTATAAATTTTTGGTCCGTGTACGCATATAGTGAGGTACACTATACTTTTGGAAATTACCATTTTATCCCTTCTAGAAGTGGCATTCAATGTTGGAGGACAAAGAGAAAAAAATTCAAGGGATTGATGAGGGGAAATGATGTTTTAGAAGAGAAGTTGGACTTGGCCTCTTGCTTGGCTTGTTGCTTTCTTTCTCCCTTCTTCTTCTGCATGTTGCTTTCTTTCTCCCTCCCCTTTGTTGACTTTTCTTCCCCCTCATCTCTTCCTCACGTCCACCACCAGCCAGCCCACTTTTCCCTTTTGTCTTTCTCCTCTCCCTCTTGAGTTCTTTTCTGGTTTTCCTCCAAAAACAACAGCTGTGCTGTTGTGTTTCCCCTGAACCAGCCACCATTAGCTGCTATCCTTGCTGCCTTGCCGTCGTCAAGGAGCCGCCCAACCATCACCGGACCGCCACCCCCTTTTCCTCTCTCTTTTCTCTTCCTTTTTCTTCCTTTTCTTGTTGTGTTTTCTGTTTTCCCGCCGGAATCCAGCCTTGCCGGAGCCGCCACCACCACCCAAAGTGTAGCCGTAGAAGTCAGGGAGCCAGCTGCACACCGCCGGCCACCCCTGGTCGCCGTTAACCACTCGTTTCAGCCATTTCCTCCAATAGCTCTCTTCCGCATGAACAGTAACTCGGGGGCTGTTTTGGCCTGTTTCGGCCACCATTTGTCGTCCGTTGTCATCCCCGAGCTTACCCCTCATAGCCCTCGTCCCCCTCTACGAGCCGGTGTCACCAGATTTCTGATCCAAGTAAGTTAACTTCCTAATCCTTGTTTAGGGGTTAATCTTGCTTAGGGGTTAATTAGTGTATTAGTGTATTTGTGATTAATTAAGGTTGATTGGTTAATTATTCTGGTGAATTAATTCTGACTAGGGTTAGTTAATTGACCATAGTTAGTATTAAAGTAACTAAGGTTAATTAATTAAAGTAACTAAGGTTAGTTTTAAAGTAACCAAGGTTAGAATTTAACTATGGTTAGGTTAGATTAACTAGGGTTGAGTTAATTTGTTAACCATGGTTAATTTTATTTATTTTTATTTATTTATTTATTTTCGGACGAATTTACTGTTCACGGCACTGTTCATGCAAAAGCTAATTTTTGGCTAATTTTGATGTGTTCTTGGTTGTTATGATATATTGAAGTGCCGATTGTTAATTATACTTGTGAATATTGATGAAATGCATGATCGAATGCTGATTGGAAATTGGATTTTAGAGTTGTTAAGTGAGATCGCATGACATATTGCGTGGGTTATCAGAAATAGCATGTCGCATGAGCATAGGTGATGTTGCATTCACGACAGAGCAAAGAAAAGAATGGATTGTTTGATGATGTGTTGCATGGTCACATTAAGAGGAGAGCCCGGCGCTGTCGGTAGACCGCCAACCCTTGGGGTTGTGCCGTGGCCTTTTGGTCGTCCTGACTTCGGTCAGTTGCCTGACAGTGGTTAGTTGCGGGGCTACGGCAGTGAGCGGGCCCCATGCTCCATAGGAAATGCCGTCGATGGGAGAGAGCCCGTGACGTCGCCGTACCTCATGGGGGAGGACGATGCTTGGTCTTTGACTGGTAGATCGCCAACTATAAGGTTGTGTCGTGGCCTTAGTGGTCATAATAATCGGAGCATATGTGTGGATGTGAGGCACGAGAAAGTTGTGTGAGATGCTCTGATTATTCGCATGCTCTTAATGTCGTGATGGATTAAATGACAGTTTCTGCAGATCGCGTGTGCCAAGGCCAGGTAGGGTCGCTTGTGATTGCACCTGTGTATTAAACTGTCTTTTGTGGTTATTTCTCTGAGGTGGTATTGCACTAATTGCTGTATTGGGTTGTATGTTAAACTCTCGAAGCGAGCGAAGTTCCTAACCGGGGCTTAGGACTTTAACTTGCTGAGTTTATCTCAACCCGTTGTGGTTAACATTTTCAGGCCCTAGATGATGCAATACCGAGGATCGAAGAGAGCGATCTCTCTGAGGCCCGCGAGTAGGCAGCTGTAGCCTATTTCCTTTTTAACGAGCCTTCCCCCACTTGTACAGGGTTAGGTTAGCTAGGCCGGTCCCTTTTTGAGTAGGCCTTAGCTTGTCGCCTGTAGTAAGGTGTGTATGTATTTGCTGGTATGCTGGCTAATCTTCAGATATATAAAATACTGGTTGTCTTTCCTCTGCTGCCGTTGTTACTATCCCTGTTGTTTGGTTTGGGAGTTGTTTGTTTCCGCATGTGCTTAATTACAAGATAAAATGAATTGGTCGACAACAGTACTTGGGGCATCATACAAATAGACCTCAAGTGAAATTGGATTGCCGCGAGCTCGAGAGTCGGGGCGTGACACGATATATCTGTATTTAGTTGTGAAACGACTCAAACATGTTAACAGATTGTGGAATCATCCCCATATGTCCCCCATATGTTTGCTATTATGAGGTTTGAACCTGAACATTTGGTCTTTTCTAGTTGATTCGGTTTTAATCATAATATAAAACTTGAGTGTGGCTTGTAAACTCAAAAGAACTTAACAAACCAAACTAACAAATTGAAATACTGAATTCTTATAAATCGTCATAAATCCATTAAATGTGGATGATAATTTGCACAACTTTGCTCTTTTCGTTTGGTGTAATATTATCAAGTAACTGCACCCTTCCTTATTGTATATGACCAAAACCATCCGAACCTGATTAGTCTCCATCATAGGTTGAACTTAGTTCGGAAAAAGCCTAAGCTGGATTATGTGAGAATAGGTGCACGTGTCGAACCTAATAAGAGGCTCTACAATTTTTTGATGTCTAGGTCTACGTGGAAGCAAGTCATAACGACTTCTTCTACTTCTTTCAGTCGAAGGATTGGACTCCAAAAAGTAATTTACTTTGGACTTTTCGCTAATCCCACAACTGCAGTGTGCCTTAATGCCTCAGTGCTGGTTAAAGATCTCCTGTGCGGGTCAATAGTCTTTTAACTTTCCGACTTTTATAACTTAGAAAGCTGAGTTTTCAAAATATCCCATTTCTCAATACCTTTCAAGCATTATCCTAATGTGGCTGTCCAGAACAAAGAACGAGCGGTCAAAGTCCTCCGATCTAAGAATGGCTAAAGAGCCTTTTTGAAAGGAGAAACTTCAATGGTGAAGAAAAGAAAATATCTTTGATTTTCATCATCTTAATACCTTGTGTTTTCTTTTTCAGTTAAATTTCTTTCCCTTATCTTCAACTGAGACTGAAAAAGGTCCCCCGCTATTGCCATCGAAGCAAACTTGATCAAAACAAAATTTCTCATTTTGGCTGCTAAAATAGGGGCCACTGACCACTTCAGTGGAGAATTTTCTACTACAGGAAGGATATGAAGCTTTGACAAATTTGCATTAGGAAGCATCCTCCCATAAGGTAGGGTCAACAAGTAACAAAAGAAAAAGGCGATTAGGTAACCCCATCTTGTGCTAATTCCTTGAATAGATTCATGATTCCTCATGAATAGCTAGATCATTGATCTCGTGAAAAATGGGTGAAAATGAGACCAATGACCAAGTTGAGTGGTTGCCCACCACCAAGAAGCTTGTGGTCTTAAAAAAGTCATCGTCAGCACAATCACTAGCTATGAAATGATCAATTCTTTATTATGTCGTCATAGGAGGCTAAAAGTGCATTTGTTATATGGAAAATTTAATAATATAAAAAAATAATTTCCAGTAAAGTATTTTCTAGTAAAACAATCAATTTTTCTTTATTTGGTATTATATGATTGAAAATATTTTCCATTATTTGGATATTAATGGAAAATGATTTTAGTCTAATAACTTTTTCTTAGCTTTAAAAATGTCAATTTTTTATTTCGAATTTTTAATTATAAATTATTTTTTATTTTCTATTATTTTCTTTTTCTCCCCTTCTTCTTCTCCCCATATCAGTTTGCTTCCTCTGCCCGTTCCTCTGCTGCCTCACGAGCCATCTCCGTCTGCTTCCTCCGCCGGTTCCTCTAGGCCGGCTCGCAAGGGGCGAGCTTGAGCCCCGCCACCGAAGGCCGTCGCTCGATCTGGTGAGGCTTGAGGCTCATCGCGAGGGGCTGCGAGCTTGCCGACCTCGGCCGAAGTCGTGGCCTCTGGCGGTCAGGCTCAAGCCTCGCCGGCTCGCCGCCAGAGGGTGCGAGCTCACCCAATCTGGCGAGGCTTGCCGTCGGAGGTTGCGATCTCGCCCGATCTGGGAAGGCTTGCTGCTGGAGGTCGCGAGCTCGCCCGATTTGGCGAGGCTTGATGCTCGCCGGCTGCGGGTGAGCTCGAGCCTCGCGCTAGAGGCCGCGAGCTCAAGCCTCGCCGCTAGAGGTAGCGAGCTCGAGCCTCGCCGCCGGAGGTAGCGATCTCGTTGGCTGCGGTGGTGGCCGGCGAAGAGCTGAGAAGAAGAAAGAAAAAAAAGGAAGGAAAAGATCGAAAAAAGAAAAAATTAAAAGAAATTCGATTTTAAGAAAAAATTAAAAAAAAATCGATTTTTTAAACAAAATTAAAAAATTCAATTTTTTTTAAAATATTCATTTACAATAGCAATCATTTTGTTAATCAATATATTTGAAAAATATTTTTCGGTTCTTTCGAAGGGCAGATCATTTTTATAAATTTAAATTTTGGTAAAAAACTTTTTTCATTGACTAAAAAAAATTTCTTCATTGACTCATTTTTTAAGTGAGCCAAATATTGAAAAATGAGAAAAATGGTTTTATAAAAAATTCTTTTTTTGCGAAACAAATACATGTTAAGTCAATGGTTAATTCTAATATAAGTTCTCATTTGATAATGGTATTGAAGACCATTGATATTACAAGTCATCATTAGTTTGAACCGTCTTGATATTTTCAAGTTTGTTCAAGTACAAATTGGTTTCTGTATAGATGGCAAGTAAATTAACCCGTTTTCCATTGGTTTTGCGCAAAATTCTTGCGTGGATACAAGTCTCTGTGGACTTGATCCATCATAATCGGTAATTATGTGGGCCCCACGTGATAGTCACACTTGACCAATGGCTGTTATTGCGTATTATATGGGAGACGGGCACCATATGCCTTTGAAGAAGTCCAATCTCAACGGTCAAAAAAGAACTTCTGCTGCTTGTCAAAGTGCAGAATTTGACTCTAAAGCTCTGTTAGTTTCACGGAAAATATTATTTTTTTGAAAAATATTTTTCAAGAAGCTATTTTCTAGAAAAATGTAATTATTTTCCAGTGTTCTGATGAAACTTGATTTTAAAGTGAAATGTTTTCTGTTGTTCACTTAAGAAAATATTTTTCTTTAAACTCTTTTCAATATTTTATTTTTTAAAATCATTATTTATTATTTTAAAAAATTTACGACAAAGAATCCTGAAACGTCTTTCATCTTGGCAACGCTCCATGTCTTTCTCATTAAAACGATGATTGACAAAATTATCTCTCCCTACAATGAGAAAAGTCACACTTGGCTGCTCAAATTAGTGTCCTCTACTTGTCAAACTTTGATATTTCTATCATCAGGGAAATATCTCAGGCCGATTCTAGAAAGTGACGAAGCTGGAGTTTATGGGTACGGAACATGAAAATTCTTCCCTTCTTTAACGAAAATAACAATATTAAAGGGACTCAGCTCCTGTCACCGTTCTCCATAGGTTTAGGTCCATGCACATACAAACCGTGAAAATCATGCCAGACTCGGTGTTTCCAGTTCTTTTGCTTCTGGTTTCCCTCAATTTACAAGCATCAGGAGCTGCACCAGGACTTCCAATGCCTAACTGCAATGATAAGTGCGGGGAAGTCACCATTCCGTACCCCTTCGGAATAGGAACAGGGTGTTTCTTGGATGACTGGTATGAGATCGTCTGCCTGCAAGACAACACGGTTCCCATACTAAAGAAGATTCAATTGAGAGTTCTCAACATTTTACTCCCCAATTTTACTTCAGAGGGGGATGGCATGATAAAGGTCAGTCTTCCAGTAAGCTACTTAAATGCAAGCTGCCAGGACAATGGAATTATTAAGCGGTTAAGCTTAGAAGGAAGTAAATTTGTCTTCTCCTATAAATGGAACGTCTTTACATTGGTCGGTTGTGACACCGAGGCAACACTGATTAGTAAAAAATCAGATGGTGTAGCCTTTACATCAATCGGCTGCCAGTCGAAATGTGCTGAAACCAACGGCACCATTCGCCGGTATAGTGCTTGCTCCGGGAGTGACGGATGCTGCCAGACTACGCTCCCCTTAGATCTTCAGAACTATTGTGTCGGTTTCAAAGGTGGACAAAAAGGGTACGTGTATGCTTTTCCGGCAGAGAGATCCTGGCTCCCGAAGTCGGCTGTTACAGGTTTATATGATTTGAGATTGAATGATACGGTTCCAGTGGTGTTACAATGGGGGATCAGAAACGATACCGACTATTCACTCACGCTTCGTGAAAGCTCGATGGATTCTGATGTTTTCTCATGTTACACGAGTAGCTTGCCATATGTGGAGTGCTGGTGCCAAAGGGGGTATAGTGGTAACCCTTATATTATTGGAGGATGTCAAGGTAACATACACTTCATGCTATCACGTTCCGTTTTAGGTGCACCATACAGCGAAGTGGTTTGTTCATTCCCTGATTTTTGCATTCGTTTAATGATCCCATGCATGCTTTTCTACCTTCTTTTTTTCGTTTTCCGCCCAGAATTATACAAAGTGAATGCACTTTCAAACAAATTTGAATGGGACAGTCCCTTCTTTACAAGCATAAAATTTGGCTCTTGAATTAACAATTTATGTCTGACCAAAAAAAATTAACAATTAATGAGGAAATGTGACTGACTACTCCCGCTAATTTCACTCAAGGAGATGGTAATTCACTGCTAATATATTTTTACCATTTGTCATCAGATATTGACGAATGTGAAGAATCATATATTTGCCTCGGGAAGGGCCGGACCTGTGTGAACAAACAGGGCAGCTATGACTGTGTTGATAGTAGAAAGACAGTTAAAGTCATTCTGATTGGTAAGTAGATTTCTAAACCTAGAACTTTTGACCGCTTCATGCTCTTGATTATTGTGAGAAAAATAATAGTGGGCCTAAATTATGTTAAAAAAGGGCATGGAAATAAATCTTACCTTACTCTTCGTTGTAACAGGATTGTCCGTTTGCTTTGAGTCATTTATCCTTCTATTCTTCCGCATGAAGAAAATTATCAAAATAGTCTTAAATCTATTGTAATTTTTCTAATTTAGTCCAAAACATTTTTTTTTAGCTAATACAATCCTAAAATTTTTGCAATTGTCCCAATTTAGTCTATCCAGCTAACTTTAGCTGACCAAGTTGCATGACGTGGACACTGGTCGACGCCAATGCCGATGTCGACGACCGACACTGACATGGCAATATTTTAATAGTATTTTTTTTTTGAATTTTTTCCTCTCTCTCTCCCTCCTTCCCTCCCTCCCTCCTTCCTTTGGCCACTGGTGACCGGCCAAAGCTAGGGTCGACGAAAGACTTTGCTGGCCTCAAGGAAGCTTGGCCATGGTGAGGCCACTTGCTAGACTAGCAAGGCTCGCTGTTGTCAAATTTAGCATGGGTCAAGCCTCGTCAGCTATGAAGGCAAGGCTCGACCTCGCTAGAGGTTGCGACATTGAAGGTCGCGATCTCATGTGGCCTTTGGCTAGCGGCTGGGCAAGCCTTGCTGATTGGCCATGGGTGAATCATTATCCATCTCCCTAAAAATCAATTGCAGCACCATGCTTTCCTCCTCTGTCTCTACACACCCATGGCTAGCAAGGGTGAGCCTCGCCCAACCAATGGTAGCCCTTGCTAGAGGCCGCTTGAGGTCACAACCTCTAGCGAGGACGAGGCTCCACCCAATGGCCAACGAGGCTCAACCCTTGCCAAATCTAGTGATGGCAAGCCTCACTGACCTAGTGGGTTGTTTGGGCAAGGTTGCCCATTGGGCAATAGGCTTCCTCGAACCTTCATGGGCCTTACCTCTAGCCGGTCACTGACGGCCAGAGAGAGAGAGGGAGAGGGAGAGGGAGAGGGAGAGGGAGAGAGAGAGAGAGAGAGAGAGAGAGAGAGAGAGAGTAATAAAAAAAATTAAAATAAAATATTATTAAAATATTGCAACGTCAATGCTAGCCTACCAAAGCTTGCAAGATGAACTGAATTGATACAATTACAAAAATTTTAGGATTGAATTGGCAAAAAAAAAAGGGTTAGGATTGAATTGGAAAAATTACAATAAATTTATTTGGTAATTTTCGCCTTCCACATGTCATGATTTGATTGAAGTGTTTCATTTGATTTCCAAGCTATGTTATTTGTGAAGGATGATTGTTTTTCCTTGGAAATAGACTTTTGTTTATCTACATGATGGACTTATTTTGTGATATCGATGGTGAGATAAGTTTAGTAAGAGTGATACTGAAATACAATGCCATTTAAAACTAGTCATCATTTTGAGTAGATGGTTTACACGACATCTAGTTGATTTTATTACATTAAATTTTGCTAAAAGCTTTCTTTAATACAACCTCATTTCATAATCCAACCCATCTATAGTTGGTGGCTTCCTACGATGGGAAGAAGTTGCTACTTGGCCAATGGAAATAATTTCCATGACTTAATGTGAGATTACTAGTTTTCCTGATTCCAGATTACGCGATTCCTAGATGGATAGATTGGCACAACGGTATACATTCTTAACAGCAGATGCTTTTTATGGCTCTATCCTCCGCTAAATTTCCGTACTGCAGGTCTCGGAGCGATCGTCGTAGTGCAAGTGTTGCTTCTCTCTCTGTTGTTATACAGAGTCATCAAGAAAAGAAGAGAAATGAAGCAAAAAGAGAAGTATTTCAAGACGCAGTGGGGTCTCTTGTTGCAACAACATCTATCGTCAGCACCTGAAGGCAATGTTGCAAAAAGCAAATTATTCCGTTTCAAGAATTTAGAGAAGGCTACCGACTGTTTCAACAAGAATAGGATACTCGGCCAAGGTGGACAAGGTGTTGTTTACAAGGGAATGCTGGCCGACGGAAAAATAGTTGCCGTTAAGAAATCGAAACTGATTGACAAGGAAAACATTCAAGAGTTCATCAATGAGATCATCATTCTCTCGCAAATCGATCATAGGAATGTGGTTAAGCTCATAGGGTGCTGCTTGGAAACCGACTGGCCACTTTTAGTATACGAGTTCATACCAAACGGGACTCTTTACAGGTATCTACAAGACCCAAATGAAGACCTTCTCGCATCATGGGAAACACGCTTACGAATTGCAACCGAAATCGCTGGAGCCTTATTCTACTTGCATTCCGCAGCTTCTATACCCATCTATCATCGTGACATCAAGTCCACCAATATTCTCTTGGATGAGAAACATCGTGCTAAAGTTGCAGATTTCGGTATTTCCAAGTCTATATCCCTTGACCAAACTCATGTAACCACATTGGTGCGAGGGACTTTTGGATACTTGGATCCTGAGTACTTCAGAACAGGTCATTTCACAGACAAAAGTGATGTGTACAGCTTTGGAGTGATCCTTGTTGAACTCTTAACAGGGCAAATGCCAATCTCTTTGCTTAGGGAAGAAGAAGAAAGGAGCCTTGCGAACTATTTTGTAATTTCAATGGAGCGGAATTGTTTGTTCGATATTGTTGATGCTCGGGTGATGGAGGAACGCAAGAAAGAAGAGATTGTAGCTGTTGCCAACCTCGCAAGAAGGTGCTTGAGCTTGATTGGGAGGAACCGGCCTACAATGAAAGAAGTGGCAATGGAGTTGGAGGGATTAAGGAAGCTCCAAAGCTCTTCGAGCTTCCAACAAAATCAAGAAAAGATCGAGGCCACTGAATCTCGTGACTATCGTTTCGCATCTGGCAAGTCTTTCGTGGACACAGGTGTAACTTCATTTTCAGATGTGCAGCCATTCGCACGTTGTGAATCATGGTGAGGCAGCAATTTCTGGCATCATCTCCGCAACGATTTCTAGCTATACATACAGAGGCCAATGACTCGAATATCTAAGCTGCACCATAATAGGGGAAACCTGCCCGTCGACTAGTCAATCATAGAGGGTTTGTTTTAGTTGTTTCCATTTTGCTGGTGTTGGGTTCAAACACTCTTTCGTTTGACTGTTACCCGAACATGAAGAAGACCCAAAAATTTCTGGTTGGGTCGGTCCGGGCACCTTTGACACCGTACTCTTTTCAAATTTTCTCTGGCTCAATGTCGGCAATGCGGTTTATGTGCCAATTAGAGAGCTTCAAAATCATCCCGCTAATATGTATAAAGTGGCTTGTTGCACTTCGAGGATGCGTGTGTAAATCATCTTCAATCCAGTTACTATGAGGATTGCACTAGAGTGATGCATGCACCTTCAGGAGAAAGCGTCCTAATTGTATCGACCTTTTGCCTCATGTAGAAAAAAGCTGTGATGCGATTTCACTCTCAAATAAACATGCAAAATTTTGTTAAATTGGTGAAAAAATCTGGAAGAGTTCCGTATTGATTGTATTTCATAGTTGTGGGTAACTTTCCAATCTTATTATTAAAAAAGTATGACCAGTAACGTACTCGTTAGGTAAATCGGTAATAAATTACCAACATTATCAGCAAATTTAGAACATTCAAATAAAATAGCAAATTATCAAGTCCTCTATAAATTTTACTAGTGTCTTAAATAAATTATTAGCATTATTAGAAATTTATCCACATATTAAAAAAAAAAGTAGTAAACTACCAACTTCTGTAGAAATTTGATCATCATGGTACCACGGACAAAATTTTACCAACATTTTGATACAATAGTAACTACCAAAATAAATTATTAGTATGATTAGGAATTCAATAAAAGGGAGCCTATTTTTCTACTCCCGGGTAAGGAATTCCCTCATCGCCATTGGGTGTGGTGTGCCCACTCGACATGTCTATATTGAGTCGTGTAACAACACAAAGATGTTAATGGATCGCAGAATCGTCCCCATATATATCGTGACCTAAAATTTTCTGAATATAATAGGTTTAGGAGTATTGTTAATTTCGGGCCAACGGGCCTTCATTAACTTGGGCTCTCCCAAGCCCATACCCCACGCGACGTGGGATATTGTGAAAGTCTTCTAATAAGGAGTCGCCACTAGCCTATTAAGGTCGGCTAGAAACCAAGCGAGGCATGGGAGCGTGCCTCACTTTTTACGCAACTAGAGAATCTAAGGTCAGGGACTTGATTACGTTAGTCACGTGATTAACGCCCTTTCGGTACCTAACTCAATTGTGTATTAACTAAAATCGTGGAAGCACATTCGAGAAAACTAAAGTTTTTCCAAACCACTCTACAGTAAAAAAATAGTATCCAAAAATTATGACAAAATAAGGCACAGGAGAATAATCCTATTGTAGAGTCCTAAAGGCTTATTCAATTTTGGTATTTTTTTCTTTTTTAAGGGTTTTTTTTTTGCAAGTTTTTATGATTTTCTGAATTTTTATATTTTCGAATTTTCCAAAATTAAACAAAACAAGCTTTTTAAGATTTTTGAAATTTTTTGGCTTTTCTGGAATTAAAAAAACATTTATTAATTTTTTTTGGAATTTTCTAAATTTTTCTATTTTTTGGAATTTTGAAAATATTCGATTTTTTATTTATTAAAAAATTAATTCGGACCGGGTCGGGAAACCCAGCCCTACTTAACCGACCCGGACCCTATCGGTCTAGGCTGGACTAAAAACAAATCGGGCCGGCCCTAAGCCCACTCAATAAAAAAAAAACCGAGATGGCTCACAAAAATGCTTCTCTCAAAAAACAGAAAAGGCCCGCTTCTAATTTCCTTCAGCCCAATCTATTCCCGGCCCACTAAGAATTCGGCCCACTGACCAAACTAAAATCACAGCCCATTTTTATTTCTATCTTATTTTTATTTTTGGTTTTTTTTCTATCTTTTTATTTTTTATTCTTTTTCTGTTTCTCTTTTTTTTTTTTTTTTTTATGCTTCTTTTCCTCTTGGTCTTCTTCTTCACGTCTTCCTCTGCATGCTTCCCCCATGCTCGCCCGACGGAAGCCCCTGCAGCTCCTTCGCCGGCCCGCCTCCACGCACGACGAGCCCGTGCCGGCTTCTGAGGGGTCGCCATGTCATCGTCCGGCGTCGGTCGTTCGGTCCGACCGACGCCAGCGCCGCCGGCCCCTAGCCGGCCTGTATTTCCGAAGGTCGCTAGAGGAGACAATAAATCGAGACACTAAAGACACCCTCAGCCAAACTAAGCCGAACTCAGACAAACAAACGCCGCTGGGACACCCTCACGAAGTCAGACCGGCAATGGTGACTCGGTGTCTATCAAACGAATCAAAATTGGCGCCGGACCTCACTCGGGCATTTCATCGAACAGTCAACGGGCACTACCAAATTCGAAGGTTTCCGACTCCACCGAGCCTCGAACATGCTTTAGAGGTCTTCGAACATGACATACAAGGAACGTGGGAACAAAATGCGAGGGCTATGAGGGAGCGGAGCTTGCGCGAGCCGGATGGCCGCGAGCTCCAGCCCGGTGCGCCTAAAAACGGATCAAGGACGGAGCCGAACTTACCTGGTCAGCTCGAGGACGTCGCCGGGAAAGTCTTCGGACAGGCCCGTGCGTGGTTGAGCCGCTCTCGGTCGCTCGTATCGCTTTCTCAGTTCGCCGTCTCTCTCCGCCGGATTCGAGCTTCTTGCCCTTAGTCTCTTCCTTCGGACTTCCTCTTCTCTCCTCTCACTTTTCTCTCCGTTTTTTTTTTTCTCTCAGCTCAGCCATCTCGGGTGCTCTCTTCTTTCGGATTCTTCTCTCAAGAACCTCCCTCCAGCAGCTTCCCCTCCGATTCCTTTTCGTGCTGCCCCTCGAACTCGCTCTCTCGGTCTCTTCTTCTTCCGTTTTTTCCTCCTCCTCCTTTTTCTGTTCTTTTTTTCTTTTTGTTCTGGTTTTGCCGACCTAACCCCCCCTGATTTTTTGCTGCTGTGTGACCTGCACCATCACTCCATCTCCATCTTCTGCCCATGCTGCCACTTGCTTCCCATTTTTTATTTCCTCTGTAGGTTCCCGTTGTCGTGCGACAGTGAAGGACAAAGGAAGAAGAAGGCCGAGCGGGTCGGGCCAAGGAAGAAAGAAAGAGGGAGACGGGCCTGGCCGAAATGAGAGGGAGGTGGGCTGAAGAAAAAGAAAATAAAAGGGAAAGAAAAAGATGGGATGGGCTAAACCAACCCACCCGAATTTTTTTTCGAATTTTTTTTATTAAATTTTTTTGTGAATTAATATATATTTATATAAGCAAAGTAAATGGGCATTTAAAACAAAATAGACCAAAAAATCAGGTGTCAACAATATATCCCCATATGTTCGCTACTATTTGGTTTGAACTAGAACTTTCAGTCTTTTTTAGTTGATTCGGTTTCAATCATAATATAAAACTTGAGTGTGGCTTGTAAACTCAAAAAAACTTAACAAACCAAACTCACAAACTGAAATACTGAATTCTTACAAATTGTCAGAAATCCATTAAACATGGATGATAATTTGCACAACCTTGATCTTTTCGTTTGCCGTAACACGATCAAGTAACTACACCCTTCCGTATTATATATGACCAAAACCATCCTAACTGATTAGTCTCTACTGTAGGTTGAACTTGGTTCGGAAAAAGCCTAAACTAGATTTTGTGAGAACAACTGCACGTATCGAACCTAATAAGAGGCTCTACAATTTTTTGATGTCTAGATCTACGTGGAAGCAAGTCATAACGAGGCTTCTTCTACTTCTTTCAGTCGACGAATTGGACTCCGAAAAGTAATTTACTGTGGACTTTTCGCTAATCCCACAACTGCAGTGGCCTTAATGCCTCAATGCTGGTGAAAGATCTCCTGTGCAGGTAAGTCGTCTTTTAACTTTCCGACTTTTCTAACTTACAAGATGAGCTTTCAAAATGTCCAATTTCTCAGTACTTTCAAGCGTTGTCCTAATGTGGCTGTCCAGAACAAAGAACGAGTGGTCAAAGTCCTCCAATCTAAGAATGGCTAAAGGAACTTTCTGAAAGGAGAAACTTCAATGGTGAACAAAAGAAAATATCTTCGATTTTCATCATCTTAATATCTTGTGTTTTCTTTTTCAGTTAAATTTCTTTCCCTTATCTTCAACTGAGACCGAAAAGGAGTCCCTCGCTGTTGCCATCAAAGCGAACCTAATCGAAACAATTTTTCTCATTTTGGCTGCTAAAATAGGGGCCACTAACCACTTCAGTGGAGAATTTTCTACTAAAGGTTGGATATGAGCCTTCGACAATTCTGCATTAGGAAGCATCCTCCGATATGCTAGGGTCAACAAGCAAAAGAAGAAAAGGGCGTTTAGGTAACCCTGTCTTGTGCTAATTCCTCAAACAGATTCATGATTCCTCATGAATGGCTAGATCATTGATCTCGTGAAAAATGGGCGAAAATGAGACTAATGACCAAGCTCAGTGACTGCCCACCACCAAGAAGCCTGTGGTCTAAAAAAAGTCATTGTCAACGCAATAGATAGCTATGATCAGTTCTCTATTATGTCATTGTTGAAGAATAAGAGTGCGTTTGGTTTACGGAAAACTTAATGATATAGGAAAATGCTTACCATAAAAAAAAGTCAATTTTTCTTTATTTGGTGTTATATAATCGAAAATGTTTTTCATTGTTTGGATATTAATGGAAAATGATTTCAGTCTAATGACTTTATCTTAGCTTTAAAAAAAATCGAATTTTTTAATTTTTAATTTTATTTCGCATTTATAATAATTTTAATAATAAATTAAATATTATTTTTTCTTTTCTGTTTTATTTTCTTTTACCTTCTTCTTCTCCCCCATATCGGTCTGCTTCCTCTGTTGCCTCACGAGCCAACACCGTCTGCTTCCTTCGTCGATTTCTCTTGGCCAGCTCGCAAGGGGCGAGCTTGAGCCCTGTCGCCGAAGGTCGTCGCCTGATCTGGCGAGGCATGAGGTTCACCGTGAGGGGCTGTGAGCTCGTCGCCCTTGGCCGATGTCATGGCCTCTGGCGGCAAGGCTCGATGCTTGCCGGCCTTGGGCGAGCTCGAGCCTCACCGCCAAAGGTCACAAGCTTATTGGCCGTAGTGGCAACTGGCGAAGGGTTGAGAAGAAGAAATAAAGAAAACACAAAGGAAAGGAACGAAAAAAGAAACAATTAAAATAAATTCGATTTTAAGAAAAAATAAAAAATTGATTTTTTTTAATAAAAAGAAAAATTCGAATTTTTTAAAAATACATATTTACAATAGCAATCATTTCAATAATCAATATATTTGGAAAACATTTTCTGGTTCTTTCAAAGCATAAATAGTTTTCCTAAATTTAAGTTTTGGCACAGAAACTTTTTCCGTTGACTTATTTTTCTAAGTAAGCCAAATATTAAAAAAAATGAGAAAAACGCTTTTGTAAAAGTATTTTTCACGAAACAAACACATCATAAGTGAATGGTCAGTTTTTATATAAGTTCGCATTTGATAATTGTGTTGAAGACCATTGATTTTACAAGTCACTATTGGTTTGCACCATCCTGATATTTTCAAGTTTATTCACATTCAAATTGGTTTCCATATAGATGGGAAATAAATTAACCCGTTTTCCATTGGTTTTTCGCAAAATTCTTGCCTGGATACAAGTCTCTATGGACTTGACCCATCATAAACGGTAATTGTGTTGGCTCCACGTGATAGTCACACTTGATCAATGGCTATGATTGCATATTATATGGGAGACGGGCACCATACGCCTATGAAGAAGTCCAATTTCAGCGGTCAAAACAAGAGTTCTTCTGCTTGCCGCAGAGCGAATTTGACTCTAACAAGCCCATTTACTTTGGACTTTTCTTTAATCCCACGACTGCGATGGCCTTAATGCCTCACCCACCGATTAAAGATCACCCGTGCAGTTCCATTGCCTTGAACTTTCCAACTTTTCTAACTTCAGAAGCTAGGTTTTCGAAAATCCCCATTTCTCAGTACCTTCGAGCCTTGTCCTAATGTGCTTGTCTAGAATAAAAAACGAATCTTCAAAGTCCTCCAATCTGGAAATGACTTGGAGCCTTTCTGGAAGTAGACACTTTAATGGGAGCAAAAGAAAATTTCTTCAAATCTCATCATGTTAATTTCTTAAGTTTTTTTTTCTAATTTGAAAAATCCTGAAAATATCCGGAAATGCCCAAAAGACTAACTTAATTTTGGAGATGTGAATCCTGCACTAAGTGAGATTGGATTATAATTGCTCAACATATCACTTTCTCTAGAAACATGGATGGGAATGATTAGCAATAATTTCTTGTAATTTACCCAATGTGCAGCCATTCACTCATCGTGAAACACGGTCAAGTTTGAGGCCTCTAAATGAGGTTAAAATCAAAAATCAATTTAATAAATTATCTAAACAGTGCTAAACTAAGACTAATAATCAGAATTTATAGAAAGACTGAGTTCATATTTAATCAGGGACTGTAAATGACCAATTATATCTAATTAGGTGTTGAAAGAATTTTTGTTAGCTCAGGAGTTCAGAATGGTGATTATAAGAACATAGAGCATTGATTAGCCAAGCGACTAATGTTTATTCATCCACTATTAAATATTAGTTTGAACTACAACTACTCGGTACTATGTGAGATCTTCAAGATGGGTTTATCAACATAGCTACACTGATGTGTCAACAATTTATAATTCTCTTCACATAATGTAGCAGTGCCCATAATGACAAGTTTGTCAGAGGTTCCGATAACGACATAGCAAGAACTTATGATCTTGTGGATGATAGGTGAGCATGAGACCATTGACCTAGCCAAGTTTACTAGTGGTACTAAGAAGCTTGTGGGCTAAGGAAAGTCATCTTCAGCGGAATTAATAGTTAAGGAACGGTGGTCTCTATTCTATCACTTATGCTGACCAAGTTAATGGCCTATTCTAACATAAGTTCTCTGTCAACAATGGTCTTGAAGACCAGAGGGCCAATATCAACATGTCATCCATTGGTTCCCTCCATGCTAGTCTTCCCAAGTTTGTTTATGTACAAATTGGTTTCCACATTTAAGGAGATAAGCTAACCTGCTTTCCACAGGTTTTGGGCGAATTTTAGTTCAGATTTGGGTCTACATGGACTCGATCCATCATAGTGCTAACCATGGGGGCCCCACCAGCAAGTCACACTCGATTGACAGCTATGATTGCATGTCGGGTCTATGAAATGGAATCCACACAATAGTTTCTCTAGGTTTTTGGTCTACGTGTATGGGTTGGGCAATGCACATTCCATCCATATATTACCAAGTACGAGGCATGAACAATTTGCACAACTTTTCTCTTTTCGTTTGCTGTAATACCATCAAGTAACTACACCCTTCCGTATTATATATGATCAAAACCATCCTAACTCGATTAATCTCTACTGTAGGTTGAACTTGGTTCGGAAAAAGCCTAAACTGGATTTTGTGAGAATGGTTGCACCCATCGAACCTAATAAGAGGCTCTGCAATTTTTTGATGTCAAGATCTACGTGGAAGCAAGTCATAATGAGGCTTCTTCTGCTTCTTTCAGTCGAAGAATTGGACTCCGAGAAGTAATTTACTTTGGACTTTTCGCTAATCCCACAACTGCAGTGGCCTTAATGCCTCAGTGCTGGTGAAAGATCTCCTGTGCGGGTAAGTCGTCTTTTAACTTTCCGACTTTTCTAACTTAGAAAGCTGAGCTTTCAAAATGTCCCATTTCGCAGTACCTTTCAAGCGTTGTCCTGATGTGGCTGTCCAAAACAAAGAACGAGCGGTCAAAGCCCTCCAATCTAAGAATGGCTAAAGGGCCTTTCTGAAAGGAGAAACTTCAATGGTGAACAAAAGAAAATATCTTTGATTTTCATCATCTTAATATCTTGTGATTTTCATCATCTTAATAACTTTAAACCCTAATGCAGCCACCATGCCATCTTCCCCTGACTAGGTGAGGCACCAGCCTTCGCCTCCGCAAGCTCCCCATGCTTCCTCAAAACCCAGGAAGTAGTGGGTGATTCTGACAGTGAAGGAGTGAAAATGTGGAGATCGATGAAGACCCAGCGCCCAAGCTTTCGGCCTCTCAACATAAATGATGGAGAAGGTATGATGAATCCTTGGCTTTTTCAGTTTCCACAGTATTTGATAAGTTAGGGCTCCATTCAATCCAACACAGTAGAACCCTAGCCCATAAAATCCCACCCATAGCCGCTGTCTGAAAATCCAATAGACCACCATCATAAAGACTGAATAGAAAGGTCAGATGGAAGAAGAGGACGAGAATCACCTCAGAGTGCTCGCCCTGTGTAAAAAAATGGGTACATTATGGTCTGAGGAAGACATCACGGAACTGTCCGGCAGCATCCCGGAGAAAGTGCAGCATGAGAGTGCCCTCATCCTGTATGGCAAATTATTTTTCAAGCCGAGTGTCAATTTCCAAGCATTTACTACAACAATGAGAAGAGTATGGAAATTAGACACAGTCAAATGTGAAATGATAGAGCCAGGTCTCTTTATGTTTCTATTTGATTCTGCTGACGACAAAAAAAGGGTGCTGGACACAGGCCCGTGGTCTTTTGCTAGCAACTTACTGGTTTTGCAAGAAGGTGATCCTACAATACCAGAACACCATTATGAGTTCACGCATTATTCATTTTGGGTGCACCTAGTTGGCCTCCCAAGAGCAGGACTCACTGAAGAGGCGATTAAATGTATCGTCTCTAAACTAGGAAGTGTGGAGGAAATAAAAATAGATGCAAGAAACAACAGTTCCAGCAAAGGCGGAAGAGCAAAAGTGAGATTGAATCTCACAAACCCTCTAAAGACTGGAACAATCATCAACTTGGGTGGTAGAAAATGGTGGATAGATTTCAAATATGAACGATTACCACATTTTTGCTACTCATGTGGATGCATAGGCCATTATGCGAATTTTTGCCCAAAAATCCCATATGAAGAAACAGAACTGCCGAATGACAAACCTGGGAATTATGGACCGTGGCTTAAGGCGGAGGTGAAGGATCACAGCCCCTGCTGGAAAATATTTTTTGGTGACATTCATCCATTCTCCGAGGAAAAAGAGCCTGAACCTGCAACACAAATCCTCCCTGAGAATATGGTTATACAGCAAACACCAGAAAATAATGAGCGTGCTTTAGTCCTATACAGTTCCATGGGTCAGAGAAGCCTTCCAGATAACACATACACAGACTCTCGAGCCATTGATAAAGGCAAAAGTATACAGAATCATCAGCATTCTGAGCAATCCAGGACAGCAAGCACAAGGGAGCGGGTAATGCAAAGAAAAGAGAAGAAATTAGGGTATAAGTCCCAAGTGACAAAGAAACAGAAAAGATTCAGCCCATATGGGAAACAAGGCAGCTATGACTATCTGTTGAATGAAGAGGATCTGATGGAAACTCCTATAACTCTGTGGGAAGAGGTCAGGCAAAGGGCTCTGGTGGCTAGCCCAAATCAGCCACCCAAGAATACATGAGGATACTAAGCTGGAACTGTCAAGGGCTGGGCAATCTCTTGACAGTCCAGAACCTTCGAGCCATAGTGGCTCGAGATAGGCCCAACTTAGTTTTCCTTATGGAAACTAAGAATAAAGAAGTGGTGATTGATCGGTTGCAAAAACGTCTAAAATACAAGAATTCTACTATTGTCAATCCAGTAGGTATCGGGGGTGGATTAGCACTAATGTGGGACGAGGAAATCAAGGTGGAGGTGCAGTCTACCATGCGAGAATTGGTTGATATCAAGTGCTCAGAGGACAGCGGCGGCCATGAGATGAGAATCTCCTTCATTCATGCCTCAACCAACTACCAAGAGAGACTCAACCTATGGCAGCTTCTATATGCTAACTCAAGTCAGATTAACGGACCTTGGCTATGCATGGGGGACTTCAATGAGGTCTTATATGAGTGGGAAAAAGCTGGTAAACGTGAAGCCGATCGCTATCGCATGGTGTCATTCCATGACTTTATCAACTCATGCTCTTTAATGGATATTGAGAGTAAGGGGTGTTCCTATACCTGGTCTAATAATCGAGAAGGGGCTGAATTAGTTCAAAAGAGGCTTGACAGGGCACTTTGCAATATGCAATGGCGGGTCCTTTTCCCGAATGCTGAAGCCTACGCGTTACCCGCCATCGGTTCTGACCACAGCCCTGTCCTCCTCTCCCTAGACCACACAAGAAAGAAAAAACAGCAAACTTTTAGATTTGAAGCATTTTGGACTGAGCACCCTGAGTGTCGAGAGGTTGTCAAATCAGCATGGAGAGACAGAACAGGAGACCAACAAGGGTTTGTGAATAAGACAAAAAATGTAGTGACAGCCTTGGGGAGATGGAGTAAAGATAATTTCAAAAATGCAGCTCTCAAAATAGAAATTCTCAAAAAGAAACTGACAGAAATCAGCAACAGGGGGGGCGGGAATTCCAATGCTGCAGAACATAGGCGAACAGTTGAAAAGATTGAAGAACTATGGAGGTAGGAGGAGCTATATTGGGGCATGCGTTCTAGAATTGATTGGCTAAAGTGGGGAGATAAAAATACGGCATACTTTCACGCTACAACTATTCAGAGAAGACAAAGGAACAGAATCTCAATGCTCCGTATAGGAAATGAAACATGGTGCAGAAACCCAACCCTCATAGAGCAACACATAAATGATTTCTACAGGGCTTTATACAAATCAGTAGGGAGCAGATTTTATCAACCTGTGGTGGAACAATGCCCGCAAGTTGTCACCCCAACAATGAACAATGCCCTGCTGGAGAAAGTCACACGAGAAGAAGTGCGTCAGGCAGCTTTCCAACTGGGAGCCACTAAAGCTCCAGGGCCAGATGGTTTAAATGGCCTTTTCTACCAGCAGCACTGGCCAGAGGTTCAAGAGGACTTATATAAGCTGGTGGACGATTTCTTCACCCAAGGTACCTTCGACCCTGCGATAAACCAAACACAGCTTATCCTTATACCAAAGATAGCCCATCCGGAGGAGATTACACAGTATAGACCCATCAGTCTTTGTAATTTTGCCTACAAAATTATAGCTAAGGTTATGTCGAATAGAATGAGACCTTGGCTTCCAGACATAATTTCACAGGAGCAGAGTGCATTCGTGGGGGGGGAGACAGATACAAGACAACATTTCCATCGTACAAGAGGTCCTCCACCACCTACGTATCAGGAAAAGGAGAAGCAAATTTCAGGCGATACTAAAGCTAGACATGCAAAAGGCCTATGACAGGGTGGAATGGGATTTCCTATGCGATTGTATGAGACAAATGGGATTCGATGAGAGATGGGTTCTTATGATTAAGCATTGCATTTCTTCAGTATCCTTTAGCATAAGGATAAATGGTGATCGTAGTGAATTTTTCAAGCCAACTAGAGGAATCCGACAAGGGGACCCTTTATCACCCTACCTTTTTATTATAATGGCTAATGCTCTCTCCTCCCTAATATCTAAAGCTTTGTCTGAAGGAAGCTTGAAGGGCATCCAACTGAACACCCACTGTCCAGCACTTTCCCACTTGATGTTTGCGGACGATGTGATTTTCTTTTTGAATGCTACAACCCAAGAGGCAGAGAACCTATCAAATACCCTGAATCAATACTGCTATGCATCGGGCCAGCTGGTAAACCTGAACAAATCAGGGATTTTCATAGAAAGAAGCTGCCCCCAGACCTTAAAGCAGAATATAGCTGCTGTTCTAAGAGTTCCAACCATAGAGAAAACAGGAAAATACCTGGGAATACCTTCAGATTGGGGCCAAACAAAGAAACAACTCTTTTCGTGGATCCTAGCACGGGTGGACAAGAAACTGGCAGAATGGAAGGAAAGATTAATCTCTAAGGCGGGTAAGGAGATTTTGATAAAAACAGTAGTCCAAGCCCTCCCTCAGTTTGCAATGTCAATCTTTAAAATCCCACTTTCGATATGCCGGGCAATCGAACAGCGAATCTCCTCATTTTGGTGGAAGCAAACAACCTTGAAAAAGGGTATTCATTGGAAGCAATGGGACAAATTGAAAGAAAGAAAAGACTGTGGAGGCCTCGGATTTAGGGATCTAGTGGCTTTTAACAAAGCAATGCTGGGGAAACAGGCCTGGCGTATTCTAAAGAACCCAAACTCCTTATGGGGCAGAATTTATAAGGGAATTTATTTTCCAAGAGGGGATTTCGGGTCAGCAACAAAAGGTCATAGGCCATCGTGGGGATGGCAAAGCCTCCTAGAGGGAAGGGACATGATTGCACCAGATGTCAAATGGGTGGTGGGGGATGGACAAAGTATCAGCATCAGGGAGGATTTGTGGCTAAATTCAGGGAGAATTGGAGGTCCGGCAAATAGAAGTGACCCGGTTCTAGTAGCTGATCTGATTCATGAAAACACAAGACAATGGAAAAAACACCTAGTGGAAACTCTTTTCGATGAGAATCGGACTCGGGAGATTCTAGCCACACCCCTCAGCATTTTACCCACCGCAGACAACTTGATTTGGACAGCTAATGCCACTGGGCAGTATACTGTAAAAAGCGGATACAATAGGAACCGAAATACCCACCCCCCTAGCACTGCTGATCAGTCATCCTCCTCATACCAGGTACCCAAAAAACTATGGTCAGAAATCTGGAAACTCTAAGTACCCCCTAAAGTCAAATATCTAGTGTGGAGTGTATGCAATAATGCTCTACCATCGAAAGAAAATCTGTTTAAGCGGAATATCATACCTGATATGACTTGTTCCCTCTGTGGCGAAGCCCCCGAAACTACAGAACACATCTTCCTCCTCTGCCCCTGGACAGCAGACATATGGTCAGATTATAGACTGGGAGTACATCTGTCAAAGCCGAACATAACAAGAGCAGACAAATGGATCTTGGAGACACTCACCAGCAAGCCCGAACCGCACGATAAGGCGCTCATAGCAGAACTCCTCTGGTCAGTATGGAAAGCCCGCAATCAACGCATCTTTCAAGCCCGAACGACATCAAAACAGAGGTTGTTAGATGACGCTGTACATAGAACTCAGCTGTACCAGAAATTGAGTAGCCAAAGACTAAATACCAAGACAACTAACCCCACACCACGGACGGCCATACCTCGATCTGTAGCTCCACATCACCAGTTCAGTGTAGATTGCTCATGGGACAGCACGACAAAGGAGGGATCAGTCGCGGGAGTCAGGAGAGACCGAGCGGGTGTGCTGATCGACGGTTTTGCGAAACCGATCTTCGCCCCTTCTGCCCTAATCGGAGAAACCCTAGCCATCCGCAAAGCTCTTCTCTTTCTGAAGGAAAAAGCGTAAGTACAATGAGCAGAAGTCAACAGGAAGGAAACTCACGAACTGAACTGCTTCGGTCGGACAGCCTTCAAGCTGTTCAGTTTGTTCAGGGCTGGACCGAAACTCCATGGGCCGCGAAGCATCTTGTGGACGACTGTCGTGGGCTTCTGCAAGAACTAACACACGTTGGGCTGCAGCATTTTCCAAGGGATCAAAACCATGTCGCCAATTGGGTTGCAAGGGCCCATTACGCTAAAAATCTCCCGTCCGATTGGATTGCGAAACCACCACAATCGCTGGAACTTCTTTTATGTTTGGAACTTAGCTTATCATGTAATCCTTCCTTTATGGATCACTAATATAAAATCTACTCTTCCGACCAAAAAAAAAAAAAAAAAAATATCTTGTGCTTTCTTTTTTAGTTAAATTTCTTTCCCTTATCTAAGAATGGCTAAAGGGCCTCGCTGTTGCCATCAAAGCGAACCTGATCAAAACAAAATTTCTCATCTTGGCCGCTAAAATAGGGGCCACTAACCACTTCAGTGGAGAATTTTGTACTACAGGAAGGATCTGAAGCTTTAACGATTCTGCATTAGGAAGCATCCTCCGATATGCTAGGGTCAACATGTAACAAAAGAAAAGGGCGTTTAAGTAACCCCGTCTTGTGCTAATTCCTTGAATAGATTCGTGATTTCTTATGAATGGCTAGATCATTGGTCTTGTGGAAAATGGGTGAAAATGAGACCAATGCACATACAAACCGTGAAAATCATGTCAAACTCGGTGTTTCAAGTTCTTTTGCTTCTGGTTTCCCTCAATTTACAAGCATCAGGAGCTGCACCAGGACTTCCAATGCCTAACTGCAATGATAAGTGCGGGGAAGTCACCATTCCGTACCCCTTCGGAATAGGAACTGGGTGTTTCTTGGATGACTGGTATGAGATCGTCTGCCTGCAAGACAACACGGTTCCCATACCAAAGAAGATTCAATTGAGAGTTCTCAACATTTCACTCCCCAATTTTACTTCAGTGGGGGATGGCATGATAAAGGTCAGTCTTCCAGTAATTTACTTAAATGCAAGCTGCCAGGGCAATGGAATTATTAAGCCGTGGAGCTTAGAAGGAAGTAAATTTGTCTTCTCCCAGAGATGGAACGTCTTTACATTGGTCGGTTGTGACACCGAGGCAACAGTGATTAGTAAAAAATCAGATGGTGTAGCCTTTACATCAACCGGCTGCCAGTCGAAATGTGCTGGAGCCAACACCAACATTAGCCGGTACAGTGCTTGCTCCGGGAGTGACGGATGCTGCCAGACTACGCTCCCCTTAGATCTTCAGAACTATTGTGTCGATTTCAAAGAAGGTGGACAAAAAGGGTACGAGTATGCTTTTCCGGCAGAGAGATCATGGCTCTCGAAGTCGGACGTTCCAGGTTTATATGATTTGAGATTGAATGATTCGGTTCCAGTGGTATTACAATGGGGGATCAGAAACGATACCAACTATTCACTCGCGCTTTACAAAAGCTCGATGGATTCTGATGTTTTCTCATGTTACACGAGTAGCTTGCCATATGTGGAGTGCTGGTGCCAAAGAGGGTATGGTGGTAACCCTTATATTATTGGAGGATGTCAAGGTAACATATACTTCATGCTATCACATTCCGTTTTAGGGGCACCATACAGCGAAGTGGTTTGTTCATTCCCAGATTTTTGCATTCGTTTAATGATCCCATGCATGCTTTTCTGCCTTCTTTTTTCCGTTTTCTGCCCAAGGTTATACAAAGTGAATGCACTTTCAAACAAAATTTAATGGGACAATCCTATCTTTACAAGCATAATATTAAGCCATTGAATTAATATTTTATGAGGAAATGCGACCGATTACTCTCGCTAATTATACTCAAGGAGATGGTAATTCGCTGCTAATATATTTTTACCATTTGTCATCAGATATTGACGAATGTGAAGAAGATCCACCTAAGTGCCCCAGGATAGGCTCGACCTGTGTGAACAAACCGGGCGGTTATTACTGTGTTGACGGTAGAAAGACAGCTAATTTCATTCTTATTGGTAAGTAGATCTTGTTAACTTAGAACGTTAGACCACTTTATGCTCTTAGCATTATTGTTAATAAACACAGCATAGCATAAATTATGTTCAGAAAAGATATACAAATAAGTGTTACCTTACCCTTTGTTCTAATTTGATTGTCCATTCGCTTGTCGAATGATATAGAAAAGTTTCAATCAATATTATCCATCAAAACAACTTCAAAAATTTCTTTGCCCACTAATACTTATATTTTACAAATAAGAAAACACTTGAACTTTTCAAGGTTTCTACTTATTCTCGTCCTAATTGAATTTGGATTATTACAGTCCTAATCAACATGAATGCTGGTAGGAACTTTTCCACTTTCATCTATAGTTCGCCAAATTCCTCGTAAGAAAGATCAATTGTACAGTGCAAATGCATGCATAGAAATTTCACTGGACGGAACTTGAAATGGAGACAAGTTAATTTTATATGGTTGTTAACATAAATCCACTTGACAGGGGATTCAGGTGAATCACTCTTATATGTATTCCTTTGAATCAGATTCTCCGAAATTCTTGATGATAAGTTGCTTCATAGATTCTTGACAAAAGGGTACATTGTTCTCACTTTATCCCCATAAACTTTTGCAATGCAGGGGTTGGGGCAGGCCTTGGAGCACTACTTTTGTGTCTTTGCTTATGGGCGTTGTACAAATACATCATGAAGAGAAAAGAAATCAAACTCAAAGAGAAGCACTTCAAACGCAATGGTGGTCTTTTGTTGGAAGGTGAGCTATCTTCATCCCAAGACAATGTTGAGAAAAGCAAATTGTTCAACTCCAAGGATTTAGAGAAGACCACTGACAATTTCAACGAGGATAGGATCATCGGGCAAGGTGGGCAGGGTACTATTTAAAAGGGAATGTTAACAGATGGAAATATAGTTGCCATTGAGAAATCAAAAGTGATAGATGGGGGAAAAGTCGAGCAGTTCATAAATGAAATCTTCATTCTCTCACAAATCAACCATAGAAACGTGGTTAAGTTATTGGGGTGTTGCTTGGAGACGGAAGTCCCACTTTTAGTATATGAGTTCATACCAAATGGGACTCTATACCAATACTTGCACAACCCAAATGAAGAGTTTCATGTATCATGGGACACACGACTACGAATTGCAACTGAAGTCGCAGGAGCCTTATTTTACTTGCATTCAGCAGCCTCCATTCCCATTTATCATCGAGACATCAAGTCCACCAATATCCTCTTGGATGAGAAATATTGAGCAAAAGTGGCAGATTTTGGTACTTCTAGGTTCGTTTCCCTCGATCAAACTCATGTAACCACATTGGTGCAAGGGACTTTTGGCTACCTTGATCCCGAGTATTTCCAATCAAGTCAATTCACAGACAAAAGCGATGTGTATAGCTTTGGAGTTGTCCTTGTTGAACTCTTAACAGGCCAAAAGCCAATCTCATCTTTGAGGGAAAAAGAAGGAAGAAGCCTCGCAACTTATTTCATAATTTCGATGGAGCACAATTACTTGTTTGACATTGTGGATTCTCAAGTTTTGAAAGAAGGTAAAAAGGAAGAGATTGCATTAGTTGCTAACCTTGCCAAAAGCTGCTTACACTTGAATGGGAGGAACCGACCAACAATGAAAGAAGTGGCAATGGAGTTGGAGGGGATAAGGAAGGTCCAAAATCCTTCGAGCATTCAACAAAATCAGGAGGACCATAAGGCAACTGAATCTTATGCTGCTGCTTTTCCATCTAGCAAGTCAAGCATCGATATGGATGTCATTACATTTTCGGATGTCCAGCCACTCTTGCCTAGTGGGACATGGTGAAGACCTGTGTTGCCTCTTACATTTACGAGTCATATTGATGTGTTTGTCATGGAAATCGGTGTTCAGAGCAAAAGAAAGAAGGGAGGAAAACTTGTTCGCTTACTAATAGGATGACTTCGAACTTATTCTTGATATCTGGGATCAATGAACTATTATGTCATACCTATCCCATATTTTATTAAGGTCTTATAAATAGCTAGGCATGATTGTAATGTGTATGTGGCAATTGGGAAATACTTTCCAAATTGCAATCATCTAGCTTGAGCATGATGCAACCATTTTACTTAATTTTGAGATCCATATGTACCTGTAAATTTTATCATTGCAGAATTTACATCAGTCACACGAGTACTCATGCGAACAAGCATCTTTGCTACACCAGCCTTCACCATTCAGTTGGCTTGTTACACGCAGATGCTCAAAGATGTACAAAGCTCAAGTCATTTGACCAAGCTTTTGATTTTATTTTCTGCTAAAACATAATTCTGTCCTAGATATGCAATTGGTGTGGAAATCTTCTAAGATGACCAATCAAGCTGACCATGTTAAATCTTGGCCGGAACGAAGAAGGGTCTTGGAAAAACAGATGTTGGAACAACTCTCTAATCCAATGTATAAGAGAAGAATTCACATGATTTTTGATCTAGCAAAAATTAAAAAGATCCAATGCGTACAAGGAACAATTCAAGTCAGTAAGTAAAGGAATAAATATCTCAATTCTAGTCCGATTATCGAGGTTCACAATGAAGAGTCTTGAAAAGGCATTCATCTTAATAATGCTCAAAAGTTGTATCACAGGCTCAAGTTAGTAGACTAATTCTTTGATTTTCTTTTCTGTAAAAATATATCAATTCAGTCCTAAATATGCAATTGGAGTGGAAATCTTCTGAGATGACCAATCAAACTGACCATGTTAAATTTTGGCCAGCACAAAGAAAGGTCTTGATAAAACAGACAGAGACAACGACGTCCAAATCTAATGAAATATATGAATTGTGGTACTCTTTGGAGAAGTCAATGCCGACTGTGACCTGTGTTCGTCTTTATTTTTGCCACGTGTCCCACAATCGAACTTTTCCTTTCTCCTTTTTTATTTTTCCACAAACTCTAAAAGAATCATTCAAAAACATTTTTTTAATAACCTTAGAAGCTTCAACATTGCTAAATTTAAGTAGGAAATATGTAGGTAATACATTTTTTCTAGCCACATTTTTTACCAAAATGATTTAATTGAAAGTGATGATACATACCAAGACATGTCCTCGGTGTCTAACTTTTCCTTTTCTCTTTTTGACTTTCTACAACCACTAAGAAAACTTATTCAAAAAATCTTTCGAAGAAAAATGATATCAGAGAGCTTCATCATTGCTAATCTTAAGTAGGAAAAAAAGATTAATAATTAAACTTTCTAGGCTTCTAGCCACATTTTCACCAAAATGATTCAATTGAAAGTAATTACATATACCAAGACAAAAGGACAGGGCACAAATTTCAAACTAAAACATTTGGATTACAGCTAAACTACATCCAACTAACATAATTATAAGCATTTAATGAATAATTACAATAATTTCCTGTAATTATTAGCATCTGACACTTACGAGTCATATTGCAGTGTTTGTCATTGGAAATTGATGTTCAAAGCAAAAGAAAGAGGGAGGAAAACTTGTTCGTTATAGTTATTTATTGTTTATGGATTTATTCTCAATGTCTAGGATCAATAAACTATTATGTCATATCTATTCCAAATTTGTTTAGCTCCTGTAATTAGCTAGGTATGATTGTACTGTGTACGCACCATTTGGGAAATACTTTCCCAATCTCGAGGATGATGCAGCAATTTTACCTCATTTTGAGATCCATATTATAATTATTGTACATTTTATCATTGCAGAATTTACATCAGTCACATGAGTACTCTTGCAAACAAGCATCTTTGTTGCGTCAGCCTTTACCATTCAATCAGCTTGTCACATGCAGATGCTCAAAAGATGTGTCACGGGTTCAAGTCAGCTGACCAAGTCCTAAACGTGCAATTCGTGTGGAAATCTTCTTAAATGACCAATCAAACTGACCATGTTACGTCTTGGCAGGAGCAAAGAAGGCTCCTAGAAAAAAAGGGGAGAGAGACAACGGCTTCCAAATCTAATGAATTATATGAATTGTGGCGCTCCTTGGAGAAGTCAATGACGATTTTGACTTGTGGTGGTCTTTATTTTATACATGTCCCACTATCGAGCTTTTCTTTTGCTTTCTTTTACTTTTTACACAAACTCAAAGAAAATTTGAAAAACATGCTTTTGAATAATTTTAGAAGCTTCCATATTGCTATGCTTGAGTTGAAAAAGGGTAAATAATAATTTTTTCCAGCCATATTTTTACCAAAATGATTCAATTAAAAGTTATTAAATATATTAAGAGATACGTCCTTCATATCGAACTTTTCTTCTATTTTTGACTTTCTACAAACTCTACGAAAACACATTCAAAAACTCTTTCAAAGAAAAATGGCATTAGAAAGCTTCACCATTGCTATTAATAAGTCAGAAAAAGATTAAATAATTAAACTTTCTAAGCTTCTGGCCACATTTTCACCAAAATTATTTAATTTAAAGTAATTACATATACTAAGACAAAAAGACATTGCACACATTTCAAATTAAAACATTAGAATTCTAAAAAAATTGTATTAATGTTAATTTTAAAATTATAAGTGACCGAGCCAATCGATACGGGAGCAAAAAAGAGGATTGGCAGGTGGTGTTTGCACCCCCAAATCACAAAAGCTGGACATACACAATTTATTGTCTCATGGATTGTGGGATCGTTGCACACGTGTGTGCTGCTCTTGAGGTTTTGAACCTGGATATTCTATCTTTTCTGGTTGATTTGGTTTCAATAAAAAAAAAAAAAAAAACCTTTACGACGGTTTTTGAGCTCGAGAACTTAAGAAAACAAACTCACATACTGAAACACTGAATTTTTACAAATCTTCCAAAACCCATTAAACATGTACCCTTCATGTTATAAATGACCCAAAAGATGAGAACACGTTTAGTCTCCAGTTGGTTGAACTTGGTTCGAAAAAAGCTAGAAATAAGTTACATGAAACGGGTACAACTACATGTCAAATGTAGTAAAAAGCTCCGCAATATTTCCGTAGCTAAATTATGGTTAGTTCGGTGTAGAAATCTGCACCGAACCAACTAAAAGCCAAGTCTTCTTCTGCTTTTCTCGGTCAAAGAATTTGGCTCTGAAAAGTAATTTACTTTGGACTTTTCGCTTGTCCCACTACCAGAATGGCCTTAATGCCTCAAATGCGGGTCAAAGATTACTTGTGAGGTTCAGTTGTCCTGGACAATCCGATTCCAACTCCGAAAGCTAAGTTCACATTTCTCAGTACCTTTCAAACATTGTCCTGATGAGGCTGTTCAGGACAAAAAAAGGAGTTTTCAAAGTCCTCCAATTTGAAAATGACTTGAGAGCCTTTCTAGAAGGAGACACTTTGTTGGGAACATGAGAAAACATCTCCAAACCTCATCATGTTAATATCCTGTGTTTTCTTTTTCGATTAATTTCTTTCCCCAACTTTCCAATCCCCTCTGGAGACACCGATATTTGCAGCCATTCACACATTGGGAAACGTGGTGGAGATCAAGGCCAGTAAAAAACGTTTCCTCGCAAAATTAAAAGCTTTTAACGAATTATAAACATACAACGCTAAGAAACTAAACTTTGGCCCTAAATGAGATTTAACACAAATTAATTTCTTAAATACCTAAACAACGCTGAGCTAAGGTTAATATTCAGAATTTAAAGAAAGAGCATATTCATGTTGAATCAGAAGCAGAAGTGCTCGAGCTAATCAATACTAAACAAAAAGATTGGCAATGAAGCATGAAATTTGTTGGCAAAAAGCAAAGACGTGGAACGAATAATTTATCTCACGTAGAAGAAGAAGAATTCATACAATGTTGGTCAAGGAAAAATTAAAAAGATCCAACGCGTATTGAGAATTATTATAGTTGGTAAGGAAAGAGTAATATATCTATACTAATGTACTTAACGGGTCCGCAATAAAGCTTTTTAATATTGATATATTTTGGGAATGCTCCAAGTCTTTCTCATAAGAAAACAATGACAAACTTAAGTCCCCAACAATGGGAAAAATACACCCGACTGCTAATATTGATGTCCTCTATATCAAGCTTTGATATTGCAGTCCTCAAAGCATCCTCAGAGATACTAGGAAGTAACAGAGCTGCAACAAATTTATGCATTTTATGCGTCTAGTACATGAACATTCTTCCATGTTGAATCACACTTCTCCATCGGTTTAGGTCCATTCACATAACAAACATGAAATTCTATGTCGAGCTCGGATTTACAAATTCTTTTCCTATATATACACCAGCAAAAAGAAAAAGAGAAAAAATGTTCCTAGATAATAAGGCTGAATAGATATGCACACACGAACCCATTAATAATGTCCTTCCTTGTGGATGCGCGCAGATGGAGGAATCATTGCCATTAAGAAGTTGGAGGTGATCAACATGGGAAAAGTCGAACAATTCATCAACGAGATTGTCATTCTCTCATAGATCAACCATATGAATGTCATTAAGTTACTAGGGTGTTGCTTGGAAAAGGAGTCATTGCTTTTGGTGTATGAATTCATACTAAATGAGACTCTTTTCTAGTATGTACATAACAATCTAGTATCGTGGGACATGGGCCTTTGAATTGCTAGTGAAGTAGCAGGAGCCTTGTCCTATCTACATTCTTCAGTATCCATCTCAATCAAACATTGGGATGTCAAATCTACTAATATTCTCTTGGATGATAAGTACCACGCAAAAGGGGCTGACTTTGGCACTTCCAAGTCGATTTTGGCCGATCAAACTCAAGTGATCACAAGAGTCCAAGGGACATTTGGCTATTTAGATCTTCAGTATTTTCAATCATATCAGTTCTAAATGAGAGCAATGTGTATTGCTTGAGTGTGGTCCTTGTTGAACTCTTGAGAAGGCAAGAGCCAATCGCATTTCTTGGAGAGGACAATGAGAGAAACCTCACAAGCTATTTTCTCCTCTCGATGAACAAGAACCACCTGTTCAACACCGTGGACACTCAAGTTTGGAGCAAGGTGAGAAAGAAGGGATTGTCACCTTTGCTAACCTTGCAAGAAGGTGCTTGAAGTTACATGGAAGATGCAATGTACAATGAAAGAAGTGGCAATTGAACTAGAGTGAATTAGAATGCTAGAAAATCCTGCCATCAAGCATGGACATACTCAAGAGAAAAGTGCCTAGTACAGGGAGAAGGACATCATAAATGTCTTAACTTGTGTATAGCACTCACTTTAGTATTATAACTTTTTGCCAACTTACTTAAGTATCAAAATTAGAGAAAAATGATTACTTAAGTGCCAATAGCGAGAAATTTGGACCAACATTAACACATGACTTTTAATGAAAAAAATTGGTCCATCTAGTATTTCCACGTATACATCTCCTCCTCTCCCTCCATGTCATTTTTTCTCTTTTTTTCTATTTTGTTCTTTCCTTTTTAGTTGGCATTGAAAAAATCTCTTTTAAAAAATTTTGGCATTGAAAAAATTGTTTTCTAAAATATTTGACACTTAAATGATCTAGTGAAAAGTTGGTTAAACGACATTGTTCAGCACCCACTTTTTCTGACAAGCCATGTTGGCCAAAAATATTAATAAAAGAAGGCCACATCAAATTTCCAGCCAAAGAGATTGGAGTCGACATTAAATCAATCGTTTTTCAAAAAATTTGGCACTTAAGGCTCTGTTTGGCAACTTGCCAATTTTTCTATTTTTCTGTTCTTTTGTTCCCTGGAATAGAAAAGGAATAGAAATCCGTTTGGTAACGCCAACTGATTTTTCTATTCCCGGGAATAGAAAGTTGTTCCTGGGAATAAATTTGGAGTAGAAATGAGAAGTAGAAAAAACTAGCTTCTTATTTCTGGGAACAATTTCTAGAAATTATTTCTTGAAGACTTCTCACTGTTTATAACACGCGGCCACCCACCCACCGCCGCTCGCCGCCTGCCACCGCCCTCGGCCGCCGATCGCCGGCTGCCGACCACCGGTCTCCGGCACTTGTCGTCGACTGACCGCTAGTTGCCATCCTTCGCTCTGCAGCTGGCGACCGACGGCGGCGGTGGCGGCTGGCGGCCGGCGACCGGCGGCGGCTGCTGGCGACCGGCGGCGGCGGCGCCCGGCGACAGGCGGCCGACGGCGGCGACCGGCGGGTGGGGGTGGCGACTGGCAGCGGTGGGGTGCGGATGGCGATTGGGGGCGGTGGCCAGTGACCGGCGGCCGGTGGGCAGGGGCTGCCAGTGACCGGTGACTGACGGCTGCCGAACGTCGGTTGGCAGCCATCGGTCACCGGTCATTGGCGGCCCCTGCCCACTGGCCGCCGCCCTCGGTCGCCATCCGCACCCCACCGCCGCTGGTCACCACCCCCGCCCGCCGGTCGCCATTGCCATCGAGGAACAAAGAAATAAAAAAATTTTGTCAATACCAAACGCGTTTCTATTCTTTTTCTATTCCGATAACAAGAAATTTTTGTAGTTACCAAATGCTCCATTTTACTCAGAAATTGTTCCAGGAAGTAGAAATAGAAAAGAACTATTTCTCACAAGAAACTGTTCTCAGAAGTAGAAATGTTACCAAACACACCCTACGTGAGCCACCGAAAAATTATGATACTAAAGTGAGCGTCGTGATGTTCTTCTTCCAAGTAGTATACATTTGAAATCTGACGTGTACACACTATTGAACTTGCAACCGCTCATATATATATATATATTTCCCTAATGCACCTCTCACTTCAACTGAAATTCATGTCCTCTAGATCAGTATCACTAGTGAAATCCATTAGTTGAAATTAGCAAAATCTTACAACCAGAATGTCTAAACTTACAACTAAATTGTTGCAAGTGCCCCTACTCGCAACTACTCTCGCTCCCGCAGCCACTCCCGCTCCCACTCCCGTTCTTGTAACCCCTCCCGCACAAGTGCCCGCCCCTACTACTAGGGCTGCGATCGTTGCTTCACCTGCCACCGCCCCTTGCCCTACAGTAGCCGCCTAGCTTTCCAAAGTTGCCTAGGTGGCATCCCAGGCCACTTGGGAGCCAATAGGGTTGTTGCTGTCTGGTTGGAACACCAATCAAGATACGCCCATTGTTGTGCGACAACTCCTCCAATAGAAATAGCTGAGAGAAGGTTACTCCTTGTTGCTGCTGCTGCCGTTGAGCATATGTTCCTCCAACTTGCAGGTCGATTTGTCATGGTATTCTGTTATTCAACCAGATCGTCGTGGAAATGACATGAGACCAAGACCTTAGGACATATGCCATCTTGGAACAGTGCATTGCATCTGTCCCAATGACAGTATGCTACCCATATCAGATTACGGTATGGTCCATAAATAAATGCATGAGATTGGACCGATCACCGTCAAAGGCTGTGTAATAATCTTCCGCGAAGACATGTATTCTCTTGAATGTATTCATTGATAAATCTAGGGACGAGGCGGAGTGAGGGAGATGAGATGGGCGAATAAACCCTAATGGAAAAGAGGGCACCACGAGGGGAGATGAGATGCGCAAGAAACCCTAACGGAAAAAGAGGTCGCTGCGAGGGGGAGAAACCTGGGGAAAAATAGAATACGAGATAGAAAACTGGGCCAACCTTAAGGCCCACTTGGATTAATGCAAACTGGCCCACGGATATGTTTTCTTTTAAAAATCCACCCCCGGCCCACTTAAGGTTCTAACCCAGTCATGCACAGCCCACCGTGCAAGCCATCCCAAAGCCCATCTTCCATTTTCTATATATATTTTTTTTCTATTGTGGGATTTTTTCCTCTTTAATTTTGTTAGTGTATATTAATAGGCACACTACGCAAAGTAAACTCCCAAAGGTGTCGGCCAAATGAAGGGACCACTCCCGGATGCCGCTGCTGAGCTAGCCAGAGGGGTCGGGGCCCATGGGAAGAGCCGGACAGTGACGGCAGTGGCATTGAGGTGGAGGTGGAGGTGGAGGTGGAGGTGGAGGAGGGGGAGTTTGGTGGAGAGAGGGAGGCGAGGCGTTGCCTAACGAGCGACATAGACGGGGCGGGCTTTGAGTTGGAAGTCCGTGTGAGTTAATGAAATTTTTTCTGGTGAGGGGTTTTGCGAAGTTTTAAGCTGGAGCCCACTTCTCATTGGATCAATTTGGGATGTGATCCATGCAGTTCAAAGTGCTCTTTCTCTTTCATTGTTAGCGATAATGTGTGTGTATATATATGATAAGTAAGTCAAATAAAATTGCTAATTTCACGTGAGATTTGATAACTTCAACAAAAATGAGTAACTCGACGGCGAAGGAAGAGTAAATTGTTAAACTAGTAGATGATTTTAAAACGACATAATAATAAATTCTGAATATTGATTCAAATAATAGTAAGTAATCTAATAGTAATTTGTACTTATCATTAGTACCTAGATAAAGTGAGTACCTAAAAAATGGTTGTTAGCAAACCTATATGTTTCAATAACTATGGCAAAAGAAATTCACCAGTTAGTTTTTAGTGTACCTTGTTGTCATTTTTAAAATCAAAGGAGGAATAAGAGATTTATTTTATAAGAAACTTTTCTTTTCACGACGCTCTTATGGTTCTAGCTTTGGGATATGTTAAGGTCATCCTTTCAGCTTGTATGACTGAAAATAAATTATCTTTTCAAAGGGAGAAAAGAGGTAATTTTGTGGTTGAACCGTCTTATGTCTAGTTGGATCAAACTCAATTTTGATGGGACCTCTAAAAGAAATCGACTTCGGTTGTTCGTAATAATTAAGCAATTGGCTTGTGGGGATCGCATAAACTGTGTATGTGTGCTCTCCACTTGCGGTAGAACTTTGGGAGTATTAATTTGAGTCTCAAAATGGCCATCTCATTGGGATTGTAGAGGTGGACTCTCAAGAGGTCATTGTCCTTTCCCAAACTGGAAAAATGTTAGAATATTTCCGACATGTCAAATCATACATACTTTTAGGGAAACAAACTTATGTGCAAGTTGATTAACATATTGGGTACTTCAAACTTGTTATGTAAATAACGCTCTAATATTAGATAGACCACAGAAAAATTTACTTAATTTGTTAGTTTTATCAACAGAGTAATAGCGTAACTTCGATCTTTACCACATTTTCTTACCCAAAAAAAAAATATAGTTTTGTATACAAACAAGTAACTTCAACAAAAATGGATAAGCTATTTGAGACGGCAGTTTGAAATTGATAAAATAGAGATTCGTTTATCAGCTCAAATAGAAAATTAGCAATCTAAAACCAATTGGTAATTTCATTAAAAAAAATCTTTTGGGTCTCTCCTTTGATAATTACTCCATGGTGGGACGAAATTCAATTGAAAATTGGAAATGCTACAAGACCATCCACCATCGCCAAAAGCATGTTGAAATATCTCAAGTGCTTCCATTGAGCAATTATCATTTGCGGCCGATACACAAGAGTACACAACAACATGATTTACAAGAGATCCGCCGATTTCTCCTACCTACAGCTAGTAAACAAATTCTGGGGTGCACCTACCAACTCAGCCATCAAGCAAAGCAAACCTTACGAGAAGAAGAAATGGCGATGCCTGCACACAACAAAATAACGCACTTCAATATTTTCCAAGAATTACTAGAGCCATTCTTTTGGATCTATGCAAGCATCGAGTAGCTTCCACTCCTCACTTGCTTCCTCTGGTTTTTGCACAGAAAAAAGGAGACATCCGGATTTGAGTTGATAGGTTTAAGAAAGTTTATTCTAGGACCAAAATATATTTGCATAGACCCATTAGAAAACTACATGGTCACATTCCCACCGAGCAGTTAATGGAAGAGAAACAAGGACCCTTCTGTCTTCAGTCCAAATGTTGTGCCCCGATCATAAACGTACAATTTCGGAAAGGGAACATATTTATGAGGATTAGAGAGGAAAAACAGGAAATCTTCTAATTATGCTCCGAGGAGCAAAGGTGTGATACCCCACCTCCTAAGCATTTGAGATAGATGGCTATTGGTTAGGAAAAGTTCTATGGCCATAAGATAAATGATTTCCTCGAGTACTTCCTAGTTCCTATAGAAAGTCAATGGTGGCCTAAATAATCAGTTTCAAAAACTCCATTTCAGCCAGAAAAGGTCACCAGACAATATCAAAAGTTCCAATTGGTTTATGATGGAGAAGTTAGAGACTAGATACACAAAGGAACAACACATTGCCACTGCTACCAATACAATGCTATGCATATCACAACGATCTCCCACAAAGATTGCACCTATAGCAACTGAGCAATAATGATCTACAAATGCAGAAAGCTCCAATAATCTCATGTCCTCTAGATTAGATTGCATATCACTTTGCTACATATCACATCTATGGATAGAGAAGTGAGAAACATAAAAACCCAACCACTTTGACAACAACAATTGTACCATCATTTAAGAAACAAACATGAATAAGCCTTGTGCAGATAAAAGCTATCAAGAAGCATTGAATAACCCCCAAAAAATGTAAAAGGGAAACTATTGGCAATTTAGCTAGTCACTACAATAATTGGAACTTCAATCTCACATATTGGTGAAGCTCAAAATCCTCAAGAAATGACATCTAGTCATTAAGGAACAAATTAACATGCAAATGTCTTTCTTTTCTTTATGCAATTTTTTGGGCCATTCCAGCATTGATCCTAGAAGGTCCATAAAGACTAAAGTAAAAGTTATATCATGCATGCAGAAAGGCTTAATTGTCAATCTTCAGACCATCATTCCACACTCTGACTAGGTAAATTAGTGGATGAGGACTTCCAGCAAGTTCAACAATGTGTCATACAAAGATAGTCAGAAATGAAGTCAATCTATTTCCGAAGAAGTGGATTTCAAATTTCATACAATCCCTAATGCCCCTTGCCTATTAATACATTCACCAGTTAAACAATAACTATCTAAGCAGAAAGCCAGCACTAAACACAAATGTCCTTCAACTGAAATTAGCAAATCCTTTCAGTTGGGTACAACCGGAATGTCATAATCCAACACAAAAGCAGGCAATCTAATGCAGTTTTAGCCCAGGAGAACCCAAGTGAGTGAAACTCACCCTCTCCCGCGTGCAGGGCCATGCCGATGGCCCACAGCCCCTGCTCTCCGGCGTGTACACCTCTGCCCGTGGCCGTGCCTAGCTGGCGCTATGTGAGCTTCTCCCTCCGGCGCCCTTGCCGTGTGGGCTGCTGTCAAGGAGCCCTCGGCCCCTCCTGCCAAAGCCTCCGCCTCCAGAGTTAATGCTGGTCGTTCTGTGACGTGAGTCCGGAACGCCGAGGTCACGATATACAGTTCGTCGTGGTAGAACAAATCCCTCCCCAAAAGATAGTGCTGATCCTTCTCCAAAACAAAGTGCTGATCACGAGGTATGAATACATGTTCGTGCAAGGAACTACCTCACTAAACTAAACTAAACCAAACCAAGAATACCTCAGCGAAGAAGGAGGTTACTCCCAGCTGCTGGATAAAACACATCCCTCCAACTTGCACGACTATGCGATTATTCAGCCCGATCATCTTGGAAATCCTGCAAACGTTATGTCGGCATGTACCCAAACCCTCATAAAATGCGGCAATGGCAGCTCCGCCAACGATGGTGTTCTCCTCGTATCGGACTACCGAATCGTCCCTCAAAAGGCGACGGATGAGGTGCCGCCGACCATAGTCAAAGTACCCGTAATACTGACCCACGAAAACATTTGCGCTCATGGCTGCATCCATCATAGGAAATGAAATCTAGGGGAAGAAGAGGGCGGAAAGAGGGAGAGAAGAGATCGGAGAGAAACCCTGAGGGCAGAAGAGGCGGAGCGAGGGCAAGATCTAGAGATGGAAAGAAACCTTGAGGTTACCTTTGATTGTCAGAATTTGAATTGCGATAAGATAGGAGAATGTAGGATTAAAAAGTCTTCAAATATCCCTCGGATTGTTACAAATCCTTTCCCATATTTGATGTGAACCAAGATAGGATTTAAATCTTTTCAAATTTCACCTGCTCAACTTTTGTAGAGAAATATATAATAAATAAATAAATAAATAAACTATTGCGCCTGAACATTTTTAAAAATAAATAAAATTCTGGCACATGAACATTTAAAAAAAAAAAAAGAGCCCCTGGCCCTCTTAAAGTTCTAATCCACTCTTCCCCAACCAACCGCGCAAGCCATCCCAAAGCCCATTTTCTAATTTTTTTATTTTCTCTCAGATTTTTCTCTTTTGTGGGGTTTTTTCTCTCTTTAATTTTGTCAGTGTATGTTAATAGACAAAAGGGAAGTGACGGATGTGATGAATTTGATGCAGCATCAATGAAAAAAGGGGTGGTGAAGGGATATTTCCATGAGCTATCATTTTTTTGGTCACTTGTCACTAATTAAACCTTATGAAGTTTCCTTTCAATGTCAAATAGTGGGGGAGGGTTCAACTACTAATTCTAGAGGACGTAAGCCTGAATACGAGGAACATGGAATGGCATGGAATAAAGAGATGGTAGAGATGGATCCTGCTTAGGGGGATGGAGGCAAGATGATGACTACCGAATTACAAGTGCAATTCAAGATTGTGATGGCTAAGAGATGAACTTTAGGATGTATCAAGTGAACTATTCTAAAACACACAAAAATGAGACTTCAAAAGATGCCGACAGGCATGCGTGGATTGTGTCATCCCTTCTTTGATTCTTCTTACTTTGGACAACGCCACGCAAAGGGAGTAAATGGGGCAACGCAAAGGGGGTCACGCATGAAATAGTGACAGTGGCCTACGAGCCATGCGACCGACCAAAGTGGCACATGCCAGCTTCCGCCCTTTTCTTCGTGTCCACGAATGGAGGAGCGACGGAGCTGTTTAAGTTTTATAGCATAACCTGGAGTTATATGGAACGACCGTTGTCCCTACAAGTACTCTTCAATGTTTTTGTCCTCCCCCTAGCCTTGCGATGGCCATCTTTTATGAATCCCCACAACGTCTCTTTTTGGAACAGGACAATCGGAGCCGATTGTAACCCCGTTTTTGGCTCCACTTTGACACCCATCGGACCATCAACTTTTGTGCATCATTTCGGATTCTTGTGGCGACTACACATTTTTTTGAGCTTTGAACTGCCTAGTGTTCTATTAGGAGGAGGAGGAATTTTCAAATAACTTATGGTTGAAGGTTACACCCACATTCACCACCGACAGAGAAAACCTGTTCGGCAAATGAAAGCCATCAAAGCAAATATATAAAAGTGCACAAAAACTACTGCAAGTGCAACACTTGAAAGAGCCCTAATGTCAGAGAGTAGAGCATAAATTTACAAATATCTAGGGAATTGAGGATTTTGGTCTCAAGACTATTCTATCATCTTTTTGCGAAATTTCGAGATGATACTTCCCTACGTCCATGCTAACTTTTTAATTCAATAAAGGACTCATCTACCTAATTTCATGTCATTTTAAACATCCTATAGAAGTGATTCTACCAAAATTAGCCAATGCGCTGGAGCTTCACTGATGTAGGAAAACTACATACTGTTATGAAGGGAAGGATGATAAGGTAATCAATCACTCAATTATTTCACAAAACCTAGGTTTATCACAAATGACGCACCAAAACCATAAAATATCTCCAAAACTAGAGTAACTGAATCTATCAATTCAATATTAGTTCTAATTCTAGCATTATCTACAAAATTACAATCTATACTTGCCACGGTATCTAGAAGACCAATAATCGACCAATAATCACAACTACATGACTTGCCTTTGGGTTTGTCATGAAACCTGACAATTGTCCTTGATAACAAAATTTCTAAAGTATTTCTATGAACTAGACGACCACAGGTAATTTATCCTTAGTCTAGAATTTTTGCTCTTGAATTCCTTATCATAAGCAAGCGGTGTTAATCCTAGCCTCAACAATTAAGTATTTCAACCACTTCAAGGAGTTGACTTGAGACAATATCATTACAAAATTAAAACTCTTGCTTACAAATGCTCCAGAAGGGATATTTACTATTTGATACACCAAAATGCTGCTTCCTAGGAAGGACAAAGACTATAAGAAACATATGCAATTAACGGATAAATTCACTAGACTTTATGCATTTCTTACTTCTTACCAGTTATAGTTGCTGAAGTTGAACCTTCACAAGCAATAAAGATGAGATGCTCATTAGCAAATGCCTCGACCACTGTAGGAAGTTTTTGAAGAATGGCGTAACTGACCATGTCCACCATGACCCCAGGAGAACACCTTTCCATCATCTTATACAATGTACCATGAACTTACATCAGAATCGGAAAAAAAAATGCAAAAAATTATTCCCATAAAGAAATTCTTGCTTCTCGTTCCCTACCGTGAGTCTGGGACGCCGAGGTCACGATAAGCATCTCGTCGTTGGCCAACTCCTTCTCCGAAAGAAAGTGCTGATCATGAGTTATGAATACATTATTAAACTAAACAATATATTCGTGCAAGTAACTAAACCAACTAGCTCATTAAACTAAACCAATTAAGTATACCTCAGAAAAGGAGGTTGCTCTTGCTGCTGGGAACAATATACTCCTGCAACTTGCACGACGCCATTATTCAGCCCGATCATCCTAGAAATCCTACAAATGTTATGTCAACATCGACTAGGGGTGTGCAATAGACCCAGGACCAGCCCAGATTGCCCGGAACCGGACCAGACTAGACCGGAACCGGTGGTTCTTAAGGGGACCGGTCCGGTTCTTGGTTCCAATAAATTGGAACCGGTGGGTATTGGTCCGGTTCCCGATTCCATGGGTGGATCTGCCCGCCTGCCTGCCCACCCGGACCAGACCAGTATTGTAATAATATATTAATTTTTATTATAAAAAAATTAAAATTCAAAAGTCCCATATTTTGAATTAGTTCCGCATTTTTTTGTCTGTTCTTGTGTGCATGGAACTTTTCTTTCTCTTTACTTTTGAGTTCGTTTTTACCTTGGTTGCTATGTTGATTTGAGGGGCTTGTCTAGAAAGGAAAATTGAACAAGTTGGAGAGGTGGGTTCGAAGGATGAGATCATAAAGAATATAAATAATGATAGTTTTCTTGATGTGTAGATTTTACTTAAGTGGGGATGATCGACATGCTTGTAATTTGTGAGCAAAACTGATTTGAAAATTTAAACTCCCTGCTTCCTACTTCATTTAAATTCATTTATCTGAGCATATAGCATATTGCATCCATCAAAATCTTATCATAGTAATTTGAGCAAAGCCAATTGCCATAACACCACGAGAGACCGAGAGGCGGAGAAAATTCGAGAGGCAATGAAGTCATAGTAGGGGAAATAGAAGAAAACCATCACAATCACAAAGACATTTAGACTAATGTAGTCTTTTTATTGACTCTTAAATTTCCGAAATATAATTGTGTTTGAGTCATTCTTCTATACTTGAATTTGCATCTTCTAAGCCTCTATCACCGCCCGCTTAGAATAAACAAGCGTGCTTAAAAGGGGATTGAAATTGAGATACTAATATAAGTTCTTCCCTTTTGAATCAGATAGATTCATATTTGAAAGAGGTGAAGGATTCCTCGAAAAGTTAAGGATTAGTAATCCCTTTTAGAAATCGAATGGATTCGGTCTTATGCATACACGCACGCTTAGAATAAACAAGCGTGCTTAAAAATGGCGATTCGGCATAGTTTTTAGCCATTAGGCGCGATCGCTTGTGAGACTGGTTCCATGGATCCACCCAGGAATTGAACTGGACTGGACCGGTGGGCCGGTTTCTGGGTTGATCCTCGAAACCAACGGTTCCTGGATCCAACTTTTTAGAACTGGTTCTTAGTGGACGGTTTTCGGTTCTAGGGTGGAAACAACCCACCCGGACCATGTACACTCCTAGCATCAACCCAAACCATCGTAAAATGCGGCAATGGCAACTATGCCAACAACAGTGTTCGCCTCAGACTATCGAATCGTTGCTAAAAAACGCTTTATTTGCTTTATTTGCGGCCCACCATAGTAAAAAACAAGAAAATTGTGTAATACTGGCCCACGGGGAAAAAAAAACCTATCGGCTTCATCCATTATGAGAAATCAAGGGGAAGAAGAGGGCGGAGCGAGGAGGAAGAAGAGATCAGAGAGAAGAGGCGGAGCGACCGAAGATCCTAAGGGACGGAGAGAAAGCCTAAGGATGGAGAGAAATTCTAAGGCCGAATTTGGTCGTACGGATTTGAATTGAAATATAATAGAATAAGATAGAATTAAAAGTCTTCTCAATGTCCTCTGAATTATAAAATATCCTATCACGGGTTTGATATAATTTAAATAAAATATTCTTAAAAATCTTTAAAGATCTTTCAAATATCTCTCTAATCATCCTTGTACCTCCTTCCCTGTTCATGCTTTCACCTGTTTCGCTTACCACCGAAGGAAGAGATCTTAATGCATTTTTAATCCCAGACACCACCCCCAACTTTTTTTTTGTTTCAAAGTAAATCCCAACTTTTATTTGAGTTCCAAATATATCCCTACTCAATTTATAATTGACAATAATATCAATTATTAAATTTCGAATATTTCATATTTTTTTATTAAATTTTGAATTTCTTATTTATTAAAATTTTATTTGTTCTATTGGTATTTGAATTCTATTTATTTATGGTGCTATCCACGTGTATAAGAGAATTTTGGATTTATTTACTTGATTTTCATTAAATAAAAGCAAGACTTCTATAACAATCCACACTAAATTTATAAGGATTAGTTGATTGTATTTCTTTTGGTGACAGTATATATTTTATGGGATCGATGAGGATATATTTTAACATTGTCGATTGACAGATAATGCAATCCCACTAATGAGAGGTGGAGTTACACTCAAATAGACATGGCGCTCGCCGAAGGCAAAAGTTCGTTGAACCGGGGATATTCCACGTAGTGTGACAAGGATTGCTTGCAAAGTTTGCTTTTAAGTCTGCATTGCTACCCTAGCAAAGTTTCTAGGACCGAAACTCTCGGTCTGATTTTCGGTTTTTGTTTTTATAATTTTTTTTAAGGGAGGGTGACCACAATTCCAAACAAAACGCGAAAAGAAAAACAAAACATAAACCACCGACTCTCTCGCATCTAAGATAGATTCTAGGGTTTTCATCTGTCTGCATGGCTGAAGAACAAGACCAGAAGGGAGAGATGACGACGACGAACGATCGAGAGAAGATGGATCTGGCAACGGCGGAGGCCAAGCGGTTCATGGAGGACTACTACAGGACGTTCAATGCGAACCGGGCGGACTTGGTTAACCTGTACCGGGACGACTCGGAGATGGACTGCCAAAAGATCCCAGGCAAGGAGGCTATCCTCGCCAAACTCATCTCCCTTCAGCGGTTCCGGTTCCAGATCGACAAAATCGACTGCCTGCCTGACGGCCTCAAGGGCGGTGGTGCGCTCGTCATGGTCACTGGCTACATCTGGTTAGACGGCAGGCAGGATGCCTTCCCTTTCGGCGAGGTCTCTCTTGGTTTGGATGAGATGGCATTTTTGTTTGTTGATTGAATATCACCTCGGGTGATCCCTTCATTATCAGAGTATCTATTCATCAGAAGATTTACAGTGGAACCGAATTGAGTTGCTCTGATCAAGTTTAAAAAATGAAGAGATGCCTAAAGAAATTCATTTTTTTTAAAGTCTTTATTTGTTGTGAATTCTTTGCAATTTCCTCTGTCAAATCGGAATCGTACTCCTCAATCAATCAATCGTATTGCGTATTGCATTTTCAGTAACATCTCGAGTTTGTCTAACACTGCTGTGATTCTGCTCCTCAGACGTTTCTGTTGGTTCCAACACTACGAGGAAGCTTTCATATATGCACCAGATCTGGACGACCTATACTTGGAGACTGGAGCCAAATTTTAAACACCTATTATGGTGTCTTGGTCCGATGCCAGATGAGTTATTGCTGCAAGATCAGGATCGGGATCGATATTTAGGAGTCAACAAGCCTGAGGACGCATAGGGACTGTCCAAGATGAACCGTTTTCTCTAGGCTTTACGGAGGATGGGAGGAGTTTCAGTCTGTGTTATTTTCAATGTCCGATTGTCTATATCTTCTGGTAAGATAGAACCGTGGATGTCTAAGTGGAGTGTGGATGTAAGTGGAGTTCTTGTTCGAATTGGGTCTGCCTATGTCAGATTGCTTTTTATATTTCTGTTCCCCTCTCCCTTGATAGGGAGAAGGTAAAAAGAAGAAGAATTGCCCTGTTTTCCTTATATGAAGCTTGCAGTTTTACTTAGACCCTTAGACCATTATTGTTGATCGTGTGTGTTGATTTAGCCCATCATGATCTTCGTGAAGGGACCAACTTTGAAATCGAAACCGAAATTGAAGTGGAGCTGAAGAGACGGTTAGTTTCCTCTTCCCGCTTTTGGTGGTTTTGTTGCCGGAGCCTTTCAATTCGGTTCCTAGCTTTGTATCTAGTGGTTTAGGCGTCCGATTATGGCTTCAGGATTGATCTCTAGCGTGCGTGCGGCTTTATGCGTGTGTTTCAGTTCCGCGTAATTGAACCCACCGTTAGGGTTTATTTCGATTACCTTGCGTTCGCTTGCTTTTGTGCTGTCTGAAGTTGTGTGTTTTGGTTTATATTCGGTTTGGCCAGTGGGACCATGTAGTTCGTGCGCGTCGATTAGTCCTGCTCTTTTTTCGAATTCTTTTGGCTCCGTGTCAAGGTTTGGTTGAGTAAAAATCTTGGTCTTGGTTGATTTCTTCACCGGGTATTGTTAAATTCCCAAGTTGAATGAGACTGTTGGAGTCGCAAAAATTTTGTGTTACTGGGGCGTACTGCTTGGATTTTGGTGGATTTTGCCAAAGTAAGTGGGGGGTTTTTGTCATCGTCCTAATTGCTGTTGAACTTTATGTGTTTAGTTAGGGTTGGCATTTAACTATTTGAAAGATGGTTTCATCATCTGACTAGACGTCGTGGGCTTCTTCAGTTGTGAAAATTCAATTGCTGACCAAGGGGGGATGTGTATGCACATTCATTTTAGCAACTTACTTATTCTAGCCTTGATATTGACAATAAGAAGCACCACCTAGGTACTAGTTGAATATTTCGGAGCTTGGGGTTGGAGGAAGTGCGAACATCTTTTCTCCGAGCCCCTTTCCTTGTTCTGCAGAATTGCAGCATTTCGCCAGTGTTGCTGTTGTGGAATCTAAATACTAGTTTCTTCACTGGTTTGATCATGTGTGGCTGACCATTGTCAAAGGACGTGTAGCGCCCGCCCACGAAGAAACTTGCCCTAGTGACTTCATTCATTATTCGAAATCTTGGGGGGAAGAAGAGGCGGAGCGAGGAGGAGAAGGGATCGGAGAGAACTCTAAGGATAGAAGAGGCAGAGATGGCGAGAAACCCTAACGCTGCATTTGGTAGTCCGAATTTAAATTAGGATAGATGATAGGATAAGGTAGGATTAGAAATCTTTCAAATATTTTTCAAATTGTAAAAAATCATTTTTCATATTTGGTGTGATTCAAGATAGGATTTAAAGTTTTGAAAATTTCAGCTGCTCAACTTTTTTAGAGAAATAAATAAATAAATAAATAACAGTTATCGTGCACGAACATATTTTTTTTAGAAAATCCTAGCTCCTGAACATTTTTTAAAAACAAGAATCAGCCCCTGGCCCGCTTAAAGTTCTAACCCACTCTTCCCCAGCCAACCGCGCAAGCCATCCCGAAGTCCATTTTCCACTTTTTCTATTTTTTTTTTTTTGTTTTTGTTTTCCCTCTTCGATTTTTCTCTTTTGTGGGTTTTATTTTTCTTCTTTAATTTTGACGGAAGTGGCGGGTGTGATGAATTTGATACGGCATCAATGAAATGAAAAAAGGGGTGGGGAAGGGATATTTCCATAAGTCTTGATTTTTTCTTGTCACTTATCGCTAATTAAACCTTATGAAGTTTCCTTTTAATGTTGAATAGTGGGGGAGAGCTTAACTACTAATTCTAGAGGACGTAAGCCCAAATACGAGGAACATGGAATGGCATGGAATAAAGGGAAGGTAGTAATGGATCCCGCTATGGAGGCAAGATAATGACTACTGAATTAGGGGTGCAAGTCGAGATTGGATAAGAGATAAACTTTAGGATGTATCAAGTGAACTACTCTAAAGCACACGAGAAAACGAGTGTTCAAAAGATGCCAATAGGCATGCGTGGATTGTGTCATCCCTTCTTTGATTTTTCTTACTTTGGACAACGCCGTGCGAAGGGAGTAAATGAAGCACACGTGAGAAATGTGAACCATAAAAGAGCATGTGCCTTGCCCATTATTAGGCTTAGTAAATAAGGAAATGTCCGAGCGCATGATTTTTGTTTTTACCCCCCGAGAAAAGGGGCAACGCAAGGGCGGTCATGCATGAAACAGTGACGGAGGATAACCTGGAGTTATATGGAACGACTGTTGTCCCTACAAGTACTCTTCAATGTTTTGTTCTACACCCCTCCTTGCAATGGCCATCTTTTATGAATCCCCGCAATGTCTCTTGTTGGAACGGGACAATCGACTAGGTTTCCAGCAAAGCCGATTGTAACCCCGCGGTTGGTTCCTCTGAGACGCCCATCGAACCATCAACTTTTGTGCATCGTTCCGGATTCTTGCAGCGATTGCACACTTTTATGAGATTCGAACTGAATAGTGTTCTATTAGGAGGAGGAGCAGGAGGAGGAAGTTTCAAATAACGTATGGTTGAAGGTTATGCCCACATTCACCACTGACAAATAAAACCTTTTCGACAAATGAAAGCCATCAAAGTGAAAGCAATATAAATATGTAAGTGCACAAAAACTACTGCAAGTGCAACCCTTGAAAGAACCCCAATGCCAGAGAGTAGAGCATAAATTTACAAATGTCTAGGGAATTGAGGATTTTGGTCCCAAGTTTATTCTATCATTTTTTTTTTGAAATTTCGAGACAATACTTCCCTTTGTTAGTGCTAACTTTTTAACTCGATCAAGGACTCATCTACCTGATTTAATGTCATTTTAAACATACTACATAAGTGATCCTACCAAAATTGGCCAATCGCAATAGAGCTTTATTGATGTAGGAAAACTACATAATGCTATGAAGAAAAGGATGATTAGGTACTCAATCATCTCAATTATTTCATAAAAACCTAGGTTTATCACAAATGACGCACTAGAATTGTAAAATATCTCCAAAGCTAGAGTAATTGAATCTACCAATTCAATATTAGTTCTAATTCTAGGATTATCTACAAAATTACGATTTGTACTTGCTACTATATCTAAAAGACCAATAATCGATCAATAATCACAACTACCTAACCTGCCCTCGGGTTTGCCATGAAACTTGACAACTGTCCTCTATAACAAAATTTCCAAAGTATTTCTAAATACTCTAAACTAGATGACCACAGGTAACCTATTCTTAGTTTGGAACTTTTGCCCTTGAATTCCTTATTGTAAGCAAGTGATGTTCATCCTAGCCTCAACAAATAAGTATTTAACCACTTCAAGAAGTTGACTTGAGACAATGTCATTACAAAATTTAAACCATTGCTCACAAATGCTCCAGAAGGGATATGTACTATTTGATACACCAAATGCTGCTTCCCATGAAGGACAAAGACTTTAAGAAACATATGTAGTTAACAGATAAATTCACTAAACTTTATGCATTTCTTACTTCTTACCAGTTATAGCTACTGAAGTTGAACCTCAACAAGCAATAAAGACGACATGCTCGTTAGCTAATGCCTCAACCATTGTAGGAACTTTCTAACTCTAGATAGAAGAATTGTCCAACTAACCATGTCCACCAGGACCCCAGGAGAACACCTTTCCCTCATCTTATAAATGTACCATAAAACATCCATCGGAATCAGAGAGAAAAGGCAAAGACTTATTTCCATAAAGAAATTCTTCAGCTGTCTACCAGTTAGAGCGAGAGAATGATATCCACCACCGCCTATCTGCATGATATGTTCAAGGCTTGGGATGGGTTTTGATTCCAAGCCACCAACTTTGTTACCCCTTCCAAGTTCATAATTTTTTTTTGGATTTGAAATGTAAGTATCATTTATAAGATGACGTACAAGAGCTTAGGAGCAAATGATGAGGAAGGACAAGATCAACTAAATCATAACAAAGTGCGTAAAAATCAATCCCTTCTAGATGCCGAAACTTAATAGTTCATATGGAAGGTAGAAGAAAATAAAACAATCATTGAAAAATTATTTGCAAAAAAAAAATATCAAAAATAATGATGAGCAAGGCAGAAACTCATTTATCCATCTTTGATAGCGTTTCCCTTGTAAAATAGAACTTCTTACGAGAAAAACATGAAAATCCATCTACTTATTGTGATAGAAAATGAGTAGAACATTTTGGGATGAAAGTAACCTCGCTAAAACTATTAGAATGGCCACTTATCTTACAAAATTAAATCCCTGCAAAAATTTTAGAAATTTGTCTCTTCCGTTGCAGAATCCCCCAAATAAAGAACAATAAAGGCCCAGTGTGTGTGCCACTAGTCGCAATATGGCAAATCCACCCATCCCAGGACCGCTCCACCAATCTCGGCAAGAGCTCTCTATGATACACAGAATGCCCAAGTGCTGCACACTTATCAAAATGCCAAGGACGCTCAAGTCCATCAAAACCGGCATTCCAATCAAATTGACAAGAACAACAGTGATAGCCACAAATATTTCACTCCCAATCCCTTCAAGAGAGAGAAGGGACCACAATACCAAGTGGAGGCCCGACCAAGCAAATCCAACGCGACTGAGTGAAGACCCCCAAGAGCAATGCACCGAATGCCGTCCAGGTTAGGATTCAAAGTCAGCACGAGGACCGGGTCCTCATGACCGAGGCCTAGGCATCCGCCGTCCCCCTTTCCCCATATTCACTGCTTACCATTGACAACCAATGAAGAATGAAACAGTTCGCATGATATGCCAACCTCAATGGCAGCATTTGAGGTTGGCAATGAGTCCGTGCAGCTAGAGCCATGGAGTCTGTCACACCCCGAATCCTACAGGGATGGAGGCGACATGGCAAACCTTTTCACCCAAAGGATGCAGCCTCTAACCACAAAAGGTCCAGCTCCCAAAAGTCTCCATAAAAGCACTCTTGCTCTACTAGCTACTAAGAAAAGAACTTGGAAAGATTGGGAAAGAAGGGTGAGCAACCATAAGCTTAGTGAGTAGTACATATCTTCTAAGCAGATCAAGCAAGCATTATGCATGGATTCAAAGCAATATCAAAACTTTATAACTCAAACCCAATGTATAAAATATATAATGAATCATATGGGAGTCGCTTCTTATTATCGAAGCTTTATACTCATGTGAAAAACTCATTTAAATCACCATCATCATACAAGAATCAATGGTCAAGTTCATTGAATAATCTCCATTCAAAAATCACACGTCAATGGTCCATCCATTGACCAATCTATTGCTCAATCTTTTACCATGGTCACAACACAACGCCTTGTGACAAGGTGACCAAGATTCCCCCTTGGCAAGATCTCCACCTATAATGCTGGTGGCTCGGTCCAAAAAGATATCCTAAACCCGGTATGCATACCAACATGTCCTTCAATGGGCTCACAGCAATAATGAGCAAAATACCATCCTCCAATATCATTCAGTTCAGAAATCAATATCATAAACCAAGTAAATGCCTTTTTACAACATTGTCATCCACTATTTCTCATTCATTTCTCAAGTTATTTACATACTTTTTCTATAAATCATTTACAAAGCAATTATAAATATATTTTTCCTTCCAATACTTTGCATAATATGCTTTCCAAACCTTTATAAACAATCACAAAGTAGTCCATGCCCGATCCAACTTTTATGCAATAATAATATCATTTCATAATTCCATACCATATATAAGCCATAAAATTTTCTCACATGAATTTTACAAATTCTAAGAAGATATAGTACCACTCACCTCGTTACCTATGACCCAATAAAACTGTACTTGTATCGTCAAACTCACAGTCCTAACAAATAATTGAGAAATAAGTTAAAATCCGATAAAACTCTACCTCAACTATGAGATAACTAAATTACGCCTTAATACTAATAAAATGACCCCTATGAGCTAACAAATCTCATATCGAAAGCGATTAATCAAAGCCATTTATAAAGCGAGACTTGAGTGCGAAACTTGATTATGCCAAAACTTTTTCATTCGAACTCCGATCCAAGCAACTTTCTAGTCAAAATGAAGATAATTCCAAGCACTAGAAGACTCATTAGTTGGACAACCCAATTTTTAGCCGAAACCGACAAAATCAAACCTCAAGGTGACCGTGCGCGTACTGTTCACTATGCGCGAAAAAGTTCGAAATTTCATTTCGAACAAATTAAAAGCTCAAATCTAATTCCATAATCCTATGGGTCCATGACGTCCTAAACTATCATTTTTATAAATTTTCATGGCTCAACAACTCAAAAATCGGACTTCATCGCTTAATAATTCCAATATTCCGAATTTGAGCGCTAAACCGGAAAAATGCTTTGATTGGAGGAACAAGGGGCGCATGTACTCACCGGGCATTGCGCGAAGTTATCGAGTCAGCTTTGCAAGGCTCCCACAGTGCGCACATGTGAAACCCCTCTTCTTCTTTCCCTCTCTTCCCTTTTCTCTTTTTTTCTTTCTTTCTCTCGACTGGTTTTGCTTCTATAAGTGGGAGTGAACCCCACATTCTCTCTCTTCTCCTTTTTGACTTTTCAACTCTCATTTTCTTTTCTTTTCTTTTCTTTATTTTTAAACCCAAGTGGGGTCCACCAATCAACAAAATAGCTCAAATATTACAAAGCTTGCTGGGGACAGGAGAGAGCACAGGAAGGAGGGAGGGCGAGGACAACGACCGGAGTTGGACACATTTGGACTTCCTTGATGCTGCTGCCGAGCTGGTTGGAGGTGCCACGGCACCATGAGAAGAGCTGGATAGTGGTGGCGGTGGCATCACCATTGGTGGTGTCGAGGTGGAGGTGGAGGAGGAGAAATATTCATCCTATTTTGTTGTCGAGATATCAAGTCCATAAATATCCTCTTGGATGAGAAATATTGAGCAAAACTGACAGATTTTGGTACTTCCAAGTTTGTTTCCCTTGATCAAACTCATGTAACCACAATGATCCAGGGGACTTTCAGCTACCTAGATCCCAAGTATTTCCAATCAAGTCAATTCCCAGACAAAAGTAATGTCTAATGTTTTTGAGTTGTCCTTGTTAAACTCTTATAGGACAAAAGCCGGTCTCGTCGATAAGGGAACAAGAAGGAAGAAGCCTCACAACTTATTTCATAATTTCAGTGGAGGTGAATCGCTCATTCAACATTGTCGATGCTCAAGTTTTGAAAGAAGGTAAGAAGGAAGAGATTGCATCAATTACCAACCTTGCGAAAAGATGCTTGAACTTGAATGGGAGAATAGGCCTATAGTGAAAGAAGTAGCAATGGAGTTGGAGGGGATAAGGAAGCTCCAATATCCTTTGGGTACTAAGCAAAATCAAGAGGACCGTGAGGCAACTAAATCTTATGCCGTTGCTTTTAATTCTAGCAAGTCAAACATCAACGTGGACATCACTATATTTTTGGATGTGCAGCCACTTTTTCCTAGTGCAATGGGCTGAAGATCTACTCTGCCTCTCATTCTTAGGAGTCATGTTGCTGCGTTTGTCATGGAAATCGGTCTTCGGAGCAAAAGAAAGAGAAAAGAGAGAAGGGAGGAAAACTTGTTAGTTTACTGATAGAAGGATTTTGGTTATTTATTTATTGCTTATTGGTAATAAACTCTTTCTTGATGTTGGGATCAAATAATTGTGAAATCATATCAATCCTCGAATTTGCTAGGCATTATCTTAGCATGTATCTGCCAATTTTGCAATCATCTAGCTTGAACAGGATGCAGTGATTTTAGTTCGTCTTGAGATTCTTGAGTACTTGCCATCAATTCGATTGTTGCAAAACTTACATCAGTCCTACGGTGCACCAGCCTTCGCGATTCAATTAGATTGTTACTAGCCAGGAAAAAAAAAAAAAAACAAGAAAGACAGTTTCCCTTCCGGAAAGAAGGCGAACTTGCATCCGCCTTCCCCACCCGGCTCCTCACTGCTGATCACACTAAATTGCTGATGGCATAGAGTGATTGTTACCGGCTGCCGATGATTCAGCTGCTTAGATCCTCACTAAGTGATGTATCAAACTCACCACCCCAACTACATATATCAACACCAAAGAACCCCACTAGTGGCAGAATTGTCTCTCCCGATCCTAGCAAACCTTTCTTATCAATTTTCAATAGCAAAACAAAAACAGTAAAAATCAATCGCGCTTGGACCAACTCGTATATAAGAGATATTTACCCCTCTTTTTAGGCAACGAAGATGTTGGGTGCCCTTTCTTCATATTTCCATTTATTTTGTCACGATAGTAATGTTTGATTAAATGCCCTTAAGGAACGTAAGTCCCATTGTTTATCGAAACAAAATTCTTTATGGATCATAAATTAGTTTTAAGTCTTCATCATTAAATTATAAATTGAGCACAAAATCATGGACTTTTAACTACGGATTTTTTCGTAGTTCAAACTGTCCTGGGTACTGCTTTTCAACAACAAAAGATCGCCTTAGATGCACTACTTGGGTTGTATAATTTTTGTATTTTCGTCTCAAACTTCACAATTACTAATTTCTTTGAGTAAGAACTTTTCTATTCAGATGATAGTATTTTCACGCGTGCATTAAACCTGTTCAATGAAAAACATCAATAATTGTGATTTTTCAATATTTTATCTACTTTTCTATTCAATTGGTCATAGATGCTATGTTTATTTAATAATCACCTCCAAAACTACAAGTGACAAAGAGGGATCATGGCCAATATCGGCTTCTCTTTTTTTGATTTTTTTTTGGACTTTGGCATATATTTTTTTCTCTGTGAATCCTTTATTCTTTTATAAGTTTGGAACATTTTTTTATGATGGAGAGTTTCGTAAATGGTCGCATAGCTAGTATACTTATCTGTAACCCACATCTTCTTCCCAAAAAGTTTAGTATCCAATTAATCGGGCCTGTCTTGCAGCCAGGGCCCCCTAAAGCCCACACCCATTCGCCTGGAATTGAAACAACAGAGAAAAGGACGTGGCCCACGAACAGGCATATCAGGAATCGAAATCTCAAATTCAGATACGAATTGTCGATCGGAATTTTGTGATCAAAAAATTGTATTGTTTCACTCGTTAAAAATCCCGGAATTTGTATTGATTAGCTGCGCGTTCTACTAGGTCCAAATGCACGCTACTCCATTCCCTGTACTTGTTCCCATTGTTGCGATATCTTTCATGTTGGATTTTTCACGAGACCATCTGCAAGTTGCATCTTCATTTCCAATTCATAAACTCTTAATGTATCAAACATTGAAAGTGTTTGTGTTAACTTGGAAGTTATGGTACAGTGATCATAAGAACAAAAGGGTTCTGTAGCCAAGCATCCACTAGAAAATATTATATTTGAATTATAGTTACTTAGCACCACCCAAGACCTTAGAGATAAGCTCATTAACATAGTTTATTCCACATGTCAAGGTTCCATAATTCTTCTCACATGAGGTAGCAGTACCCCAAGCACAAGTTCGTCAGAGCCTCAATCATGGCATAGCGATAATATCCGATCCAAGTGGACATGAGGCCATTGACCTAGCCAAGTCTAGCGATGGCACACCGACTTGAACCTTGTGGGCCAAGGAAAGTCATCTTCGGTGTAATAGCTAGAATAGAACCGATGGTCTTTCTATTCTATCACCGTTGGAGACTTTTATGTCAATGGCCCGTTCTGATAAATGTTCTCATGTGATAATGTTATTGAAGACCACAGGCGCCGCAATCAACGAGTCATCCATTGGATCCACCATGCCGGTCTTCCCAGGTAGTTTACGTGCAAATTGGTTTCGTATAGATGGGACTTGATATGCTGAAGCTTTGACATTTCTATGATTAATGATATCTTATCATGTGGACCTGGATCTAGCAACATTTTCAGATTTGCAGCCATTCGCATCGGAACCGCGGCGAAGGTAGCTCTAAAGGCATTCCCCCCCCCCCCCCCCGGCAAGAATAATAGCTATACATGAACAGGCCCGGGATTGCTTCCAAACGCATCAATTTACCGACAAAAACAGATGTATTGGAGTGTGGTTCATACTTCTCATCAACATGATAGCATGGGGTCCCCTCTTTCTCTGTAATTGAAGGATGTAATAGAAAGGTATAATGTGCTAATTATAATAGAATTCTATAGACGTAACCCTTGTTTAAGGAGAACAAAGATAAAACCTGTGCCTCTCTTTCTTGCTTTAGCTCTCTATTTTCTTCGAGATCATGCGCCGAATCCTAACAATGTGTATAGTTTTGCGTGGTCCTTGTTGAACTCTTAATGGACACGTGTTAGGAACATGCAATAGAAATCCAATACCTTCACTTGGAGAATTGCCAAGAGAGAGCCAAGTTTAAGCTCATTAACATATTCGTCGAACTCACTTCACTTAAAAGCTTAAACCAATGAGTTATGGACTAATTAAAATATATTAACAATTCAACATTGAACCAAGCCTCTGATATGTGACTTCTCTAACACAAATCACACATATATCCCAACAATCTTCCCTTTACGTGTGAGCTCTAGTGTTAGATTTACTTCCTTTTAATTCGGGTATCCTTCTATATGAACTCATCTCAACTTAAATTTCCAACACCTAACTTCATCCTTAGTCTTTTTTCGGGATCGAACCATTTTGAACCGAACCATAAGCTCTAGTGTTTGATTTACTAATTAGTCATCGGCTCTGATATCATTTGTTGAGAGCACGCAATTGAAACCCGATACCTTCATCTGTGAAAAAAGGTTAAGAGAAAGCCCAAGTTCGAGCTCATCAACATATTCAACTAGATCCATATTTACTCGAAAGCTTAAACCTATAAGTTACGATCCAAGTAAAATACATTAATTGCTCAATATCACAACAACTCTCTGATGTGCAATTCCTCTAATGCAACTCACACATATATATCTTAACAACACAACCCAATCTCTTTGCTGAAGAAAGGACAAGGGAAGAAACCTCGTGGCCTACACAAGAAGTTAGGGGAACTTGCTGTTTTTGACCAGCCAACAAGATGGAATTTTGTATCCCATTCATTTATCACGGGCGTTGCAGCTCATCGTAAGGAATACTTTAAGTTGCACTTGTACTCTTATGGAACAAGCGTCGTGCTCGAATCAAACTATGGCCAGTTCGATTTGCTAGTTAGTTTAACTTTTTCAGCGTCAAAAAGAGCAGCGGTTTGATTTCAGTTTCATAAACATGATGGACTCAACTTTATTAAAGTAATCAAGCTGGAGCATATCTCAAATTATGAAGAGGTGCATGATCGAAAAATACATCTGAGAGTACGGCACATGAAAAATTCTTCCCTTCTTCCACTTCAATAACAATATTGAGGGACTCAGCCTCTATTCCCTTTCTCCATAGGTTTAGGCGAAACATGAAAATCATATCGAACTCACTCGGTGTTTCAAATTCTCTTCCTATGTATGAAGTTGAACCAGCGAAAAAGAAAATCCTAGATACTACCGCTGATTAGATATTCACATGCGATGCCCCCTTGATATTGTCCTTCCTTTGGGGAAGACTACTCATAATCACGATACACAACTTTTTTGACTGAACATTTTTTGGATATTGGCCT
>CM026416.1:19120871-19597431 GCA_014858505.1 Corymbia citriodora subsp. variegata | reverse complement strand
TGCAGCTATGTCCTACACTTGGAAGGTAAGCACTGATAACTCGTACTGAAAATCATATGCACGTTCTATTTCGGCATATGTAGAATTTGTTGCTGCAACTATATGCATCTGTTAATAGTAGAGACGGAGTCACATCAGATATCTTTGTACAAGGTTGGATGGGATTGTCTGATTGTATTGATAAGGGCTTGTAGCCAAGGAGCAGTCTTTCTGCCAACTTGTGAAGTTCACGAGTTAGCATTACCCCAGTCGCTTCACTTCGCGGCTTTCAAACTCGCGAAATGGCACATTTGATTGCATACTGAAAATCAGATGCACCTTCTATTATCTTGCATGTTTGACATTATCTATTATTGCACAGTTATAGTATATGGAATATCGATGATTCTACCTTCTTCTTTTTTTGCGGAAGATAGTCACATCACTAATTTATGATTTTAATAATCTAGTGACGTAATAAATTTATAGTATAATCAGATAGAAAGGAAAAGGAGAAAGGAAACTGTTAGGAGCACTCTGTTATGAGCGCAACAAGCATTACTGCAATCGAACCAAGTTCACTTCCTTTCTAGGGAGATCTCATCTGGATGTAAGCAAGACAGGGCAAGACATCATCCTTATGTATTAATGTCCAACCTATGAAAAAGGTTTCTCTGCATAAGGGTTTTTCTTTTTTTCTTTATTTCGTTACAAAATATGAGTGTTCAGGAATCTTTGGCTACGTTTGGTTCAGCATTTCCAATGGGCTTTCAGGCCTGAAAGCTCATTGGGGAAATGTTGGACCGTTTGGTTCAACTTTGAGGTTGGCTTTCAACTTTCAACTTGCCTTCAAAATACTGAAATTATTTTTTCTCTTCCAAAACTACCTTAATTAATTCTTCATATTTCTAATTTTGCCCCTAATTATTATTATTTTTTAATTGAAAAAGGAGGTAGCCCTTTGTTGATTCGGCGAAGGGCTACAGCCGCTGGCGAGCCAAATCTAGCGTCGGCAGCTATCTGCTGAGGTCGCCCGACGTCAGGTGACCTCCAGTAAGTGTTGCGCGACCCAGCCGAGGGCCGTCGGAGGTCGCCTGACCTCGGTGACCCTCAACGAAACCCTCGCAAGACCCAAGCGGGGGCCGCCTGCGGCTGCGAGACCCAGGTGGTTGGCACCTGGGTCACGCGGCCCCTAGGTCGAGTGACCCTCGCCGGAGGTCGAGCAACCCTCGCCAAGGGTCGCTTGAGGTCGGGCGACCTCCGACGGCCCTTGGCTGGGTTGCACGACCCTCACCGGCGACCATAGCCCTTCGTCGGTTCAACGAAGGGTTTAGTTTAATTTTTTTTTAAAAAAAGATAATGTATATATATATTTTATACTTATCAAAACCCATTGCGAAAGTTTTCTTTACCAAATGCATATTCAATTCAAAGTCCATTTATAAAAAAATTTTACCAAACACAATTGCCTTTCGTATTTGTATTGGACTCAAAGCCCCTTGTAAATGCTGAACCAAATGTACTATTTGAGTACCCAATGGATCTCAAGTTACGCGTGGCAATCATACCAATCCAACGTGCCTCAAGCAAGTGCAGGAGGCACGCCTGGTCGTGCTCTTTGGGGAAAATTAGACCGATTGGGTCCTCATTGAGTGTGGCAGCATTCCTTTGCGGTACACGATGAATGATTACTATTCACATGTATGTGCGTTTTGTGGTCGTGCCCAATACAAATGACATGAATCTGCAAATTAACGAATGATTGTGTGATAGAGATGAGAAAGCTGTCGGATTTATTGTAACAAATCTATCTAGAACGAAATGTAACTTGATGCGCAATGTAATGAAGGAAAAATTATTTGAGGTGCTCTGGACATGAGGCTTGGGGGATTAGAAAAAGTATCACAAAAGTTCTAGACTTATTGTCATAAACTTTTTAATTGTGCTAATTAGTTTTGGATCTTTTCATATTTTGCTAATTGAGTCTATATGATCAATTTTAGTTTAAAATTGCTAACCTAAATGCTGGCTATCCTACATGGCACAACTTACGCTAGTGTGGACATTGTTAATAATATCTTAATAATTTTTTGATTTTTTATAACATTTTCTTCTTCTTCTTCTTTCTCTGGTGACTCTTGCCATTGGCAACAAGGGCAAATAAGGGCTTGTCGGCGCTTGCAAGCCCAAAAGAAAGGAAAACAAATTCAATTTTTTAATTATAAAAATCATCCACTTCATCGCCAGTTATGTTACATCATATGATTAATATCCACGTTAGTAACTTTCAATTAAAATTAGCCGAAATGACTCAATTAATAACTTGTGAAAATATGTACAACTAAATCGGAATAATATGTTATTGTTTATGATTTTATTAGTACCTTTTCCTGTGAGATTTTTACTCAATATTTTATATACTTGTGGTTGCTATACGTTTTAAAAGCTATACAAGCCTTTTGTCCAAAGGAATAGCGGACAAAAGTCTAGAGTACATTATAAGCCTTCTTTTATAAAAGAAAAAAGGAAATTCTTTGAAAGAAAAATTCTGTGAGATGTTAACATCTGAGAATTGATTTGGGCATCCTAAATACTTCTCCTACGTCAAAGCAATCACAACCCCGGAACCGTCAAAAGATCCCACAGATTTACTAATCATTGCGATGTCGTTTGCCTCCGACAACTCCCATAATAAACATGTCCTTGGCACTCCTGATATTTGGTGAGTGTTTAGGACGCCAACGCCAAAGCAAACATCATTTGATGTCCCAAGTTCAATCCAAAGAGTTTTGTCCCCTCGCAATCATTTTGACTCTTTTTTTCCCCTCTAACTTCTGATATCATTCTCAGTTTTATCAAATTATGATCCTATATGATATAATATAAAATTACATCGGCATCCCTTATACATAAAATACTGAGATGATATTTTCCCCCTCTTGGNTTCTGTTGTCTCAAAAAAAACCCTAAACTTTAATTTTAGTCCCAAATCTACCCCGAATTTTGTTTTGTCTAAAAAAATCTCAAATTGGTACACATATGACAAATTTACCCAAAATTATTTTTTTGACCACCAAAAAAAATTACCATATATTATTTTCCGTTAAATTTTACCGTCAAATTTCTAAATTAAATAACACGCCGCAATTAACGGATATACTAATTTGGGGTTTTGCCCTCCGTTTGTACTAAAAAAATCATCAATTTTTGATATGTTCTCGAATATACCCCATGGTCTAGTCCCAACTTAACATGGCATTTCCACATAGATAATAAATACACATAAACAAGATGTTATAGAAAATTATTTCAAAATAAAACCATTTTAGGATATAAAAAATTAGGGATTACTAATACGGCTTTTGGACAGAGGCTAATAAGGGAAAATTTAGGATTATAGTAAAATTTGATGATTTTCTTTTTGACAAAAAAAAAATTGGGATAGATTTGGGAATAGATTAAGAGTTTGGGGTTTTTTCTGAGATTAAAGAAAAGTTTGGGGCAGATTTGGGACTAAATCTAAAGTTTGAGGTTTTTTCTGAGACAAAGAAAAGTTCGGGGCAGATTTGGGACTGAACCTAAAGTTTGGGGTTTTTCTTGAGACAAAAAAAAGTTCGGGGTATATTTGGGATTAAACCTAAAGTTTGGGGTTTTTTTTGGAATTGACCCAATTAGTTTTAGATCTTTTCATATTTTGCTAATTGAGTCTATATGATCAATTTTGGTTTAAAATTGCTAACCTAAATGCTGGCCATCCTACATGGCACAACTTACGCTAGTGTGGACATTGTTAATAATATCTTAATAATTTTTTGATTTTTATAACATTTTCTTCTTCTTCTTCTTCTTTCTCTGGTGACTCTTGCCATTGGCAACAAGGGCAAATAAGGGCTTGTCGGCGCTTGCAAGCCCAAAAGAAAGGAAAACAAATTCAATTTTTTAATTATAAAAATCATCCACTTCATCGCTAGTCATGTTACATCATATGGTTAATATCTACGTTAGTAATTTTCAATCAAAATTAGCCGAAATGACTCAATTAATAACTTGTGAAAATATGTACAACTAAATCGGAATAATATGTTATTGTTTATGATTTTATTAGTACCTTTTCCTGTGAGATTTTTACTCAATATTTTATATACTTGTGGTTGCTGTACGTTTTAAAAGCTATACAAGCCTTTTGTCCAAAGGAATAGCGGACAAAAGTCTAGAGTACATTATAAGCCTTCTTTTATAAAAGAAAAAAGGAAATTCTTTGAAAGAAAAATTCTGTGAGATGTTAACATCTGAGAATTGATTTGGGCATCCTAAATACTTCTCCTACGTCAAAGCAATCACAACCCCGGAACCGTCAAAAGATCCCACAGATTTACTAATCATTGCGATGTCGTTTGCCTCCGACAACTCCCATAATAAACATGTCCTTGGCACTCCTGATCTTTGGTGAGTGTTTAGGACGCCAACGCCAAAGCAAACATCATTTGATGTCCCAAGTTCAATCCAAAGAGTTTTGTCCCCTCGCAATCATTTTGACTCTTTTTTTCCCCTCTAACTTCTGATATCATTCTCAGTTTTATCAAATTATGATCCTATATGATATAATATAAAATTACATCGGCATCCCTTATACATAAAATACTGAGATGATATTTTCCCCCTCTTGGAAAAAAAAAGATACCAGAGGAATTGGAAGACTGAGGCGTGCGGGTACCAACATGTTAAAATAAGGAACGTAATCCTGTAAGTTTGCCAACGGTACATCCATTGGATAGGCGGGGCGGCTCTTAGTGTTGTCACAAGGCACTTGCTTCTTGATTAGAATATTTGTAACTACTAAGGATTTAAGAGTATCCTTTTTATAGGTTACAAGCATTTGAATTCTTTCTATATAACTACTAAGGTTTGTCTTAATGGCCATCATTCTTATATGAAAAGGGGGAAATGAAAGTTTCGAATCCCTATTTTCTCAAAGAGAATTGTGATGGGCACGATTTAGTTTTGGGAGTGAGTTTTGATTCTCACGCCATACAATGAGGAAAGATAAAAGTTTGAGTGTATTAGAGTATGAGTAAAGTATGATTGATAAAAAAAAATCTTCCTATATCACTTCTCCTTTGCATAAAGAGTATTTTAAACCCCCAAAATCTTCATGTCGCAGCCAATTAGGTGTAAGGGAGTTTCTAGCTCTGAAACTAGAGTTCATCTATTCAAATTCTAATGATTACACGCAAAGTGTCTCGAATCAAAGCTATATGCAAAAACAAAAAGGCTTAAAACTAACCTCTTTATGAAGCTTTTGGGGTTTTTCATCCATTAAATTTCACATAATTAGGTCTCAGCGTTCATGTCCTGAGTTATTTACCTTCCCTCCAGAAAAAAAAGAAAAAAATGGTCAATCTTAAAGGCTTGGGTAATATTGTGCTACTTCACAATCATTAGGTAGGAAGTAACATTTTAGGCACTTAGCTTCAGTAGGAATGAGACAAATGATCAGTGGGAGTTGTTAAAAGTAGAATGAATTGGTTGGTCCGACATCTAAATTGTGCTAGAAGCATGACCTCATTGACCATAACTATTAAATTTTTAAGAAAGAGTTTCTAGCTTGTGAAACCCATTTCAAAATATTGTCTCATCAATTTATTATTTAAAAGTACTAAAGAAATCTCCGTCATTAATCAAGGAATCTATGATAGAGATTGGCTTTGACTCCTTTTCTCCTCTTTTCTTTTCTTTTTCTCCCCAATTAGAGCAATTTTCTCAAATTCAAATACATGATTAAGTGGGTATCTGTAATGTCACCATCTTAACCTCCTTTATTGAGGCAGGGACTTCTTTTGCTTAATTAAATAGAGGTTCAGGAAATGATGTTAAAGGGTAAAACTCAGAAGTTTATGAAGGTTTTACTTTGCATAAGCCATGAAGCCACCTAGAAGAAGAGCAATATGAGAGAGTAATCCAAACTATAAACCTCATTTGCTATAAAAAAAGAAGAAGTAAAATACAAGTATCCATGTATTTCTTTAATACCTTAAGATGCTAGTCGGTATCATTTGAATGAATAGTTTTCTCATTTTTAAAATCGAAATAAAAATGAAATCATTGTCTGTGTATCACTTGTAACAGACAGCCACAGACAGCCTAGAAAAAAAACCTGAAAAAATCGAGTGTTCTGAAAATTTATTTCCTCGCTAAAAAAGCAAAATCAATTGCAATTTCAAATTTAGACATAAACTTTTACATCTTTCATTAGCTAATTATCTCAACCCACAAAAGATTGATTCTGAAGAAAAAAATTTCCGGATAATTCATTTTTTGTTAAATGAGCATAGACTAACATGTGTGATTTTCCAAAAGGGTGGTAATTCTCTAGATGACAACAACTTGTTTGCATGACACATTACATACATGTAGTTAAGTAGGTTTGGATTTGGCATATATGGATGTAGATTGACTCGTTTAACCCATTTAGATATAAATTGATATATTTAGGTTAATGTGTCGTTTTTTAACTCCATACAGTTAGACACGTTTCGACATGATTAATATTCATAAAGATTTCTTCACAATTCAGTTTTCAAAAATAACACATGTTAAAAAGAACAATAGGTAAAACAGATATGAAGGGTCATAGAAAACCCTCGTACAATAATATGATTTTGATATAACATGTACTTGTTACCTAGGTTGAAATATGCTAACGTGGATTATTTTGTATAAATGTATTTTACATGTTTACATGTCAACATACAGTGCCGTGTTAGCACAAAACATGGCAACACATTTAATAATCATGTTAACTAAATTGTGTTGCGTGACTCATTTTATTAGATATTTCGTGTTCGTATTGAAGTAGTTTGATACGTTTATTTAATATGTCGGGTTCAAATTAGCCATACACGTGTTATATTGCTGATTAAACACGACACGACATAAATAGTTAGGCCGTACTTTCAATGAGATAATCCAAATTTGATTTAATCATCTAATGCATTGAGTTTTTACAATTTTGCGATTGATGCCCTTAGGTTTTGATAAAAAATGCAAACACTAAGAAAGTAATTGTATCGGATGATTGACATTAAATTGGAAAAAATCGCGATTCTTAGGTCTAGTTTTTGGGTCTCTCAGACCCATGTTTTTACAAAAATAAATTTTAGGTTTTAAGAAATGTAAAAAAAAATTTCAAAATTTAAGCATAAATTTGTCTTTCCATCGCCTCATTTTCCAAAAGCCATACCGAGGGCCAAAAAATGGGAAAAAAAAAGTCACCTGCCAATTGAATTTTTGCGCGAAATAAACAGTTCTGACCATAGATTAAATTCATATAAGTAATTAAATGTATAGTTTTTCATTATGAAAATAATCAATGTATAATCAAATTTTATATAATTTCATTTTGGCAAAATCAAAAATAAAATAAAATGGAAAGTCCACCCCTTACTCCACTCCACTTAGCTGTAAGCTCCCTGGCTTCTCCCCTCCGTCATATACAATCACAGTCAGACTCCACCAAGAGTTTCTCCGTCAAGTTCCCGACGAGATCCGCCTCGCCGGCAACAATGGCGGCCTCCGGCGACTCTCTTCCGCACGTGCTCACCGCGAAAACCCATTTCTTCGGCCTAAAGCTCTTCGTCCTCGTCGGCATAGCGGCCATCGCCATCGTCTGCTTCGTCGCCATCTTCCTCGCTTTCCTCTGCCTCTGCTCGAAGCTGAGGAGCTCGAAGCGTCGCGACGTCGGAGCGAGGCAGAGGGACGGACCCGGCTCCATTCCGGCGGTGACCAAGACGATACTGGAGCTCAAAGCAAGCGCGGCGGATCGCGCCGAGCGCGGCTCCCGAGAGGAGGGAGGGATCGGCAATGCGGGGGCGGATCTGAGGAAGTTCCGGGAGGTCTTAGAGATCGGCAGGGACGAGGCCGGATATGGAGCAGGAGGAGGGGAGAAGACGAGGAGGGGAGCGAGCGACGACGACGACGCTGCCGGCCGCCGGAGGGAGAGCAGCGCCACGGCAACGGCGGCGGCGGCGGAGGAGCGGCCGAACGTGGGGTGGGGACGGTGGTACGGCCTGAGGGAGCTCGAGATCGCGACGCGCGGGTTCGCGGAGGAGAACGTGATCGGAGAAGGAGGCTACGGCGTGGTGTACAGGGGCGTCTTGAGCGACGGCTCGACGGTGGCGGTGAAGCACCTGCTCAACAAGAGGTACGCATCCGTACCATGAACGCAGCTCTTCCGTTTCTCGTTTTCCTCTGCGTTTTTTTCCCGAGAAAGTTTCAGCGACACGCTTTCCCGGAAACTTCTTCTGCACGGAAGAAGAAGGAGGAGGAGGAGGAGGATGGTGATGATGATGATGTGTATGCGTACTGTTCTTAGATCAGCATGCATTTACTTTTTTCATTCGACGAAGACACTTGAAAGTCAAACTACCTCGTAATTTGGAAAAAAAGAAAAGCATTTTTTAATGTGAATAATTAATAAAGAAAAGGGGCTGTATTGACTTATTGACCAATGCTCTAGAAATACGTACTTTGTATAATTAAATTAGAAAAGAAATAATTTTTTAAGCACTTGTCTATACAAATAAATATATACTTGTTTAGGCATGTGTGTTTCAGGTTCAGGGTCATTGCGTTTACGTACTTTTTCTAATAGTTTCTCTCTGTTTTGTTGTAGTAGTGACATTAATGAGGCCAAGTAGAACTAGATGAGGTAGTTAGATTTGAATGCTAGTAATTTATTGCATTTATTTGTTGCTCATTGGATCTGGTGCAATGTGGGTATTTTTCTGGGTCATTTTCGGATCGTCCGGACCAGGAATACGTTTCTTTGATTTTTCGTTTTCAATGGAAGTATAAACGAAAGAAAGAAATTCTATTTTCTCGAGGCATGTCTGGTCCAGAAAAAAACAGTTTTGAGCATGAATAAAAGACGAAGACATATTTTGAGTCGGTTTGTTTCATGAAGAACCTTTTTTTTTCGGGCTTTCCAAGCGTTTGGACAATGAAAAATTAGTCAATCGACGGAAGGCATAAGCTTAGATCGAGGAAAGCGACTTTCCATTCTGGCAAAAAAAGAAATCGTTCTCCCTGATTTTTGCTGTGCGTTCAAGTGAGAAGATCCCTGTGTCTATTTCCTGTCTCTCATCAACTTTCTTTTTGTTTATTGATAAGTCTCATCCAAAAGATACAACATTCTATAATATTTTGCAAATATGATTGTATAGTTTCTTTCCTTATATCTTTGTAATTCTTGTTATTTTGATGGGTTACAAAATAAATGAAGATGTCGATTCTAGTTTGTTAGTCGTTACGTATCATTTTTAAGGATACAGGATACCTTTGTTGGATTCATTTCTTATGTATGAAATATCATGACATTAATTTTTCAACTTGTCTTCAACGCAAGCAAACACCAGAAAATGGTTTGTTCTCTGTGACAAATTAAATATGCGGATCCAGGTGTAAGTTAGTTGTTTGGCTATTAAAAATATAAACATCCAAATAAAACTTTGTCGCCAAAAAAAAGAAAAAACTTCAGTGAGCTTAAATATATCTTGTATTGTTCATATTCAGCTAGTGATTCTTTTGTTCGAGTGATTCTCTTGTTCAAGTCTGAATTTCATGTCAGTTTCTTCTACTTTTGTTCTTGCTCCTTGAAGAAATGCCATAGTTTCTGGCTTATATTTGAGGAACTTTGTGGTTAATCTCACAGAAAAGCTTCTTATATATTCTGGGATGCATATTACAATTTTCCAACGTATATGGTTCTGTCAGTTTTGAAAATTTACGAAAGATGAAACCTCACATAAAGTTCACTAGGAAATCCAGCGTGTGATCCATGATCGACTCACACCAGGACAATGCATTTTGTTGAGTCTGATTCAGAGTTGATAGTTCTGGAATTCAAAAGATGGGAACTACTCCACATTTGCATTTATCTCCGTGCTCACTGAGTATGTTCATGTTTCCATGTTCCTGGCATTTTTGCTTTCATCCCCAACTACGTTTCATTGTTTGTTTTCTAGTCTCGGACTGAAGTTTCGTTCTTTTCCTGCATCATGGGTTTTGAATCCATTTCTTTTGGCCATTCATATTGCATTTGACCAACGACACTAAGGACAGCAGTTTCTAAAGCTTGTCAACATGCGATTTCAAAATGTCTGGTTTGTGTTTGAGTCATAGAACAGTAATTTGATGAATGAAAGCCAAACCCAATTGCTCTTTTTTTTCAGGGGTCAGGCGGAGAAGGAGTTCAAAGTGGAAGTTGAAGCCATAGGAAAAGTAAGACATAAGAACTTGGTTGGGCTGGTTGGATATTGTGCAGAGGGTTCTAAAAGGTGAGGTCAATTTACAGAGACTTTTTGATGAGGCAGGATCTATATCAAGGTCCCTATTGAAATTTCGAAACTAATGTTCATGACCACAGGATGCTCATATACGAATACATCGATAATGGGAATTTGGAGCAATGGTTGCATGGTGATGTTGGACCTGTTAGCCCTTTGACATGGGACATCCGTATGAAAATTGCAGTCGGAACAGCTAAAGGGTGTGTGCAACTCTTACTTCTGATTCTTTCTGTTCTGCTGAGTTTATGGAAGCTTGCCTTCACTTTGACTTGTGTTTTAGATCACTAGCAGTCATGGTGTTTGTATTTGCTCTTTCTGCCAACATTTTGTCCATGAAAGTTGTCAGGAGTGTCAATTGTAGAGCACCAAGTCACAATGTCCTCTGGAATGACATAACTCGCAAAAGCAAATGAAGTGTTTTGCCACTTCTACTTCGGTTTCTGATCTGACTTTCTTGTTATACTTCAGTGATCTGATTTTCTTTTCAGGCTAGCCTATTTGCATGAAGGTTTAGAACCGAAAGTGGTGCACCGGGATGTAAAATCTAGCAACATCCTTCTGGACAGGGGATGGAATCCCAAGATATCAGATTTCGGCCTTGCCAAACTTCTGGGTTCCGAGGCTAGCCATGTGACTACGCGTGTAATGGGCACTTTCGGGTTTGTTCTTCTCTAAACACCTGACCTCTTCATCAAGTTTTAAGAAATTATACATTCCGGTCTACCCTTGCTGCTCATAATGTAGAGAAGTTGAGTGACTTCCTCATGATCTTCGCAGTTACGTTTCTCCTGAATATGCAAGCACAGGCATGCTCAATGAATGGAGCGATGTATACAGTTTCGGGGTTTTACTGATGGAGATAGTAACGGGAAGAACTCCAATTGACTATTCCAGACCAGCAGCAGAGGTGAATATATTGCTCACTAGGATTACTTTCCGTCACGACCTATAAACCTTGCTTGACTTCAGGAGGTTTCTGTTGCGTGTTCATCAGATGAGCTTGATCGAATGGGTTAAGGGAATGGTAGCGAGTCATCACGGGGAAGATCTTGTCGATCCCTTGATTGCAGTTCAGCCCCCTCCTAGAGCTCTGAAGAGGGTTTTGCTGGTCTGTCTGCGCTGCATAGACTTAGACGCCACCAAACGACCGAAGATGGGACAGATTGTTCACATGCTCGAGACGGATGATTTCCCTTTCCGCGCTGTAAGTTCTTATCGTCTCTTAACAGTTCGTTTTTTCTGCACTCCATCACTTACTGCTGAACATACTATTCTGTTACCGAGTCATCTTACCGAGTTTTCAATCACATTGTCGGTGCCATGACCAATGTCCTACCATGAATGCATAATGCGCATGTTCCTCAGGTGCGGTATCGGCTTGTGAAGCCTCGAATCTTGCATTTTGTTTCCTCATGGATGCATTGTTGGGATCTAAACTTTCTGCAGCATCTTAACCAATAGCAACTCAAAGAGAAAAACTTTGAAGGAGAATAGTATGAAAAAGTTAATGGCGAATTTGATTCTGTCGAATAAAGCGTGCCTCTGCTAACAAAACTTTGTAGCTGCATCGATTTCCTCTAGCAAAACTTTGCTGTCTGATAAGCTCTTACCTCAGCTAATCTTCATTCGAATTTAGAATCTCGGGTCAGTGAATCATCTCCACATGATTGCAGGAACACCGGCCAGCTCGAGAGAAAGATCCACTTCTATCGAGGGGGGTCACGTCGCACGACATTAATCCGGAAAAATCGAGGTGGAGATGATGCATGTTGCTGGACTCGTGGTCTTACCGTCTTGCAGCATAAGTCAATTCATGCAAGAAACAGATTCTTTGGATAAATTTAATGTGTATATAACACCTATCTTGTGTCTCTTGTCTTGCTTCTAATGCATTATTACACCAGTAAATGCCAGAAATTTCTTTCGTTTTAGTTCGACAAAGCCCGTGTAAATTTTTCGGCTTAGCGGAGACTGGAGAGGAGAGGAGTGTCTCACATATAACATTCCGGGAATTTTCCTGCTGTGCATCCAAATTGGACGAAATGTATGGCCAAGACAACATACTGGGAAGATCCATCTTAGTTTTCTGTTCAATCAACTTCCATTTCCACACTGAAGGAACATAAACCTTGCCTTTTGGGCCAAGTTTGTTGAACTGAACGACCGAGCCCATTTGAGATATGCTGCCCCCAAAGTGGACAAGGCCCAAGGCCCAATACGGCGAGCAGAGTTGGGTTGGGCTGTCGTCCCGAGCGAATACACTAATGTTGTGTTTGTTACAACGGAATGGAACAAAACGGTGAAATTGAATGCAAAAGGAATTGATATAAGAGAATCTCAATACTTTTGTTTGCCAAACAATGGGAATGGAACGGAATGGCATAAGAGTTGTGTCGTTTGAGGTAAGAAAATAGGAACATAACGGATTGATGATATCGGCATGTTTAATATGAAATTTAGTTTATATCAATGATAGTTAGATAAATAATTGCAAGAGTTAGAGATACAAAATGTTAAGTGGCCATGATTAATCTAATCTAGTGAGCTTTTATAAATTTTTTTCTTAACTTAAAAGATCAACGTGATTTGCAATTCATAGGTTGTCCAGATTCGTATATTATAATCACTAATTTTATGTCAATTTTAGACTGTTATTTATTTAATTTTTATTTATTAGCTTTTTATGAGGAAGAAAAGAAAGGAATCGCCCTTAGACCATAGTACGCTTCTTAAAATAATGAGGAAAATTATCAATTTAATCATAAACTTGTTGTATGGATATCAATTTAATTTTAAATCTTTCAATTTTATCAATGTAGTCCTAAACCTTTGTACAAAATTCCTATATAATCTTTCCAATCAATTACTATCAAAAAATTGCTGACATGACGATTTATACACCACATAAACCTTGTTGATGACAATTGGACATCACCTTGGCAATTTCTTGCGATAATTGACTAGAAGGGCTACATAGGGACTATTATGATGTGGTTCATACTTTCCATCAATAGAAAGGCATATAGGTCTCGCTCCTCGATGAGTGAGTGAAAATCCAAGGGTCATTGCTCTCTTGAGCAGTTGGAGGTAGGGGTGATCGGTTCCCGGTTCCCAAATTCTAGGACCGTGGACCGGACTGGCCAATCCTGGAACCGGGAACCGGACTGACCGACCGGTCCGGTCCAATGAAACCGGTAATTTTCTTTTTCGGTAAAAAAATTGTTAATATTACAGTACATTCTCAAAGACAATCCACTTCATTTATACACCATTTTATTAATTTGTCCTTTTAATCTCTATGTAATTGTATTTTCTTAAGACTCTAAAGAATTTTCTTCTTCTTTTTTTGAATTCTTGAGAAACTTTAAAATATTTATATTAAAAACTATTGGTCTGGTCCGATTCGGTCCGGTTGGTCCGGTTCCCACCTTGGAACCGGGAACCGGACTGACTAGCTACCGGTTCCAAAAAGGGGAACCGAGAACCGGACCGTCGGCTATGGGAACCACCCAAAACCGGCCGGTCCGGTCCGGTTTGGGCGGTTCCCGAGTTGGGCGGGTCTTGTTGCACACCCCTAGCTGGAGAGCTTTTATAGTTTGACCTCATATTTTATTGGTAGTCGAGATTTGAACTCTTGAATAGCTATTAGGCATATATATAATAATTAATTTCTCTTATAATCGAGGGTTGTAATGGAGAGAGCCATGATGCGCTAATTATAGTGAAATCTTCTATTGAATGCAATCTTAATTTAAAGGTGAATTAAGATAAAAGTCTTATGCTTTGATTTCTTTATTCTTTATTTTTAAAAGGTCTCAAATCACATCAACATGATTGAATATTTTAATATCGAATTGTAATTCGTAAAGTAAGTTTAGGATCGGCTCAGACATTAAATGGCGAGTAGGGAAACCCAACGGGATTTTTCACGTGACAAGACTCTTAATGCTAGAATTCAAAAATCACATCAATTATGTCATATTGGTGAAAAGACATGAGAGAGAGAGAGAGAGAGAGAGAGTGCCATGGCATGTGATAATGCCGTTTGCATAGAGGAAGTGGGTCGGTGGGGGAGAGACGTTCTCGTTGCTTCTTTACGCAGCCACGATGCCATTATTGCCTCCGCGGAGGCAAAAGGCGAATACGAAGGGGCCCACTGGGCCTTGTACTCTCGTTGGCCCACTTGACCTACCTTTCCTTTTTAGTCATCTTATTTATCTATTTATTTATTTTGCGGGTACCATACTTTTCATCTATTTATATTTTCCTCCACTGCACCACCTTTCTCGCTGATCGTCCACGAATTGTGATCGCTGCACATGCCGAACTAAATAAACATCGATACACATGATACACATGGTGTGATCCATCAATCCTTTCCATCCTGAATGGAGGAAACCACCGTCATTTTGGGTTTTATTTTTTCTATTTGAGTAGTGCGAGATGAAATTCTCATGATACAGAGAAACAGATGATATAATCAGTAAATATGATTTTCCTCTTCGCAACATATTCATTGTCCATGAGGAATTGAGCTTACCCGCTTTTCAGTATAATTAGCTATGGGATTTGCTATGGCTTTCAAGACTGTGGCTCTTTATTTTTTCAAACTCTTGTTATAAATAAATAAAAATGCATAAATAGTCAATTTAATATTATGAGACATCCCATTAACCTTTACCGCTAAGACGAGACGCGATTGATTTGAAAATCGACATGAGCGAAAGCGACTGCCCGACATTCATCCAAAGCAATTAAAAGGGCTATTGAGGTCTTTTTAAAATTTGCTTATCATTTGGACTCTTTAATCTTTCTAAAAGTTCAACCCTCCAAATTCTGACCCAATATTAGTTCTAAGGCAAAAGGGTATCACAAAGGAAAGGCAAATTTCACAATTCATTTTCTAATTTTACTATTACAAAGATCAAGAAAACCCACTGTTTCATCGAGAACAATATCTGACTATACATCTTTCACCGAAGGTTGGCTCTTCGGCTTTTTTGTGTGTATCAGGTTATGTGTTGGTTTGAAAAGGAAAGAAAAATAATCTAATGGCAATAACGATAGTTAAAGGAAACAACGAACTTGAAAGACTAAAATGAATAAAGGATATTATTTTCATTAATTTTTTTCTATCCCCTTTACAACAATCCCATCCTCAGCTATTTATAACCAAACTAAGTAGATAACTGGCATAATGGTTATTATTTCGAGTTTAAATTATTCCTGAGACATTCGGAATATTTTTCAATAATTGTATCACGTTATGCATAATGTGGTCGAGTCTTGTCATCAAGTGTATCCATAACTTGTCTATCTCTTATCTTGTTGCTCCTCGAGTTGTAACTAATGCTAAACTGTCGGTAACCGCAATTGCCGTCACATGCGAATTCCTTTCAAATTTGAGGGCCGATTGTCTAATAGAGCTTGGTGAGCCTTATCCGTTCACGAAGATCACTTTTTGGTATCAATACCCAATTGCTCAATTTTATTAATAAAAAAAAACCCTAATTTTGAGCGTAGCATCACGAAATTTATAAAATTCGACCACAGTTTATAATACCTTGAGTTTCCAAAATTTTCTTATTTTTAAATCTTGCCAATCTGCCAAATCTTTCATCTTCTTAGTCACCTAAGGTCGTGTAACATTGTTTTGCCTGCAAAATCGAGTCTTAGATTTAGGAGCTCGATCACGTGTGAAAATGACAAGCATCTAACAATGACCCCTCTCATTATCATAATATCCCTTCGTGTCTTTAATTTGCAAATATTAGATGATCTCCTAAATTCTAAAAATACATACTTTCCAATTTTTGAATGCTAGCATAGATATTTAGTGTAACTGTTGATTGCGTGGACACCATCCTTCATGAAATGGCATGACCAATGCCTCGAAAACTTGAGACGTATTAATTTTATTATGGAAGCAGGTATAATTATGCCCTGTGAATGGGGAAATTAATATATGAGCCATCTAAAACAAGGAAATCATCTCGTATTTTTTGAAATAATCAGTCAAAGAAAAACATTTTCATTATCGATAATAATTTATATCTAAATATATTCACGGAAAATGAAAATATTTTTCATTTATTTACTTTTGTTATCGATACAAATAATCCTTTTTTGAAAAATATTTTCTAAATAATTTTCTCTCCCTTATCAAAATTTTAAACACTTCTGACCAAAAAATAAATTCTAAACACCCATTTATATCATACCATGTGATATAGAATATTAACATTAATAATTTTTTTGAGTGTACAATATGTATTTTTATGATGAACTTTAATGTAAATCTACTAAAAGAAGTTGTCGGCCCAAAAAGTTGTCTCCATCGGAAAGATCGGGCAATCTGAGGAAGTCGCCAAAAGGTTGTTGACGTGTGCATGAGAAAGAGAGCGGGTTGCTCTTTTCCACCACCGTCCTTTTAGTACGCCTAAGCAACTTCTGGGTCAATGGGGTATCGCCACGTCAGCAAATTGAGTGCACAGCCTCCTAAGCTCCAATCAAAAGCGACAGGTTTGCCTCAAATCATAAAATTAGAGTAGGTAGATTTAAGATTCAATTAGTCGGCATTGCCTAGACACATCAAATCTTGCTCGTCACGAATTAGGTGGGTTTTCGGGTAAAAAAGAAAGCAAGAAAGAAAACTAAGAGGTGGTGTCGTCTAACTTGATGACGTGGCAAAGTGAGATCGAGAGTTAGATCTCGAGCTTCAAGGTAGTATCTAGTGATAGGGGTGTTAAATGGGCGGATCGAGTTGGATTTGGGTCGAGTCGAAGATAGCCCAACTCACATTTTTTTATCCATTTTTATATAATGTAAATTTGATAACTCATACTCGACTCGATCTATACTCGACTTGACTCATATTATCAACACATACTAAATTTAATTTAATTTAAGAAAATCTACTCCCACTCATTTAATCAATTTAAAAATTTTCACATATAAATTATTTGAATAAAAATTTCACATCAAATGTATAAAGTAAATTAAATAATAAAAATTAGTAAATAAAATAAAAATGTGGATACCTCTAAATTGAAATAGTTTTTGGAAAATAAATTATTATTATTATTATTATTATTATTATTATTATTTTCTTTTTCCTTTTATTTTCCCTTTCTTTTCTCTTTTCTTTCTTCTTCCTTCTTCTACCCCCTTTTCCCTTGCTGGCGGCCCAATGGCAATCGACCAAGATGCGAGCCGACGAGCTCGAACTCGATTAGGGCTGATGAACTCAAGGCTCGGTCGATCTAGGTAAGCTCAAGGTCATTGATGGTGGTCAAGCTCAAGCTTGCTAAGTCGAGCTCTGTTGTGGCTGGCGAGTTCGAGACTTGCTTGCTAGATTCGGGCGAGCTGCAGCTTGGTCCAGGCTAACAACTTCGCGGCTCACCTACCTAAATCTAGGCCGAGCTTTGGCTGGCGAGCTTAGGGTTCATTGGCTTGAGCTTTGTCATGGCTCGCTTGCCTAGATCCAGGTGAGTTGGAGCTCTGCCAAGGCCTACGAGCTTGCGGCTCGTCTACCTAGATTTAGGCTAAGCTCCGGCCTGTGATGGCAAGCTCAGGATTGGCAATGGTGATGGTGGTGTGATGGCGGATCAGTGATAGAGGTCGAGAATGCGGAGATTACTTTTTACAAATCGAATAATGTTCATCTTTATTTTTGCTTTATATTCTAAAACTCATTTATGATCCATATTTAACTTTCATTTAATCCATATCTAACCCATTTAATTAAAAATAGGTCATAAGATGGGTTTATGACCCATTTTGACATCTCTACCTAGCGATTGCTATCTAATTTGTGGATTGATCGTGTATACATGTTATTAATTCAATTGTTATTAGGTTGTAAAGCTTTTTGGAGTTGCGCAATCACTTAAAAGGGGAAGGGTCAAGGATGAGACTTGAGTTTGATAGGGTTTCTAACTTGGGTGAACGTGAGAGTTTGTCATTATTCGGTTTGAAAAAAGTAATGGAGGCACTAATGGGCACCGGAAGAAGAAGATGAACATATGATCGCAGGTTGAAGTTCAACTCTTTCTTATCTTTGCTCCATAAACAAGTGGGTCATATTTGATAAGCTAGTGTAAAAAAACATATGCATATAATGCATTTCAATCAAATGTCCATTGGAGAACATTAAATCAGAGTAGTTAATATCAATAATCCAGCAATATATCCATATAGAATTGCGACCCTAAAAGTCATGTTCCATTCTAGACATCTGCAATCCGGGCCCAACCAATGCCAAAAAACATCATGTTGCACTCTAGCAGCCCTACAAAACCATGGAAAAGGTGGTCCCTAGGCAAAGAGCTAACCACAGGCACACCACACCAACTTCATTCAAAGGGCTTGAAATCCACTTACCCTCATATCTTATCCTTAGCCGGGAGACCTCTAGAGCAAGGTTTGACCAAGAAATGGAAAAACTATTTGCTTTTGGAAATTTCTTGAGGGTTACTTTCTCTGATGGGAATAGATCATATCAACTTGGAACGTGTCTTGGGAGAATTGATGGGGTGTTGCCACTTGTGAGAGTTGCCTGGATAGTCTTCAGATTGCGTTCCTCAGTTTAATGTGTCAGTATCTGCACATCTCATAACACTAGCGGTAGGTAAATATTTTTCTTTCCTACTAATTAGAGAATACAGATGGCAAGCGAAGTCTTCCACCTCTAAACGGATCTCTCGCCTATTGTCTCCACTTGCTCAGGTTCGTACTCTCAATCTTATCCTTAGTTGGGAAACCTCTTGAGCAAGGTTTGACCAAGAAATGGAAAAACTATTTGCTTTTGGAAATGTCTTGAGGGGAACTTTCTTAGAAGGGGTATAGATTAGATGCAACTCCAACCACCATTTTGATGGTGGAAAAGGCCTGCCAAAAAAGTCTGGTGTTCCCATTAGAATCTTGTACCATCCCACCCAGTACATACAAAGCGTTTTGGAAAACGGAAGAACATGGCCAATTCGATTTGTAGATTAAAATTCGAAAAGAAAGCCTTTTCTTCATTATAAAGAAAATACACTTTAATTCTTGATTTTTGAAAAAGCCTGGTTTGAGAAGCAATTAGGGTGCGGAACATAAGAATTGGCAATATCGAGATATTAGCATCTCGTCTTATCGTTTTTGTTCAAATCGAATATGTGTCTTCTATTTATAATTCACAGTAATATATAGAAAATTCGTCGATAATTTTAGATAGAACAGTGATGATAATGGGAAGTATACTTCAAGCAATTAGAAATTTTTCGAGACCCTTTGGAAATTTTGTAATTTATATGTAATGACACTTTACGTCCATGACTTCTCCAAAAATGTTAGAACTCTGTTTTTTATTTCCCTCTCCCTCTCTTTCTGCGGATTTCACCTTGCCCTCAACAATTTTTATTCTTTTTATTTTTATTTTTTATATAACCACATAACACCCTTGCCCTCGATAATTGGAAATTTGGGAATTTTTCGAGGAGGAATTACGTGGGGCCAATAATAAAACCAGCTCCACAGATTCTACGAAGCAACCCCTAGATTCAGGTTTAATTACGAAACTGCCCTCGACATGACCCCTCCCGTCACTCTAACAACCACCGCATCAAGTTGATGGGGAGAGAGAGAGACTTTGTGGCTCACTTACCCAGATCTATGCCGAGCTTTGGCTGGCAAGCTTAGGGCTCATTGGCCTGAGCTCTGTTGCGGCTCGCTTGCCCAGATCCAGGCGAGCCGGAGCTTAGCCAAGGCCGGCGAGCCACAGCTTGGCCAAGGCCAACGACTTCGCGGCTCGCCTATCCAGATCTAGGCCGAGCTTTGGTTGGCGAGCTTAGGATTCATTGGCCTGAGCTCTGTTGCGGCTCGCTTGCCTAGATCCAGGCGAGTCGGAGCTTAGCCAAGGTCGGCGAGCTTGCGGCTTGTCTGCCTAGATTTAGGCCAAGCTCCGACCGGCGACATGGTGATGGTGGTGTAACGACGGGATCGGCGACAGAGGTTGGGAACGCAGAAAAGGAGGAGGGGATGAAATGAAGGAGATGATTGGTCTACCTAATAACTCACTTAACATATATTTGACCCATATTAAGACTCATTTTTATTTTTGCTTTATTTTCTAAAACCCATTTATGATCCATATTTAACTTTCACTTAACTAATATTTAACCCATTTAATTAAAAGTAAGTCATAATATGGATTTATGACCAATTTTGACATATTTACTTAGCGATTATTATCTAATTTGTGGATTGATCGTGTATACATGTTATTAATTCAATTGTTATTAGGTTTTAAAGCTTTTTGGAGTTGCGCAATCACTTAATAAGGGGAAGGGTCGAGGATGAGACTCAAGTTTGATAGAGTTTCTAACTTGGGTGAATGTGAGAGTTAATTGTTATTCGGTTTGTAAAAAGTAATGGAGGCACTGATGGGCATTGGAAGAAGGAGATGAACATATGATCACGGATTGAAGTTCATACTCTTTCTTATCTTTGCTCCATAAACAAGTGGGTCATATTTGATAAGCTAGTGTAAAAACACATATGCATATAATGCATCTCAATCAAATGTCCATAGAAGAACTTTAAATCATAGTACTTAATATCAATAATCCGGCAATATATCTATACATAATTGCGACCCTGAAAGTCATGTACCATTCTAGACATCTGCAATCTGGGCCCAACCAATGCCGAAAAACATCATGTTGCACTCTGGCAGCCCGACAAAACCATGGAAAAGGTGGTCCCTAGACAAAGAACTAACCACAGGCACACCACAACAACTTCATTCAAAGGGGGCTTGATATGCATTTACCCTCATATCTTATCCTTAGTTGGGAAACCTCTAGAGCAAGGATTGACCAAGAAATGGAATATTTGGTTTTGGAAATGTCTTGAGGGGAACTTTCTCGGATGGGAATAGATCAAATCAACTCAGGAAGGGTCTTGGGAGAATTGACGTCTCCTCCATTAACATCACTAAGACTCGGGTGTTGCCACCTGTGAGAGTTGCCTGCGATAGTTCTCTAATAAGGAGGCCTGCCAAATTGCGTTTCTTAATTTAATGTGCTGGTACCTACACGTCTTATATCACTAGTTAGTAAGTAATTATTTTTCTTTCCTACTAACTAGAAAATACGGATGGCAATTAAAGTCTCCCACCCCTAGACGGATCTCTTGCCTGTTGCCTCCGCCTACTCAGGTTCGTACTCTCAATCTTATCCTTAGTTGGGAAACCTCTCGAGCAAGGATTGACCAAGAAGTGGAAAAACTATTTGCTTTTGGAAATGTCTTGAGGGGAACTTTCTTAGAAGGGGTATAAGATCATATGCAACTCCAACCAACATTTTGATGGTGGAAAAGGCCTGACCAAAAAAGTCTGGTGTTCCCATTAGAATATTGTACCATCCCACCTAGTACATACAGAGCATTTTGGAAACGGAAGAACATGACCAATTTAATTTGTAGATTAAAATTCGAAAAGAAAGCCCTTTTCTTCGTTACAAAGAAAAGACACTTTCGATTCTTGATTTTTGGAAAAGCCCGGTTTGAGAAGCACTTAGGGCGCGAAACATAAGAATTGGCATATGGAGATATTAACATCTCGTCTTATTATTTTCGTTTAAGTCGAATATATGTCTTTTGTATATAATTTATAGTAATATATAGAAAATTCGTTGATGATTTCGGACATAACAATAATGATAACGAGAAGTATACTTCAGGCAATTAGAACATTTTCGAGACCCTTTAAAAATTTTGTAATTAATATGTAATGACACTTTGCGCACATGACTTCTCCCAAAATGTTAGAACTCTCTTTTTAATATCTCTCTCCCTTTCTCTTTTTGCGGATTTCACCTCGCCTTCAACAATTATTATTATTATTTTTTTAATAACCATATAACACCCTTGCCCTCGATAATTGGAAATTTGGGGAATTTTTGGGGAAGGAATTACGTGGGGCCGGTAATAAAACCAGCTCCGCAGATTCTACGAAGCAGCCCCTAGATTCGGGTTTAATTACGAAACTGCCCCCGACACGACCCCTCCTGTCACGCTAACGACCGCCGCGTCAAGTCGATGGAGAGAGAGAGAGACTCTTTGCTCTTGACCCCATAAAATAAAATAATTAAATATTTCTATAATTAATGAAGCCCTTTTCACACCGAATCGAAACTGTTCCACCTCAGCCTCGTCCTTCTTTACCGTTACTTTCCTCCCACCTTCACTTGTTTTCTCCTTTCACTTTTTATTTTTGACATCTTGATGAATTATTTAGGAGAAATGATGCAAAAGGCCCGGAACTTTTGCACAATATACATTGAGGCCCCTAAATTTTCAATTTATTTAATGCGATTCATAAAATTTTGATACATATTTAATTTAGTTTATAAATTATATACTATTTCCGAATTCGACTAAGTTAAATGATAATATTATATATTTTCATATAATCTAGAAATTAAATTTTTGGTACATGTTTTATTTAGTAGGAGTGTGCAAAATGGATCACACAAATTGAGAATTGCCTAGACTGGATTGGACTGGCTGGTATGGTATGATTTTTGGGAGTATCGATTTGATTTTCGGTTCAAAAAGGGATTGGACTAGACAAGACCACTACATATACGCAATTAGTAAAATGTGAACTAAATAATATATTATTCAATGGGTATCACAAGTTATATTTATTGTTGCTTTCGTTAATATCTTAAAAGTTATCATTCTCTTTTATTATGCACGGTTACTCTTAAGTGGTAAAAAAATGGCCAATTTCATTGAATTGATTGGAATTGATGGTTCAATCTAGTTCCTAGTAGGACCAAATGGTTCGATCTCCGATTCTCAATTTGGGAACCGATCCTTTAGGTCTAGTTCCCGATTTTATTTTAAAATCGGACCAAACAGGTGGAACCGGACTAAATAGGGAACCAATTACCCCTACAATTTAATCCCTAAAATATATGAAAACATTTAATACTATCTTTGAATTCGAATCATTTTAAGGATGATATTAGACTTTTTCATATAAGTTAAGGACTATATTGAGTATTTATTAAAAATTCAGACACTATATTGTGTATTGACCTAAATTTCAAACACCATTCATGTGATTATCTCCACTATTTATTTCTCGAGCTCGAACTGTCTCGACCGCTTTTTCAAAACGCTTGTCGCAAACGCACGCCCGCACACTCCCGCATCCAGCTCACCTCTCTCTGCTCATCGAGCACCATCCATGGCGGCTTCCCTCCTCTCCCGTACCTCCTCCTTCTCTCTCCTCCTCCTCCTCCTCCTCCTCCACGCTTCCCGCTTGGCCTGTAAGTGCTTTCTGGGTGGATTCTTCTCTCTGTGGCTAGATTCTTCGCCGGTCGAACAGCGAAATTTGCAAACTTTGAGCTGAATTTCGTCTGGTCTGTCGAGTCAGTCGAGTCTTGCGAGAAATGGGTATCGGAGCTTCTCGCTAGTCGAGTCCGGATTCGAAGTGGGTCCGAGGCGGTTTCTTCCGTTTCCTCTTGTGGCGCTCGATTTGTCTGCTCGAAGTTGTCCAATCTTGAGCGAGTTTGAGTTGGGGTCAGGAAGTTAAGGAATGTGTCTCACGGCAGTTATTCTTTTGGCGCTCTCTGCAGGTTCGCAGTCCTTCGTCGGAGTGAACTACGGGCAGGTCGCCAACAACCTCCCGCCGCCGGAGTCCACGGCGAAGCTCCTGGAGTCGACGATGATCGGGAAGGTCAGGCTGTACGGCGCCGATCCGGCGATCATCAAGGCGCTGGCGAACACGGGCATCGGGATCGTGATCGGGGCGTCCAACGGCGACATACCGTCGCTGGCCTCCGATCCCAACGTCGCCGGCCAGTGGGTCGGCGCCAACATCCTCCAGTTCTATCCCGCCAGCAACATCACCCTCGTCACGGTGGGCAATGAGGTGAATGCCGCAGCTCTCTCTTGGTGGGTTCGATCAATTCTGTTCTTCCGAAACAGTAAAATCAAGAAGCGCGACCCCTTCGATTTCCCAAGATTCACAGGCTCAAGAAGAGCTAAAATTCAAGAAGTGTTGAAGCGGAATTTAAGTCATCATTCGAAATTCATATAGCTTAAGTACAAATAATGCAGCTAAACGGCGTAAAGGCCTCTGTTTTTTCGTTCATCTTGCTTTTTGAATGATGAAATAGATGATGATGCTGTTCCTTTTTCTCTTTTTGATGGAGCTGACATCAAGAAAGGACTAAAAGAAAGCGCAAATTTTTCTTGTGCTTCGCAGGTGCTGAAGTCCAACGACGAGAACTTGATATCGCAGCTCCTCCCGGCGATGCAGAACGTGCAGAAGGCCATCACCGCCGCCGGGCTGGGCGGCAAGGTGCGGGTGTCCTCGGTGCACGCCATGTCGCTGCTCAGCCAGTCCGACCCGCCGTCGTCCGGCCTGTTCCACCCCTCGTTCGAGGGCCGGTTGAGGGACCTGCTGGAGTTCCAGCGGGAGAACGGGTCGCCCCTCGCCATCAACCCTTATCCGTTCTTCGCGTACCAGAGCGACCCGAGGCCCGAGACGCTGGCGTTCTGCCTGTTCCAGCCCAACGCCGGCCGGGTCGACTCCGGGACGGGGATCAACTACATGAACATGTTCGATGCTCAGGTGAAGTCTGGTTTCTCTGTCTTCCTTCCTTCTTGCTTTTCTTCTTCTTTCTGTCATCTGGGCCTGGGTGGGGAGAGCTCTCGGCCCATCTCTGCTGACGCCACTTTCTCTTTCTCTATCTTCTTTGTTTGGACTGTGCTGTGTGTTGCGCCTAACAGTCAAATGCACTGACGTTGGATTCTTTCCGTGTGCTGGTTTCCTTCTTTCCTATGCCCACTGGCTATGGTCTGATGGTGTAGCCGAGTCTAGTTGAAGACTCCATTTCACTACCCGAGCTCGACTTGGTCATACATAGGTTGATGCTAAACCTGAGTCCGAGTCCGAGTTTGACTCAATTAAGTTGGGGCTCGATTAATTTATTGAAATGATTGGGCCTTGGCGGATCCGAGTGAGCCTATGCAGGTGATTTCGACCTGATGGAGTTAATTATCTGTCGATGCTTGTCCAATTCGTGCTTCGGGGCTTGGGGTGAGCTAATTCAGGACTTTTGATCTGCTTTGTGCAATATGGTCATTTGTCCTCAAATAGATGGTGCCTGTTTAGGACATTTTTGCTTTGTACAGGTGGAGTCTTTGTCAATCTTTTAGAAATGGTGGGCCTTAACTGAGCAGTAAATGAATTCTTTCAGAGTAGACTTAGAAAAGAAGTGAGTCCACAACCAACCCTTCTTCGTTTAGGTTAGGTTCTCTACTAGCAATGGTGGTCCCATAGAACGGAAAGTTTTGACTCTATATGCGCTATAGTGGTGTCATAGCACAAGTTTTACAAACGCTCATTGAACTGTCACTCATCAACCGCGCAATAATAGCTTGCCTGATCAGTTATCTCGTAGTATAGATGCTACTTGTGATGAGCTGAGGAGAGATGCTGTGTATGGGTGTAGCAAAAGGAGGCAAGAGAGATGCTTTGATTTTCTTTTTCTCTTTTCTGGGTTGTTTTTAATGGTGAGGTTAAAGTGTTCTGGCTGGAAAAAGTTTGCTTCTGAGAAGAACTGATGATTCAAACCTTCCAACATCTGAAATTGGTTATTCAATGGGGGTTATGTGTCACTGTAGAATTCCATTCAGACTTTTTTGTCGTCAACCTTTTTCATCTTACCTTTTGAAAAAGCATCTGATTCTGTTGGTATATATGCCCGTGATATATGTACCAGCACTACTACAAAACGATAAAATTAGTAACTGCACTTTTCTTAGCTCGTCATCTCTTTAGAAAGGTGATCATCTTGTGCTGTGAGGCTGATGGGAACCTTGGAAAGTTACTTGATGCGATCTGTTGTAAATGGTAACGGGCTGACAGGCTGTCTGGGGGAAGAATTTCAGACAAAAGCCTCCAAACATCTTTTGGCCATGTTCCTAAAGTGGACCAGAAATTAAACATGTTGTGATGGGCAGGGACCTCTCAATGTCGAAGTCCCTTCTATAATGTGGGTGAAAATGTAGCCATGGGGCTAGAGTAGATCTCATTTACTAGCTAGGTGACATGTTACATGTGCTTTTATCTGAAGAACAATGCGTGTTCGCTTAATAAATGAGCAAAATCACAATCTGCAGGTTGATGCTGTGTATTCTGCCCTGAAGGTTTTGGGGTACAAGGACATTGAAATTGTGGTTGCAGAGACGGGGTGGCCGTACAATGGCGACAGCAATGAGGTCGGGCCTAGTGTAGAGAATGCTAAGGCTTACAATGGCAATTTGATCGCCCACCTTAGATCATTGGTAGGCACTCCACTGATGCCTGGCAAGTCTGTGGAGACATACATTTTCGCGCTCTACGACGAGGATTTAAAACCAGGGCCTACTTCTGAGCGATCGTTCGGACTGTACAGGCCTGACCTGACCATGACTTATGACATTGGTCTTGCGAAGGTAAAACAACTACCTTCACTCACGCCATTACGGTTCTTCATTTTGGCAGGATGTAATGGATGATACAGGAATCTTGCTATATTGAACAATGAACAAAAAATGTGTGGTATGCAGATTGCTTTGCAATCCAAGTCTGAAATAATAGAAGTATGAGTCTTGACCTTTGTTACAGGAGACGAAAAGGTGCAATAGGCTTTCAGGAGAGATATAGGCAGCGAAATGAAACTTAACAGAAATCATCTAGGACCTACTCTGTTCTAGTCAGGCACAAAGCTACTATCACACACATGATTTTTTCTCTGTCAACCCTGCGAGGCACTTTGAATAAGAATTCTTAGGCTTTGGAGGTTTTCTTTCTTTTTTCAATTTGGTTTTTGGCTCAGAATTTGGGAGAGTTGAGTTCCACCCAGTAAAGATAGTTTGAATAGGAACATTGGAAGCCACATTCTTCATGTAGACATCGTATGTGAAAGCCACATTATTCATCAAGGATCATAGGATATAACTGTTGCAGTGACAGCTTCATAAATCAAATCCGAAAGTTTTGGACATTTATGCGTACATTAGTTTATTTCTAAGGACAGTATGGTGGATAATGTGTGCTTAGAAGAGTAATGCATTCATGGCTGCCTTGTATTTATATTTGATATGTTACTACGTTTAAGAAATCCAATTCTACTCTTTCGAGATGTAAAATCTGAAATTAACGCTTAATAATTCTCAAAGTTTCTTCGTTTGTTCAGACCCCAGTTACTCCAACAGCTCCAGTGACTCCGACACCAAAACCGACTAGAATGGGTTGGTGTGTTCCCAAATCTGGTGTTTCCGACGCCCAACTGCAAGCGAGTCTTGACTATGCTTGCAGCCAAAAGATTGATTGCAGCCCGATCCAGCCTGGCGGCGCTTGCTTCGAGCCGAACACTGTAGCATCACATGCAGCTTTTGCCATGAACCTCTACTACCAAACCTCTGCCAAGAACCCTTGGAACTGTGATTTCTCTCAAACGGCAACGCTCACAACGAACAATCCCAGTAAGTCTTACATAACGTAGCTCTATGAATCACTCACTTAACCTAGACATTCTAATTTCCAAACATGCATAAGTTGACACCGATCCACGTATCTTTAGTATCATATGCCCTTCTAGACACATGCGTAGTCACGCGAGATGCATATACAAATCAAGTCTTTTTCCTCCGAAAATGGCCTTTGTTACCCAATTGTATTTGCTGTAAATCAGAAGAGGCGAGGTAATTATAAGTATTGCTTCTGTAAATACTAATTCGGTGTTAAGACTAGTCGTTTTCTCCAAAAGTTCAAGCTACTAAGAATCAAGCCATAAACCAATGGATAGAATAAACACACAAGATGGGAAGGAAAGGGGGGGTGCCCTAGTTCGAATTCGCGAGCTATGCTCAGATTCATGCGAGATAAAACGTTATTTCCGTGAACTCGAGCAAACGAGCCGGGGCTAGTGATGTGCATTGTGCTTATCTCAGAAGTTGCTTATTGCTTATTTGAACTGAATTGTCTGAATTGCAGGCTACAATGGCTGTGTTTACCCTGGTGGGAGCACCTGAAGTGTGGTAGAACTGTATCGTTAGATGTTATATACAAGGCAGGATAAGGAAGGGCGGTGGAATTGAAGAACTTTGTCCCTCTATTTAGTTGTAAAGCCCTTCCTTCTTATTTTATAGGTGTAATACATACATATATCTAGTCTTTTTTTTCTCCATCTTTTTTTTTTTGGTTTTCATAAGTTATGAGTATGGGAGAAAGAATCCCTAAGGTTTTAGGTTTAAATAAGTCTTTCGTATATTGTGCCATGTACCTTATTTTCCAAGATCTTCAGTTATATTACATGATTGGTCGTGCATTGATTCCGATCCAAGTAATAACTTTTTCTTTTTTTTTCGATCCTATTATTTACCTAGGTAAATGCGATATTATCCTGCTAAAGCTGTGCCGGACTGTATTCTTATTTTTTATTATTATTATACGAAGTGATAAATGAGGTAAATACGTATGCATGTGAATGAAGGAGACGATGGGATTTTGGCCAAGGACGCACGAGGTTTTTCGTTCTTTGTAGACACAACTTCTGAACCAAAAGGACGAAGCACAAAAATTAGGTTTTGGAAGTAGAAAAAGGGAATGAACGTGAGACGCTGAGATTTCTTTTGTGAAAGGCGTAGAAACCGAGATCCAAGATCCGAGATCCAGGGATCAGGTGGATTAGGTCGGGTTCGGAATTTATTTTGGGTTGTTCAAACTCAGCTCAATACAATAAGGATCATAAATTGGGTCGTTTTAAATGGGTTGAGATTTTATTGATCAACATCTGATCTTAATATTTTTGAGCCATTATTTTTCTTATTAGATGAGTCTTGCCTTTAATATGCAAAAATTATGTTTTGTGAGACAATTTTTTGTCAAGCCATCAAATAGAAATTTTACACGTTGGATTGGGTCGAATCCATCCTTTTGCATATTCAAAAGGAGCCCAATCCAACCTTTTGCATATTCAAAAGGAGGAAGCGCGCGTCTTTGTTTGTTCAAGCAGGTTAGCAGGTTGTCGAGTCGAGAAAAACCCACTTGGACAAAAAAAATAGAAATTAGAGCCATGATATACATTTTCTATAGAGTCCTCTAATATCGTAAATTAATTTTAACAACTCTTATGTTATTTTAATTCTATATGTTGGGGGAATTCCGAAAGAAGTATTAAAGAAATGGAGAAGGCAAATTAGGGCAAGGTGTATCAATAAATAATATTTTAGAAAAAGCGATTTCCTTTCGAAACATCGTATAAAAGTACGAGGTCAAGAGGTATGTCCTTGAAACAACATAAATTTTCAGCAAAATAATAACGACAACAATGAAAATTTAAAATAAATAAATAAATATTTTAATATCATATTTAGCACAGATAGATCATTTAATAGCAATACTCATACAACATCCAACATCTGTTCCGTTGTCGTCCAGCGGTTAGGATATCTGGCTTTCACCCAGGAGACCCGGGTTCGATTCCCGGCAACGGAACTTTTTATCATTTTCTTTTTTATTGCTCATAATTAACATAATTTCTCGAGGATAATAATTTTTCCTATAGGCAATTTGCTGGGTCGAGTTTCCAGAAAAAAAGTTTCAGACTTCAAGTATAACAAGTTTCTCATCATCACGAGGAAAAGAATTCCGATCCAACTACATATTTTTTTGGTGCACCAGAGCTTGCATCTGGTCAACAGCAAAATGAACGACGGAACAGAACGACAATGTCCGAGAAAAGAACGCCGGATCCAACGTGGTTTGTAGCAGAAATCACAGACATGAATAAGGAATTCCCACGCTGCTTAGGTCCTCGGACACGGATCAAATTTCCCAAACATCATGATGCTTGTCTTCACATGTCAAAGAGCAACGGTGATGGCAAAACATGGAGGGCGCGGATGATCAAGGCATACACCCCTAATTAACTTCCTATTGCAAATGCTGAAGTATTGGAAACGGGCATGCCATTTATTGGTTGTTTAAAACAGACAAAATAATGTTTTTCCTTACCCGACATGAGAAAGTTAGAAGAAGTTGTGGGCTACTACGGCTCACTGCATAAGTATGCATGTCTTCTATCTTATTCAAATGAAAACAATGGGCTCTAGACCCCCACAATACCCATGTGTAGGTGTGTAGATAACTGTGCAATTATTAGGTGCACTTAACACTTCACACTTCACGTATACAGATGAAATTATCGCTAATCTTCATTTATTGTTATTTTTTTTTGTTTTGTATGGTTATTTTGAAAGATTATATTTGTTCGATTGGTATTTACAGAAGCTAAGAATTTTAAAATTAAAAAAAAATTATTATTATATCATTTAGAATTTTTTTAATGTCTTTTCAACGTTTGCAACCCTTTTCTGAAGGTCGCTTGCTGTTCAAAAGACTGAGATAAATACGTCGGTTTTCGGAATCAATTATTATCAAGTCTTTTCAGAATTTTTACCAAAAATTATAGCCTTCTTTTCAATTGTTTCCTTTTGAGAGTTTATGTTGGAGATATATCAATCGATTATGTTGGAGATATATCAATCGAGAGTTTATTATATCTTGAAGGATTTTTGCCAATAACCATTAGCAATGTTGTGGGTCAAATAATTTCTTAAAGAGAATGTTATCACGCCTCAAAAGTGATTCTATTTTCACCCTATTTCAATTTATTTTTTTCAACACCTTTAACACCAGATACAGATAACCTTCACTCCCATCCTGCCTTACAGGTTAGACTAATTTCCTTTCTTTCATGCAAAGAATTTCATCGTACCTTATTTCTAGTCTTCTTCATTGTCTTCCTCGTGAAATGAAGAAGATGAAATGAAAACTAAAATTTTAAGCTACTTTCAAAGTTCCTGAACAGTATAAAAGCCTTAAGTGGGACAATGAATGACTTTACCGTGACTAGACCTCGGATCTCTTTTTCATGAATAAAACTCTGAGTTTATAAGCAGTCATTATCCCCTCCAATGTCCCCTCACCATATTCCATTTCTGCTCTCTGACCGGTTAGAATAGAAAAGAAAAGGGGAAGAAAGATGCATGATCAAAACAATTATTATATATAGTTCATAAATGCCAATATGGCAGAGCGCCGTCGTGTTCATCATATATGAATGGGATCACCAAGGCAGACCGGCTCAACCAAGCCAAGCCGGTCGGACAATAGAAGAATATGCAGAAGAAAAAGCCTGATCCAGCATCTTCTTTTTGTTCCCTATTTTAACTTTGAATCATATCTACCTAAAGAATGAAGCGGAGTCGCACAAATCAATGTCCACCCACCCTATACTCAGAAAGTTTCGGTCTCTTCTGCAAAATTCCACTTCAGCTCTCCTTTCTAAAAGGCAAAAGAGTAGAAAAATTGAGCATGCAAATCAACCGCTCGCTACAATCTCGTGTATGGCATCACTGACACTTTCATCCTCAGAGCGCACGGCCAACTTCATTGCGACATCTCGCTGACCATCTATTCCTAATGACAAGCGCACCAGGACCTTCACGTTCCCAATATATACACCAGACAATAAGCAGCTGTGGGACCTGGAATTGCTTGGGACCACTTCTGTTCCCTAAAGACAAAAAAACACTCTTTTTCACTTCACAGGACAAAATTAGATCATAAGAGAGTACATCTAACAACAGAATGAAAAAGATGGTGATGGCCACTGCACTGAATTGGAGAATCCTTGGAGTCATTCCACCTCTCAATGTCATTGTTTCCTTGTCAGTCTCGAGTCTTTTATTTATCAAACTTTAACAACATTTAGCTCGAGGTTTGTCTAAAGAACACCCTCTAATATAGAAAGGGTAGATTTTGACCAAAAAATATATATATAGAAAGGGTAGATCCAATATGACCAGCATAATTTCCATCACTATAAGAAAACCATAAGTTCATTCACTTATTCCACAGACTTCAGGGCAAATGAACACGTAGAAAGAGCTTAGAATATATCTGTCTTTATCATGCCTCAGACCTTTATAGGTTAATTTGTTCAAAGGCAAAGCATACTGATGCGAATTTGTTCATTTGCATCTTTATTGATTGGGTCACTAAAGTTTCAGTGGAAAGGATTACTATGTCAGAAAGCGCAGGCATTTATTGATACAATAGATAGGTTCACAGCACCAATTTTCTGGCAAATATGTTCTTAAACCAACATCGAGCTGCAAAAATAAAGTACTTCCAACAAAAGATTACCTCACAGGGTTGCATGCCAAGAAGGTCGATGACTGCATTCACAGCTTCGGCCAAGCTCTCCCTAGGGCCAAGGCCATATTCATCAACCCGCTCAAAATCTGCGCCCATGACTTCCCATGCATTTCTGAAATTAGATACTCCAACTTTCAGCATGTAATCTGCTGCAACAACCTCAAGGTCCTCAAGCTGATATTCATCTTCAACGCCATCTTCCTCTGCTTCGCCAGTGGATGGATCAACCTGGTAGGGAGGTAAAATATGAAACAACAAAGTGATTCAAAACTCAAGGAATAAAATTGGTCTGTTAATTGCATTCTCTCCTCCATGAAAGTTGATTATGAGATTTTACCCAAAAATGTTAGTAATAGTATTAAATCTTACGGCCTTTTTAATTACAAGTTGTCAGTAGAGAATGGGCACTCAATCCCACAGCAGAATGTGACGATAGAGTAGCACATGTGTTTCTACCATACCAAATGTTTTCACATGTTGAGGCAATTAGCAAGAGGATTTCATATCATCTACAATATCTGACAATGACAACAGATTATATTAGACCAAACCAGTTACTGAAAGACAAGCCGTTATTTTAACAATCTTTAGTTATACCACATTAAACATAATATTGAGGACGGCAAGTCATTCTTCTCTAAACTATAAGCTGGAGAAGAATAAGGGGATAATATAAGTAAAGCCGAATCATACCTCTTTAACTATGAACTTCAAATTATTGGAGAATTTTCCAACTGCAGGCACACCGTCAGGCTTTTCAAATGCCACAAAGGTCTGTCCAGGTGAATTATAAGGAAGAGATCGTAGAGGTTTGGATGCAACTTCAGAAAACTCCTCTGCATCTGAGGAATCCACGATAACAGCAACCTAGAAGCAAATTCAGAAACTATAATTGCAGTCTCAGGCAATTTGTCCAAGCAATATATGGCAGTTTTGAAGAAAACATTACATTTTCCAATAACACCTCCGGAATTGTATTGTTGCAGTTGTACTGAAACACGACATGGCTATCAAAAATGTGTTTCACAACATTAACTGCATATTCTGTTCCTGCTTCAGTCAACTCAACTGGAGCAGATGACTGCAAGAAAAGAAAACCTTTTAAGTAAATCTCTACATCTATCAAAAAAAAAAATCTCTACTAACAAAAGATGGGCATAAGCATTATTGAGATAAAAATATAACTAGGGAACCTTAAAAAGCTTCCCAAAGCTGGAAAACTCAGCAATTGAAGAAAGAAGTCTCTCATAAGCATCAGTAGTTGTTGCAGGGCCACTAGGAGGAGCAGCCAGACCAGCAGTAGGCTTCTTTCCAGGGGCTTTTTTCTCTGCAAGTGGCTGAGACTTGATCTCCTTAGGCACAGAGTTTATGTCAAAGGACTCATCTGAAGGCTCCTATATTAAAAATGGACATGTAAGTTCAAAAAGTAAAGGTCTTCAGACAAGGAGTGAGGGGGGAGATAAAACTGACATAGTTTTTCAGACTTGTCTCCAAGTTGACCAGGGGAACTTCCAGTGACCCAAAGAGAAACTCATTCGTGATTGCACTAGTCTCAACTTCTGAACCATCACCCCCAAGTGTGTTCAGGTAAAGAGTTGCCCTGTCACGAACCTGCAAGCGTGCATAAACTAAGTCAAGGCAAGACATGAAGGCTCCTATAAAAGGAAAAAAAAAAAAAAATCCAAATTGCACAACAAGCAAAATAAGCAAAGCTAAACACATATAACATGATGCATGCCCAGACAACTAACCTCATCATCACTATCAAAGAGACAGCGCCGTAGAAGAACAAAGATACGGGGCTGCAAGGAAGTTGTCAGGGATTAATCTAGCATTGATCAGATCGGAAAGAACTGCTGAATTGTGAATATAACATTTGCTAAATAGCAGAAGAAAAAAGAAACTTGGTGCACCTTCAATGATTCAACCATGGCACCAAACTTTGCCAGGGTGCTTACAGCACTAGCCCGAACAGTAGCATTCTCAAGATGTACCCGATTGTATATGTACCGTATGTACTTACTAGGATCTGAGGTTTTCGGCCCTTCAATTCCCAGAAAATGGAGAATCTACCAATTAAAATGTAAACACATGTATAAGTTGATTTTTAACAAAAAGGGGAACTCTTTAAACATAATGGTAACTCAAACACCCACCTGTGTCGACAGATAAGTAAATTCACAATCTTCAATAAACTCACAGAGATGAAGCAACCCACTCTCTTTTGCTTCAGGTATATCCCTAATGAGGATCACAATGGAATCTATAATTGCCTTTTTATACTCGAATCCACCTTCTTCCCTAAGAATGTTGCTAAGGAAGTTCATCCTGAAGAAAACCAAAATAACGTTATCACAGGTTAATCCAAATCCATGTATCAGTTACTTTAGAGAATAACCACATGATAAGATATATTTGGTGTACTGAAAAGGAAAATAGGAGGCCAACTCACAGGGATCTGTATTTCAGAGGAAACTTCAAACATAATGACCTTATGGCTTCCACCACTACAATTTTGAACTCATCAGCAATGTCTGACATAAAATTGGTAATCTGCTTCATCAGACGATCAACACTTAATTCATTTCCTGTCTTCAGGAGAGTGGTGATGGCAAGGGTGGCAATGCTTCTGTTCTGGTCAGAAATAAGACTCTCCATATCTATATTGCAATTAGTGACAGCCATTGGATGTGTCATCGCAACCTGTTAAAGAATATTCATGGAAATTTACTTGGAATAGAACTGCAACTGCAGGAATGTTAATGAAAAATATTGGTTGTCCTGCAACCAAACTCTTTTTTGAGGCCATGGGGAATCCTTGGCCTAGTTAAATTTTGAAAAAAGAATTCAACTATATCCAACACCACAAACAAGATGCAAACTATGTGGAAATCTAAACTTGAAAGGTCTTATTCCAACTTCCATGACAGTACCAAGAGAAGAGCTCCTCATTCCACCACAAATTAAAGGTCTAATACCAAAACTGGTAGCTGTTCTAAACATCCTTTCAGAGCCTGGGCACAACTCAATTCTGGACAAAAGTCCGCATACACATCTTCTGAAAATTTCCATCTTACAATTAGTGGGGCAATAAATAGGGTACTCAATCTACAACCAGCTAATTTCTTTCTGTCCTCCTGGGTCTACAAATGAGGTACAAAGACTGAAACCAGTTGCTCTATTTCTTCAAATATATGGGTGCCTGTGCATCTATGCTACATACGTATGCATACACAAATAACTAATGAAGAAGGAAAAAAGTAACAATATATGCAGACTGAAGGTGAAGAGGACGAAACTGCTCACACCCATTTGGATGATATATGGATATTTACATCGATTAGTCTTCTCCACACAAAAAAGGTTTCAAAAAAGTATTGACAGCTTATCTAGGGAGGAGTAGGGTGGCAGGTACTAACCTTATTCAGAGTGCGGACGGCTGCAAATCTCAGCACTGGTTTGGAAGAACTCAAAAAGAGCTGGAGAACAGTTATTGCTGGAGTCAATTCCCTGCTTGTCACTCCATTAAGCTCGGTGATAGCTCTTGCAGCCTCAAGAATCACCATTTCAGCCTTGTGCCGCAGACAGCTTTCCAAATAATCAAAAAATGGTCTTTCACCAGTTTGCAAATTACTGGTTGACTCATGGATAACCTGCATATGTTGTTTAATGAAATGATAATGTCATGCAAATTAGTTATGTCATATTGAAAAGGACTTCTTCCAGCTAAGTAGCTACAAGTACCTGACTTGTGTAACGTATTAAAAGGCACTGGGCCAAAGGTGATCGAACAGACCCCCTTGTCAAGCTTGTTACAAGCTTGCTCACAGCAAGTCTATCATTTTGCCGAATCTGCATGTTTTGAATAGGATGTGATGTCAGCACCTTTAAGCTAATAAGTAATCCATATACAAAAAAGAACAGTCTCGTTATTGTGTGGCATTGTATACATTAGAGTATAATCAGAGGCTCTTTTCTTTCTTCATGGCCAGAAAGGATTGCCTCTTTCCACAGCAAAAAGGGAAAAAATAGCATGATACAAGACAGTATGTCCAGCAGCTCAAAGCAACACGCTCAATTATGACCAGTCAATGCAGAGGACAAATTCAGGTTTGTTTTTAGAGAAGGGAAGGAAATCAATAGAAAAGAAAGGCGATATGTCATGAAACAACATGAATCAGCCAATTCACAATATAGACCGAACTCTTAAATTTAAGTTGTTCTAGGTATTAAAGAAAGGGAAGGCTAAGTATTTACATTTAACCCACCGTGATAAAAGAGGAAATATAAAATATCTGTGTACTTCTTGTCTTTTGTCAAAATCAAGTGCCGCTAATACTTTGCTTGATTATGACCAACTAAGGATAAATTATGTCTATCTTAGATTGCAGATCATTGACAGCAGGGAAAGCAGGTATGACTGTGTCAAGGATCTCTCTCTCTCTCTCTCTCTCTCGACTTTTCATCATCTAAAAGTGATAGATTTCCTCCTAGGACGCTATGTATGAGCTTGTACTAGTTCAGAACAATAACAGGAAAGAACCATTTCACAAGCAATTCCTTAAGGTAAAAGAAACAGAGGACACAGAAATAACAGTTACAAACACTCCAGAATCCACTAGCTAATTTCTATTTTGGAAAACGAGACAACTTCTCTTCCTGAATGCAAATTCCAGAAACTAAAAGTTCATCTTATTCATAAAAGCGCAGATTTTTTTACAGAGGTAAACAGAAGGATCTCTTCACGTTTAGCCTTAGTTAGTAAATCATATTACTGCCATGGAATTAGCCTTCCACTCAGGACGGGCAGTCAGATGTCCATAGACATGAAATGTACAAAATGCAATCGAGTCTAAAATTGTATATGGAAAGGTAAATAGCAATGCAGCTGAAATAATACTGGGATCTAAGACTGCAGTATTTCCAAAAATTGTACTTAAATTGCGAAAGTGAGTCCCAATCATCTAGATGAACAACACTTTAACTAACCTGATGGAGTACAGCGAGTGCATGAAACTGTACAAGGGCTGCTCTTGATTGCACAGCTTCCTGAACCTCATTGCTCCACCTTTTTACAATCTCTGGGTTTGTCTGTAAACATGAGACATATATAAAGAGGCAGATTTTGACATAAAGAAGGAACTAAAGACCATCAGCAGAAAGCATTTAAATGAACCTGAAGTAAATGGATCCCACTAACTAAGGCTGCACTAGCAACCACTGGGTTCTTGTCAACAATAGCTTGTTTCAAGTAGCGTTCAATTTGGGTGAGCAGGGTTCCATCTGTGATCCGACATAAAACTCGAATTGCATTGGCACGGTACATGTCAGTCTTGCTATTCATATCCTTCATTAGGGAGCTTGTCACAATAATCACCTAGCAAAGCAAAGAAAATTTACCAAGTGAGAATTTGCAAAATAAAACCCAGGCTCATTCATCTAAAATAATACGGGATCAAATTATTCCAGTACAGCATACAACCTCATCTGCACAAGGAGAGAGCTCTTTTATTATCAAATAAACCATTCTCCTTAATCCTATATCTCTGGATTGGAAAAGTTTTGTCACAGCAAAGAAGACTTCTGTTGCTTCTGTCTGCACCATTGAATGGAGATCCAGTCACATATTGAACTCAAAAGGAGACACATTTAGTCAAATTCTCCGTGATCTTGTGCATAAAGGCCAATGAAGTATAAGGGTGATTTGGAACATTTAAAAGAAATTGACCTTCGTGAATGTCTCCCCCTGATTCAACAGATAGAGTAGCTTTGTGATGACCTGCGATCGCGTGAACAGACACCAGAAAAATCAGTCACCAATGAAAGAACTCAGCACAAAATGTAGGTTCGAAATTGAATAACACAAAGCAAGACCTGAGAGCATCGCCTAGGATCAAGCTGAGGGTCGTTGAAAACTCTAGCTTCCTGAAGAACCGCCCCCTTCTCGATCCCAAGAAAAGGAGAGTATTCGGCTGCATCGCATTCGAATCGCAAAATCAGGCAAAATAAAAGACCCACATATGGGAGGTCTATCCCATCAAAATTCACACAAAAAAGAACCGGAAGTCCGCAACAGTGACAGTGAAAGGAGACAACCCAGATCACATCCATCGAGACCGAGCAGATTCAACGCAATTCAACATCCCCATTGCTCGTTGGAGCTACATTCACAATTACCTCCACCGACAATGCGAAACAACACAGGAATCCACCCGGATCGAGCGAGCGCGAAACCGAAACCGAGTCGAGAAAACAACCACAGCCCATCATCCAATCAGACCTCTACCCGGACTTAAAACGACGGATCTAGGAACTCGCGACTCGCATCGGCATCTCGCGAACAGATAAACAAGCAGAAACCGGCGAATCCGATGAGAAGGAGAAAAGAGAGAGGGAACGAGAGCATGCCGGAGGCTCACCTTCTTCGTCATCGTCGTCCTTCTTCATGAACGGCTGAGCCATGGGAGGGGGCGGGGCGAGAGCGAACGCACGGAGATCGCAATGCAATGCAGGGCGCGGGCGCTGAATCTCGCTCGGCGCACTTGGTATGGAGAAGGCAAAAAACTGGAAAAAACTGTGAACTGCCAGGGAGGACTCGGGATCTGGTTTTTACTTTGGGACGGAGGAGCGGAAAGTAATTTGCAATCTAGTCATACATTGTATATAAATTTCAAATAAGTCCTTGAAAAGGGACTTAGTCTCAAAAGAAAAGCATGGAGTGGCCAACTTAGGATCCATCTGAAAATATTTTTGTTTATGAAAATAATTTTTTTTTCAAAATAGGTTTTTACTATTTGTATTCCCCAAAAAGAACATATTTGATAACTATACAAAATTTTTATTTTCAAAATAAAAAAATAAGAATGCATTTCGTATGGCCATAATTTTTTTTTGTGACGTAAATTTTATTTTAATTTTTTAATACTTTTTTGATATTGTTCTTTTTTTCCTCTTTTCTCTTTTTTGAAGGTAGCAGTGGTTGGCGATTGGCAGGAGGTGGCGGTGACCAGTTAGAAGAGGAAGATGAAGAAAAGGAAAAAAGAAAAAGAAAGAAAATGACTTATTTCAGATATTATTTTTCTAGAACAAGATATAACTTTTTTTACTTCTTCTTTCTATTCTAAATCTATTACATAGCCATTTTTCTATTCTTAAAAATAGAAAAATTAACTAACATTATCAAATGGATTTTTATTCTTTTTACATTCCAAAGAAAAGATACAAAATTAGAAAATTAGAAAATTAGAAAGTTACCGAATGGAATCTTGCCAATTTTTCTATTTTTCTGTTCTTTTGTTCCTTGGAATAGAAAAATAACAGAAATCCATTTGGTAATGCAAATTGATTTTTCTATTCTCGGGAATTGAAAGTTGTTCCTGAGAATAGAAATGAGAAGTAGAAAAAAATAGCTTCTTATTTCTGGGAACAATTTTTAGAAACAATTTCTTAGAGACTACTCACCACTTATAGCATGCTACCACCTGCCCATCGTTACCTATTGCCTACCGCTGCCACCACCGGTCGCCCACCGGCGGCGCCGATCTGGCTGCCCCCACCCGCCCCCACCCGCTCACCATCGATTGATTGCTGATCGTCGCCACCTGTTGCCGGCCGTCGGTCGCTAGCCGTCGGCGTCGATCTGGCCGCCCCCACCTGCTCACCATCGGCTGACTGCCGATCGCGGCTATCGGTCGCTAGTCGCTGACGCCGATCTGGCTGCCCCCACTTGCTCACCACCGGCTGACTGTCGATAGCTGCCACCTGTTGCCGGTCACCCCCACCCTCTCGCCACCACTGGCCGATCGCCAGTCGCCAGCCTCTCGCAATCGTCCTTGGCCTAGTGATTGGTGGGTGGCGGGGGTCAACGATCGGTGACCGGCGATAGTGGGTGGCGGTGGCGGCGAAGGTAGCGGCCAATGGGTGGGGGCTGCTAGTGACCGGCGACCAACGTTCAGTGGCCGCTAGCCGCTGCCCATCGCTGGGCGGCCGTCGGTCGCCGGTCACTAGCGGCCCACCCACCGGCCATCGGTCACCGGCCGCCGCCCGCACCCAGCTGTTGCCGGTCGCCACCCCCGCTTGTCGGTCTCCGCCGCTATTGGGGAAGAAAGAAAGAAATTTTTTTTATCGATATTCTTTTTTTATTCCGAGAATGAGAAATTTTTGTAGTTACTAAATGCTCCATTTTACTTAGAAATTGTTGCAGGGAGTAGAAATAGAAAATAACTATTTTTTAAAAGAAACTGTTCCCAGGAGTAGAAATGTTACCAAACGCACCCTTAGTCTCAAATAACACTCTAAGCTCATTGATTGATCAAATGATCACTAGCTAGCTTGTTCCGGAGGCTATAGTAGGGTCAATTTTATCGAAAAGAAAAATAAATTTGCTTTGACCCAATTTGAAGAAGCTCAAATGAATTCCCAAATTGAAGAAGTTAGGGTTCTTTAGATCGAAATTTCCCTCTGAAAAAATGGCTCGCACCTCATGTAGTTTCTCGTCGCATAAGCCTCCTGAATTGAAGAATTTGGCAAAAGGTATAGATACATCTTGGAATACCACATCGATGGCAACCAAGGCGGTAATGGTGGGAGGGATTTTTTTTTTCATTTTTATTTTATGTAGTGTTGCTTTGGCTTGTTTAGTTGGATTTGTGGGTGCATTTAGTTTCCTTTTTTGTGAATCAATGCATGTGAGTTGCATTTTCATATCTAATTCGCATTTTCTAATTGGATTTGCTATTGTCGTAATTCATATGCGTAACATTCGAAATGTTCGTACTTATTATTATATGACATTTGAAGATTCCCATACATGATAATAATACCTAGATTATTAAGTTAAGTATTATTTGTTTTAGAATTCGGATTGTTATGTAGAAATTTTAGCCAAATCGCAAATTTCGTGAGACACGGCGGATAATTTTTTCGTAAATGTAAATTGTCCTGAGTTCAATGTGTGAGTTGGAATATGAATACGTTAATATTAGGGCAATATTAATTAAATTATAGCTGTCTTAGTAGTTAATGGATGATATTAATGTAAGTTTTAGTTAATTAATAATAAAATGGATCTATTTATGCTAACACGCATCCTCTTCTGTTGAAAGAAGAGGATGCGTTTCTTGCAATATTTACTGACCAAAATTTTCTTGCAAATTAAAATTTGTAAGTGCCATCTGTTATTGTGATATCCCATGTTTAGCCAAGTGTCCTCTCAAGAGGAAGTATTAGAACTAAAAAATGACGCCTAAGGTTTTTTTTGTTAATGTTTCTATTTTTCAAAATTTCTATTCTTTTTTATTTGGAATACAAAAAAGAATAGAAATTTATTTGGTAAAATTAGCCATTTTTTTTTATTCCTCAGAATAGAAAAGTAGCCAAGGAATGGATTTGGAATGGAAACAAAAAGTAAAAAAAGTTAATTTTTATTCTCAAGAACAGTTTGTTTATAAGTTATTTTCTTTCTTTTATATTATTCTTTTTCTTCTTTTCCTCTTATAATCGATTGTCATTGCCACTACTGCCGCTGACTGCTGGTCATTGCGGCCATCGTTGCTGCCGCTTGCCATCACCGCCCACCTAGAAGAGAAAGAAAAGAGACAAAAAAATTATTAAAAAATTAAAAGAAATTTCACTTCACTAAAAAAATTCGTGAATCGTATTAAATACTTTCTTACTTGAATGATCAATTATTTTGTATTTTGATGAGGATATTGTACGTCACAAGTGAAATATCTCATTTTCATGTTGACGCAAGGCATTGCCCCGGACCTTGCCTAGTTGACATAGATTGTGGAGTTCTGAGATTGCATCCATTAGCTTTTATTGCTTTCTTCTAAGCTCAGAAATCTACTTAGAATGGCTTGTCGAGCTTGAATTGTATCATTAGACTTTTGAACTTTTATAAGATTTTAGATTAATTCAGAGGTGATGATTGTTGGGAGTCCATCTCACACTTGCTTGTTCTCTAGTTAAGCGAATTTGTCTCGACTCGTTACTAGGAGAAAAGTTTGTCGGATAATGCTTGCTTTAGTCGGCAGATTGCATGATTTCATCGATCCAATCAAATGCTTTAGCCATGTTGTCACTCCCCGACCCTCGGGTACTCGATAACCCCTATTCTCTTGTGTGACGTCCCAAAATGCCTCGAGGACCCTTTCTTTTTATCCTTCGATTAAACACGTGCAGAAATTGCTCACAATTACCTAGTCAATTACAACAGCAAGGGTAGTAGGAAAACTCAACCAAAAACACATTTAAAAGCAAAAGTGTCACTTTATTTATTTGTTAATTAACCCTAGGAAGTTTACATGTACAAACCCTTACAAAAGCCATCTTCCTATCGGGCCAACAAAACCAATAGGGCTAGGTTTAATCTACTTCCTTCAAACATGGCCACGAACTGCAACACGTGTCGACTCTTCATACTATGGACTTGAAAATGGTTAAATAATAAAGGGTGAGATAAAATCTTGTGAGTTAATGACATAAGCCTCAACTAGGCAATCTACTTGTCTTGGGTGCATCCTAGACATGCAGCCTTTTTATCGATGGCAGATTAATAGAAAAGTGACCCTCGCTTTGCATTAACTATAAATATGAAGAGGCCTTAACCCTTATAGTCATTAATAGTTAATGAGTGCATCCACAGGCATTCTTACCTCGTTTTGGCACACACAACCCGCATGATATAGTTTATCACATGCCCATCTTGATGCAACAAAAATAACATATAATCAAAACACATCTTAAACTTTCCCATGTGTAATGTAGTCATGTGTGTTTCAATTATTAAGACCCCCTTAGGGTCACTGTCACACAAAAGGTAGTAGTCTACCAATATATTTAGGATTTAATCATGGCCATGAATGGCACTCCTGTAATTAGACGAAGGTTTAATCACAACCACGAATGGCATTCCCGTAATTAGATAGGGGTTTAATCATGGCCACATAGGGCACTCTCATAATTAGACGGGGGTAATGGATTCTCACTATGTGATCACGCAAGCACCTCAATCACTTATGCTCATTTCATTATCCTTTCACTTTAGCCAATGTAGACATTATTCGTACTTGCATATAACAATTTATCGCAGACTTCACGCACACAATGCAATAATATTCCACATGTGGTCAAACGAACATGCCAAAATATCAACTTTCCAAACTTACCTTTTTCTCAGATTTTCTTATCCTAGCTCACAGGCCAACAGAGCATTTCCAATTAGGGTCTCATGAACTAAATCCATAAAATACTCCTTAAAGAACACCTTTTGTTCATTTGTAGGAAAATCATTTTTAATAGCGAACAAGTCTCATTCATCAAGGAAAGTTCATACATTCGGCATAAAATTACTTTTCATATGTAATATCCGCCTATTATTTTAACGTTATAAATAACGACCCACTATAATTAACACTATAATTAATTCACCTTCAAATAATTAATTACTAGTATTGCCTTAGAGAAATCAATTAACTATTATTCAAGAATAATTCATCAATTATTGACTGAAAATAATTAATTATTATCCGAAATAATTAATTATTTATCTCCCCAAAATATTCCTTTACTCAAAAATAATTATTTAATTATTCCCAATAATAATTATCATAATTAATTCTGAAAATAATTAATAATGATTATTTATTAAAAATAAATAATTGTTAATATTTAATAAGAAGAATTAATTATAATTAATTATTATCCAAAAATAAGTAATCATAATTAATTATCACTAAACATGATTAACTTTAATTAATCCTCACTAACCTAGGTTAATTAAGATAATTAACCTTAACCCATGATTAATAGTATGGTTTAACATTAAACAAGATTATTCAAATAATTTAATACCAATCGGGATTACCTATAATTAAACAACCACAAATCAAGGTTAATTATAATTAATCATTCACTAATCGCAATTAGCACAAAACAAAATTAACTTGTGCTAAAGCAAGCCTAACCAAGATTAATCCTAACTAATCCATCCCTAATAGAGTTTAAAACCCTAATCAAGGATTAAATAATTAACTCACCCGATGATGATTTTGACAACACAAGTGCGACGGTGGTGGCGCAGGCGATGCTTGGCTATGTCTGAAACGGCAAAACAAGTGGCAACGAAAAATGGGTCTTGCGAGGTGGGGTGGTTCCGGTTTGGTGAGAAAGGAGGGACGGCAGTGGGTGACTTGGCAAGGGCTTGGCGGAAAGATGGTTGGGCTTGGGGCAGTGGGCGGCGTACGGTGGTCCAATGACCACAACAAGTGGTGGCCATAAAGAGCACAAGGGGAGATGTGGAAAAAATAAAATAAAAGAGAACAAGTGAGAGGAAGTGGGCGGACGTAGGGCGATGACCGTGGGGGGAAGAGAGAGGGGAAAATGTGGGGGAGGGGAAATGAGGGAGGAGAGAGAGAGAAAAAAATAAAGAACAATAAAATAAAATAAGGAAAACTTCCCCTTCAATATTCCTCCAAGCTTTCTCAACAAGTCAAGACTTTCTAGAAGGGTATTTTGGTCTTTTTACCCTTGAAACACAAATTTTTCAAATATTCGGCTCTAATTCTCAACCCGTTAATCTATTTTCGGCAATTTTCGAGCTCACCAATGAATTTGAGAATTAACGAGGCATTGCCCAACGTTTTAATCTTGACGTTTTTGAATGTTCAATACCCGAAATCAGATTGAATTTAGTGGTTAAAGTTGATTAATCATGACTTTAATACTACCTAACTGTCAGGCGGCGTTTAGGGATTTTCACTCATTAGACCCATGATTGATAGCTTTTCAATCCACGTTTGTGTCTTTTCAAATCAGGGCAATATTCAATTGTCATGCAATCATGAGGGGTTGATTGTTTATCTTGAGTGCAAAGCCAAAAAGAAATCGGTTTAACGTTGTTTACAATTAGTATCCAAGTTGTGTGGAATCACTTGCAATCTAACCTCATACCTTTGCCGAATCAATTTATTTTCTTTTGCTAATTGACTTACAACAGTGTAGTATTGTCCCTCCTTGATCTTTATGATCGAGCAGTCTATTCTTGATTGAATTCACTAGTCATATGTGTATTGATCCTTAATTGTATTAGTTAGTTAACTTATGAGTGGCTAGCTTAGAGCAAATGTAATTAATAGCACATTGATAAAATAATCAGTTCATATGTCCTAAAATGGGTCGAAATTCAGGACGTCATAACTCTTCTCTCCTTAAAGAAATTTTGAGGATGAAATTTGCAGAACTATCTGCACCTTTAAATAGATGAGAGTATTAATGCCTCATTATATCCTCACTTTCCCAAGTCATTCCCTTCTGCACTGTAATGCTATCGCTAGATCCTTTCCAAATCATTTCTCAACTATTTTTTATTCCAAAAAGCTAAGCATTTGCCCATTTTTCGCAAAAATAAAAGTTGCAAAAATTTTGTTTATTTATGTACAAAGCAAATTGCCATTTCTAGGATTTGAACCCTCGATCGAATCTTGGCACTTCTGTTCCTAGTACCACTCAAATAAAGGCGCCGGTGGTGTCATAATTGCATTCCCTTTTTATTTAAGGCCAAAATCCTTATCCATTCTAAACCTTGAAAGGTTCGATATATCTATGGCTCGGCTTTCCTTTCTTACCAAATTGGGATGTCCATATCATAGGCGACATCTAAGGAAACACGATTCCCTACTTGGAATTTTAAAGGCCTTAGTCCTTTATTCGCACCACCTTATAAGTGGCTTTGCCCTGTCCTTAGCCTATCCCTAACAATCTTAATTGCATCCATTAGCTGCTAGACAATCTTTGAACTAGTGATCCCCTTTTTCCTGATCTCGTTCCAATAAACTAGAATTCCACAAACTTGACCATACTTTTGCTACACCATTCGGATGAAAATTTTATCCCAAAAGCACTCTCTTCTTGTTCAGTGCATAGTTCAGTTCACTCATGCCTCTTTCGACATCCTAGAAGCCTACCAGGAGTCGTTCCTTTTTCAAGCCCTTTAGCCTCGGCGACCACTCCCCACCCTCATTGGATCAGTCTTTACAGGCATCCTTGAATTGCACCTCTACTAGCAAAAGTCCCATTTTGACATAAATTAACTTATAGAGGTATTATCCGCTTTGGTCCGCCCATATCGAGCCTCACAATTTTAGCCTCGTCTAAGTACCTCATAGTGCAAAAGCTTTCTCCAGTTTGTCACCATCAATACTTGCAATTTGATCCATCGAATTTCTATCAGATTGCAATATGAATTTCACAAGTCCTCAATTCACCTAAACCATTTGAATATTAGTGCAAATCAATTGTCACTTATCGCACTAAAAGCTTTTGGGTACTTCTATAAGTCTTTACTAATACCTCGAGAAGGAGCCATTGACAAAGCTATTTCACCACTTGTCCATTTGGCATCATAGGATAATTAACTCTTAATTCATCAAGGACAAAAATCTATGTCCTCAAATCCCAATATGAATTGTCTCTCCAACAAATCCACCATACTTACAATGCTGCATTTTCACTTGTTGGCATGTTAAGCACTTAGCTATATACTTGGCAATGTCCAATTTCATGCCATTCCACCAGTAGTACTACCACAAACTTTAGTTCATTTTTGTGTTGCTTGGGTGGATATTATAACTGTTACAATGAGCTTGCGACAAGATTTCTTCCTTAAGCTCGATATCATTGAGCACGCACAATCATCTACGAAATTTCAAGATTCCATCCTTGGATGCTTGAAAGTTAGGTTTCCTCTTAGTTGCATCTAACTGCAGAATCCTGTGGATTGTAGAGTCCATAGACTTTATTGCCTCAATCCCGGTTTGCATTTCGGGTTCAATTTTGCAAAAAGCCATAAGAATTGAAAGGTGGCTTACCTCAAGCTTGAAATTGGACTCTCAAACTTCTTTGAGAATGATCCATTCTTGAACCATCATTTGCGCAATCGATGACTTTCGACTAAACGCATCTGCTACATTATTAGCCTTTCTAGGATGGTATAAAACATCGCAGTTATAATCCTCTAGAAGTTTCATCCATCAACACTGCCTCATGTTCAATTCCTTATGAGAGAATAGGTACTTCAGACTATGATGGTCCATATAAATTTGGAACCTTTCTCTACATGAGTAGGGCCTCCAAATCTTTAGCACAAAAATGATTGCTACTAATTCCAAATGATGTGTCGGATAATTCAACTCGTGAGGTCTTAAATGTTTGGACGCGTATGCAACTACCTTCCATGTTGCACCAAAATGCAGTCCAATTCTATATATGATGCATGGCTATAAATTTTATGTCTTCCAAAACCAAACGGTATTGTTAAAACTAGTGTGGTAGTCAGCTTATACTTAAGTTCTTGAAAACTACGCTCGCACTTATTTGTCCATTCAACTTTTACGTCCTTCTTTAGTAGTCGTGTTAGTGTCGTAATTATCGTAGGAACCGTGCCATGAATTGTCTATAATAACTCGCCCGACTTAGAAAACTCTGAACCGCACTACTGTAAATTCGTAGTGGTTGTATCCCGTGCGAAATGTTGTCTTCGGAACGTTCTCCTTTCTAATTCTCAATTAACGTGTTAACCATGAGCATCAAATAACTTTGATAACCCTCATTCAATAACCAGGTCACTCAAGTGACAGAATTAGAGGGATCGAAGGTACTCCTTGATTTCCAATAAACTCATAGCTAATCCCAGCTAATGGTTAAACTAGACTTTTTTTCCGTAACAGTTCATTATAGCTTGTTGCTTAATGAGCCAATTCATTCCAATGATGATATTAAAGTCATACATTACTAAAACAATCAAGTCTATCACTTTCTCTCGACCGCCAATACTTCTTACTAGCAGAATGTCCTACTGTAGATAATAATTTATCCTTTAACAAGGTCAAAATGTTGAGAACCGCTTCCAATGGTTTTGGTCTTAACCTCACTAACTTATCATAAACATAATTAATGTTAGTAACGGCATACACTTATCCTTTAACTATGTTGGTAAAGGCATACACTTATCCTTACGCCAAAGGGCAATTGAGGTTGTTTTGCGGAGTGTTCCCAATCGGTTGTCCCACTTGCGACTATTGAGGTTTCCTCCTTGGTTGTTGGCAGGGACAATTCCTCACAATGTGGCCTTATTAGCTGCATTCAAAACATGCACTGCTCCTAGATGGACATGGGGTTGTTTTGTGTTTCCTTGCACATAATTGACATTCGCCATTTAAGTTAAATGCCAGTTTTCTTGTTGGGTAGGATGAGGTGTTTTCCTCTTGTCATTGATTTCTTCCTGAACTGATGATTATCCTGATAGGATGCAAACTGCAATCCAGATGTGGCTGCTTGTTCAGCTATGTTCTTTTCAATCAGCAAGGCCCTACAATACAGTTCATCATAATCTTTCAAGTTCAAAGGCACCAATTGATCCTTAATCTCCGGTTTCAACCCATCTTGAGATAAACTCAGCAAGTTAAAGTCCTAAGCCCCAGTTAGGAACTTCGCTTGCTTTGGGAGTTTAATATACAACCTAATCCATCAAATCAAGCAACACCACCTCAGAGAAAATGATAGCATAAGATAGTTTAATAAACATGTGCAATCACAAGCGACCTTACCTGGCCTTGGCACACGCAATCTGCAAAACTGTCATTTAAATCATCACGACATTAAGAGGCATGCGAATAATTAGAGCATTGTACACAGTTTTCTCATGTTTTACATCCACACATTCTCCAATTATTACGACCCCTCTTACTGGGCCACGGCACAACCTTATGGTTGGCAGTTCCTGGCCAAGCCAACTTCGTTCTCTTTATCTCGAGGCATGGCGACGTCAAGGGCTCACTCCCAAGACGGCATTCCCGAAGGAGCATAGGACCCGCCTACTACTGCAGCCCCGCAATTGACAGGGGCCCGGGACCCGCCCCCTACCGCAGTCCCACATAGAACCCCTCTTTGTCAGGCAACCGATCGAAGTTAGGCGACCAACTGGCCACGGAACAACCCCATAAGGATTGGCGGTCTTCCGGCAACGCCGGGCTCTCCTCTTAATGTGACCATGCAACACATCATCAAACAATCCATTCTTTTCTTTGCTTTGTCATGAATGCACATATAATTCATGCTTATGCAACATGCTAATATAGTTGACACACGTATACTGTCATGCAGTACAATCCAATCACTCGTGAAAATTACAACAAATCAAAATTCAATTCTAACCAATCAACAATCACGTACATTCCCTAATTCTTGGGAATAATCAACAATTTACACTTGAACAAGCCTTAATAATTAAGAACACAACAATTTGAAACCAAAATTTGCTTCTGTATGAATACTACCGTGAACAGTAATCGTGAACAATAATTATGAACAGTAAATTCGATCGAAATTAAATAAATAAATAAAAATAAATAAACTTAACCATGGTTAACAAATTAGCCTAACCATAGTTAAAATCAAACCTTGGTTACTTTAAAAACTAACCTTAGTTACTTTAATTAATTAACCTTAGTTACTTTATTACTAATTATAGTCAATTAACTAACCCTAGTCAGCCTTAATTAACTAGCCTAATTAATCAATCAACCTTAATTAATCACAAACACACAAATACACTAATTAACCCCTAAGCAAGAGTAACCCCTAAACAAGGATTAGGAAATTAACTTACTTGGGTCGGAAATCCGATGACACCGGCGCGTAGAGGGGGACGAGGGTTACGAGGGGTAAGCTTAGGGACGACAATGGACGACAAACAGTGGCCGAAATGGGCCAAAATAGCCCCCGGAACACTATTCACGCGGAAGGAGCTGCTAGATGGAAACGGCCAAAACGAGCGGCCGGCGACAACTAGGGATGGCTGGCGGTGTGTGGCTAGCTCCTTGACTTCCGTGGCTACACTTTGGGTGGTGGTGGCGACTCCGGCGATGGCGGCAAGGCTGGATTCCGGCAGGAAAACAGAAAACACTGCAAGAAAAGGAAGAGAAAGGAAGAGAAAAGAGAGAGGAAATGGGGTGGTGGTCCAGTGATGGTTGGGCGGCTCCTTGACGACGGCAAGGCAGCAAGGACGGTGGCTAATGGTGGCTGGTTTGGGGGAAACACAGCAGCACAAGCTGCTGTTCTTGAAGCAAAATAGAAAAGAGCAAAAGAGAAAGAGAGAAAGAAGGAAACATGGGAGAGTGGGGAGGAAGAGAGAGAAACGTGGGAGAGGAGAGGACGTGGGGAAGGGGCTACTAAAACTTGAGGAGAGAGAGAGAGAGAGAGAGAGAGAGAGAGAGAGAGAAAGCAAGAAGCCAAGTCCAAATTCCCTTCCAAAACCTCACTTCCCTTCATCAATTTCCTTGACTTTTCTTCCCTTTATCCTCCAACAATAAATGCCACTTCTAGAAGGGATAAAATGGTAAATTCCAAAAGTATAGTATACCTCACTATACGCGTATATGGACCAAGAATTTATATGAGCTAGAAGAAAAGCAGTTCGGGCTCAAATCAAAGGGAAACGGGCTAGAAAAAGCTAACGGGCTCAAAGGCTTGAAGTAGGGCTTCCTTGGGCCCACTTGGCTAACTTGGGTCCATGTGGCCGACCCCTCAAAGACGCAAGCCCATTGGGCCTCTGATTGATCCAATTTTTCGGCCGATTGAATCATTTTCCGATAATTCCCGGGATGATTTGAAATTCAGGATGTTACAACTCTTCCCCCCTTAACAAAATTTCGTCATCGAAATTTGCAGGACTTTCTGCATCCTTAAACCAATGGGGGTATTGATGCCTCATTGCATCCTCTTTTTCCCAAGTCATTCATTCTGCCTCATAATGCTGTCAAACACTTTCAGTGCTGCCAAATAACTTCCCGTGATGCAAAATCACCTCTGATCATGCCCAAACCATCTTTGATTCCAAAAGGCTAAGTACTTGTCCACTTTTGCAAAAATGAAAGTTGCAAAAAGTTGGTTCTTTTTTTTTTTCCACATGGCTACTACCACTTTCGGGATTCGAACTCCCATTTCGAACCAACAGCTTCATCCTCGCATACCACTCGGCTAAAAGCGCCGATGGTGCCCAAAATTGTTTCATTTATCTATTTAAGGCCAAAATCTTTATTCGCTCCAAACTTCGAAAGGTTTGATATGTCTAGGGCTCAGCTTTCCTTTCTTAACCAATCAAGATGTCCCTATCATAGCCGACACCTTAAGGAAAACATGATTCCCTACTTGAAATTCCAAAGGCCTTATTCCTTTACTCGCATCACCTTTTTAACGACTTTGCACTGTCCCTAATATCTTCACAACATCCATTAACTGCAAAACCATCTCTGAACCAGTGATCGTCCTTTCTCTGACCTTGTTCCAATAGACTGGAGTTCCACAAACTTGACCATATTTGTACTATACCACTCTGATAAAATCTTATCCCACATGCACTCTCTTTTTGCACAGTGCGTAGTTCAGTTCATTTCTGCCCCTTTCGACATTCTATAAGCCTGCCAGGAGTCGCTCCTTGCTTAGGCACTTTGGCCCCGGCGACCACTCCCCGCCCTCGTCGAACCAGTCATTACAGGCATCTTCGAACTACACTACTACTAGCAAAAGTCCCTTTTAGACATGCATCATCTCATAGAAGTATTATCCGCTTTGGCCTGTCCCATACCAAGCCTCACGGTTTTAACCTCGTCTGAGCACCTTAAAGTGCAAAACTTCCTCTAGCTCGTCAACCCATGAGCTTGTTTCCGCGAGGTCACTTATCAACACTTGAAATCTGATTCACCGAATTTCATCAAATCGCTGTCTGAATTCCACAAACCATCGATTTTTCTTTCAACATTCCTTTCACGTCCATTTAATAGCTAAACCAAAAATATCACCTCAATCACTTGAAAATTTGTGCAGGTCAAATGTCATTTATCGCACTAAAAGCTTTTGAGTACTTCTTCAAATCCTTTCTGATACCTCGAGAAGAAATCATCAATAATGCTACTTCACCATTTATCCACCTAGCATCAACAGATAATTAATTCTTAATCCATCGAAGACAAAAATCCATTCCTCAAATCCCTATCATATTTATCTCTAGAAATAATCCACCTTAAGTAAATTCATATCTTAATTGAATCTAAGACTTCCGAGCAATAAATCATCCACTGTAATTCTTATAAAAGATTATCACCATTTAATAGATCATCTCTTATGATCCCATACTTACAACTCCTCAAATCATCAAGATAAAACTTATCTGACTTCCATTAAATCCAATGACCTCAATTGTCGTGACGTGTAAGCAACCAATCTTCCTTGTTACCTTACCACGCAGTCAAATCCCTTATACGACCTCGCTTATAAATCTCGTATTCTCCAATACTAGACTGAATCCTCAAAACTGGTACGATAATTAGCTTATACTTAAGCTCTTAAAAATTTCACTTATTCATCATTCAAATTCTTACGTCCTTCATTGACCTTCGTATTAGAGGTGTAGCTATTGTTGAGAACCTTTCTATGAATTGTTTGTACTAACCTGTCCGACTTAGAAAACTTCGAACCTCTATCACTGTCATAAGTCTCGGCATATTCATGACTGCCTTGATCTTAGCGGATCCATAGAAATTCCTTCGTCCAAAATCATATGACCCACAAAACAACGCTAGTAAACCCAAACTCGCATGTACTAAACTTGGCACATTGTTTATGCTCTCGAATGGTCTATAGCACCACCCTCAAGTGCCGTTTGTGCTCCTCTAAATTCTTCAAATATTCCAATATATTGTTCATGAACACGATTACAATTGATCCAAATACGCCTTAATCACTCAATCCATCGAATCCATAAAAACAACTAGCGTATTAGTTAATCCAAACAACAGTACGGTAATCTCGTAGTGACCAAATCACACACGATATGTTGTCTTCGGCTTATCCTCCTTTTTAATTCTCAACTATTGATAGCCCATCCTTGGGTCTATCTTGGAACATATCGAAGCTCCTTGATAATGGCTACTTGCTCATGATTGTCCCTTGGTTAAACTGCCAATAATCGATGCAAAAGTGCAATAATCCATCATTGATTCTTCAACTAACAAATTAACCATAATCGTCCAACAACCTTAGCTACCTTCGTCCAATAAACGAGTTACTTCCAACGACGAATTTCAAAGGGATCGAGGGTCCTCCTTGATTCCAGTAAACCCAAAACTAACCCCACCTAATGGGTTAAACTAGATTACCTTCCAATAGCAATCAATTGTAACTCGATACTTAATAATCCCTTCCAACAATCACATCGAAATCGTACATTGCCAAAACAGTCCAATCAATCAATTCCTCGTGATTGCCAATGACCATCGTACAATCTGAACATGTAGTAGGATGTCCTACTATAACATTGCACGATCCTTTAACTGGGTCAACATGCTAAGAACCGCTTCCAACGGTTTCGGTCTTAACCCTCAATGACTTAACAAAGTATTCAATTATAAACAAATGCGTAATTCCAAAAACCAATTAATGCATAAGTAACATAATCACACTGAAAGTTGTACCAGGAGTCACAGTTTGCAAATCCTTTGCCTCCTTCCTGATAACTGCATACACTTATTCTTGTGCCAAAGGGTGAATGAAGTTGTTCTGCGGAGCATTGTCAGTTAGTTGTCTCACTTGCGACTGTTGAGGTTGCTTCTTTAATGGTTAATGAGACACTTTCTCACAACGTGACCTTGATAGTTGCACTCAAAAACACATCCTTTCTTAACAGAATACGTAATTGTCTCGTAATGTCATCCATAGAATCAACACTTGTCATCTAAGTTGTATACCAATTTTTCGCAATGCCATTCCTCCTATCATCAGCCTTTTCCCAAGCCGATGATTAACTCTATAAAATGCAACCACAATCCAGATGCAACTGCTCATTCTGCCACGTCCTTTTCAATTAGTCGGGCTCTCTTGTACCATCCATCATAGTCCTTTAGGTTCAGGGGTACCAACTGATCCTTAATTTCCAATTTCAGACTATCTTCGACCTTCTGACTTGGTCTACTAGATTTGTAATCATTCTCTATACATACTTCAAGAGCTCTGCGAACTCCTCCTCCTATTGCATGACCGACAAATGATTTTGATGAAGTTGTAAAAATTCAATTACCCTCTGCTCTCGTGTGCACTTAGAAAAGTATTCCTCGTTGAACGCTTCGACGAAGACACACCACTTGGGGACTGTACCTTTGGGCAAAACCCTTCCTTGTTACTTTCCACTACGTGCTAACGTTACCTTGCAATTGGCACTCTGCCAGGGTTATCTTATCTTCCTCTGAACATTCCAACAATGCGAACACTTACTCCAATTCCTTAATCCAGAGGGTTGCGACCTCAGGGTTACTTGCCCTAACAGACTTGGACGGCTCTAACACCAGGAACAGTTCAACCAACTTAAACACCGACTGATCGTCTATCCCCTTTCCAACCAATGGAACTTACAAAGCGAGACAATGCAACAACGGCGGCAATAGCAACAACATCTTGAATCTAAGTCCGCTACCCTATCTCAATACCTAAGGCTTCCAATGCCGGTAGGATTTCATCAAATCTAGGATCCCCTAGTGCTCTTCCTTTAGCACTAGCCCATCCTTCGACTACCTTCCTCAAGGGCTCACGAATCAGGATCGTTCGTCTAATAGAATTATCACAGAAACCTTATTTCCAACTCCACAAGGAATTAGAAATCAAGAACGACCCGCTTATAGCTAGATAATCAAATAAACAAACACAAGCACGGGATGTTTTCCTAACTAACTATCCCAAAACCCATCGCACCTTATCACTCCACCTATTGACCAGGCTCTGATACCAAAATCGACGGGGTTGTCACGCCCCGACCCTTGAGCACTCGACAACCCCTGTTCTCTCACGGTCATTTAGATGCGACGTCCTAGGACGTGTCGCCGACCATTATTTTTTATTATCTTGGGTTGCCGACCATTATTTTTTTTTATCTTGTAATTATACGCATGCGAAAGCGAATCACAAACCCCCAGTCAATTACAAAAGCAGGGATAGTAGGAAAACCCAACAAGAACACATTCAAAAGTACTGCTTTATTTATCTACTGATTAACCCTAGGAAGTTTACGAGTACCAGCCCTTACCATGGGTATCTTCCTAACAAACCAATGAAACCGACAAGCCAGGGTTAATCTACTCCCTTCAAAGACAACCATGAACCAAAACACACGTTGATTCTTCATCCTACGGACCTGAAAATGGTTAATCACGATGGGTTGAGATAAACTCAGCAAGTTAAAGTCCTAAGCCCCGGTTAGGAACTTCGGGAGTTTAACATACAACCTAATCCATCAAATCAAGCAACACCACCTCAAAGAAAATGACAACAGAAGACAGTTTAATAAACATGTGTAATCACAGGCAACCTTACCTAGCCTTGGCACATGTAACCTGTAGAACTGTCATTTAAATCATCATGACATTAAGAGGCATGCAAATAATCAGAGCATCATACACAGTTTTCTCATGTCTCACATCCACACATGCTTTGATTATTACAACCCCTCCTCCTGGGCCACGGCACAACCTTATGGTTGGCGGTTCCTAGCTAAGCTAGCTTCGTCCTCTTTACCTCGAGGCACGGCGACGTCAAGGGATCACTCCTAAGACGACATTCTCGAAGGAGTATAGGACCAGCCCACTACCGCAGCCTCGCAACTGACAGAGGCCCGAGACCCCCCTACTGCAATCCCACATAGAACCCCTCCCTGTCAGGCAACCAACTGGCCACGGCACAACCCCATAAGGATTGACGGTCTTTCGGTAACGCCGGACTCTCCTCTTAATGTGACCATGCACATCATCAAACAATCCGTTCTTTTCTTTGCTTTGTCGTGAATGCACATACAATTCATGCTCACGCAACATGCTATTGTAGTTGACACACGTATAATGTCATGCAGTACAATCCAATCACTCGTGAAAATTACAACAAACCGAAATTCAATTCTAACCAATCAACAATCACGTACATTCTCCAATTCTTAGGAATAATCAATAATTTACACTTGAACAAGCCTTAATAATCAAGAACACAACAATTTGAAACCAAAATTTGCTTCTATATGAACACTACCGTGAATAGTAATCATGAATAGTAATTATGAACAATAAATTCGTCTGTAATTAAATAAATAAATAAAAATAAATAAAATTAACCATGGTTAACAAATTAACCTATCCATAGTTAATTTAACCTAACCATGATTAAAATCTAGCCTTGGCTACTTTAAAAACTAACCTTAGTTACTTTAATTAATTAACCTTAGTTACTTTATTACTAACTATGGTCAATTAACTAACCCTAGTCAGCCTTAATTAACTAGCCTAATTAACCAATCAACCTTAATTAATCACAAACACACAAATACACTAATTAACCCCTAAACAAGGATTAGGAAATTAACTTACTTGGGTCGGAAATCCGGTGACACCGGCGTGTAGAGGAGGACGAGGGTTATGAGGGGTAAGCTCGGGGATGAAATCGGACGATAAACGGTGTCCGAAATGGGCCAAAACAGCCCCCGGAACACTGTTCACGTGAAAGGGAGCTACTAGGCGGAAATGGCCGAAACAAGTGGCCGGCGGCAACCAGGGGTGGCTGGCGGTGTGCGGCTAGCTCCCTGACTTCCGTGGCTACACTTTGGATGGTGGTCGCGGCTCCGGCGACGGCAGCAAGGCTGGATTCCGGCCGGAAAATAGAAAACACAGCAAGAAAAGGAAGAGAAAGGAAGAGAAAAGAGAGAGGAAAGGGGGTGGCGGTCCGGTGATGGTTGGGCGGCTCCTCGACAACGGCAAGGCAGCAAGGATGACGGCTAATGGTGGCTGGTTCGGGGGAAACACAGCAGCACAAGCTGCTGTTCTTGAAGCAAAACAGAAAAGAACAAAGGAGAAAGAGAGAAAGAAGGAAATGTGGGAGAGTGGGGAGGAAGAGAGAGAAACGTGGGGAAGGGGCTGCTAAAACTTGAGGAGAGAGAGAGAGAGAGAGAGAGAGAGAGCAAGAAGCCAAGTCCAAATTCTCTTCCAAAACCTCACTTCCCTTCATCAATTTCCTTGACTTTTCTTCCCTTTGTCTTCGAACAATAAATGCCACTTCTAGAAGGGATAAAATGGTAAATTCTAAGAGTATAGTATACCTCACTATACGCGTATACGGACCAAGAATTTATACGGGCTAGAAGAAAAGCAGTTCGGGCTCAAATCGAAGGGAAACGGGCTAGAAAAAGCTAACGGGCTCAAAGGCTTGAAGTAGGGCTTCCTTGGGCCCACTTGGCTAGCTTGGGTCCACATGGCCGACCCCTCAAAGACGCAAGGCCCATTGGGCCTCCGATCAGTCCAATTCCTCTTAGTTCCAATTTTTCGACCCATTGAATCATTTTCCGATAATTCCCGGGATGGGTCGAAATTCAAGATGTTACAACTTGCGTTATCTTGTAATTGGTACATGCCCAGGATTATCTTTTCTTCCTTCAAGCACTCTAGTAGTGCGAAGACTTTTTTCAATTCCTTTATCCAAAGAGTTGTTGTTTCAAGATCACCCACCCCAATGAACTTGGACGATTCTAGCTTCAGGAATTGTTTAACCAGTTAAACATTGACTGTCCACCATTCCCCTTTCTAACCATTGGAACTTTACTAGGTGACACGGCAACACCAACGGCAGCAACAATAGTTGTAACAACAACAGCTTAAGTCTGAGCTAGCTACGCGCTATCAATTCCTCAAGGCTTACAACGTCTACAGGACCCTATCTAGCCTAAGATCTCTTGGTCCAACCTCTAGTACCTACCTAACCATGAACTACCCATCCTCTAGGGCTCTCGGATCAGGATTGTTCATCTCACAGGATTCTCATAGACTTGCGTTCCAATTCCTTCAAGGAATTAGGAACTATGAACAACCCGCTTATAGCAAAATATCCTATAAGCAATCATAAGCATATGAAGTAAATGTCTTTTCTATCTTACTATCCCATAATCCATCGCATCTTATCACTCCAAGTATTTACTAGGCTTTGATACCAAAATCGACGGGGATGTCATGCCTTGACTCTCGAGCTTGCGACAACCCTTATTCACTTTGGTCAAATGAATGCAATGTCCTAGGATGCGTCACTGACCATTCTTTTTATCTTGCGATTAAATGTATACGGAAGCAATTTAACAACATCAGTCAATAAACAACAGGGATAGCAAAAAGACTAATACAATAGTAGCAACATTATTTTTACTGATTAACCCTAGGAAGTTTATACACAACCTCTGAGTTGGGTGACTTCCTCAATAATCACACAAAGACACTAGGTAGGGTTAATCAACTTTCTTCGACCATTGGGCACACAATCTTGTTGCCCTCCACGACATGCTCCAGCACTACCAGATCCATGGTGATAGAGGTGCCTTAACTATAGACTTGAAAAATGGTTAACGACAACTAGTGAAATATAAATCTCAGTGAGTTACAGTTTTAAGCCTTGGTTAGGACATTAACTCGCCTTGAGGTTCCTAACAGGCATAATCCTCATTACTATGGCAGCTCAATTACAAAACGACCCTCACTTGCCTTAATACAGTAAACCCCACAATGAACAATCGGCAATCAGTCGACTCGCAAGTAACCTTACCTTGCCATTGTCATACCCTACACGGTATAAATGTTCATGCGTGCCATAAACAATGCAACTAGCATTTTCATCAGCACAATAACCAATCATAGTCGAATCAACTCGCAGGCAACTTTACATTGCCATTGTCATACCCTGCACGGTATCAATTTTACGCATGCCATAGTCAGTGCAAACAGACACATGCATAATCAGAACACTTAACAATATGTTTCACATGCACCACTGTATTCACATGTGTTTCGATTATTATGCCCTCACCGGGGCCACAACTGAACTCCTGCCAATGTCTTCTAGCTTAGCCAGGCATCGTCCTGCCTCATGAGGCATGGCAACATCTAGAACTCTCGCCCAGATGGCATTCCCGAAACAACATAGGCCCGGCCTCTACCGCGACCCGTATCCGAACTCCCACCAGGTATCTTGATAAATCGGATTTTGTCCCTTAAACTCCCGTCGGGGTGACAGGTTATTTATGTGACCACACGAGCACACCACAATAATCCATTTTGATTTATTTCCATGCATTAGCCAATTCAAACATGATACATGCTCAACATAATAAATCACTGCACATTTTTCACGTAAAATTGTAGGAAAATAATCGCACGTTGTCACATATTGATCAAAAACCTGTCAAACTTTGCATGCCTTACTTTTAAATGTACTAGCCTCATTTAAATTGCCAAACTCTAGATATACACTTGACACCTTGGGGCTTTCCTTTTATTTGTCTATAAAAACCCATGTAAAAAATTACCACATTGGGTTTTACATGAGGTAAACATTTTTCAAAACAAAGCAGGTATTAAACAGCATGGCACGTGCAAGAAAATATCATAAAATTCAGGTCAAAAGCACATAACATGTGACATCCTGAAATTTGAGCCCTTTGAGGGAGAAATGAATGTTAATTTTGCCAATGCATTGTTGGTTGACCTCACTCGGAACTGATCACTTCTGAGATACTGACCTTGAGGGGAAAGGCTAATGAGGACATAACTCATGTGACTAAAGAACTTGACCTGGGAAAACGACTCGACCGTGAGACTTGCGTAAGGACGATCCTGTAGTTATGCAGGCCGATTTCAGGGACGACTAGAGGTTGATTCGCGGATAGAAATAATGGGACGACGGGTGATTCCATCTACTGTTATCGAACCCGCGAATGACCCTATATCGATCCTTGATAATCGTGTACTTTGAAATAAGAATCGATCATTCACAATTTCATGTAGTCAAGGACGTCCATGTGTCAAGAAATCTTGAACGTGAATTGGCACGAGTCGGTTACGCATGAATCCTTGAAGCCGCCTGTCAGCTTGAGTAGTATCAAAATGGCATTCGGGTGAAATTAACATGGCATGAGAATCCAAGATTGGACTTCAAATTTTTGGGAACGTCCAGGACGGACTTTTGGATGATGCTTCCTCGATAGTCAATAGTGTTAGTTGAGCTGAGTTTTTGGGAAAGGGGTTTACGGATCGAGGAATCGAGCCTATGAGGACGTGGGTCGGGAAAAATCAGTGTGGGCCTCACGCCCAAGGTGGGACAGCCATTGTGGAAGACCGAGACAAGCAAGTGAGCCCGTTGGGCCAAACTGATCATTAACCCTCCCGAGCCTATTGTCTAAACGTGAACCAATTTGAGCCCAACAAATTCCTGAGCCCGTTCCTATCCATTTTCCGGCCCGTTTCCTAGGCCCGCCTTTCATTTTCAGCCCAAGGGCAGATTGGGAAATGGACAAGGTGGAAATGACTAAAATACCCTTGGATATTTTGAAGAAAAGTCAAAAGGAAGAGAGAGAAGATGATGTCATTTGGTTGGGGGTTGAAGCAAGCCATTTAATGGCATTAATGAGGCTGGAAGACCAGCTCTCATCTCTCTCTCTCCCCTTCATCTTCTCCAAAAATCGCAACCCCTCTTCCCCTTGCTTCCCCTTGCATTTCTGCAGTTTTTGTTTTGGACCTCTCACCGAAATTTGAGTTGTTCGCTGCCTTCCCAGTGGAATCTCGGGCCGTGCAACCTATCAAAATGTTCAGCACAAAAATTTCGTACTGTTCACATTGGCCGATCCGTGAAAGGAGTCGTCGGGCAATCTGTACGGCCGCCGGAAGCCGGCTGCTCACCTACCGCCTACTATTCATGCGGTACTGCACAGTTTTGCCTTTGCTTCTGTTTTCCTCCATTTCTGACCAAATTACCGCCCACACTAGCCACCCACAACTCCCCCTCAACCCCCTGGAGCCTCCGATCATCGGCCACCAGCTCGCCGGAGCTCCGACCAGCTTGTTTTTGCTACGACCAGCAGCCTCCTCCTCCTGCAGTGCTGTTTTGTGAAGTTCAGTGGGGGATCCGAATTTGTTGCTGCTGTGTTGAGCTCGGGACCGCCTTGGAGTGTTGTAGGAGAAGTCCCCAGGTGTCAGGTTTGTCGCCGCTGCCATGCCCGTGTTGCCGGCCCGCTTAACGGATGAGTTTAGCCCCTAATCCCTATTTACTACCTAAACTTGCTTAGGGTTGGGTTAATTAGTGTTAATGCTAGTTTAGGAGAGTTAATTAAGTATATTAGTCCTAAGATAGGTGGTTAGATAGTTGATTAAGATTAGCTTAGCTTAATCTTGCTTAATTATGCTTGATCATGCTTAAATGTTGATTATGTGTGGTTTATGTGATAATTAAGCTTGTTTAGCTTAATTGATTGATTAATTTGTATTTAATCAATGTTTTGTTTAATTTCTGAATTTAATTTATTATTAATTGAATTTCGGAAATTACTGTTCATGGATTACCATTCATGAATTATTGTTCACGGATTACTGTTCATGATTACTATTCATGGCACTGTTCATCCGGAAGTGAAATTGTGCATAATTTCATGTGTCTTGATCATATGAAGTGAAATTGACGTGTCGTGGCATGAACATTCGTATGAATCATGTGAATTTCACAAAAAGGGAAAAATGGTTTGTCTGAGAGACACCGGAAATGAATCGTCTTTATGAGAAAGAAAGTGATTTGTCAAAGGGACACTGGAAATGAACCGCTTTTATGAGAAAGGTGGGGGAAAATGGTTTTTTTGAGGGACACCGGAAATGGACCGCTTTTGTGAGAAATGATTTGAGGTTTTATATGCAAGCATGTGTGCATTGGCTAATGCTCAAAGATAATAAGTGGGTTGTGATGGTATGCTTGCATGATCACTAAGTTTAACTCGTTTTATCGGAGATTATAGAAAGGGAGGGCACGGGCACGGTTGCGCCTCTGCGGAGAAAGGGTGCCGTAGCGCCGTTGCGCCTCAGAGGGTACGGAAGGGCTCGGTTGCGCCTCTGCGGAGGAAGGGCGCCATAGCGCTGTTGCGCCTTGGAGGGTACGGAAGGGCACGGTTGCACCTCTACGGAGGAAGGGCGCCGTAGCGCTGTAGTGCCTCGGAGGGTATGGAAGGGCACGGTTGCGCCTCTATGGAGGAAGGGCGTCGTAGCACCGTAACGCCTTGGCCTACACGGAAGGGCACGGTTACGCCTCTGTGAAGGAAGGGCGTCGTAGCACCGCAGCAATAGCACGGAAGGGCACAGTTGTGCCTCTTCGGAGGAAGGGCACTATAGCGCCATTGCACCTCAGCCAAGTTGTAGCCCTATGAGGCAGTTATAATCGGAACACGTGTGAATGCAAGAGTACATGAGGAAACATGGCATCATTGGTTCCGATTATGCATGAGATGATCATATCATTTGTGGCATGCACGCATGAATTGATAACGTGCAGGGTATGGCAATGGCCAGGTGAGATCGCTTGTGACGCGACTCGTATGTGATTGGTGAACTGCATCATCTAACGGCCATGTGTATTGTGTGTATTGTGCCGATTTATAACGTGCAGGGTATGACATACCGAGTAAGGTTGCATGCGAACCGACTTTTGATCATTGGTTGACCTTGTTTGCTATTTGATTGTTGATTGCTGGTTGTTTGTTGTTGGGTTGAGTGAGGGGTGGCTCTGGAGAGATACCCCAGGTTGAGTTGGTGTACTAACCGGGGCTTAGGGAAAGAACTCGCTGAGATTTTATCTCAACTCGTCATGGTTAACCATTTTCAGGCCCCTAGAATGGCACACCCGCAGTGGAGAATCCTGCCCCCGTTTCTCCAGTGATTGACCTGACGGAGTTGAGTCAGATGGGTCCGAGTGACCGTGGTGTTGAAGCCGAAGGTTCGTACAGCTGGATTAGCCTAGCCTAGCCTAGTTCCTTTTTGGTTTGGCTTAGAGGATGGATCGGCCCCTGTTGTCGGGTTTGTAAATCGGAAAATGATCCTCCATTGGTTAATCTAGTAAACTGTATAAATGAGTAGTGATGGTTATTCTTGCTGTTCGTTCGTCCCTCTATCCTTGATTGATTGATTGATTGTTTGTTGAATTGGAGATGATTCGTCTTCCGCTTGTGCATAACGAAAGATTAAAATAAATGGTTGTCGACGAGTCCTGGGACATCGCTTTCAATTGACCATGGTAAGGGGTTGTCGCGTGCTCGGGGTTCGGGGCGTGACATAACAAGTAGCACTTATCGCCCCTTAGCGATAGCCTATCAAGTATTTCCCAATAACTTATTGCCTACTTAGCGATAGCTTATCCTTTAATTCTCAATAGCTTATCACCCATTTGATGATAACTTATCGCTTATCCTCCGATAGCTTATCGTCCTTTTAACGATAGATTATCACCTTTTCCGGTTGCCTATCGCGATAGCTTATCACCCCTTCCAATAGCTTATCATGATAACTTCACACATTAATTATAATTAATTAACCTAAAAATGTAATTATCATTAATATGGGTTTGTTAATTTAATTAACCTTAACCATGGTTAACTAAACTTAACCACATAAAAACTATGGTTAATTAACTACTCGCAATTAATTAACCTAACGACCTATCAACCATGGTTTCTTTTTCTAACCAGGGTTTATTAACCATGGTTACTTTGGGTAATCACAGTTACTTTATCTAACCAAGGTTAATTAACCTAACCGTCTATCAACCATGGTTACTTTCTCTAATCATGGTTACTTTATCTAACCAAGGTTAATTAACCTAACTAAGCTCCTATTTAAGGTTAACTAATAATCTAAACTAGTCCTAAGCAAGTTTAACGAACTAACTAATAATCTAAACTAGTCCTAAGCAAGTTTAACGAACTAATCAAGGGTTTAGAACGTAAACTCACTTGACAACAATTCTGACGATATGAGCGCGACGACGGTGGTGAGGGCTACGTACGGCTACCACCGAAACGTCACGGAGGCACTCAGCAAAAACGGGTCTCGACAGATGAGGTTTCTGGTTCGATGAAACCAAGAGAGGGGAAGATGGGCGGACAGCACGAGCGGCTGAACAGCGGCTTGGACAGCTCCAAAGTAGTGGCAAGGTAGCAAGGATGGTGGGCGGTAGTGGTCCGCATGGTAAAGGGACGCCCAAGGGGAAGAAACAAGAAGAAAAGAAAAGGAAAAGAGAGAAAAATTAGGGAAAAACTTAGAGAGGGAGGGGCTGAATGCCAAAGGGGGAAAGAGAGGGAGGAGAGAGAGAGGAAACAGAGAGAAAAGATGAAGACATCCCCCTTTCTAGGCTTCCCCAAGAGGCTTTATCAATTTCCTAAAAATTTCCATCATTTCCCTTGACTTTCTTGCCTTTTGTCCTCTCCCATTTATGACAAGCTTCTAAAAATGGTGATTTGGTAATTTCCCAAAGTATAGTATACCGTACTATACGCGTATATAGGCTAGAATTTTATATGGGCTTGAATTAAATTGGTTTAGGCTCAAAAGGATGAGAAACTGGCTTGAAATTGCTAATGGGCTTAAAGGCTTGAAGTTAGGCTTAGTGGGCCTAATTGGGCCCACGCAGGCTAGCTTGGGGCCTACATGGCTGACCCATAATATGCACAAGGCCCATTGGGCATTTGGTCGGTCCATCACCTCTTGGTTCCAAATTTTTCGACCTATTAAACCCTTTTTTGATAACTTTTGGGCTTACCGATAAATTTGATAATCAATGACGCAACATGCAATATTTTAGTCTCGACATTCTTGAAAGTTCGATATCCAATTTCAGATTGAAGTTCATGGTTAAAATCAATCAATTACAACTTTAGTACGACCTAACTATTGGACGGCATTCAGAGGTTTTTGCGCGTTTGACTTATGATTGATAGATTTTTAATCCATGATCGTGCCTATTCAAATCAGGGCAATCCTTGTTGTCATGTAATCATGAGGGGTTGACTACTTACCTTGAATACAAAGCCAAAAGGAAATCGATTTAACGTCGTTTGCAGTTAGTATTGAAGCCGTGTAGAACACCCATAATAAGATTGCGTACTTCTACCGAATTGATTTATTTCCATTTGCTAATTGGCTTACAACAGTGTGATATCGTCCCTATTTGATCATTGTGGACGAGTGGCCTATCCTTGATTGAATTCACTGGTTGTACACGTATCGATCCTTAATTACATTTCTGAATAGTTAGTTAACTCATGAGGAGCCAGCATCACATGAGAACCATCTCACATTGCACTCTCTATTTGCAACTTCTCTATAGGTGTTCATGTCATCAATAGATTATGTTTATGATTACGATTATCTCAACTATAAAAATTTCAGGCTTACAATAAAAGATAATTATAACCAACAAATAGGGAAAATTGTACAATTTTTTTTTTAAATCTATTGTGCGACGATAAATCAATCCTAAACTTTTCAATTATACCGATTTAATTCTGAACTTTTTGATGATTTGTCAATTTAGTATTAAACCATTCAATTGTGCTACTAAATTGGCACAATTGAATGGTTTATAACTGAATTAATCACCATTCAATAGGTTTAGGACTTTTTGACAATTTCTCCCCAACAAATATCGCACCCAACAGCAAGAGTATTGTGAGCCCATATATGATCAGTTGCGGAATGAGCATGAGACAAAATAAACAATATGTTACCGATAGTGGACATACGGAACCTAATTATAGTACCATGTCAAGCGAAACTCCTACAAACAAATAACTAAATCCTATCTTGTTAGTCCAACTATCCTAAGACATCAATTGTTTGGGGCTTATGAAGTTTTTGCTCCCCACCAATTCGATCCCCCATGCCATCAAATACCAAAATTTATACATTTGGTGTATCCACTCGAGTTTTAACTCAATGTCTTATCTGGTTAATAAGATTGATGGAGAATTTTATGGATTCACAATTCACCTACTCAAAATGAGCCTTCTCGTCATAGAAAACTAGATAATGGTCTAATATTGAATTTTCATGGTATTGTCAATATTACAGAATAGTTTTGCCATAGATACACGTGATTTGGTAGTCGCCTGATTGCCTCCATCCTTTTATTAATAGAAAAAGGACCGCAGAAATGACATATGCCTATCATGCATACATAAATTTGTTTTCATTCATTATTAGGCAACTCTATGCGTTAGTTTAGGCCTAGTTCTAACTTTGCGAAGCGCCCAGGCACCGGCAAGGATGGTCGACCCTCGATATCGAATGGGAGGTGGCTACGTTACATGCTAATTTTGATCCCCGTGAAACCATAATCCAATGGTCATCCATGCTACTCTCTGTTTGCAAGAAACACACACAGTTAACGACCAAATCAACTGTAGCACTGCACGCTTGGCTCTGGGATTCATTCCATATAACCAAACCAAAATATTTCCAAAGAGAGTTCGACAGACACATACCAAAGCACTTTCCTCTTCATTTGCTTGGGTCATCAGGCTTGTTTTCTTCAACACCCTGAAAATCAAAACTAGATGATTCTCATGTCTTCGAGATGACGGCGTCAAAGACTACGAACCAAAGTGTTATTCACCCAACAGGCTCGAAGTAATGACGGGGAAATCTGCATCGCTACTGGAGAGAAACTGCACGTACTGGATCCGGTCCGGATAGGCTTCATGCGATGATGCCATCATAGTGGCTGTAGGATTCAAGGGCACGGCATTGATGTTTTGTTCGGACAATGATGATGAAGTGCTAGTACTAGTGTTGCCTCGAAGTCAATCCGAGAAATTGAGCTTGGCCTTGGTGCCTCTGAATTTGAGGGCTGCGTTGTTGTAAGCAAGGGCTGCTGCTTCAGCCCCGTCCAAAGTGCTCAGCCTCACCCGAGCCGCTTTGTTCAGGACCAGTATCTCAGCAACCCAATTTGCCTCACGGTCTTTGCCTCACTCCTCCGTGATGTCTTCTCATCATGCGGTCATTCTCTTCATCATCCTGTTACTCTCCTCACAAACGTTAGCAAAGCGAAAATCGGAGGCTTGTTAATTAGGTTAAGAGCACGACGTGAGAAAGCGTGATGGAAGGCTCAATTTCGTGCCCATATTATGATGCATTTGTAAGATATTGTCATCTTAAGAAATGACTAATTAATCATGAGCTATGAATTTTTTCCTGCCAATCTTTGATGAGTTTTCAAATCATTTTTAAGTGTACATAATTGTTAAAATTTGAAGACAAGCTTAATCAAAATTGTCATGTCCCGACTCTTGAGCACACGATAACCCCTATTCACTTGTGGTCAAATGAGTGCAATGTCTCAAGACGCATCGCCGACCATTCCTTTTAGCTTATAGTTATGCACATACGGAAACGAAACATTAAACCCCGATCAAACAACAACAGCAGGGATAGTCTTAAAGACAAACAGCTCAAAAGCAACCTCATCATTTTATTTATTAACTAGATTAACCTTAAGGAACAGTTATATGTGCAACCCTACAGCTGGGTACTATTCCACCTGCCAACCAAAAAGATATAAGGGCAAAAAAAGGTTAATCTACTTCATCCATAGAACCGAGGTCGAGTCAGCCAAAAAGTCAGGACTGTTCAACAAGAACTGTCAAAGTACGACGAATCCGAGTCATGCTCTAACGGATCGTAATCCAATGGGTAGTTTGGAACAGACTGGGGTGCAAGGGTCGGTGACGATGTGGGTTCCTGGTCTAGGTCCTCCACAGCACCATTTGGAGAATCGACATTCATAGGGTCCCAAACCTCATGGCCGGGGCCCTCAAAAGATGGGCTGTCAAACCCACGCAGTGGACCGTATCGAATCTCCCTTCCCACACGAACCATGCTTCACGTCAAAGGTACCTAACAAATAAGTCCAACATAACAACCACAATCGAGTCAATTTGCAAGCAACCTTACCTCACGGCTGCACATATCTTACATGGTACCAATCACACATGCTAGACATAATTAACAGGTGAACAATTAATCAGAACACAACCTATAATATCCCATACACCCAGCAGTTAAGCGTATTCCAATTATTACGACCCCTCGGGCCACGGCACAACCCGCAAGTTGGCAGTCTACCGGATATAACTGGGCATCGTCCTACCCTATTGGGCATAGCTACGTCTAGATCTCCCCCCCCCCCCAAACAACATTCCATAAAGGAGTATTCGGTTTGGTCTCTACCGCAATATGAATTCCGAACTCCCGCTGGGCAACTGATAAAAATCGGGCGACTTCATAGGGCCACAGCACAACCTAAGGGTTAGCAGTCTTCTAGCATGCCGAGTGTCTTTTATGTGATCACACGAGCACAACAGCCACACAAGTCCACATAATTTTCAAGGCATACGTGCTTCAACCAATAAGGATAGGCATACAGTTGGCATACAATTTAATCGGTGTCCTATATAATATCCATTTATAGTCACATCGCAATAATTTGGCAATCAATATTTCCCATAAATCAAGTGTTACCACAATTAATTATCATGAAAATAATTAACTTACGCACGGGAAAGTATCACTAAAATTATTAATCGCAATTAATTATTACCAATAATAATTACTTAATATTAAAAATAGTAAAATAATATTTAATTATTTTCGGAATAATTAAATATAAATAATTAATTTAAGTCAAATTAATCATATAATTAACATAAATTGTGATTAAGCTATAGTTAATTACCACTAATCAAGATTAACAAAATTAATTGTCATTTACTTAAATTAACCGTACCTAACCACCTAATCCTGATTTGTCCTAAACTAAACTAACCCTAATCGAGATTAGTACACTAATCAAGGGATTAGCGCCATAACCCACCGTTTAGCGAAGGCATCAGCACGTGCGTGACGGCGGCGGCGAGGCAGACGCATGGACACCCTAGGCACGTTGAGACGGTTTGCTACAAAAATGAGCCTTGGCCGGGGAAGAGACCACCCGTTTGGTGAGGAGGAGGGAGCCGAGAGGAGAGAGAGTCAGCAGCTAAGGTGGCCTTGGCCTGGCTAATAGGCGGCTCGGCGGCTCTAGACAGGCGACCAGCAGCTCTGGCAACAAGGCAGGATGGCAGGGCTCATGTCTAATGAGGGTTCGAGAGCAAAACAGAGAGAGTGAACAGTTGCTTCATGAGTGGTTCACAAGCGGAGGACAGTTGGTCAAGTGGGGGTACAATGCGACTGGTTCGAGCGGCTAGGGGTGGTAGTTGGCAGCTGCACCGAAAACGACAGCAGCTCACACTCGAAACCTGAGCAATAGAGGAAGAGAGGATGACTCGCAATGGAGGTTAGGTCATAGCTACTCGACAATGGCGGCGGGCAACTCTGGCTCGGTGAGGGGCAGCTAGGGTGGTGGTGGTGGCCATCGACAAGGGTGGCAATGAAGAACGCAATAGCCGAGCAAAGGAACGAGGAAAAGCAGAGAACAAGGAAGAAGAAATGAAGGCCAAAGAGAAAAGAGGAAGAGAGAGAAAGGTACACTCACGGCTGAGATGAGGGGAAAGGACATGCGCGAGAAAAGAGACAGAGAAAAAAAGAAGAAGATAAAAGTCAAGGATAGAAAGAGAGAGAGAGGGATGTGATGGAGTAGAGGGGGTGCTGCAGGGGGGAGGGGAAAAAGCATATGCACAGGGGATAAGAGAGGGAGAATGGACGTGCATTAAATTCTATACATCCCTCCCTTCCTAACACCTCTATCTTCAAAAATTTGTCCTATACCTATAAATGATGGGAGGGGCAAATCCAACTTTTCCCAACATTTGGCACACTAATTCCCAAAATGCCCTTGGATCAAAACTAAAGAGCAGCAAAGTCCCGAATTTAAATTTTTGATCCATCGATCCTTTCTCTGACGTTCTCAAGCAAGTTGAAATCTTGGGAATCAATGAGGCAAAATCCAACAATTTAGTCCTGATGTCCCTAAAAGTTCGATAACTGAATTCGGATTAAAAATCACGACCAAGTCGATTAATTGCAACTTTAGTACACCTCAAACTAATAGGCGGCTTGTAGGAGTCACATGCACATTCGACTTGTGATTAAAATAATATTAATCTACATTTGAGCCTCCTCGATTTGGGGACGACTTCGGTTATCATGTAATTGTGAGAGATTGATTACTCGACCCTTGACAATCCTTATGGTCGAGTCGTCACCCATGGTCAAGTTCTCTGGTCGCATATGCACTTAATTACTTAATAGCATTTCCCCTTCATTTAATGCCTCATGAGTGATCAGTTCAGAGCCAGACTCAACTAATAGTGCATTGACGAAATATTCATTAATAAAATCCAAAATAGTTCGAAAAATTTCAGGACATCACAACTCTTCCTTTTTACAAAAATTTCATCCTCGAAATTTGCATTACTATTTAAATCCTCAAATAGATAGGGGCATTAATGCTTCATTATTTCCTCGCTTTCCCATGTGGCTCCTTCCGTTCCATGATACTGCCATATCACTTTGGCCAAGGAAAACATCTTGCTCTATAGTACGCGCTCCTTTCGATCTACAATTTGCACCGGTCTTTCCACGTAAGACACTCTGTTGTCCACGTCAATTTCCTCAAAATTCAGCACATGGGTCAAATCTAGCTCATACTTTCCCAACATTGACACGTGAAAGACATCATGCACTTGCACAAGTCTTAGAGGCAACGTGAGATGGTAAGCTAAAGTTCCAATCCTTTCCAAACTTTCAAAGGGTCCCACGTACCTCGAGCTTAGCTTTCCCTTTTTACCAAATCATAAAGTACCTGACATTGATGACACTATCAAGAACACATGATTGCCAATTTGAAACTCCAATGGTCTATGTCACTTATCCACATAACTTTTTTGGTGACTTTGAGCCGTCTTTAGCCTATCTCGAATCACCTAGATAGCACCCATCGATTGTAAAACTAGTTTCGAACCCATAATTTTCTGCTCACCTACTTCATTCCAACAAAGCGGGGTTCTGCAAGGTCTACCATACAATGCCTCAAATGGTGCCATCTTAATGCTCGGCTGGTAGTTGTTGTTGTAGGTGAACTCAACTAAATGAAGTCGCTCCTCCTAACTTCCTTTAAAATCCAGAATGCAAGCTTGCAACATGTCCTCAAGCGTTTGGATTGTCCTTTCCGACTAACCATCCGTTTGTAGATGATAAGTTGTACTATATTGCAGCTTTGTTCCCATGGCCTCTTGTAGACTTTTCCAAAATGCTGCTGTGAATTTTGAGTCTCGATCTAGTGTGATCGTCACCGGTACTCCATGAAGGCAAACAATATGCCAAACATACAATTCTACATACTTTTCCAAGGTAAAATCCTTTTGTACGGCAATAAAGTGCATAGCCTTCGTCAATCTGTCCACCATGACCTAGATTAAGTCATTACCTCGTTGGCTCCTCGATAACCCCATCACAAAGTCCATCATTATATGTTCCCACTTCCATTTGGGGATCTCGAGAGGTTGTAGTAGCCCTACAGGCTTGCAGTGTCGTGCTTTCACTTATTGGCATGTTAAGCACCTAGCTACATGCTTGGCGATGTCCAACTTTATGCCATTCCATTAATAATGTTGTTGCAAGTTCTGGTACATCTTCGTGTTGCCCGGATGTATACTATAGCTACTACGGTTGGCTTCTAACAAGATTTCCTCCTTAAGTTCCGCATTGTTGAGCACGCACAACCGTCCATGGAATATCAAGATCCAGTCATTGGATACATGAAAATCGACTTTCATCTTGGCTGCATCCATTTATAGGATCTTTTGGATTTTAGGGTCCGTTGGTTGCGCGCTTTTAATCCTGGTTTGCATTTTAGGCTCGATTATAAGAGTAGCTACTAGACTTGAGAGGTGGCTTACCTCAAACTTAAACTCTAAGTCTCAAACTCCTTCTACTAGTACCCATTCTTGAGCCATCATGTGTGTGATCGAAGACTTCTAACTAAGTGCATTTGCAACTTGTTAGCCTTGCCGGGATGGTACATAATATCGCAGTCATAATCCTTTAAAAGCTTCATCCATTGACATTGTCTCATGTTTAATTCCTTCTGGGAAAATAAGTACTTTAGGCTTGATGGTCCGTAAAAATTTGAAATCTTTCTCCGCATAGGTAATGCCTCCAAATCTTTAGCACAAAACTAATTGCTACTAACTCCAAATCATGCATCGGGTAATTCGTCTCATGAGACCTTAACTAACGAGAGGCATGTACAACCATCCTTCCATGTTGCATTAGAACGCATCCTAATCATTTATAAGATGAAAATCATTGGAGATCTCATATCCACTAAGGTCAGACGGAATTGTCAATATCGATGCAATAGTTAGCTTGTGCTTAGGCTCTTGAAAACTACACTCGCACTTATCCGTCCATTCAAACTTTTTTGTCTTTCTTCAGCAATCAAGTCAAAGGCATGGCTATAGCAGAAAACCTTTCCACAAACAGTCTATAATAACCAACCAATCCTAAGAAACTCCTACCTTTGGTCATTGTTGTTGGACTTGAACAATTCCTAATTGCTTCAATCTTAACTGGATCCACAAAGATCCCTTCTCCAGAAATCATGCGGCCAATGAATGCTACTCGAGTCAATCAAAACTCGCACTTACTGAACTTGGCGTACAACTTGTGCTCTTGAAGGGTCTGTAGCACTGTCCTCAAGTGTTGTTCGTGTACCTCTAAACACGATTACGAACTAGTCCAAATACTCCTTAAACACACGGTTCATCAAAATCCATAAAAGCTGCATGGGCATTAGTTAAACCAAACGGCATCACAGCAAACTCATAATGACCATAATGCGTACAAAATGCCGTATTCAGTATATCTTCCTTTCTAATCCTCAACTGATGATAGCCTGTCCTTAGGTTTATCTTAGAAAATATCGAAGCTCCTTGGAGTTAGTCAAACAGGTCATCTATCTTTAGCAATGCATGCTTGTTCTTGATCATCACATTGTTGAGTTGCCAGTAGTCGATGCAAAGACACAACGATATGTCCTTTTTCCTTATGAACAAGACCGGCACTCTCCATGGAGACACACTAGGATGAATGAATCCTTTGTCCAGTAATTCTTGCATCCGCACCTATAACTTCTTTAGTTCTGACAATGCCATCCAGTAAGGTGCCTTGGAAATCGGCTCTGTCGCAAGAGATAATTCAATCACAAATTCTATTTCCCTTTCAGGGAATAACCTAGGAAATTCCTTGAGAAAGACATTAGAAAAGTCTCGTACCACAACGATGTCCTCCATACTTGGTTCTTCAACCAACGTATTCACCATTGTCACTAAATAACCTTAGCATCCTTCATCCAACAAACAAGTCACTTCAAGTGACAAAATCAAAGGGATTGAAGGTCCTCCTCGATTCCCAGTAAATTCAAAACTACTACTTTCGAAAGGATTAAACTGGATTGTCTTTTCATGAAAATCCACCATGGCTCGTTGCTTGGTGAGCCAATCAATGCCAATGATAACATCAAAATCATATAGTTCCAACATAATCAGGTCTATACGTTCCTCTCTATCGCCAAATGCTATTTTACAACCAGCACAACCTACTGCAGACAACATTTTATCCTTGAACGAGATAGAAATACTATAAACCATTCCCAATGGTTTTGGAGTAAACCCCCACTAACTTAACAAATTGTTTAGCCACAAGAGAATGTGTAGTGCCAGGATCAAATAAAGCATGTGCAGCATGATTATGTAAGAACACCGTACCTGTAACCATGGAGGGCGAATCCTTTGTCTTCTTTCGTGTAATAGCATACACATTTCCTTGCATCGGAGGTCTATTTAGGCCATTTTGCAGTGCGCATTTTGTAAGTTGTCCTACCTGCGATTGCTGCACTGGTGTTCCTGCTGACTTATGGGGGCAATCCTCCACTTGATGGCCTTGCTGGCCACAACCAAAACAAGCTATTGTCCTGATAAGACATGGGGCATTTCCATGTTTTTTACTACATAGTCGGCATGCACCATTCGAGCTAGTTACCTGCTTTCCCACACTATTCCTTCAGTTTGGCAGAATGTGATGCCTTTCTCCTAGCATCGATCTTTCGGAACCGATTACTATCTCTATTTAGCACAACCCATGATCCATATGTGGTTGCCCTTTCAGCCAAGTGTTTTTCTATCATCTGAGCTCTTGCATCCAACTCATTGTAATCTCTCAAATTCAAGTACACCAAATGGTCCCTAATTTCCAATTTCAACCCATCTTTGAATCTCCTAGCCTTATCCACTAGATCCTTGATTAGTCTCGGTGCATACTTTGACGGTTCCATGAACTTCACCTTATATTGAGCAACAAACATCTTGTTCTGTTGAAGTCCTTGAAACTCCACCATCTTTTACTCCCAAGTGCACTCAAAGAAGTACTTACCATAAAAAGCTTCCATGAAGTCACCCTACACCGGGGTTATACCTTAAGGAACTACCCTCCTTTGAGTAGCATTCCACCAAATACTGGCATTTCCCTACAATTGATAAACTGCCAATGTCACATTCTCTTCTTCTGGACACATCAACAATGCAAAAGTTTTCTTTATCTTCTTGACCCAAAGGGTTGCAGCCTCAAGGTCAACTACCTTAGGGAACTTGGGTGGCTTTAGCTTCAAGAACTACTTTACCAACTTGTGCATCAGTCGCTCACAGGGCTCTTCCCTTGCCTTGGAGATTGGGGCCTCAACAGGAACATCAACATTAGCAGCAGTGGCGGTAGCAGCAACAGCCTAGGCCTGAGCCTGTTGCCCTATTTGAGTCTCAAGTGCTTGCAAGATCCCATCCAGCCTAGGATCCCCTGGTGCTTTACCTTGGATACCAGCCGGTCTCACTGCAATCCGCCTACTAAGAGCTCTATGATTAGGATTGCTCATTACGTAGGATGTTTACTGAACTTGCCTTCCAATTCCAATAGAGAATTAGAAACTATGAGCAACCTGCTTATTACTAGAGATTCTAAAGCAATCACAAGAACATTAAAGAAATCATCTTTCCTAACTAACCATCCAAACACCCATCGCACCTTATCTGTGACATCCTGAAATTTGATCCCTTTGAGGGAGGAATGAACGTTGATTTTGTCGATGCATTGTTGGTTGATCTCACTTAGAACTGATCACTCCTGAGATACTGACTTTGATGGGAAAGGCTAATGATGATAGAACTCGTGCGACTAAAGAACTTGACCTAAGAAAATGACTCGACTGTGAGACTTATGTAAGGACGATCTTGTAGTTGTGCAGGCCAATTCTAGGGACGAATAGAAGTCAATTCGCGGACAGAACATAATAGGATGACGGGTGATTCCCTTTACTATTATTAAACCCGTGAACGACCCTATATCAATCCTTGGTAATTGCGTAGTTTCAAATAAGAATCTATCCTTCGCAATTTCATGTAGTCAAGGACGTCCATGTGTCGAGAAGTCTTGAACATGATTTGGCATGAGTCGGTTATGCGTGAATCCTCATAGTCGCCTATCAGTCTGAGTGGTACCAAAATGGCATTCGGACAAAATTGACATGGCATGAGAATCCAATATTGGACTTCAAATTTTTGGGAATGTCCGGGATGGACTTTTGGACGACGCTTCTTAGACAGTCGATAGTGCCAGTTGAGCCGAGTATTTGGAAAGGGGTTTACGAACTGAGGAAATGAGCCTACGAGGACATGGGCCGGGCAAGATTAGTGTGGGCCTCACGCCCAAGGTGAGATAGCCACCGTGGTAGACCCGAGGCAAGCAAGGCAGCCCATTGGACCAAACTGATCATTTACCCTTCCAAGCTTATTGTCTAACCTTGAACCATTTCGAGCTCAACAAATTCCCGAGTCTGTTCCTATTCATTTTCTAGCCGGTTTCTTAGGCCTGCCCTTCATTTTTAGCCCAATGGCAGTTTAGGAAATGTGCAAGGTGGACATGATCATTTTGCCATTGGATATTTTGAAGAAAGGACAAAAGAAGAGAGAGAAAATGAGGTCACTTATTTGGGGAATTGAAGCAAGCATTCGATGGCCTTAATTAGGCTTGTCTTATAGCTCTCACTTCACTATCTCTCCTCCTCTTTCAACCCAAGCAAACCGCACACTCTCTCTCCTTCCTCTTCCTTCTTTCAGTTTTTCCTTCTAACCTTCCTCCAGAAAACCAAGTTGTTCATGCCCTTCCCGTGTGAATCACGGCCTATGCCACCCACTATTGTGTTCAAAAGACAATTTTTGTTCAGGTGGTGGCGGCTGACCATTGGTCGGAGCCGCCGAATGACCCGCTGGTCAATTGGAAGTTTCTGCTCGCCAAACTGCCATTGTACCAATAATACTATCCAATTTCGCCTTTAGAGATGTTTTCCTCCCATTCCGACCCAATCTCCACCCATACCAGCCACTAGCAGTTCCCTCTCGACCCCCAGGTGCCACCGGTCGCCGATCCGCCACTCGCCGGAGCTCCAATTAGCTCCGTTCAGCCATTTTCCTCCTATGCAGTGCTATTTTCAGAGGTTCAGTGGGGAATTTGAGTTTGTTGCTGCTGTGTTGAGCCCGATACCACCTTCGATCATCGTGGGTGAGGTCCTTAGGTGTTGGGTTCGTCGCTGTCACCGCATTTGTGTCGCCAGCCCACTTAACGAGTGAGTTTAGCCCCTAATCCCTTATTAGCCTAAACTTGCTTAAGTTTGGGTTAGTTAGTGTTAATACTAGTTTAGACAGTTTAATCAAGTTGTATTAGCTCTAAGATAGGTGGTTAGATAAATGGTTAAGATTACCTTAGCTCAATCTTACTTAATTGTGCTTAATTATGCTTGATTATGCTTAATTGTTTGTTATGTGATAATTAAGCATGTTTAGTTTATTTGCTTGATTAATTGTTTTAAATATTTTTTTTTATAATTTTTTTTTGGTGACTCGGGAACCACCGTACAACCGGTGGTGTAAACCCGAGGCAAACTGAGCCACCACCACAGACCCAGCCGTGGATGAGTTGCACAATGGAGACGCGGGGTTTCGAACCCTCCTCTATGAGGGGAAGAGCTCTAACCATCGCGGCCACCACAGGCTTGATTAATTGTTTTAATTATTGATTTGTCTAATTTCTGAATTTAATGTTTTAATTATTAAATTCTGAAATTTCAATGTTCATAGTGCACTGTTCACGATTACTGTTCACGGCACTGTTCATTTGGAAGCTAAAATGTGCATAATTTCATGTACCTTGATCATATGAAGTGAATTGGATGTGGCTTGCATGAACATCTGCTTGAATCGTGTGATTTTCACAAAAAAAAGGGAAAATAATTTGTCCGAGGGACACCGGAAATGGATCGCTTTTATGAGAAAGAAAATGGTTTGTCTGAGGGACACTGGAAATGGACCGCTTTGATGAGAAAAAAATAGTTTGTCTGAGGGACATCGGAAATGGACCACTTTTATGAGAAAAGATTTGAGATTTTATATGCAAGCATGTGTGCATTGGCTAATGCTCAAAGATAATAAGTGGATTGTGATGGTATGCTTACGTGAACACTAAATTGAACCCGACGCCCTGGCCAAAGTTCGAGGGGTGATAATCCGATTTATCAGAAACTTGGCGAGGGAACAGAAGGGCACGGTTGTGTCTCTGCGGAGGAAAGGTGCCATAGCGCCGTTGCGCCTTAGTTGTAGTCTGGATGCGGAGTCGCGGTAGAGGCCGGGCCCATGCTCCTTCGGGAATGCCGTATTGGGTAGGGGTCCCTTGACGTCGCCACGCCTCATGGGGGAGGGCGATGCTTGGCTATGCCAGTAGACACTAGTGGGAGTTCAATTGTAGCTCTGTAGGGTAGTTATAATCAGAACACATGTGGATGCAAGAGCGTATAAGAAACATGGCATCATTGGTTCCGATTATGCATGAGGTGATCACATCATTTATGGCACACACACATGAATTTATAACGTGCAGAGTGTGGCAATGGCTAAGTGAGATCATTTGTGACGCGACTCGCTTGTGATTGATGAACTGTATCATCTAACGGCCATGTGCATTGCGTGTATTGTGCTGACTTATAATGTGCAGGGTATGGCATACTGGGTAAGGTTGCATGTGAACTGACTATGTGATTGTTGGTTGCATTGTTTGTATTGCGTGAGGTTTAACATGTAAGATATATCATGCTGGGTAAGGTTGCATGCGAATCGACTATGTGATTGTTGGTTGCATTGCTTGTATTGTATGAGGTTTAACGTGCAAGGTATGGCATACCGGGTAAGGTTGCATGCGAACCGATTATTAAGTGTTAGTTGACCCTGGCTATTGTTGCTTGTTAGTTGTTGGTTGTGGGTTATTGGGTTGAGTGAGGAGTGGTTCTGGAGAGATACCTTGGGTTGAGTTGGCGTACTAACCGGGGCTTAGGGGAAGAACTCGCTGAGATTTTGTCTCACTGGTTATTGTATAACCATTTTTAGGCCCCTAGAATGGCTCACTTGCAGTGGAGAATCCTGGCCCCGCTCCACCAGTGATCGACCCGAAGGAGCCGAGTCCGATGGGTCTGAGTGATCGTGGTGCTGAACCCGAGGGTTCATTTTGTATAGTTGGATTAGCCCAGCCTAGTTTCTTTTTAGTCTGGCTTGGAGGATAAATCGGCCCCTTTTGTCGGGCTTGTAATTCAGAAAACGATCATCCATTGGTTAATCCAGTAAGATATATAAATGAATAGTTACTGTTGCTGTTGCTATTCATCCTTCTATCCTTAATTGATTGCTTGATTGTTTGTTGGACTGGGGATGGTTCGTTTTCCGCTTGTGCATAATGAAAGATTAAAATAAATGGTCGTTGACGAGTCCTAGGACGTTGCTTTCAGTTGACCATAGTAAGGGGTTGTCGCCTGCTCAAGGTTTGGGACGTGACATCCCCGTCAGTTTTGGTATTAGAGCAAGGTTGAGACCTGGAGTGATAAAGTGTGTGGGATTTTTGGGATGGGTTTTATATTACATGCCTGTGATATTTTTGGGATGGGTTTTGTGGCGGATTGCTCATAGTCTAGAGTGATGAGCAATCCTGAGCAGTCAGCCGCTAGGTGTAGAGCAACATCTAGTCAGACTAGTGCTAGAGGTAGTGTGCAAGCAGATCCTAGATTAGATGGGATCCTGTTAGCGCTAGAGACCTTATTAGGACAGCAAGCTGTGTGCTCCTGCTATGGTCCATGTGGTTCCCCTAGTGAGAGGAGAGGTCTGTGAGAGACCGATACCTAGGTTGATAGAGTAGTTCCTGAGATTGAAGCCACCGAGGTTTAGTGGAGTGGGCGACCTTGAGGCTGCGATCCTTTGGATAAGGGATTTCGAGAGGACTTTTTCAGTGTTGAGATGTTTAGAGGAAGATCGGGTACTTCTGGTGGCTTATCAGCTTCAAGGTAATGCTAATACTTGGTGGAAAGCCACTCAAGGAAGAGTGTTCCCTAAAAGCATGGCTCAGACATGGGGTGCCTTTCGGGAAGCGTTTAGTAGGAAGTACTTTTCAGATAGTGCGAGAAAGTCTAAGATGGCAGAGTTCCAACAGTTTCGTCAGTATCAGATGTTAGTGGATCAGTATAAGGCGAAGTTCACTAAGTTGGCCAAGTATGCGCTAAGATTAGTGGAGGACCCTTGGATAAGGCGAGACAGTTTAGAGATGGCTTGAAGCTAGAATTGAAAGTCCAGCTGGTGCCCTTGAATTTAAAGAGTTTTGATGAGATGTACTAGAGGGCCCAGATGATCGAGAAGAATATGATCGAGAGGGCGACTGCATTTGGCTAGTGGTTCGTGCCTAATAGAGATAATCGTTGGTTTAGAAAGGGACTGATGATGGGGGAAAGGAATCCCATCCCACCCAATAGAAAGGATTATGTGGGAAAGCCGACGCCCAAGTTCATGGGAGCTTGCTTCGGATGTGGTCAGCAGGGCCATCGAGTGGCGAATTGTCCGAGTAGGCATGTGAGGACGATATTGCCACCGCCGCGGGGAGAATGACTTATAGGGAACGCACCGCCGAACAACCAAGGTAGACCCCTAGCGTAATAATAAGATATTGTTTGAGTTAGGTTGTTCTGGCTATATATTAGTTGTGGGCAGTAGTGAGGAAGTCATTGACTTGACTGCAATAGCAATGTATGACTTTGATGTCATAGTTGGCATGGATTGGCTTACCAAGCAATGAGCTATGGTGGATTGTCATGGAAATACAATTCAATTTAACCTAGTAGTGGGTGATAGATTAGAGTTTGTGGGAAATTGAGGAGGACCCTCCATTCCTCTGATTTTGTGACTCAGTTATTAGAATCTGGATGCCAAGGGTATTTGGCATTGGTAGCTGATACACTAGTAGAAAGATCAAAGGTGGAGGATATTGTTGTGGTACCAGAGTACATGGATGTGTTTCCCTCTCTGGAGGAAATAGAGTTTGTGATTGAGTTGGCCCTTGAGACTGGACTGATTTCCAAGGCACCTTATAGGATGGCCTTGTCAGAATTGAAAGAACTGAAGGTGCAAATGCAAGAACTCCTAGATAAAGGTTTCATTAGTCCTAGTGCGTCTCCTTGGGGAGCACCGGTACTATTTGTAAGGAAAAAAAGGACGGTCCGTTGAGACTGTGCATTGATTATCGACAGCTTAATCATGTGACTATTAAGAACAAGTATCCATTATCAAGGATTGATGATTTGTTCAACCAACTTCAAGGGGTGTCGGTATTTTCCAATATAGACCTAAGGATAGGCTATCCTCAGTTGAGGATTAAAAAGGAGGGTATATCGAAAATAACGTTTCAGATGCGCTTTGGTCATTACAAGTTCACGGTAATGCCGTTTGGATTGACGAATGCCCTACAACCTTCATGGACTTAATGAACAGGGTGTTCAATAAGTGTTTGGACCAATTCGTGATTGTGTTCATTGATGATATTCTAGTGTACTCGAGAAGTCCCGAGGATCATGAGAGACGCCTGAGATCAATACTGTAGACCTTGAGAGAACATGAACTTTATGCTAAGTTTAGCAAGTGCGAGCTTTGGTTATCTCGCGTGGCATTTTTAGGTCATATAATTTCAGGTGAAGAGATCTCTGTGACATGAAGTTAAAATCCCAAGAAACTTCGATTGGTTGGATACTACAGACGTTTTGTAGAGAAGTTTTCTATGATAGCCATGCCCTTGACGAGGTTATTAAAGTAAGATGAGAGGTTTGATTGGACGGACAAGTGCGAGCGTAGTTTCCAAGAGCTTAAGAGTAAATTGACTACCTCACCTGTCGTAACAATACCGTATGGTCTTGGTGGGTACGAAGTTTACAGTGATGCATCGTATAAAGGACTAGGCTATGTGTTAATGCAACATGGCAAGGTGATTGCATACGTATCCCGATAGTTAACGCCTCATGAACTTAACCATCTGACACATGATTTGGAACTAGCGACGACCATCTTTGCACTTAAGATTTGGAGACATTACTTATGTGGAGAAAGGTATTCAATTTTTACGGACCATCAGAGTTTGAAGTATTTGTTCTCTAAAAAGGAGTTGAACATGAGGCAACGACGATTGATGGAACTTCTTAAGGACTATGATTGCGATATTCTGTATCATCCGAGAAAAGAGAACAAAGTGGCAGATGTACTCAATCGAAAGTCGTCAATTGCACAGATGATGGTACCGAAATGGATTCTTTTGGAGGGAGTCAGGGACTCAGATTTTAAAATTGAGATTGGCAATCGTGTTAGTCTAATGACTACTTTCAGGGTGGAACCCTAGATGCAAAGTAGGATTAAGAGTGCCCAAACGACAGATCTTGAAATTCTTAAGATCCTACAAAAGGATTAGGCAAAGAGAAAAGCAGACTTTCAAGTGTCTGAGGATGGGACATTGAGGTTTCAAGGACGATTGTGCGTTCTGAAGGATGCAGAAATTAAGGAAGCAGTCTTGTCGGAACCTCATCGTAGTAATTATAGCATCCACCCTGGAAGTATGAAAATGTATCAAAATTTGAAACAGCACTTTTGGTGGAATGGTATGAAGTTGGACATTGCAAAGTACGTAGCTAAGTGTTTGACGTGCTAGCAAGTAAAAGCTCAGCATTGTAAGCTTGGTGGACTGTTGCAACCTCTTGAGATTCTCTGATGGAAGTGGGAACACATTACCATAGATTTTGTGATGGGGTTGCCAAGGAGTCAGCAAGGCAATGACTCGATTTGGGTGGTGGTTGACAGATTGACAAAGTCAGCTCACTTCATTGCGGTACGAAAGGATTTCACGTTGGATAGGTATGCAGAGTTGTATGTACATCAGATCGTACGCATACATGGAGTTCTAGTGACGATCACCTCGGATCATGAACCTAAGTTTACGGCAACTTTCTGGAAAAGTTTGCAGTCGGCTTTAGGGGCAAAACTGCAATATAGTACGACGTACCATCCGTAGACGGACGGTCAATCGAAAAGGTTGATTCAAATTTTTGAGGACATGTTACGAGCCTGTGTCATAGACTTTAAAGGCAATTGGGAAGAGCAACTTCATTTGGTTGAGTTTGCTGATAACAACAGTTACCAATAGAGCATTAAAATGGCACCATTTGAGGGTTTGTATGGGAGACCCTATAGAACTCCGCTTTGTTGGGATGAGGTTGGCGAGCATAAGATTACGGGGCCAGAGTTGGTACAGCAGTCTTTGATGCAATTTAGATTATCAAAGACAAACTAAAGACAGCTTAGAGTCATCAGAAGAGCTATGTAGACAAGCGTCGTAGACTATTGGAATTTAAGGTGAGCGATTAGGTATTTCGAAAAGTATCGCTGATGAGGGGTTTCCAGGCTCGGCAAGAAGGGAAAGTTGAGTCCAAGGTACATTGGACCCTTTGAAATTTTGGAAAGGATCATGGTTTTAGCGTATCATCTTGAGTTGCCACCGAAGCTTGCTCAAGTACATGACGTTTTCCATGTGTCCATGTTGAGAAAGTATGAACCGGACCCGACTCATGTGTTGAATTTTGAAGAACTGGACGTAAATGACAAGGTGTCGTATGTGGAGAGGCCGATACAAATAAAGGATCGTAAAGAGCAAGTACTTCGAAACAAGACTATTGTCTTAGTTAAGGTGAATTGGCAACATCACGGAAAAAAGGGAGCTACATGGGAAAGTGAGGAAGTGATGAAGCATCAGCACCCTCATCTTTTTGAGGATTTGTCAGTGGTTGCAAATTTCAAGGACAGAATTTTTGTAAGTGGGAAAGAATTGTGACATCCTAAAATTTGAGCCCTTTGAGGGAGGAATGAACGTTAATTTCATCGATGCATTGCTAGTTAATCTCACTCAGAGCTGATCACTCCTAAGATACTGACCTTGAGGGGAAAGGCTAATAAGAACATAATTCGTACGACTAAAGAACTTGACTTGGGAAAACGACTCAACCGTGAGACTTGTGTAAGGACGATCCTAGAGTTATGCAGACCGATTTTAGGGATGAATAGAAGTCGATTCGTGGACAGAATGTAATGTGATGACGGGTGATTCCGTTTACTGTTATTGAACCCGCGAATGACCCTATGTCAATCCTTGATAATTATGTACTTTGAAATAAGAATCTATCCTTCGCAATTTCATGTAGTCAAGAACGTCTATGTGTCGAGAAGTCTTGAACGTGATTTGACACAAGTTAATTATGCGTGAATCCTCGAAGTCGCCTGTCAATCTAAGTGGTACCAAAATGGCATTCGGGCGAAATTGACATGGCATGAAAATCCAAGATTGGACTTCAAATTTTCGGAAACGTCCGGGACGGACTTTTAGACGTTGCTTCTTAAACAATCGACAGTGCCAGTTAAGCTGAGTATTTGGAAAACGGGTTTACGGACCGAGGAAACGAGCCTATGAGGACATGGGTTGGGTAAGACCAGTGTGAGCCTCATGCCCAAGGTGGGACAGCCACCATGGTTAACCCGAGGAGAGCAAGTGAGCCCGTTGGGCCAAACCGACCATTTACCCTTCCAAGCCCATTGTCTAACCTTGAGCCGTTTCGAGCTCAACAAATTTCTGAGCCCGTTCCTATTCATTTTCTAGCTTATTTCTTAGGCCCGCTCTTCATTTTCAGCCCAATGGCACTTGGGAAATGTGCAAAGTGGAAATGACCATTTTGCCCTTGGATATTTTAAAGAATGGACAAAAGAAGAGAGAGAAGATGAGGTCACTTATTTAGGGAATTGAAGCAAGCATTCAATGGCCTTAATTAGGCTTGTCTTGTAGCTCTCACTTCACTCTCTCCTCTTTCAGCCCAAGCAAACCACACACTCTTTCTCTCTTATTTCCCTTCCTTCTTTCAGTTTTTCCTTCTAACCTTTCTTCGGAAAACCGAGTTGTTCATGCCCTTCCCGTGTGAATCATGGCCCGTGCCACCCACCATTGTGTTCATGAGACAATTTCCATTCAAGTGATGGCAGCCAATTACTGGTCAACGCCGTTGGCTGGCCAGAAGTTTATGCTCGCCGAACGGCCTACTGTAGCGGCAATACTATCCAGTTTCGTTTTTTGAGCTGTTTTCCTCCCATTTCAACCCAATCTCTGCCCATACTAACTATCAGCAGTTCCCCCTCGACCCCCAGGTGCCGCAGGTCGCCGAAGCTTCGGTTAGCTCCGTTCAGCCACTTTCCTCCTGTGCAATGTTGTTTTCAGAGGTTTAGTGCGGAATTCGAGTTTGTTGCTACTGTATTGAGCCCGGGACCGCCTTGGATCGTTGTGAGTGAGGTCCCCGGGTGTCGGGTCCATTACTGCCGCATTCGTGTTGCCGGCCCACTTAACGGGTGAGTTTAGCCCCTAATTCCTTATTAGTGCCTAAACTTGCTTAGGGTTGGGTTAGTTAGTGTTAATGCTGGTTTAGATGGTTTAATCAAGTTGTATTAGCCCTAAGATAGGTGGTTAGATAGATGGTTAAGATTAACTTAGCTTAATCTTGTTTAATTGTGCTTGATTATGCTTAATTGTGTGTTATGTGATAATTAAGCATGTTTAGCTTAATTGCTTGATTAATTGTTTTAATTATTGATTTGTCTCATTTCTGAATTTAATATTTTAATTATTAAATTCTGAAATTACACAGTTCATAGTGCACTGTTCACGATTACTGTTCATGGCACTATTCATCCAGAAGCTAAAATGTGCATAATTTTATATGCCTTAATCATATGAAGTGAAATGGAAGTGGTATTGCATAAACATTCGCCTAAATCGTGTGATTTTCACAAAAGAAAGAGAAAATGGTTTGTCTGAGGGACACCGGTAATGGACCGCCTTTATGAGAAAGAAAATGGTTTGTCCGAGGGACACCGGTAATGGACTGCCTTTATGAGAAAGAAAATGGTTTGTCCAAGGGACACCGAAAATGAAACGCTTTGATGAGAAAGAAAATGGTTTGTCTGAGGGACATCGGAAATGGACTGCTTTTATGGGAAATGATTTGAGGTTTTATATGCAAGCTTGTGTGCATTGGCTAATGCTCAAAGATAATAAGTAGATTGTGATGGTATGCTTACGTGATCACTAAGTTGAACCCGCCGCCTTGGCCGAAGTTCGGAGGGTAATAGTTTGATTTATCGAAAACCTGACGAGGGCACGGAAGAGCACGGTTGCGTCTTTATGGAGGAAAGACGCTGTAGCACTGTGGCACCTCAATTGTAGTTCGAATGCGGAGTCGCAGTAGAGGTCGAGCCCATGCTCCTTCGGGAATGCCGTCTTGGGTGGGGGTCCCTTGACGTCGCCGCGCTTCATAGGGGAGGGCGATGCCTGGCTATGCCAGTAGACACTGACGGGAGTTCAGTTGTCGCCCTGTGGGGCAATAATAATCGGAACACATGTGGATGCAAGAGCATATGAGAAACATGGCATCATTGGTTCCGATTATGCATGAAGTGATCACATCATTTATGGCACGCACGCATGAATTCATAACGTGTAGGGTGTGGCAATGGCCAGGTGAGATCGCTTGTGACGCGACTCGCATGTGATTGTTGAAGTTCATTATCTAACGGCCATGTGCATTGCGTGTATTGTGCTGACTTATAACGTGCAAGGTATGGCATACCAGGTAAGGTTGCATGTGAACCAACTATATGATTATTGGTTGCATTGCTTGTATTGCGTGAGGTTTAACATGTAAGATATATCATGTCGAGTAAGGTTGCATGAGAACTGACTATGTGATTGTTGGTTGCATTGCTTGTATTGTATGAGGTTTAACGTGTAGGGTATTACATACCGGGTAAGTTGCATACGAATCGATTATTAAGTGTTGGTTGACCCTGACTGTTGTTGCTTGTTGGTTGTTGGTTGTGGGTTGTTGGGTTGAGTGAAGGGTGGTTTTGAAGAGATACCTCAGGTTGAGTTGGTGTACTAATCGAGACTTAGAGGAAGAACTCGCTGATATTTTATCTCACTGGTTATTGTATAACAACTTTCAGGCCCCTAGAATGGCACACCCACAATGGAGAATCCTACCCCCGCTCCACTAGTGATCGACTCGACGGAGTTGAGTCCAATGGGTCTGAGTGACTGTGATGCTAAACCTGAAGGTTCATTTTGTATAGTTGGATTAGCCCAGCCTAGTTTCTTTTTGGTCTGGCTTAGAGGATGGATCGGCCCCTTTTATCGGGCTTGTAATTCAAAAAACGATCATTCGCTAGTTAATCTAGTAAGATGTATAAATGAGTAGTTGTTGTTGCTCTTGCTATTCATCCCTCTATCCCTTATTGATTGCTTGATTGTTTGTTGGACTGGGGATGGTTTGTCTTTCGCTTGTGCATAATAAAAGAATAAAATAAATGGTCGTCAACAAGTCTTGGGACATCACTTTCAATTGACCATGGTAAGGGGTTGTCGCGTGCTCGGGATTCGGGGCGTGACATTATCACTCCGGGTATTAATCAGGCTTTGACACCAAGTCCAACGGTGATGTCACACCCTAACTCTTGAGCACATGACAACCCCTGTTCACTTGTGGTCAAATAAGTGCAATGTCCCAAAATGTGTTATCGACCGTTCTTTAAAATTTCAGTACGTTAAAGGTCTAAGCCTTGGCTAGGGTACGAATTTGCCTTAGGGGCACCTAACAGATAAGTCCAACATAACACCTTCAATCAAATCAATTCACAAGCAACCTTATCTCGTGGCTACACATACATTGCACGGTACCAATTACACATGCTAGACATAATTAACAGGTGAACAAATAATCATAACACAACCTATAATATCCCATGCACCTAGCAATTAGGTGTGTTCCAATTGTTACAACCCCTAAAGCCATGGCACAAACCCAAGGTTGGCGGTCTACCAGATATAGTCGGACATCGTCCCACCCCATTGGACACCGCTACATTTGGATCTCTTGCCCAAACAGCATTTCATAAAGGAGTATGTGGTTTGGCCTCTATACTCATTATAAGCCTAGCATTGAATATACTGGGTATTCACCTTATCAATATCTCAAATCAAGGATGGGTTCTATTTAGTGCTTAACTGAAATGGGCACCCGAATCGAACCGAGAACCTTTTGTCAGGCTATTGTTCTCTTGTTTTGTTCCCTAAACCTTATGGAGTAAGACATGGATTTATCAATAAGATAAATTCTTTTGATTACATGATGTGATGGACTCCTCTGAAAAACATTGGCGCACGTGTAAACGAGGTGCTCTACCTAACTGAGCTATAGCCCTTGTGTTTATGATACATATTTTATCATATTATGTAGATAATTTCTTGTCAAGATGAATATTACATGATTCAACCACATATCTCCCAGTTTGATTGGTATTGCTTAGAAGTAATATTGGATTTATAATTCATCGATGGGATGAGTTCTTTTTGTTTCTCTTTGTGATGATAAATGACCTACTTAACTCAGTGGTTAGAGTATTGCTTTCATACGGCGGGAGTCATTGGTTCAAATCCAATAGTAGGTAGAACTTATTAGATACCAGAGTCATGGTATCTAATAAGTTTTTCCAGATCACCTTTATATCGAAGTTCCTTTGATTGTTTGTATGCACCAACTAATTATGAAATTGCTTGATAGCCTAGAGTATTGCTTTCATACAGCGGGAGTCATTGGTTCAAATCCAATAGTAGGTAGAACTTATTAGATACCAGAGTCATGGTATCTAATAAGTTTTTCAATACTATGTTTATATCGAAGTTCCTTTGATTGTTTGTATGCACCAACTAATTATGAAATTGCTTGATAGCCTCGAGGTAAATGTGCTCAACCAATAAAGGACACGCATACAGTCGGCATACAATTCAATCAGTGTCCCACATAATATCCATTTATTGTCACCTCGCAATAATTCAGCAATCAATAGTTCCCATAAATCAAGTTTTATCACAATTAATAATCATGAAAATAATTAATTCACGCACATGATATTATCACTAAAATAATTAATCGCAATTAATTATTACCAATAATATTGATTATTAGTAAAAAAATAAAGTAATATCTAATTATTTTCGGAATAATTAAATATAAATAATTAATTTAAGTCAAATTAATCATATAATTAACATAAATTACGATTATGCTATAGTTAATTACCACTAATCAAGATTAATCAAATTAATTGTCATTTACTTAAATTGACCATAGCTAACCACCTAATTCTGATTAGTCCTAAAATAAATTAACCCTAATCGAGATTAATACACTAATCAAGAGATTAGTGCCATAACCCACCATTTAGTGACAGAGTTAGCATGGGCACGACGGTGGCAGTGAGGTGGACGTGTAGACACCCTAGGCGTGTCAAGACGGCTTGCTGCAAAAACAAGCCTTGGGTGGAGAAGGGGCTGCCCGTTCGGTGAGGAAGGAGTTGAGAGGAGGGACAGTCAGTAGCTGAGGTGGCTTCGGCCTAGCTGATAGGAAGTCCAATGGCTCCAGATAGGCAACCAGCAGCTCTGGCGACAAGGCAGGACCACGGGGTTTTGGTCTAGTAAGGGTTCGAGAGCAAAATAGAGAGAGTGAGAACCTGCTTCACAAGTGGTTCACAGGCGGAGGACGGGTGGTCAAGTGAAGGTACGAGGCAACTGGTTCAAGTGGCTAGGGGTGGTGGTTGGCAGTTGCACCAAAGACAGTAGCAGCCCACACTTGAAGCCAAAGAAAAAGAGGAAGAGGGGATGACTTGCGACGGAAGTCAGGTCACAGCCGCTTGGCGGTGGCAATGGACAACTCCGGCTCGGCAAGGGGCAGCTAAGGTGGTGGTAGTGGTCGTCGACAGGGGCAACAATGAAGAAAGCAACGACCGAGCAAAGGAACAAGCAAAAACATAGAACAAAGAAGAAGAAATGAAGGCCAAAGAGAAAAGAGGAAGAGAGAGAAAGGTACGCTTACGGTTGAGATGAGGGGAAAGGATGTGCGCGAGAAGAAGGGGCGCTATAGGGGGAGGGGAAAAAGCATATGCACGAGGGAGATAAGAGAGAGGGAGAAGGGACGTGCACTAAATTCTGTACATCCCCTCCCTTCCAAATACCTCTATCTTCAAAAAATTTGTCCCATACCCATAAATGGTGGGAAGGGCAAATCCGACTTTTCCCAACATTTGGGACACTAATTCCCGAAATGCCCTTGGATCATAATTGAAGAGCGGCAAAGTCCCGAATTTAAATTTTCGACTCGTCGATCCTTTCTCTGACATTCCTGAGCAACCCAAAATTTTGGGAATTAATGAGGTAAAATCCAACAATTTAGTCCTGACGTCTCGGAAAGTATGATAACTGAATTCAGATTAAAAATCAAGACTAAGTTAATTAATTGCAACTTTGGTATATCTCAAACCAATAGGCAGCTTGTAGGGATGACTTCGGTTATCTGACACATGATTTGGAATAATTAAATTTTATTATTAATCTGCATTTGAGCCTCCACGATTTAGGGACGACTTCGGTTATTATGTAATTGCGAGGGACTGATTGCTTGACCCTCGACAATCCTTATGGTCAAGTTGTCACCGATGGTCGAGTTCTCTAGTCGCACATGCACTTAATTCCTTAATAGCCTTTCCGCTTCGGTTAATATCTCATAAATGATCAGTTCAAAATGAAACTCAATTAACAGTGCATTGACAAAATATTCATTAATAAAATCAAAATGGTTTGAAAAAATTCAAGATATCACAAAAATAGATCTCAATCTCGGCGATCTTGACCTACGGTTGTTGGAGGTGCGCAATCTCAAGATGTGGTGAAAACAATGGTGTTATCACATTCATTCAGCTACAGACATGTGTTCACACGGATAGATAATTGTGTAGGGAAAATTGTGCAAAATGTCCTAAATTTATTACACTTTTGCCAATCTAGTTTTAAGCATTCTAATTTTGTCAATTAAGTCATAAACCATTTCACCTTTTTTTTTAATTGAGTTTATCCGATCGATTTCAGCTAGATTTCGCTGACATAGACAACTGTTATAATTTTTTAAAATTTTCTAAAATTTTGTTTATTTTTCTTTACTTTTCTTTTTCTTTCTTTTTTTCTTTTTCTTCCAAGCTTAAGGGTCATTGGTCAACCCTTGCCAGTCACAAGTGAGGCCGACTAACCCTCGCTTGTAATTGGCAACGGCAGGCTTCATGGCCTTTGCTCCGTGGCTGATGAAAGTCACCAAAGACACTGAATTTACCAAACATTCAGTGTTGATGTAATTTGTGTATAATTGTTATAAAGGCACTATTATGTGCAACTTGTTTTTTTTTTTAATTATGTGAAATGCTACTTGTATTTTAATTTGTTTAATTGAATGAGTGTTTTTTCATCAATTTTCTTCAAGTATCTTTTTAAAATTTTAAAAAAATAGTTTCATTTTTTGAATCATTTTCATTTGGGGAAATATAAATCAATTTCGTAGAAATACCTGTCTCGGGTCTGGCACGTGGGCTAGCATGACCCAGCGCCCAACCCTTCCACCGTGTGGACCAATTCTCTCTTTCCATAAATGATCCATGAGTTGGAAGCGTGAATCTTCAACCAGAAATATAAAACTTATGCGAAATACAAAGTCGTCCACCCGACAACGACAATTTCGAGTGAGAATGTTCATATGGGTTAATTTAGCCATATGAGGTTTTCGATCATGAACCCAGATCAAATCATTATCATGAATTTTCAGTTTATAGATTATATGATATACGTTGTATACGTTTATTCTGTGTTCATTGAAAGGGAGCCGTGAACATCACAGCGGAAGCGCGATTTGTGTCATGGACTCAAGTAAAAACTGGAAGATATTACCGAGGTGATTAAGCAAATTATTTTTTTTAATTAAATGGGCATAAGTACCCCAGGAGTGCCAAAACTTGACACCGAAGGACACTTAAGCGCCAAAAGTTACAAAAGGTACACTTAAGTGCCATTTTTCAAAATAAATGGATCAGTTCAGTGCCAAGTCATCGGAATCCTACCGGAAATCTTATGTGGTAATTTTTTATTAATTTTCTTGCCTACGTGGCTCGCCAGAAACTGAAGTCGGTGAAAAATTAGCCAAAACAATGTCGTTTTGAGCTGACGTGGATTTTAAAAATTATTAATTAAATAATTTTAAAAATTTTTAAAAATATATTATTATAAAATTGATTAATTTAAGAAAAAAGTGGGAACCGGTGAGCAGCCCTCATCGCTGTCGCCGTCGCCGTCGCCACCCCACCATTGTCGAGAAGGGCTGGCGACGGTGGGCGAGGGTCGGCCGTGGTCGCTGACCCTTCCCGACGATGGCAGCGGTGGCAAGGGCTGCATAGCCCTCGCTAGATCCCCCTTCCCCCTTTTTTTTTTAAAATAAAATCGATTTTAAAATTTTTGTTAATCTGACGTGGCAATTTTTTTTATTAAAATTGACATGTGTATTTTTTATTTTGAAAAAAATGCTCCATCAGCAAATAAACTCGCCGGAAAATGGACACGTGGTAGTTTGGTAGGAATTTTTCACCATCGGCACTTCACTGATCCTTTTTGCTCTGATTTTGGCACTTAAGTATATCTTTTGTAACTTTTGGCACTTAAGTGTCCCTCGGTGTCAAGTTTTGGCACTCCCGGGGTACTTATGCCAATTAAATGTGTATAAGCATTATAAGAATTGATTAGGGAGACTTACTATTAGACTTTAAAATATTTTAACATCAATAGTGACATGATAATTTAACTAATACACCGCATATTATGATGAACGGAAGAGACAAAGCTCTAAAAGTGGATAGGCCTCGGAAGTTTCCCTATATCAATGCACTAATTTGAAATCATTTTTTCTATACCAAATGCCCAAGCATTCCTTTCTCCTTCGACATTAGTTCTACTCTCCATAGACCATTTAAATATACAATTCACGCTATAATTTATAGTTTCATCTGTTATCAACAATGTAATTTTCACGACAATAGCCACATGTAAATATTAAATCCATAAATATCATAATTTATGCCATCATTTCTGTTAATTCTGTCTATTACGATGATAATGGAAAAACTATTCTGGTGGGTTGGCTCATTTATTCAGTTGGTTGTGGAAGAAAGTTATTTAACTTCTCTATATTTGGTTTACATATCTGACTCAAAGCCTCTGCTTAGTATGTAAGACTCGTACGTTTGCTTAAAGTACACATAATTACGTAATTTTCGACAAAACTACGGTCTCCAGCTTGTTCCTCGGACTTACACAAATATACTCGTCTTTTCGAATCAATAGAAATTATACACGTATGAAAACACATTACGTATTATACTTATGTTAAAGTACTTCAATTCTTAAGTTATTTAATATTGTTTATTCAGATCAATGGTCTAACATGTCATCTATTTAATATTGTTTATTCAGATCAATGGTCTAACATGCCAACTGCCACTTATATAAATAAAATGTGATTTCTGATATCATATCCACGCATACAATTGTGATATTTGTTATGATTTCCCATCAAATAGCACGAAGTATAACATCTACTCCAACTTATTTCTTATACTTGGGAATGCATTGGTATAGTTTTAAACAAATTTGGGAGCTTAATAACAATGTATTTTCAAGGATTGCTTCGGAAGGTGACACATATGACTTCAGATGGCTTCTCTGTAATTGCAAGAATTGGATTTTCTACGTTCTCGATAAACAAAAATGAAAAATGCCATGTAGACCCCATATAAGTATCAAATCGATGATGTTTTTTCTTCTTACTGGCTTTGTGAAAACATTTCAAAGTTGCTCGAAGAAATTGTTGAGGATACTCATTTGCTCTCTTTCCTTTTAGCTACTAAATCATAGCGTTATTTACTGTGACAGTTCATTACATGCGTATAGCAGTTAATACACTCCCAAAACTTAGATCACATGGATTTCAAATGGAGTTCATCAAACAAAAGGAGAATGTATCTTCCATAATAGTTCCTTCCAGGTTGACCGGTCAACGCAACTCAACGTAATCATCCTTCCACATACTAAACAACGACAAGAGAAGAAACCGATAAGCTGAATACTAAACACACATTCTGTTTCTCCATTTGATGACACAAAGCACTTCCTCAAGTCGGGCAATGTTCTCCAGTTGTCGACTTTTCTGTTACAGACGCCAATTATAATTAATAATGGCTTCAACCCAGATAAGACGCAAGAAACTGGTTAACAGGAAAGGGGCCGGTTTTACCTGGTAAACAAGCTCCTTTTCACGTCATCAAAATGTTCTTTTGAACCAAAGCATGGTGATCATCGTTGTCATTAAGAATTTCTCGATGGCCCTGTCCATTGCTTGGAAGTAAGAGAGCCGCCAAGATCGCTTGAAGTGCAAGACGCCACAGAATCCTAGAAATCCCATCGTAAACCCAGGTCCCAATCCTGCATAGAACCAATTGTGGCTGTCCAAATCGTGTTCGCTGGGCTTATCTTCACTGGAATTATCACCGTTGTGCCCACCACTATCAGGTGGCTCGTCTCCCGGACAAATCTTCAGAAGAGGAGCTCCACAGAGTTCATTATTGCCGCGATAAACTGATTCATCGTCCACAGTGCGTAGATGATTGCCGGACGGAATAGGGCCAGAGAGTCTATTGAAGGACAGATTGAGATGACTAAGGAAGTCCATGCTGGATATGCCTGGTGGGATGGTACCTGACAGTTTGTTTCTGGAAAGGTCAAGAGATTCAAGATTTTTCAGGTCACTAATATTTGAGGGGATGTGTCCACTCAAATTATTCTGAGAGAGGTTTAGATTTTTAAGTTCGGCGAGCCTAGTGAACTCTTCTGGTATCTGCCCATCCAACATGTTTGCTGAAAGATCGATTGAGAAGAAGTATGAAAGCTCGTTTCCATATGTTAGGCTGATTCCCTTTGTGTCAACCATGACATTGAGACCGATAACCACCGGCCAACCCCAATGACGACGAACATTATCAACCATGGACAAGAAGCCATCAAAACAATTGGGAATGGGTCCAGAAATCTTATTTTGTGCTAGGCTCAAGAAATGGAGATAGCTAAGTTGGCAAAGTTGTGGAGGAATGCCTCCAACAAAGTGATTTTTCTCTAAATTTAACACTGCCAAATATGAATTTTGTTGCCCAAATGGAGGTATCCTACCCGTGAATTCATTGTCGCTGAGATCAAGAACCATCGTCTGTAGATTTGACAAACAGTATGGGATTACTCCACTAAAGCCATTCCTACGTAGGCTAAGAAGGAGTAAATTCTCAAAATGGCACAAAGATTTTGGAATCTGGCCATTTAACTTGTTGTCCCCAAATGAAAAAACCATCAGCTCTTGCGTTTCTCCCCAACATCGAGGAAGTCTCCCAGATAGTTGATTCTTTGAGAGACTAAGATCAAACAACTTATTCAACTTACACAGAGATTTCGGCACACCACCAGTGAGATTATTACCCCAAAGTCTCAATACATATAATCGCGGCATCCTACCTCCGATATCTTGGGGAAGTTGACCTCTAAGCATGTTGCTTGAGATATCCAAATATTCAATGCTAGAGGAAATGTCGTAGAGCCAATTAGGAATGTCATCTGAGATGCTTGCATTTGACATGAACAAATCGGTAATGTTCCTTTGTGTTTGAAGCCATTTTGGAAATTCAGGTCCCACTTTGCAATTTGACAAATATATCTCGCGTAGTTGAAATGGTGGAACCCAGGTAGAGCTAACATTTAATATGAGCTCATTGTTGGAAATGTCTAAGATGGTCAGGCTTCTAAGATTTTCAAAGTGAAGTTCACTTACAACTCCATACACTAAAGTATGCTGAAATTGGAGTTCCTTTAGATTCAACAGTTGCCCAATACTCTCCGGAATGGTCCCACTCACTTTGTTATGACTTAGATGCAACACTTTTAGAGATGATAGCTCCCCCAAATTGGGGGGAATAGAACCAGATATCGAGTTCGATGAAAGATCAAAGTACTCTAGTTCTTTGAAATCTCCGAATTGATTTGGTAGGTCACCACTAAAATCATTGTTGGAAGCATCGAAGATCTTCCACTTACTTTGTATGCAACCGAGAGGGCCATATGAGATGACGGAAATATTCCCCTTGAAGTGGTTTTTACCTAATCGTACCACTTGCAATTTGCAAAGACTGCTCAAGTTTTTTGGAAAATCACCTTGTAATGAATTTTCAGACACATCAAAGAAGGCAAGCCTTTGATTATTCTCGATGATTGCAGTGGGAAAAGGGCCTTTGATATCAAAGTTGTTAGACAAATCAATATGTTCTAGCTTGCTCAAGTTATAGATCCATTGCGGAATAGAAGAGTTTATAAAATTGGACCCGACATTGAGAAATTTAAGAGAGGTGAAATTGGCCTGCAAAGAGTTAGGAATATCTTGCAGTTGACAATCACTTAATCCTAAAGATTGCAAAGATGAAAGCATGTTAATGGATCCAAACCAATCTTTGGCCTTCGAAAGGTCAGCACCAAACATGTGCAAGTATTTCAAGGAAGATAATTTTGACAGCCAATCAAGGTCATTCGAGGTTAAATAACCCAGAACAAAGTCATTACTAAGATCTAAGTACTGTAATTTGGAAAGGTTATTGAGTTGCCTAGGAATATCTCCATCGAAGCCTGTATATGAGAGGTTAAGATACTCTAGTTTCTGAAGAGAAGCAAAGAACATTGGGATTTTCTGAGTTGAAAAGTTGTTGACACTAAGATCCAGATACTTTAGATACTGCAGTTCAGTTAAAGAAGAAACTATGTTACCTCCCAACCTGCACTTATCTGAAGGTTCGACCGCATTGATCTGTTCAATACATGGATTATGGAGATTGAGCTTTAGGACATGGCCAGTCTTCTCATTACATCCAACTCCTTCCCACTTGCAACATTCCTCACCAGTCCATGACGACAAGCGTCTCCAAGGATCAGTGAGACCATGCTTGAACTTTAGAAGAGCTTCCCTCTCTACATCAATGCAACTTACATTGGCCGAAGCAATGGAGTGACCGAACTCGATTACTTGAATGACAAAGATTAATAAGAACGCAAACACAAGGCCATCGCAAGATGCCATGGGTTCTTTAGGGTCTAAGAACAAGTATTGCTTGGTCTTTGATTCACCAAGAATAAAGTCACTATAATATATCGTTGGGTTCATTTTCTGATCGCCGTCAATCATGACTTGCTAGAGGATGACTCTAACTTTCCAAGTCAATGACTTCCAAGACCCGCCAAACGGTCTGCCCATTAAAATCAATTCAAAACGCGTATCATCTTTTATCTTTGTAATAAGGGTCAAAGGAGGACGACAAACAAAAGCGAAGAAAGAGGGATGCTGACGGCACTGCGTACCCCTAAAACTGGCAATCGTCAGTGTGTGATCTCCAGAAATTGGTTATTGCCGGTGTCGACTATCCACCGCACCCCATTTTATCACGAAATGACCAGTATTATGAAAACTAAAGGGGGGTTAGCAAACTTCATTTTTTAATAGAGAAAGGTGACCCTCCTTTTATTTAAGCAACGTCCAGATTAGTGACCTATCCTAGGATAGAAATGGAGATAACTATCAAAAAAATCCTAAACCTATTATAAAAATACTGATTAAGTCTTAAATTTTTTAATTTAGCTAATGTAGGCATAAACTTTTTGACCATTTTCTAATAGTCTTTTCGGCCAAATTTAGGATAGAAATCACTAATGTGACAATTTAGTTAGCATCGACCATTCTACATAACATGGTCGGCTATTAATGTCGGGAGGTTATTTGAAAAATGCAGTATTGCAAAAATTTAAATTTTCTTTCTTTTTTCTTTTTTCCATTTTTTCCCCTCTTTACTTTCCTACAAAATGCTATTACTCATCGTCTTCGAAGGAGACCATGAACGCCAAATCGTTCCCCAAATCTAGACTTTTCTAAAGTTCTATTTTTCCTTAAGATAATCTTCATTGTCTCCCCAAATCGCGTCCATAGCTCTATCAAGGTCGCGCCCAACATCATCTCGCTCGACTACCAAGACTTTCTCAGGACTAACGCCGAGATCCGCAATGATGGCAAGCTTCATGTCACCGTGAGAGAGTTCAATGCATCAAGGCAATCCCTCGGCTCCGGCTCCGGCTCCTCCTTTGAGTTGATCTCAAGGTCGTTTAACTTCACGGGTGCCAAGACCTACACCCTAAGCTCGTCTTATAACCAATTCTGGAACTTCACTAGCCACAAGTAAGGGTTGCCGGCCATCATCGACATGCTAACAATACCCCCATCGGTCCTAAATTTTTTTAGGACTTTTCGATGAAGTCCATCTACTCAATTTATGGGGGCTGATCAAAAAATTTAAAACTGAATTGAAATCCATATAATAAGTTTATGATTTTTTTAGGTAATTTTCATATAAATGCAAAGGATAAATCCTGTGAGGATAGGTGCATCTTGGTGCTTGTTTTCGAAAGTTCAGCATTTTTAAGAAGAATCTCTCCAGTTGAATGTCCATTGAAATTGCACAATCGGGTGAAAGAAAAAGCAAAAGTTTTTCAAATGATAAGGAAGGAAAAGATTTGCAAAATTACAACGTTTTAGGAAATTTATTAAAATGGTTATAGCCTTACATGACAATTTTAATGTTACGTTTTTGTTCATTATTTTTTTTCTGTAAAAACTGTTTCGGATACCAAATATCAATGATTTTCTTGTTCTCGAATGTATCCTAATTTTTTTGCCAAATTACATTGGAAGAAACTCTTAGATCTTTCATGAAATGGATCTCATATTTTCCTTTTGGACTATATAACCAATCTCATATCTAGAGTCAATTTTCTGCAATTATATGGCAATGAAAGGCTTTTTCTTTTAAATTGGTAAGTGTCGAAAAATTATTGGTGAAAAAAAATTGACCGGTGACTTGTTTCCCAGATAACGTGTTGGAATTTATTAAGAAATTTTATGAAATTATCAATTCTTTTACAATTTTCAAATTATCAGATTTTGCACAAACCAACCAACTTTTGCGTAACTCAATAAAAGTTTCAAATTTACTGACTCTTATACAAAAATTTCAACCTGAATTAAAGTAATTTACCAACTTTTGTCAAATTGAATTACCAACTTGTTTGATATTGCCAACTTCCATGAGACCATGCTTGAACATAAGAAGAGCTATCCTCTCTATACCAATACAGCTTACATCGGTCGAAGCTTTGGAATGACCGAACTCAATTACTCAAATGGCAAAGATTGGCCATAAGAGGATAGATGCAAAGCCAGTGTAAGACGCCATAGATTCTTCAGGACTTGAGAACAAGTATTGCTTCAATCATGTGGATAGTGGTCTTGATTCACCAAGGAAAGAATCACTATAAAATGTTCTTCAGTTCATTTTCTGTTCACCGGCCATAATGACTTCCTAATGGACGACCCCAATTTTCCAAGTCATGCCTTCGGAAACCCGCCAAACGGTCGACCCGTCAAAATCAACCCAAAATGCACGTCATCCTTATTGTGTAATAACGATCAAAGGGGGACGACAAACAAAAAACAGGAAAGAGAGGATGCTTACGGCACTACGTACCTCTTAAGACTGGCAATTGTCAGCGTATATAAATTTGTCATTTTCAGACAAAATGAAGGTGGAAGCTCGATTCAGAGAAAAGCAATGGCATGAACAAATAAAAAATTAAAAACCAAGATGTTAAGTGGTTGACATTTAATGCAAGGAGTTAATTTGCGTGCAGAAGTGGTGTGCGGTCGAAGCAACCTGGTTGCCATGATGGGCATGTATCATCAACTTCTCTTTAAGAGCATTAAAGAGGCTTAGGCGTTGGAAGATATTTTTCACCCATTCAATTTCCTTGTATTTTCGCTTCTTTGTACATTTTGATTCCTATAATTTCCTTTTAAAATATTCTCATTTCAATATCCTTTACTTTTTTTGCGATTTGCATTTCATTGCACTTACATTCATAGATTCATCACTCCACCCATATCTCATTCGCATGCTTGGTGCTCCTGTGCAATCATGGAGCGATCTTAATCGCTTTCCAATCATCTGAAGCTCATATTATCTTAGACTTACCTCAATCTCTGTCAACATTATTTCGGAACACCCAGGCATATCTATTTTCACTAACAAAGAGCAAGTGGGTTGGGGGGTTAATTCTACTTACTATTCATTTGGTGGGCACGTACATTCTTTTATTGAGATTAATGTATCAAGTTACATGGAAGGTACTCGTAACGTCCTGAATTTCGAGCCATTGTAAAATATAATGACTATGAATTTCGTCAATACATTATTAGTTAATCTCACTCGGAATTTATCACTCTTGAGATATTAACCTTGAGGGAAAGGCCAATGAGGAAATGGGTACGTACGACTAAAAGACTTGACCTAGAATAACGATTCGACCATGGGACTAACAAAAGGATGATCCTGTGATTATACAGGCTGATTCAAGGAATGATTATAATTCGATTCGCAGATATGATATAATGAGATAACAAATGATTCCGTTTAATATTATCAAGACTATGAACAACCCTAAGTCAATTCCAAGTAATTATGTACTTTGAAATGAGAATCGATCATTTGCAATTTCATGATAATCGAAGTCGTCCGAGTGTCGAGAAAACTTGAACGTGATTTAAGGTTAATTCAATCACAAGTCGATAACGTGTAATTCCTCGAACCCGCTTGTTAGTTTGAGACACACTAAAACTACAATTGATTGGAATTGGCTAAGAATGGTAATCTGGTTTTGGATGTCAAACTTTGAGGGACGTTAGGGATGAATCATTGGACGATGCCTCTATAATCCTTGAGAATATCAGTAAGCCCGAAATTGACGAAAAAATGTTTAATGGGCCGAAAATTGAGCTCACAAGGAAGTGGGCCAAGCAAGACCCTAGTGGACTTCATGCCCAAGGTGGGCAACTACTAAGGTAGGCCCAAGCCCCAAGTGAGACCATTTAGCCCACTTACCCTCTTTCTAACCTATTGTCCGTTTTGAGCTTGATTTGAGCCCAGCGACTTTCAGAGCCCAATTCCTATTCATTTTTAGCCCGTTTCCTAGGCCCGCTTCTTGTCTTTAGCCCAAGGACAATTTGGTAAATTGAACCCAAGGTGAAAAACCAAAATGCCCTTCTTGACATTAATGAATAAGAAACAAAAGAGGAAGAGAAAGTTCAACGTTATGATGGCTTTTGCAAAGGAAATGAAGAGAGGTGATGTGCATTGAAGAGGGAATTTGATGAAGGGAGAGCCAAAGTCTTCATCTTCTTCTTCTCTCTCCTTCTTCATAGCCGACCCCCCCTCTTTTCTCTTTCTTTGGTTTTCTTCCTTTTCCCCATCCTTTCTTCCTTTTCCCTCACTGTACAGCCATAGCAGTAACTAGGTAGCCCCATATGTACCCTCTGTTGCCGGTCTAGGTCGCTAGACTGCCCGCCTGAACCGTTCAACCTAGCCGCTCGCCGTCTGCCTCCTCATTGGCTATTCTCTACTGGAAACATACAACCACCATCGTTGCTGCCTCACTACTCCCTGAACCAGCTACCACCACCTCACCTGCAGTTCCCAGAAGTTGCCAAACCTCAGCTAGCAGTCTGCTAGACTACCGGTCAGCCCTACTAGCTGCCGGTCTCCCTTCCTCTATCTTGGTTTCAGCAGAACAAAGGTGGACAACACTTGCAGCTGCTATTTCCATCCTCGAGCCACCTTGTATCGATATTTCAGAGGTTCCCATGCATAGCCTTCATTGCCACCATTGTGCCTGTGTCTTCGGCTTGCTTAATTGGTGATTTTATGTTCTAATCCTTCAATTAGTTTGTTAAACTTGCTTAGGGGTATATTATATTATGGTTAATCTTAGTTAGGGGATTAGTTAAGATTAACTATAGTCAGGTTGGAAGGTTAGAAAATTACCATGGTTGAGTTAGTTAATAAAGTTGAACTATGGTTAGTTAATTAACCAATGTTGGGTTAATTGACTAAGGTTAACTTGTGGTAGAGTTAATTAACCAAGGTTGGGTTAGTTAAGTAGGGTTGACCTATGGTTGGGTTAATTAACTAGGATTGAGTTAATTAACTATGGTAGAAGCATAGTTAGTTTAGTTAACTATGATTAACTTTAATTAATTTTGCTAATTGTGATTAGAGCTAATTAATGGTGGTTAATTAACTAGGATCGAGGGTTAGCTTGTTAATCCTGATTAGTATTACTTTTTTTATAAATAAATAATTTCTTTTATTATTAATAATTATTTTAATAATAATTAATAAAATTTAATTATGAATAATATTGATTATCTATAATAATTGACGAGTCCGTACATGCTCAGGCATATTGAATTGTTGCTTGAATTAAGGGGTCGTTGATTGTATGACAGACATTGTCAATGCTTGATTGCTCTGATAAATAATAACGTTATGTGAATATTATGCCTTGATTTTTTAGTACAAGTGCATGGACATATAAAGGGAAAACATGAGGTGTCAGGTGTATAAGTCAATTTTGTAATAAAAATGAGGCTGGCATGTTTAAATGATAAGGCATGCAAAGTTGGACGGTTTTTAAATAATATATGACAACATGCAATTATTTTCCTGCAACTTTTACATGAAAAATGTGCAATAGAATATTACGTTGAGCATGCACTATCAAGCCCCGAACCCCGAGCACGCAACAACCTCTTCCCTTGGTCAATAGAAAGCGACGTCCCAGGACTCGTCGACGACCATTTATTTTAACCTTTCATTATGCGCAAGCGGAAGACGAATCATCCTCTAGTCAAACAGACAATCAAGCAATTAAATAGGGATAGAGGGATGAATAGCAAGATAACGTCAACTACTCATTTATACATCTTCAATGGATTAACACCCGGAGGATCGTTTCCAATTTACAAACCCAACAAAGGGGTCAGATCCATCCTCTAAGCCAGACCAAAAAGAAACTAGGCTGGGCTAATCCATCTATACAAAAATAACCCTCAGGTTCAGCACCACTATAACTTAGACCCATCGGACTTAGGCTCGTCGGGTCATAGTTGGAGGCGTTCAGGTCGATCACTAGAGGAGCGGGGGCAGGATTCTCCACTGCGCCATCAGGAGGGTCAAGCTCCATGAGATCTCAGTCGACGTCCTCGAGGCCCCTACCAAGCAGCCCATCAAAACCTCTGAGAGGACCGATCAGCATATCGTCCTCCTAGAAATCGATGGGGTAGCCATTGCCCTGGTCCCTCATCCACCTAGATGGTGGAGAGATACTTCTCATAAAGATGCACCCGACCCGGGAAGCGGTGGTGTGTCACAATGGTCTCCCAGTCCTTAGGGATCCCGAATCACACTGGCAAGTGCGTCATTCTAAGGGCCTGAAAATGGTTATACAATAACTAGTGAGATGAAATCTTAGCGAGTCCTTCCCCTAAACCTCAATTAGTACACCAACTCAACCTGGGGTATCTATCCAGAACCACCCCCTTAAACAACCCAACAACAAACAATCAGCAACCAAACAACATATAGGTCAACCAACAATCAATTAGATGATGCAGTTCATCAATTACATGTGAGTCGCGTCACAGGCGATCTCACCTTGCCATTGCCACACCTGCACGTTATCAAATCATGCGTGCCATAAACAATGTGATTAGCTCATGCATAATTGAAACCCATGATACCATGTTTCTCATGCGCTCTTGCATCTACACATGTTCTGATTATTACTGCCCCTCAGGGTTACAATCGAACCATCGCCGGTGTCTATTAGCATAACCAGGCATCACCCTCCCCTGTGAGGCGCGGCGATATCAAGGGTTCTCTCCTAAGACAACATTCCCTAAGGAGCATGAGCCCGGCCTCTCCCACAACTCCTTATTCAAACCCCTGCCGGGTTTCTGATAAATCGGACTATCACCCCCCCGAACTTCGGCCGGGGCGGCGGGTTCAACTTCGCGATCACGCAATCATACCACCACAATCCACTTTTTATCTTTGAGCATTAGCCAATGCACACATGCTTGCATATGCGATCCCAAATCCTTTTATCATAAAAGCGGTCAATTTCTGGTATCCATCGAATAAATCATTTTCCCCTTTTTGTGAAAACCATACGATTCATGTGGTTGTCCATGTATCTACACATCCAATTCACCTTATGAGATCAAATCTTTCATTACAACCTCCCCTAGAATTTCGAAAATCTTCATGTTCAAAAATAGACTATCTCTATGAGGTTGCCTACCTCACAGAGGATAGTAAAATTTCAGAAACTCAGCTTCCTATGATGAATCCCTACACTGCTTTCACCAAGCCATCATCTTTCTCCCCACTTAGATCCATCAAACACCTGATCAAACATACCCCTCGCACAATAAAGGAGTATGTCTAATCTTCATGGTTTGATGAACACCCCATCCAGGTAACTGAACAAGAATAGTTTGTCACTTTGCAAATTCCCCCTGAGTTTCCATCCCAATGGATCCAACAAGGATACACACATGTCCATTTTGGAGCCATTCACCTTGCTCTAACCTTCCATGGTCATAAAGGTCTACCTATTGCTACTAGGATTGCCCTTTTAGACACTAGATTTTTGGAATATCAGCAAGCTTGTGTTGGCACTATCCAGACAATCATGAATGCGGGAATTGTCTTTGTTACACTCTTCCCAAATTTCAACATTGCTCTTGCAGATCCCAACTTGCTCACTGCTCTTAAGGTCCAGCTACAGATCATTAGAGCCCCTTAGACTCCTAGATCAATTGCTGCTACCTTGCACTACCAAATGATCTATCGTTTCCAAAACCATGCCATTGATCTCAATATTCCAAATTCCGAAGATGCTCATGTTATCTCGGTTGACCATGAGCAGACTTCCTGTATCCATGTTCCCTGCCAAATCCCATGAAATGAGCTTATTAAACTCCTCCCTGATAGTTAGGTCACCAACTATGAAAAACTCCACTAGAGTTGCAAACCGGTCCAATCCAGTGAACCCTAGTTCACCCGGAAAAAAGATAGCACTGTTTCCATTAAGTTTAGTAAGACTAAAGAGGAACCCTCCTCTATTTTCCCCACTATACTTCATTTCACACCATGTCCTACTAATCCAGTTTCAAGTGAGCCAGACGACAAACGATTTGTCCATTCTTTTGGTTCCCAAGGACAACCGATCCATCTTTTCAAAGATCCTGCTAGACATTGTTTTTGGGATTCCGATTGTGCTTGCTCTTCATGCACAAAGTTTGAAGAAGAAAATGACTGACCTTCCTCCGCAAAGAAGAAGAAGAAAGATGCCCTTTAACAAAAGTATCTTGATGGAGATCCAACTGTCGGACCACTTGGAGAAGATGGTGGAAAATATTAGTTCATTGTCTCTTATGGACCACCAATACCTCCCAAGACTTCATGCCCTCCATCACCATGCAAGCCAGAGAATCCCCTTGTACAACCATTAGCAAAACCCTTGACCACTTCACCTTTTTATAAGCCGATCCAGAAATGGGTAAAAAGGAACCCCTCATATCCCATAAACTTACCTAGACCAAGCATCTGTGTGCTTAAGCCCGAACCTCCTCCTGTTTTACCCAGCATATACATGTTTTCACCAGATGATTTCCCTCCACTTGACACCAAAGGGCCTGAATCCAGTATGCGGAAATTCCCCCCATTAGAAAAATTCTCTGATCCACACCAAAGGTACCAACACTCTCCTAAGATACCCAACCCCACTAGCCTTGATGCACAAGGATAGTACAAGCAACCGTCTACTGCAGAAACAGTCTTGAATTGGCAAATTGAGAATACTTTGGCTCAAAATGAGCTCCTTAGAACTGTTGCAACATGCCTTGAATGTGTAGATTAGAACACTGAATTATCCTGCAAAATGTTGAAAGATTTCTAAAAAAGGCTTCATCTACTAGAAACCAAGCAAACACCCCCTAACCACTATTTGGAGGACCAACGGCTAGAAATCAAAAAGCTCAAGAGGCAGATCCAAATTCTCAAAAGCCAACAGTCATTTCCTTTTATCGACCAGACCTTTTTTCCCTCTCATTCCTTACCATCCAAACCCGAATCTTCTCCCATTGGATCATCATCCTCATTTGCTGCTGTCTTAAACTCAGCTGCCCCTCCTCCTTAGAATAATTTTTTGGTTCTTCGAGATAAGCTTCGCAGGCTTAAGCAAAAGCAAAAGAAATCCCCGACTCCTACTAAGTCTTCGGTGTCACCTCCTAGTACACCAGAACACCCTCCCGGTGATCAACCACCAGGCACCTTGACTATTTTCAACCCACTTGAAACTTTCCTCCGACACCAAATCCCTTCAATTGCCATTCAAGGCTAGGCAAGTTGAAATTTCTTCCTATTCTGATTCTGATTCTGAAGTACCCATAGGATCATCCTCTTCGGAAGAAACCTTGTTCATGGCAGACAATGTCAAAGAAGAAGAAATGTTTTCTGAACCAGAAGTACCCCACCAAGACCAGCCAGATGCTACATAGACCTTTACTGCATCATCCTCTAAAGTTTACTTTACCCTGGATGATATTCCATGCTATAAGTGGCCTGAAAGGCTTCAAGAATTTCATGCCTGGCTCACCACTAAGCATATTTCTGAACCCAACACCTATGATAGCCTTTTAGAATTCACTAGCCGCTTTACTGGAGCCCTCAAAAACTGGTGGAATATTGCCTCAGAACAGGACCAGCTGTACCTCTTAACACAGCCACTGGATAATGCCATCCAGATTATCCATATGTACTTCATCGAAAAGCTAGAAGATTCGAAGGAACTCAAACGGAAGGAGTTCTTCGAACGCAAATGTTGTTCACTCAGGCGCAAAGATCTTGACCGACACTTCCAAGCTATGATCAAGCTATTCTATTTGCTTGGAGCAAATTGGAATCTCAAACCAATCTTTTTGGCATCCATCCCTAAAGAGGTTAGCCAAGCTGCAGAAAAGACCCTCCAACAAAGGCAGAAGAGCCTAACCGAGGCCACTCTTGGAGAAATTCAACAAGCCATTCATATTGTTATAGAAGAACTTTGCCTGCTCGGAGAAGCTTTCCATAGCTATCTAAAAGAAAATAGGCATCTTGACAAGGCATGTTTGAAACCAGAGTTGAAGATTAAATGTCCCAAGGACTGCTCAGACCCTTCTTGCACAGGTTGCAAAAAAATGAGACACTTTAAACAGTTCTCTTTCAAAAAGACATGCAAAAGCAAATGTAAAGGAAAGTGGAAATTTTTGCATAAACGCCGCCATCACTTTTCCAAGAAGCGAAACAAAGATAGATGTTATGTCTGCAACAAAAAAGGACATTTTGCCAAAAATTGTCCAAAGGCCAAGAAGAGCGGAAGCCACTTGATTGATAAAATTGCCAAAAGCACTGGAATTCAGCTCGACAACTCTAACATCGAGTCTGTCTTCTCCTTAGATGATCAACCTTTAGAGGATACTCTATGTGTCATCCAGATGTACAACTCAGATTCAGCCTCAGATTCTGAGAATGACGTATTCACCTTCTTCCCTAACTCTCCTGATGAAATTCAGATCACTAAACCTGTCCATCACCCATACATTCCCATTCATATTCTTTTGTCCAAATACCACAAACTAATCCCTCTTGTGGCACTTATAGATACTGGCGCTAGCTCTTCCATCCTAGACACGAAAATTCTCCTAGAAGAATTTTGGAGACTATAGACCAGGTATTTCAACTTTGCTTCTGGCGACACTTTTGCTACCAAATATCATAGCAAACCCATAACCATCCAGTTCTTTCCCCATTGTTCCATTACTACCAAAGTCCTTGGCTCCAACTCTCCCGACAAAGATATCATCATTGGTTGGGATATCTTGACCCAACTCCCAAGGCTTAGAATCCTTTCGAATGGACTCCGTTTCAAAAACCAATTCTGAGAATTTGTGGATATCAAGAGATTCTATGCCCTCCAACCAGCCATGCTGGACCCAATCATCCAAAGTTTACTCTTCTCTTATGCTGAAACCCACTCTTAATTTTCCCAAACTTGCACCCAGCCCTTATGGAAAAATTCTCTCTTTTATGTCAAACTTCCTTTCAAAAGGAATGAAGATATAAACCCTACAAAAGCCAATCATTCTAGGATGAGCCCAAAACACCTTGCACTTGTTGAGTGTGCTGAACTACTCTTGCATGGTCTCATTGAACCATCTGATTCCCAATGGGCGTGTGAAGTATTTTATGTCAATAAGCGAGCTAAATAGAATCATGGAAAAATGAGGTTAGTAATCAACTATCAACTTCTGAATCAATTCATTCAAGATGATAAATTCCCATTGCCCCACCAAAATTCTCTCTTTCTTAGCCTTGCCCAAGCAAAAATTTATTCAAAGTTCGACCTTAAGGTAGGATTTTGGCAATTGGGAATTAACCCAGCAAACATATCCAAAACCGGGTTCTGCATCCCGAACCAACATTTCCAATGGACAGTTGTCCCTTTTGGCCTCAAAACTGCACCTTCCCTTTTCCAAAAAGCTATGTGCAAAATTTTTGAGCCCATTTTTCCCAACTCCCAAATCTACATTGATGGCATCCTTCTTTTTAGTCCTGATGAACAATCTCATTGTCAGCTCTTGACCCAATTTGCTGATATCGTCAAAAGACATGGCATTATGCTCTCCTAGGAAAAGAATGACTCTCGCCCAAAAGGAAATTGAATTCCTTTGCATGCGCTTGAAAGAAGGAACCTATTGCCCTGAACCTCATATTGCTGATGAACTTCAGAAATTCCCCGGAAAAGATTTTACCGCCAAGCAAGTCCAGCAATTTCTTGGCATTGTCAATTGTCTGCGGGATTTTGTTCCCCAAATTTCCAAAACTCTTAGACCCCTCCAAAGAATGCTCAAGAAAGATGCTTCCCCAAAGGGACAAAAGCAGACCCAAGCTGTTGCTCAGCTAAAACAAACTCTGAAACACCCTCCCCCTTTAAAAATCCCCTCCACTGGAAAACAGATTCTTCAAACTGATGCCAGTGATAAATACTGGGCAGCTATTCTTTTCGAAGAAATTGATGGAACCAAGCATATTTGATTTTCCCAAGCCGAAATCCACTGCCATTCCACTTTCAATGAGATACTTGCAGTCAAGTATGGCATTAAAAAGTTCGAAATCCATCTCATTGGACATCACTTCCTTGTCAAAATGGATATGTCCTCTTTTCCCCAGATGATCAAGTTCAAACAAAAGCAAGTTCTCATAATTGCTCCGATGGGCTGAATGATTTTCAAAATACTCCTTTGATGTTAAACACATTCCAAGAACTAAGAACGTCCTTGCTGACTTCCTGTCCAAACCAAAAGAACCATTGGAGACAATCAACATGTATGTAAAAAGGGAACCTTTCCTGGAAACATACCGCACTACCAACATACAAGGTGGTTGGCCAAGTCTCAAATATCCTCCTGATGTCCCACTTGCAATCAGAGACAATGTTCTCACAAAAAAACTTCAAGAATTTATGTGGGAATATCATCTCCGAATCTTTCGAGATTATAGTGGATTAATGCTCAGACCCGAAGGACTCCATCCAAGATACCCATTTATTCATCATCTCCAATGGTCTCCTGATACTGAATTTCCAAAAGACCTGAAATGGTTATTTTGGTACATGCTCAACCTGTACACTATAGTCATCGAATTCCCCAAAGACAAAATTTTGCAAGTTCTTACAAAAGATCTAGCAAGTCAAGAACACACCAGAAATATCTTCTAGATATTTTCACATGGTTTAAACCGCTTGCTTACTGGAAGGAACTCTTCAAAATCCAGAATCGTCAAGGAAGGCCTGAACTAGAAAGACATAATGTTGTCCTTTTCCACCGAACATGGACATTTTGCTATCTCACTGGATGGATTTCTGATAAATCTCCTCTTGTAGGAACTTCAAGTTACAGGCCCCAAGTTTTTCAAGAAGTGGCACGAGTTTACCAAACATTTCCATATTCTATCACAACCAGCAGATTTGCATCTCGAGAACTCCGGAGGATCCTATGTCAAGAAAATCGGATCATTCCACCAGAAGCATGGCCTCCCGCACATACCCCTGTGTCCTGGGAGCACCTCGAAGGTTGGGATCCTATGAGGGACGAAATTCAAGAAGCACTCAATGTCTTCAGACAGAACAACCCTGACTCCTCCACCCCCTATGACCCTTGGGGGGAATCATTCCCCCAAAATCACGCCTCTTTCTCCGATCCTTTCGATGCTAGCTCCTCCCGTCCACCTAATCTGTCGATAGAAGAGATTGTGAATTTCATTCACGCTTTCAAAAGAGAAAAAGATGAAAGCTCCAGTCCATCAGATATAGATGGAGACGCCGCACTAAAAGCACAGCTAGCTCATCATAGCTCTGATGATTTGGACTATGACTATAATGCTAGGGATGGGGCATGGCCGAAATAAATAAAAGTCGCCATGGAATCACTGTAGCAATGGTCACTATTCACTATTCACTGTTCACCTAGCTCACTATTCACCGTAGTGCAAGTCACAATATCTTTGTTTATAGCTTGTCATAGGATTTCTTTAGGACTCCCTATATATGTAGCCCATAAGTGGCTAATATGTTTCCATAATTGTGTCCGAGCATGGCCAGCCTGCCTACTCTTGTCGTTTGTATCCTCCTCTGCCTATATAGGCAATGAGTCTCCATTATAAAAACTAGAGAGAATGAAATAAGAAGTGTGTTGTGTACTCTATTATTAAGATGATCTTCTAAACACTCCCATTCTCTTCTAGTACTGAACGATGGTTCTAAATAAACACTATGATTGAGAAAAATTCTGGAATATGCTCTGCACTTACCCTTATGGGATCCTATGCATTAGAATTTCCGATATTCTAGAGATTACTATGGTCTAAGTTCATGACTTGAGAAGGAACTTGGTGGCTAACAGGTAGTCCTTATTAAGGCCAGGAGAGTCGAGGGTGGATAGCATACTTGTCACAAGTTTGCAACTTAAGTTACTGAATTAGCTCATAGGCATCCTTATGTGCACGTGAACAGTAATTTGTGAACAGTGCAATGTAAACAGTAAAATTCAGAATTTAATAATTAATACATTAAATTCAGAAATCATTAAAAACATTAATTAAAAACAACAATCACTTAATTAAGGCTAAACATGCTTAATTAAACACAAACCACAATTAAGCAACATAAAGCAAGATTAAGCTAAGCTAATCTTAACCATTTATCTAACCACCTATCTTAGGGCTAATACAATTTAATTAAACCTCCTAAACTAGAATTAACCCTAATCAAATCAACCCTAAGCAAGTTTAGGCACTAACAATGGATTAAAGGCTAAACTCACTCGTTAAGCGGGCCGAAGACATGGACGTAGCAACGACGATGGAGGCGACACACGAGGACCTCGACCACGACAATCCAAGGCAGTCCTAAGGCTGAAACAATAGCAACAAACTTTGCCTCACACTGCAACACTGGAAAATTGAACTACGTAGGTGGCAAAGGAGCTGGGTGGGCTAGTTAGAGCTTCGACGAGCAGTTGGCCGGCAACCGGCAACACATGAGGGTTAAGGGGGACTGGCTAGTGGCTGAGTTGGGCGGTGGTCGAGTTGGAATAGGAGGAAAATGGCTGAAATGGGCGGAATAGTGCAGGGACAGGCGGATAGGGAGGCAGCAACTTCCAGCCAGTGACTCCATCCAACGAACGGCTTAAACATGGGGGACACGGTTTGGACCTCCTAAGCACCGTGGTGGGTGGCACGGGCGGTGATCAATATAGGAAAGTAACGAACAACTCAGATTTTAGAGGAAGGTTTGAAGGAGAAGAAGAAGGAAGTGAAGGGAAACAAATGAGAGAGAGTGTGCGGTTGTGAGGGGTTGAAAAAGAGGAGAGAGAGTGAAGTGAGGGCTGGCTGCACTCCTCATTAAGGTCATTCAATGCTTGCTTCAACTCCCTATGCAACATGACATCATCTTCTCTCTCTTATTTTGTCTTTTCCTCATAATATTTAGGGGCAAAATGATCATTTCACCTTGCACATTTCCCAATCTGCCCTTAGGCTCAAAATGAAGGGCGGGCCTAAGAAACGGGCTAGGAAATGAATAAGAACGGGCTTAGGAATTGGTTGGGCTTAAAACGGCTCAAGGTTAGACAACGGGTTCGAGAAGGTAAAATTCTGGCTTCAAGCCATCTCTGAACCATCTCGCCCTATCCAAAAGGTCCTCTACCAACCTTGGCGCATACTTGGCCAACTCTGCAAACTTCGCCTCGTACTGATCCACTGACTTTTGATTTTGGCGAAGCCGTTAGAACTCTTCCATCTTGGACTTTCTCGCACTGTCCAAAAAGTACTTCCCATTGAAAGCCTCTCGAAAGACACCCCAAGTCTGAGCCGTGTCTTCAGGGAACACTCTTCCTTAAGTGGCTTCCCACCATGTAATGGCATTACCTTGGAGATGGTAAGCCGCCAAAAGTACTCGGTCTTCCTCTGAACATCTCAGCACTATGAAGGTCCTCTCGATGTCCCTCATCCAAAAGGTCGCAGTCTTAAGGTCGCTTATGCCACTGAATCTCGGTGGCTTCAGTCTCAAGAACTACTCCACCAACTTGTGCATCGGTCTCTCACAAGCCTCTCCAATCTCTACGGGAACCACGAGGACTACAGTAGGAGCAATAGGAGCAATAGCGGTGGCAGCGGCAGTAGCAGCAGTAGCTCGATCCTCAGCTTGCTATCCTATTAAGGTTTCTAGTGCCAGTAGGATCCCATCTAACCTAGGATCCCCTTGCACGCTACCTCTACCACTGGATTAACCAGACGCTGCCCTACGCCTAGGGGCTCTCTTTTCAGGATTACTCATTACTCTGGACACTCATTGGTCTTGTTTTCCAATTCCAACTGGGAATTAGAACTATGACCAACCCGCCACAAAACAAGACCACAAAAGCAATCACAAGCACGTAATATAAAAGCCATCCCTATCTCACTATCCCAAAAATCCCACGCACCTTATCACTCCAAGTCTCGACCTCGCTCTAATACCAAATCTACGGGGATGTCACGCCCCTAACCAGCTCATCTTTGCTATATTGTATACATATGTCTTCCACATTGGGAAAGCAATAAAAAAAATTGCTAACTAGATTAATAGATCATTTATAAATGCACCCATGATAAAAAAATACAATACCACCTTAGATGCGATTAGACTAGATGGTAGTATAAAGATGAATTGTGATGAATGATAAGTAGGCTAGATGGCTAGGATGGATAGCCATTTGATACACTCGCAAGCTCCCGCAGGTCAGATAGAACTACTTAGTAGAAGAGAAGACTAGCATAATCATTGGCTTACCGTAGAACTGATCCAGAAGATATATAGATAGATTGACTCCAAAGATGGAACTCATTCCTTGATGCAATATTGTGGGAAAGCACAAAATATCGCCTAGAAGCTTATAGCCCATTTTGTTGGAATGCTTTAGTCCCATGTTATTTCTTTGTTGATTGAGTGCATTGCATAGAGAAGTTTTGGCTGAATTGCTTTTGTCGCTAGGGGTAGTCCTCCATGGAATGATTGTGATATGCCATCTCGATAGATTTTTCTATACCTAGACTGATATTACAAGCCAACAGAGATAAGGGAAAATGTTCTATAGCTACTTCTAAGCTAGATTTGCCCATTTGATCACCTTATGAAATTATGAATTCGACTGGCAGATAAGTAGGAGGCTCAAAGAGGAATATCCCAAGCTTTTTGGGTACTTCAATGGATGGTTCTCCCCACCTCTTTCTTTGAAGCAAAAATGCAAAGAGCTATTTGTGGTTCGTCTTGTTATAAGTCAAAGGGTATATTCACAAAAGCTTCAGAGGCCATAAGGGTGAGTGGTTCCAAGTTCCGTATAGGTTTCATTTAGAACCTAGAACATATTCGTTAGAACAGATTCCTCATATGTAACTTGGAACCTATCTTGTGTTGGGAGAACACAACAAAAATCCAATACATTTTTGCTTGGGAGATCACCAAGAGAGAGCCCAAGTTTGAGTTTGTCAATATATCTAGTTAGACTTATCTTCACTCAAAAGTTTAAGCCAATAAGTTATAGGCCAACTAGATATATTAATTTCTCCATGCTACACCACTTATTCGATATGAGATTTTTTAACACAACTCATATTTGCATCCTAACAATCTTCCCTTCAATATGAGGTCAATGTTGGATCTACTCCCTCTTAATTTTAATCATTATTCTACATCAACTTATCTCAAGTTGAATCTCCGTCAACGCCCAACTCAATCCTAGTTTTTTCTCTATGCCGAATGGGGAATTAGCTATCAAATCTGTATTGCTATACCACAATGCCCACCAATTCAGAAACCATTAATTATCAGATGCTTTCCTTGAAATATTCACGAAACACTGATACACATTAATAGTGAACCACCAATCAACCATAAGCTTTGACACCATTTGTTAAGAGCATGCAACAAAAGCTCGATGTCTTTTTATGGGGAGATCGCCTAGAGAGAGCTCAAGTTCGAGCCTGTCAACATATCCAATTGGACACACCTTCACTTAAAAGCATAAGCTAATGAATTATGAGCTAACTAAGATATATTAATTATTGTACACCATAACACTTATCCGATGTGGATTCTCTAACTCACATGTGCATTCTAACACCCTACATACCCTAGAACCTAGAACTCACCCTATCGTAGGTTTCAGGGTCAACTCCAATGTCTACATAGGTTCTATACAGTGAATCATCACCTTTAATAACTACCGTTTGTTGCTACAATTCACTGATCATAAATGAAATATTAACAAAGTAAAAGTCTCAATTATAAAATGGAAGCTTAGATTAATGATTCTATGTTATACACTAATTATCGAATGTTATGAAATACCACAAGATTACGCATAGACAAAAATAAAAAAAGACACAAAAACTTATTCTAGTTTCCCGGTTCCAAATTCCACCTACTTAGAATATGGAACATACACGTTGAAATAGGTTCTTCATTTTTTGGGATTTAGAATCTACCCTGCATATCTTGAAATTAGATGGGTCTCCACCGGTTCTGTTTTTCAGTTGTAGGTTCTACTTTGGAACCATGGTAATAGGCCATACAATGGATATATTTCCCAAGTTTTTTGGTGCTCCAATTGATGGTTCCCCCCACCTATTCCTCTGAAGCAAAAAGGCAAAGAGCTATTTGCAGTTCTTCTTGTAAAACTCAAAGGGAAATATATTAACAAAAGCTTTGGAGGCTATATAGCGACAAATTCCTTCAAATAGCTCATCATGAGAAGTAGTTCTTTGATTCTAGATTCTCTGGTCTATCTTCCCAATTCCCTTTCCCATGCCAACCTGACTTAGAACTTAGAAAGGTAGCACCTATGTACTCAACAAGAAATCTTAGTGCATTTAACATATCATTTTTTTTTCTAGTCATCGCATCAAGTTGCTCTTTAATAAGGAAATCACCCACACGTGGGTGACTTCGAGTTTAGGCATGAAAATGTTCTTGGCCTCAACTTCTTTCAAGGATTCCCCTCAATTTATATGGTTTGTAAGCGGACAACTTTTGGGGTTCGTTTCATCTCAACCCTTCTGCACGCTTTGTTATCACTTCTATATTTGGCTAACAACCGAGAAGATTTATCCACATAAGAGGTTTAGGTCTTACACACATTTAGGCGACAATCTTGTGATTGCTGATTGAATGGTGGTGGATGCCTACAAGTATGTGATGTTCTAGTTGGCAGTTTAGATCTCACTGGTGAAATACTTGATTTTTGATAGTGGAGCATTCGAATTTTCATGAGGGGAGTCTATATGAGATTTTTGTAGATTTTATGTCAATAAGCAAGGTGCTGGAGGTTGTCGAAAATTGAGATATATCTTCCTTCTTTAAAGTGTCTCCCTTTCTAAATAGAATTACTACCTTGTGCTTGTTTGCTAGGCTGGGTGGATTGCTCTCTCCAAAATTAGTATTGGTGCCGCTACCATGCTGCTAATACTAAGCTGGGTCTATTTCTCGATCAAAACTAGTTCTCTTTAGCCTAACTTCCTTTTGCAATATAAAAAATCCGGCAAAAGTAATCGTTATCTTCGATTGCCATTAGGATAGAGAAAAATTGGTTCCCCCTTTTGAACTTGAAAATCTCACTCGCATTATTAGCAAAGGAAACTAGTCAAGAAAGGCCTACTTTATATTTATTTTTTTCCATGCAAGGCAAGGATGTCTACTTGAATGCATCATTTGCAGCTAGAGAAAAATAAAGAGTAAAAGCCACCAAAAACCCTAAACTTTGCCCACTATAACACATTTGTTCTAAATTATTTTTTTGTGACATCAAAAACTCCAAACTTGTATCTGTGTGACATATTTATCCTAAACTTTTTTCGTAACATCAAAAATCCCAAACTTTTACTGTGTAACATATTTAACCCAAAAATTTTTGTGACACAAAAAATTGTAAACACTTTTGTGCCAAAGTTTTAGGATAAATGTATTACACGAATATAAATTTAGAGTTTTTGGTGTTACAAGAAGAAGTTTGGGGAAATTTGTCGCACTGTACAAACTTGGGGTAAATATGTCACAATAGTACAATTTTGATATTTTTGGTGTCACAAGAAATAGTTTGAGATAAATATGTTAGATTGGGCAAGTTGAGGTTTTTTTTTTTGGCTTTTTTCCGAAAATAAATTGAAGATTGGAATTTGCTCATAGTTTTTGATCTATCCATTCTTATTGAAATTTTTTTTTTCTGGAAAGAAAGAAAGCTGATTGGCGTTCTTTTATCTTTTCTACGTTCATTTCCTACTAATGAAATTTCACCCAAGTAGCGAGAAGGTAAGCAACATCGGAACTAGGTGTAGCAGCAAACCAAACTAACCTAGAATAAGTAGTTTCCTCACTTGATGTTGTCCTCGATAACTAAAAGAAATCAGTGTCTCAATGGGAAAAAAGACTTTTCCAAACAATGATTCATTTCTAAAGAATTACAATTCCGAAAAAGTATAATGTAGGAGGCCGCTAAAAAAATCACAGATTTCTCGTATAGAAACAATAGTAGCAGTACATCTTTTAGAGTGCCCTCCCCTCTTTTCTATTACTTGTTGGAGTTCCCTTGTCCCCCATCCTCTTTTCTTTCCTCGGTTAACAACTGGTTCTTTATTTTGATTTTGATTACCTTTTTCTGCATCTTTATTAACTTCCTTCCATAGTGTGCCATTTTTGGCTATAAGCCCTTAAAAATAGCTTTGAAAAACCTCTCATTCATGGGTGTTAAAATTAAGATTTGTGGGAAGAATTGAACAAAGGGAACAAAAGAAGGAATGTGTAGTAATCTTTTGGTGTTTGTATTTTTGTCTCTACTTTGTACAATTAGAGAGGCTCTACTTATAGACTTTCACAAGAAGACCGATGTCTACAATTAAGGAGATTTTGAAAGGAAACACCATTCATCGATTGAGAATCGATGTAGTGATTTGTTGATGCTTGATTTGTAGGGATTTGGTTATGTCAATTTGTTTCTTTCTTTGGAGGAGATTGTGTTGTGGGTTTCCTCTTTTTGCTTGATTCTTCCAATCTTCCTTCTTTGGTGTTACCATCTTTAGTGGAGCCAGAATATTGTTGATTGCCTGATTGTTGCAAATTTTGTGATTGTCGGTGATTGATTGATTCTCTTAACATCTCCCACAAGCTGACTCGACAGAGTGGATAGTTAGATTGGTTCGAAGCATCTGAAATCTAGCTGATGAGAGTCCTTTGGTGCAAATGTTGGTTGGTTGATCGACAATTGATATATAATGAATTGAGAGTTGATGACGTGCCAAGCGTTCCCGGATGAAATGAAAATCAATCTCCACATGCTTTGTGCAGGCATGGAAAACCGGGTTCGCAGTGAGATACATGGCTAAAATATTTTCAGCCTAGAGTGCAAGAGGATGTGAAGGTAGTGCCTGAAGGTCACGTAGCAGAAACTCTATCCAAATGAGTTCAACCGTGGTATCTGCTTGGCTTTTGTATTATGCTTTAGTGCTAGAGCAAGCAACTGTTCATTGTTTGCGCGAACTCCAAGAAATAAGGTTGGAACCAAGGAAGATGCATAAGCCACCAACTGAGTGTTGGTCATCACGATCACCGGCCTAGCTTGCGTTGAAAAATGCATGGAGAGCAGTTGAGGATGAGCAGTTCAAATGCATGTTAAAATTAAGATATTGTGGGAAGAATTGAACAAAGGGAACAGAAGAAGGAATGTGTAGTAATCTTTTCGTGTTTGTATTTTTGTCACAAGAAGACCGATGTCTACAATTAAGGAGATTTTGAAAGGAAACACAATTCATCGATTGAGAATCGATGTGGTGATTTGTTGATGCTTGATTTGTGGGGATTTGGTTATATCAATTTGTTTCTTTCTTTGGTGGAGATTGTGTTGTGGGTTTTCTTTCTTTTGCTTGATTCTTCCAATCTTCCTTCTTTGGTGTTACCACCTTTAGTGGAGCCAGATTATTGTTGATTGCCTGATTGTTGCAGATTTCGTGATTGTCGGTGATTGATTGATTCTCTTAACAATGGGATCTTCTACGAGTAATAAGTTATATTATTTCTATTCTTTCTTATCCCTAGGTTGGTCAATAACTAAGAGATTTTGTGTTGAAGACATAATTCTAAGTGAACAAGGCAAAAGCCTATCTTTTCTCAAGCTTCGCAATAGCTATTTGTTCAAAGAGTCTATCTTTCTTTGTTAAATGACTAAGAGATTCTTTGTTAGAATGATTTTGCATCATTTGTATTATAAGAAAGAAAAGTTTACATTTCAAAAAGTACTGTTTGAAGTAAAGATCTCATTAAAATATCGCATCCAATAGCTGAATTTTGTTACTAAATGGTGCTATTTAGTGAGAAATCACAATAATGTGTCTTCATTTTTGTGAATATTAGATGAAAATAATCATATGTTTTTTACATATAAATATTCCTTGACATACTACATTAAAAAAAATAGTGCTTTTATATTTTTTTGGATTGAATTTTTAATATGGAATCAAAGTTAAATTCATTTATTACCAACCAATTACGCACATGCCTTGTCATTATCTCAATTCCCTCTTCGTCTAATTCAAGCATAACAAGTGTATCGCCATTGTCCACTTTTTGGCTTACACCTGAGATGGGGGTATCTATTAACTTACACTTTTCGAGTTGGATTTTCTCACAGATTTCATGTGATAGTTACTTATTTCCTGTCCATTTCTGCCAATAACGTAATAGTTACAAACTGATTTGAGTTAAATATTAACTAGATTTTAATAAGCATTTTACAGAGATCCTCTCAACTTTACATAAAGAAATTTGCGAATTTGTAAACGGTTTGGCTAAAATCATTTTAAGGAAGTTGATTAAGCAAGTTGATTAAGATATGTTTTTTTCTTTGGCTCCGCATGTTGCTTAAGATATCACTTGATCGTAACATTCATAAAAAAAGAAGAAGAAGAAGCTTTCCACTAACTTTTCGCGGGTCCATGTCCTTGTTTCTTGCGAATTCCAAAATGTCAAAAGTACTCCTATTTTTAATATTTCTGTTTCTTGCAAAATTCTAAAAAATCAAAAGTAACTTTTTACTTTTGTGGATTTACACATCAATATTTGTCCAAGAAAAATATACACGACGATATGAGACAATTCGCGAAGGTTTTAAGAATGTTATATTGAAAAAATTCAAAATAAGTATGCTGCAAGATTTGTAAAAGGTTAAAAGTCAATAATAAAAATCACTCCAAACAAACACTTAAGGCCATCATGTTTAAAATATAGCCATGTTTTTTGTCCATCTCTATTCGGAGTTTATTCTGTCGAACTTGTGTTCGGATTAGTGGGTTAAATGTATGGATCTACAATGATATTTAGTCAAGTTTATATGTGGGTGTTTTTCATTTCATTTTAACCTAGAACATTGTAACCCGCAAATCAAAAATATGGTTGATGGAAATTTTCTCAAACCAGAGAAAAAGGGAAATGCAATCTTAGCTTTATTTCAACCATTCTCTTTATATTTGGTTAATTTGAAAAATGAAATTTCTATTTAGGCTCCATTTATTTTATAGAAAATAATTTTCAAGAAAATGTTTTCCAGATTTTCCGATATTCGTTTCACGGAAAATGAATTAATTGATTAAAGCATTTTCTATGAAGGGAAAAAAAGTATTCTAAAATAGGGGAAAATATTTTTCACTTTTCAAATAAAGGAAAACATGTTCCTTACTCACTCTCTTATCTCACACCCTTACTAATCTCCACTTCTATAATTTTTTTTATTTTTTAAATTTTTTATGCTTTAAAAATTTTGAATTTTTTTTTTTATTTTTTTTTTCTGTTGACCGGAGTAAAAGAAAAAATAAAAAGGAAAAATAAAAAGACAAAAGTAGAAAGAAAATTTAAAAATTTAAAAATAGATTTTTTAGGAAAAATAATAAAGAAATATATATATATATATATTAAATGAGTGTACAGAGAAAAATCGAATCAAATTTTCCAAACAGAACAGCAAAAAATATTTTCCGATTTATTTTTAAGTTTTAGCCGAATATCAGAAAATATAGTTATTTTCCTGCAAAGTGACATACCGGAAAACATTTTCCAAAAACATCACATTTTTCGCAAAACAGACAAAGCTTTAATATCTTGTTAATTGTTAGTTATGTCAAGAGTATTAGTAAAAGCAAGGGGAATTAGGTCGATTACGTTAAATTAATATTTTCTCCTTTATTCTCTCTTTCTTTTTTTAAGAATACCCATTTCTTACTTGTTCAATCTTTTGACTCCTAACTTGGCATAGAGATCTCTTGAATTTCGTCCACCAGATGAAAACTGAAAATGATAAGGGATCCATTTTCTTCCAAACTGCCGAAGATACGTCAAATTTTCACTCTCTAGGAAGTGATTCTCTCTATCACTATTTGGAGAAGTTTGGGTGATATCTATATTTAAATTATAACCCATCAATCAAAGTAATGGTTAGAGGAAAATTTTTATTAGGTACAATGAAAAAATGTAGCTCTCTCTCTTGTTGTGTTTGCGCATATGTCTAAGCAAAGAGCTTCAATGTGGGATATTGGGAGCTAGAGACATACACTAGTGCATAAGTTAAGATCAACAATAAACATTTGAATGGATTATGCGTCGAACAGGATACCACCTCAACAGCTATAATCGACTATTCTACTCTCGTGTGCCGTGTATCGAAAGTGACAATTACAATTGATATGATCCAAATCTAGGAAATTATTTCCCTAGATCAACATCATGACAATGGCATTGTGGAGACTAACAGTAGTTTGTTTTCATTTATCTACGGAGACCGTTAAAGCAAAATGCCAAGATGGACTTGTCTTCCATTTCTTTTATTATAGTAAATCCAATCGAAATTTGTACCAATGTCCAATGAAATGCTATGAACTATAGAAATATTTGGAAGACCCGTACAAGATATGAACTCTCAATTTTCTTTATCTCAAAAGTCAAAAGGCTCGTCGTTTTTTCCAACGAAGAAGCAAACGTGTGAACGAGGGGTAGCCATCGAGGTTACGTTCCAATTTCTCCCTGCATTTTGGTCTCATTTTCAACAATCATAGTCATAGGTCCAGATTGAAATTAGAGTCTGACAATTATTTCCATAACAATTCGACCAATTACATATGAGTCAAACTTTTAAAAGGAGTACTCAGAATGACCATATAAGATAATAGTCATTTGAAAATGAGTATTGACTTATGAATCACTCGATAGGTTGCTTTTGAAACAATGTAGGACTTTGGATATTGCAATTTCAATTTAAGAAGAACAACTATAAAAATGTTTTTCGATGATATTATGTTGTTATGCTAACATCAATTGGAGATATACGAATATGAAGCATGTCAAGCCTTGGATTTACTTCTCAGAAAAAGAAACCCCGACTTCCTTTCATTCCTCTAAATGTATTTATCTTGTGAATATAAAATGTAAATAATTATATTTGTTTTGGGTATTTAAATGGTTATTGACACATTACATTAGTAATTGCTAAAACAAAGACATGAATTAAGTTCAAAATATAAGTATTTCACCTGAGTAAAAAGATGATTTTTTATATGTATATAATTCGATTTACTCTAAAAAAATTATATCTTTTATAAGTTCAAAAAATGTACGAGTGGTAGAAGTTTTATTGAGTAAAACCGCAAACTGACATGTATTCTACATAAAAGTATGAGTAATAAAAATCTGACATATTCATCGCCAGACGACTGACATATATATCCGTAACCATATTCTTCCACGTGCATATAATCCAACGGAGAATGCAGAGGACATTCCTTATAAAAATCATTATCTTTATCGTGTTTGTGCGTAATTGCATCAGCTGTATTCCCTTTTTTGAGAAAAATGAAAGGAAAGAAAGAAAAAAGTGATCCCACGTCTTTCATGGGGTGTTCTCCTTTTTGACTAGGGCGAACTCCTTTTGATTATGTTGATAAGAAACAGGGGGTCGACCGTCCCTCCAGATTGACGTCAAGCCCAGAGAAATTTCCGAGGAGCAACGATCGATGTTTGGTTAAAGACTTACTGCATTACACAGACCATCTGCCGTGTTGTTTTCACTTCCCCTTTACCAATGACTTTTCAAAGATGGGGCCGCGTTCTGCGGCGTCGTGCTGGACAATAGGTGAGCAGATGTTAGAGAAAAGCAACTGTATCTCTCCACGCCAGCGGGGAAATGCATTTACATGCTGTCATGAGAAAATGACGAATTTAAGGGAGTTCAAACGCGGTACGCGTGTTAATAGAATCTACCTTGGAAGGGAAGTTCTCACGAGTTCACATTCGGAATTCAACTTGCCGACAAACAAAAAACAGGAGGGGAAAAGAGAATAGTGACAAAAGGGTTAGTCTTGTATTTCGTGGGGTTCATTTTTGTCATCCTGAAATTTGTCGATGCTTAGTTCACACTACAAACTGGTTCTGGACAATCAACGCTGCTACGAAATGAAAATTATCATAGAATATTAAATTCATGTATACTAATGCATCGATGTTGTATTTAGAATGATTAATTCCAAAGTATATCGGCTTCGAAATCGAAACCTGAAACCTACTGTATAGGTCCCGATTCCGAAAAAATAAGATTGGGGACTGACCTAATTATACTTGGCACAGGCGTTGAAGTAAACTGGTTATTCCAAGCCGCTAGTTTGTTTTGTTTAGCCTATGATTAGTAAATCCTTGTTAATCAAGTGGTCCTGTGTGCCTACTTGAAGTTGGAGGCTGTGGGTTTCATTTTCTCTAGTTGCATCTCAGTCTTTTTTAAAGGTTTATGAGTCCGGTTCTAAACTGGCTTGACCTAGGAACAGGCCTGCTTTGTTGGTTCCTCAGCCGAACTGACAGTTCCGACATGGGACCTGAAATGGTTAAAGGCCAGTTCCAAAGTTCGGAACCTTAGAAACAGATTGGTTCTTCCCGAAACTGGCGTGGAATTAGTTGGATAAGACCGGTTTGGTTCGATTCCCTAGTTGAATCAACCTAATTACTCATCTCTAGTTGGATGAGGTTCCAGATTAATGAAGTCGCCGTGATTGAACTACTTGCAGATTTATTTAAGAGTGTTGGATTAATAAATACTTGCTCTTTGGAAAGAAAACTCGATTGCTTCTTTGTCTATAATCTACCACCAGAAAGTTCATGGAAAAATTGGCCCTCGAATGACATAAGTGATGAATATATTGTAGGAGCAACAGGAGCAATAGCGGTGGCAGCGGCAGCAGCAACAGTAGCTCGATCCTTAGCTTGCTATCCTATTAAGGTTTCTAGTGCCAGTAGGATCCCATCTAACCTAGGATCCCCTTGCACGCTACCTCTACCACTGGATTAACCAGATGCTGCCCTACGCCTAGGGGCTCTCTTTTCAGGATTACTCATTACTCTGGACACTCATTGGTCTTGTTTTCCAATTCCAACTGGGAATTAGAACTATGACCAACCCGCCACAAAACAAGACCACAAAAGCAATCACAAGCACGTAATATAAAAGCCATCCCTATCTCACTATCCCAAAAATCCCACGCACCTTATCACTCCAAGTCTCGACCTCGCTCTAATACCAAATCTACGGGGATGTCACGCCCCTAACCAGCTCATCTTTGCTATATTGTATAGATATGTCTTCCACATTGGGAAAGCAATAAAAAAAATTGCTAACTACATTAATAGATCATTTATAAATGCACCCATGATAAAAAAATACAATACCACCTTAGATGCGATTAGACTAGATGGTAGTATAAAGATGAATTGTGATGAATGATAAGTAGGCTAGATGGCTAGGATGGATAGCCATTTGATACACTCGCAAGCTCCCGCAGGTCAGATAGAACTACTTAGTAGAAGAGAAGACTAGCATAATCATTGGCTTATCGTAGAACTGATCCAGAAGATATATAGATAGATTGACTCCAAAGATGGAACTCATTCCTTGATGCAATATTGTGGGAAAGCACAAAATATCGCCTAGAAGCTTATAGCCCATTTTGTTGGAGTGCTTTAGTCCCATGTTATTTCTTTGTTGATTGAGTGCATCGCATAGAGAAGTTTTGGCTGAATTGCTTTTGTCGCTAGGGGTAGTCCTCCACGGAATGATTGTGCTATGCCATCTCGACAGATTTTTCTATACCTAGACTGATATTACAAGCCAACAGAGATAAGGGAAAATGTTCTATAGCTACTTCTAAGCTAGATTTGCCCATTTGATCACCTTATGAAATTATGAATTCGACTGGCAGATAAGTAGGAGGCTCAAAGAGGAATATCCCAAGCTTTTTGGGTACTTCAATGGATGGTTCTCCCCACCTCTTTCTTTGAAGCAAAAATGCAAAGAGCTATTTGTGGTTCGTCTTGTTATAAGTCAAAGGGTATATTCACAAAAGCTTCAGAGGCCATAAGGGTGAGTGGTTCCAAGTTCCGTATAGGTTTCATTTAGAACCTAGAACATATTCGTTAGAACAGATTCCTCATATGTAACTTGGAACCTATCTTGTGTTGGGAGAACACAACAAAAATCCAATACATTTTTGCTTGGGAGATCACCAAGAGAGAGCCCAAGTTTGAGTTTGTCAATATATCTAGTTAGACTTATCTTCACTTAAAAGTTTGAGCCAATAAGTTATAGGCCAACTAGATATATTAATTTCTCCATGCTACACCACTTATTCGATATGAGATTTTTTAACACAACTCATATTTGCATCCTAACAATCTTCCCTCAATATGAGGTCAATGTTGGATCTACTCCCTCTTAATTTTAATCATTATTCTACATCAACTTATCTCAAGTTGAATCTCCGTCAACGCCCAACTCAATCCTAGTTTTTTCTCTATGCCGAATGGGGAATTAGCTATCAAATCTGTATTGCTATACCACAATGCCCACCAATTCAGAAACCATTAATTATCAGATTCCTTCCTTGAAATATTCACGAAACACTCATACACATTAATAGTGAACCACCAATCAACCATAAGCTTTGACACCATTTGTTAAGAGCATGCAACAAAAGCTTGATGTCTTTTTATGGGGAGATCGCCTAGAGAGAGCTCAAGTTCGAGCCTATCAACATATCCAATTGGACACACCTTCACTTAAAAGCATAAGCTAATGAATTATGAGCTAACTAAGATATATTAATTATTATACACCATAACACTTATCCGATGTGGATTCTCTAACTCACATGTGCATTCTAACACCCTACATACCCTAGAACCTAGAACTCACCCTATCGTAGGTTTCAGGGTCAGCTCCAATGTCTACATAGGTTCTATACAGTGAATCATCACCTTTAATAACTCCCGTTTGTTGCTACAATTCACTGATCATAAATAAAATATTAACAAAGTAAAAGTCTCAATTATAAAATGGAAGCTTAGATTAATGATTCTATGTTATACACTAATTATCGAATGTTATGAAATACCACAAGATTACGCATAGACAAAAATAAAAAAAGACACAAAAACTTATTCTAGTTTCCCGGTTCCAAATTCCACCTACTTAGAATATGGAACATACACGTTGAAATAGGTTCTTCATTTTTTGGGATTTAGAATCTACTCTGCATATCTTGAAATTAGATGGGTCTCCACCGGTTCTGTTTTTCAGTTGTAGGTTCTACTTTGGAACCATGGTAATAGGCCATACAATGGATATATTTCCCAAGTTTTTTGGTGCTCCAATTGATGGTTCCCCCCACCTATTCCTCTGAAGCAAAAAGGCAAAGAGCTATTTGCAGTTCTTCTTGTAAAACTCAAAGGGAAATATATTAACAAAAGCTTTGGAGGCTATATAGCGACAAATTCCTTCAAATAGCTCATCATGAGAAGTAGTTCTTTGATTCTAGATTCTCTGGTCTATCTTCCCAATTCCCTTTCTCATGCCAACCTGACTTAGAACTTAGAAAGGCAGCACCTATGTGCTCAACAAGAAATCTTAGTGCATTTAACATATCATTTTTTTTCTAGTCATTGCATCAAGTTGCTCTTTAATAAGGAAATCACCCACACGTGGGTGACTTCGAGTTTAGGCATGAAAATGTTCTTGGCCTCAACTTCTTTCAAGGATTCCCCTCAATTTATATGGTTTGTAAGCGGACAACTTTTGGGGTTCGTTTCATCTCAACCCTTCCGCACGCTTTGTTATCACTTCTATATTTGGCTAACAACCGAGAAGATTTATCCACATAAGAGGTTTAGGTCTTACACACATTTGGGTGACAATCTTGTGATTGTTGATTGAATGGTGGTGGATGCCTACAAGTATGTGATGTTCTAGTTGGCAGTTTAGATCTCACTGGTGAAATACTTGATTTTTGACAGTGGAGCATTCGAATTTTCATGGGGGGAGTCTATATGAGATTTTTGTAGATTTTATGTCAATAAGCAAGGTGCTAGAGGTTGTCGAAAATTGAGATATATCTTCCTTCTTTAAAGTGTCTCCCTTTCCAAATAGAATTACTACCTTGTGCTTGTTTGCTAGGCTGGGTGGACTGCTCTCTCCAAAATTAGTATTGGTGCCGCTACCATGCTGCTAATACTAAGCTGGGTCTATTTCTCGATCAAAACTAGTTCTCCTTAGCCTAACTTCCTTTTGCAATATAAAAAATCCGGCAAAAGTAATCGTTATCTTCGATTGCCATTAGGATAGAGAAAAATTGGTTCCCCCTTTTGAACTTGAAAATCTCACTCGCATTATTAGCAAAGGAAACTAGTCAAGAAAGGCCTACTTTATATTTATTTTTTTCCATGCAAGGCAAGGATGTCTACTTGAATGCATCATTTGCAGCTAGAGAAAAATAAAGAGTAAAAGCCACCAAAAACCCTAAACTTTGCCCACTATAACACATTTGTTCTAAATTATTTTTTTGTGACATCAAAAACTCCAAACTTGTATCTGTGTGACATATTTATCCTAAACTTTTTTCGTAACATAAAAAATCCCAAACTTTTACTGTGTAACATATTTAACCCAAAAAATTTTTGTGACACAAAAAATTGTAAACACTTTTGTGCCAAAGTTTTAGGATAAATGTATTACACGAATATAAATTTAGAGTTTTTGATGTTACAAGAAAAAGTTTGGGGAAATTTGTCGCATTGTACAAACTTGGGGTAAATATGTCACAATAGTACAATTTTGATATTTTTGGTGTCACAAGAAATAGTTTGAGATAAATATGTTAGATTGGGCAAGTTGAGGTTTTTTTTTTTTTGGCTTTTTTCCGAAAATAAATTGAAGATTGGAATTTGCTCATAGTTTTTGATCTATCCATTCTTATTGAAATTTTTTTTTTTCTGGAAAGAAAGAAAGCTGATTGGCGTTCTTTTATCTTTTCTACGTTCATTTCCTACTAATGAAATTTTACCCAAGTAGCGAGAAGGTAAGCAACATCAGAACTAGGTGTAGCAGCAAACCAAACTAACCTAGAATAAGTAGTTTCCTCACTTGATGTTGTCCTCGATAACTAAAAGAAATCAGTGTCTCAATGGGAAAAAAGACTTTTCCAAATAATGATTCATTTCTAAAGAATTACAATTCCGAAAAAGTATAATGTAGGAGGCCGCTAAAAAAATCACAGATTTCTCGTATAGAAACAATAGTAGCAGTACATCTTTTAGAGTGCCCTCCCCTCTTTTCTATTACTTGTTGGAGTTCCCTTGTCCCCCATCCTCTTTTCTTTCCTCGGTTAACAACTGGTTCTTTATTTTGATTTTGATTACCTTTTTCTGCATCTTTATTAACTTCCTTCCATAGTGTGCCATTTTTGGCTAGAAGCCCTTAAAAATAGCTTTGAAAAACCTCTCATTCATGGGTGTTAAAATTAAGATATTGTGGGAAGAATTGAACAAAGGGAACAAAAGAAGGAATGTGTAGTAATCTTTTGGTGTTTGTATTTTTGTCTCTACTTTGTACAAATAGAGAGGCTCTACTTATAGACTTTCACAAGAAGACCGATGTCTACAATTAAGGAGATTTTGAAAGGAAACACCATTCATTGATTGAGAATCGATGTAGTGATTTGTTGATGCTTGATTTGTAGGGATTTGGTTATGTCAATTTGTTTCTTTCTTTGGAGGAGATTGTGTTGTGGGTTTCCTCTTTTTGCTTGATTCTTCCAATCTTCCTTCTTTGGTGTTACCATCTTTAGTGNTTCTTATTGAAATTTTTTTTTTCTGGAAAGAAAGAAAGCTGATTGGCGTTCTTTTATCTTTTCTACGTTCATTTCCTACTAATGAAATTTCACCCAAGTAGCGAGAAGGTAAGCAACATCGGAACTAGGTGTAGCAGCAAACCAAACTAACCTAGAATAAGTAGTTTCCTCACTTGATGTTGTCCTCGATAACTAAAAGAAATTAGTGTCTCAATGGGAAAAAAGACTTTTCCAAACAATGATTCATTTCTAAAGAATTACAATTCCGAAAAAGTATAATGTAGGAGGCCGCTAAAAAAATCACAGATTTCTCGTATAGAAACAATAGTAGCAGTACATCTTTTAGAGTGCCCTCCCCTCTTTTCTATTACTTGTTGGAGTTCCCTTGTCCCCCATCCTCTTTTCTTTCCTTGGTTAACAACTGGTTCTTTATTTTGATTTTGATTACCTTTTTCTGCATCTTTATTAACTTCCTTCCATAGTGTGCCATTTTTGGCTATAAGCCCTTAAAAATAGCTTTGAAAAACCTCTCATTCATGGGTGTTAAAATTAAGATTTGTGGGAAGAATTGAACAAAGGGAACAAAAGAAGGAATGTGTAGTAATCTTTTGGTGTTTGTATTTTTGTCTCTACTTTGTACAATTAGAGAGGCTCTACTTATAGACTTTCACAAGAAGACCGATGTCTACAATTAAGGAGATTTTGAAAGGAAACACCATTCATCGATTGAGAATCGATGTAGTGATTTGTTGATGCTTGATTTGTAGGGATTTGGTTATGTCAATTTGTTTCTTTCTTTGGAGGAGATTGTGTTGTGGGTTTCCTCTTTTTGCTTGATTCTTCCAATCTTCCTTCTTTGGTGTTACCATCTTTAGTGGAGCCAGAATATTGTTGATTGCCTGATTGTTGCAAATTTTGTGATTGTCAATGATTGATTGATTCTCTTAACATCTCCCACAAGCTGACTTGACAGAGTGGATAGCCAGTTTGGTTCGAAGCATCTGAAATCTAGCTGATGAGAGTCCTTTGGTGCAAACGTCGGTTGGTTGATCGACAATTGATATATAATGAATTGAGAGTTGACGACGTGCCAAGCATTCCTGGATGAAATGAAAATCAATCTCCACATGCTTTGTGTGGGCATGAAAAACCAAGTTTGAAGTGAGATATATGGCTGAAGGATTGTCACAACAGAGTGCAAGCGGATGTGAAGGTAGTGCCCGAAGGTCACGTAGCAGAAACTCTATCCAAATGAGTTCAATCGTGGTGTTTGCTAGGCTTTTGTATTATGCTTCGATGCTAGAGCAAGCAATCGTTCGTTGTTTGCGTGAACTCCAAGAAATAAGGTTGGAACCAAGGAAGATGCAGAAGCCACCAACTGAGTGTTGGTCATCACGATCACCGGCCTAGCTTGCGTTAAAAAATGCATGGAGAGCAGTTCAAATGCATGTTAAAATTAAGATATTGTGGGAAGAATTGAACAAAGGGAACAGAAGAAGGAATGTGTAGTAATCTTTTCGTGTTTGTATTTTCTACTTTGTACAATTAGAGAGGCTCTACTTATAGACTTTCACAAGAAGACCGATGTCTACAATTAAGGAGATTTTGAAAGGAAACTCAATTCCTCGATTGAAAATCAATGTGGTGATTTGTTGATGCTTGATTTGTGGGGATTTGGTTATGTCAATTTGTTTCTTTCTTTGGTGGAGATTGTGTTGCGGGTTTCCTTCTTTTGCTTGATTCTTCCAATCTTCCTTCTTTGGTGTTACCATCTTTAGTGGAGCCAAAATATTGCTGATTGCCTAATTGTTGCATATTTCATGATTGTCGGTGATTGATTGATTCTCTTAACATCTCCCGCAAGCTGACACGACGGAGTGGACAGTTAGCTTGGTTCAAAGCATCCGAAATCTAGTTGATGAGAGTCCTTTGGTGAAAAGGTCGGCTGGTTGATCGACAGTTGATATATAATGAATTGAGAGTTGACGACGTGCTAAGCAGATGAAATGAAAATCAATCTCCACATCCTTTGTGCGGGCATGGAAAACTAGGTTTGCAGTGAGATATATGGCTAAAATATTTTTAGCCTAGAGTGCAAGCGGATGTGAAGGTAGTGTCCGAAGGTCACGTAGCAGAAACTCTATCCAAATGAGTTCAACCGTGGTATCTGCTAGGCTTTTGTATTATGCTTTAGTGCTAGAGCGAGCAACTGTTCGTTGTTTGCGCGAACTCCAAGAAATAAGGTTGGAACCATGGAAGATGCATAAGCCACCAACTAAGCGTCAGTCATCACTATCATTGGCCCAGCTTGCGTCGGAAAATGCATGGAGAGCAGTGGAGGATGAGCAGTTAAAATGTATGTTAAAATTAAGATATTGTGGGAAGAATTGAACAAAGGGAACAGAAGAAGGAATGTGTAGTAATCTTTTGGTGTTTGTATTTTTTGTCTCTACTTTGTACAATTAGTAAGGCTCTACTTATAGACTTTCACAAGAAGACTGATGTCTACAATTAAGTAGATTCTGAAAGGAAACACAATTCCTTGATTGAGAATCAATGTAGTGATTTGTTGATGCTTGATTTGTGGGGATTTGATTATGTCAATTTGTTTCTTTCTTTGGTGGAGATTGTGTTGTGGGTTTCCTTCTTTTGCTTGATTCTTCCAATCTTCCTTCTTTGGTGTTACCATCTTTAGTGGAGCCAAAATATTGCTGATTGCCTAATTGTTGCATATTTCATGATTGTCGGTGATTGATTGATTCTCTTAACATCTCCCGCAAGCTGACACGACGGAGTGGACAGTTAGCTTGGTTCAAAGCATCCGAAATCTAGTTGATGAGAGTCCTTTGGTGAAAACGTCGGCTGGTTGATCGACAGTTGATATATAATGAATCGAGAGTTGACGACGTGCTAAGCAGATGAAATGAAAATCAATCTCCACATCCTTTGTGCGGGCATGGAAAACTAGGTTTGCAGTGAGATATATGGCTAAAATATTTTTAGCCTAGAGTGCAAGCGGATGTGAAGGTAGTGTCCGAAGGTCACGTAGCAGAAACTCTATCCAAATGAGTTCAACCGTGGTATCTGCTAGGCTTTTGTATTATGCTTTAGTGCTAGAGCGAGCAACTGTTCGTTGTTTGCGCGAACTCCAAGAAATAAGGTTGGAACCATGGAAGATGCATAAGCCACCAACTAAGCGTCAATCGTCACTATCATTGGCCCAGCTTGCGTCGGAAAATGCATGGAGAGCAGTGGAGGATGAGCAGTTAAAATGTATGTTAAAATTAAGATATTTTGGGAAGAATTGAACAAAGGGAACAGTAGAAGGAATGTGTAGTAATCTTTTGGTGTTTGTATTTTTTGTCTCTACTTTGTACAATTAGTAAGGCTCTACTTATAGACTTTCACAAGAAGACTGATGTCTACAATTAAGTAGATTCTGAAAGGAAACACAATTCCTTGATTGAGAATCGATGTAGTGATTTGTTGATGCTTGATTTGTGGGGATTTGATTATGTCAATTTGTTTCTTTCTTTGGTGGAGATTGTGTTGTGGGTTTCCTTCTTTTGCTTGATTCTTCCAATCTTCCTTCTTTGGTGTTACCATCTTTAGTGGAGCCAGGATATTGTTGATTGCCTGATTGTTGCAAATTCCATGATTTTTCGGTGATTGATTGATTCTCTTAACATCTCCCACAAGCTGACTCGACAGAGTGGACAGTTAGATTGGTTCGAAGCATTCGAAATCTAGTTGACCAGAGTCCTTTGGTGAAAATGTGGGCTGGTTGATCGACAGTTGATATATAATGAATTGAGAGTTGACGACGTGCCAAGCGTTCCCGGATGAAATGAAAATCAATCTCCACATGCTTTGTGCAGGCATGGAAAACCGGGTTCGCAGTGAGATACATGGCTAAAAGATTTTCAGCCTAGAGTGCAAGAGGATGTGAAGGTAGTGCCTGAAGGTCACGTAGCAGAAACTCTATCCAAATGAGTTCAACCGTGGTATCTGCTTGGCTTTTGTATTATGCTTTAGTGCTAGAGCAAGCAACTGTTCATTGTTTGCGCGAACTCCAAGAAATAAGGTTGGAACCAAGGAAGATGCATAAGCCACCAACTGAGTGTCGGTCGTCACGATCACCGGCCCAACTTGCGTTGGAAAATGCATGGAGAGTAGTGGAGGATGAGCAGTTAAAATGTATGTTAAAATTAAGATATTTTGGGAAGAATTGAATAAAGGGAACAAAAGAAGGAATGTGTAGTAATCTTTTGGTATTTGTATTTTTGTCACAAGAAGACCGATGTCTACAATTAAGGAGATTTTGAAAGGAAACACAATTCATCGATTGAGAATCGATGTGGTGATTTGTTGATGCTTGATTTGTGGGGATTTGGTTATATCAATTTGTTTCTTTCTTTGGTGGAGATTGTGTTGTGGGTTTTCTTTCTTTTGCTTGATTCTTCCAATCTTCCTTCTTTGGTGTTACCACCTTTAGTGGAGCCAGATTATTGTTGATTGCCTGATTGTTGCAGATTTCGTGATTGTCGGTGATTGATTGATTCTCTTAACAATGGGATCTTCTACGAGTAATAAGTTATATTATTTCTATTCTTTCTTATCCCTAGGTTGGTCAATAACTAAGAGATTCTGTGTTGAAGACATAATTCTAAGTGAACAAGGCAAAAGCCTATCTTTTCTCAAGCTTCGCAATAGCTATTTGTTCAAAGAGTCTATCTTTCTTTGTTAAATGACTAAGAGATTCTTTGTTAGAATGATTTTGCATCATTTGTATTATAAGAAAGAAAAGTTTACATTTCAAAAAGTACTGTTTGAAGTAAAGATCTCATTAAAATATTGCATCCAATAGCTGAATTTTGTTACTAAATGGTGCTATTTAGTGAGAAATCACAATAATGTGTCTTCATTTTTGTGAATATTAGATGAAAATAATCATATGTTTTTTACATATAAATATTCCTTGACATACTACATTAAAAAAAATAGTGCTTTTATATTTTTTTGGATTGAATTTTTAATATGGAATCAAAGTTAAATTCATTTATTACCAACCAATTACGCACATGCCTTGTCATTATCTCAATTCCCTCTTCGTCTAATTCGAGCATTACAAGTGTATCGCCATTGTCCACTTTTTGGCTTACACCTGAGATGGGGGTATCTATTAACTTACACTTTTCGAGTTGGATTTTCTCACAGATTTCATGTGATAGTTACTTATTTCCTGTCCATTTCTGCCAATAACGTAATAGTTACAAACTGATTTGAGTTAAATATTAACTAGATTTTAATAAGCATTTTACAGAGATCCTCTCAACTTTACATAAAGAAATTTGCGAATTTGTAAACGGTTTGGCTAAAATCATTTTAAGGAAGTTGATTAAGCAAGTTGATTAAGATATGTTTTTTTCTTTGGCTCCGCATGTTGCTTAAGATATCACTTGATCGTAACATTCATAAAAAAAGAAGAAGAAGAAACTTTCCACTAACTTTTCGCGGGTCCATGTCCTTGTTTCTTGCGAATTCCAAAAAGTCAAAAGTACTCCTATTTTTAATATTTCTGTTTGTTGCAAAATTCTAAAAAATCAAAAGTAACTTTTTACTTTTGTGGATTTACACATCAATATTTGTCCAAGAAAAATATACACGACGATATGAGACAATTCGCGAAGGTTTTAAGAATGTTATATTGAAAAAATTCAAAATAAGTATGCTGCAAGATTTGTAAAAGGTTAAAAGTCAATAATAAAAATCACTCCAAACAAACACTTAAGGCCATCATGTTTAAAATATAGCCATGTTTTTTTGTCCATCTCTATTCGGAGTTTATTCTGTCGAACTTGTGTTCGGATCAGTGGGTTAAATGTATGGATCTACAATGATATTTAGTCAAGTTTATATGTGGGTGTTTTTCATTTCATTTTAACCTAGAACATTGTAAGCCGCAAATCAAAAATATGGTTGATGGAAATTTTCTCAAACCAGAGAAAAAGGGAAATGCAGTCTTAGCTTTATTTCAACCATTCTCTTTATATTTGGTTAATTTGAAAAATGAAATTTATATTTAGGCTCCATTTATTTTACAGAAAATAATTTTCAAGAAAATGTTTTCCAGATTTTCCGATATTCGTTTCACGGAAAATGAATTAATTGATTAAAGCATTTTCTATGAAGGGAAAAAAAGTATTCTAAAATAGGGGAAAATATTTTTCACTTTTCAAATAAAGGAAAACATGTTCCTTACTCACTCTCTTATCTCACACCCTTACTAATCTCCACTTCTATAATTTTTTTTATTTTTTAAATTTTTTATGCTTTAAAAATTTTGAATTTTTTTTTTTATTTTTTTTTTCTGTTGACCCGTCAAAAAGAAAAAATAAAAAGGAAAAATAAAAAGACAAAAGTAGAAAGAAAATTTAAAAATTTAAAAATAGATTTTTTAGGAAAAATAATAAAGAAATAAAGAAATATATATATATATATATATATTAAATGAGTGTACAGAGAAAAATCGAATCCAAACAGAACAGCAAAAAATATTTTCCGATTTATTTTTAAGTTTTAGCCGAATATCAGAAAATATAGTTATTTTCCTGCAAAGTGACATACCGGAAAACATTTTCCAAAAACATCACATTTTTCGCAAAACAGACAAACCTTTAATATCTTGTTAATTGTTAGTTATGTCAAGAGTATTAGTAAAAGCAAGGGGAATTAGGTCGATTACGTTAAATTAATATTTTCTCCTTTATTCTCTCTTTCTTTTTTTAAGAATACCCATTTCTTACTTGTTCAATCTTTTGACTCCTAACTTGGCATAGAGATCTCTTGAATTTCGTCCACCAGATGAAAACTGAAAATGATAAGGGATCCATTTTCTTCCAAACTGCCGAAGATACATCAAATTTTCACTCTCTAGGAAGTGATTCTCTCTATCACTATCTGGAGAAGTTTGGGTGATATCTATATTTAAATTATAACCCATCAATCAAAGTAATGGTTAGAGGAACATTTTTATTAGGTACAATGAAAAAATGTATCTCTCTCTCTTGTTGTGTTTGCGCATATGTCTAAGCAAAGAGCTCCAATATGGGATATTGGGAGCTAGAGACATACACTAGTGCATAAGTTAAGATCAACAATAAACATTTGAATGGATTATGCGTCGAACAGGATACCACCTCAACAGCTATAATCGACTATTCTACTCTTGTGTGCCGTGTATCGAAAGTGACAATTACAATTGATATGATCCAAATCTAGGAAATTATTTCCCTAGATCAACATCATGACAATGGCATTGTGGAGACTAACAGTAGTTTGTTTTCATTTATCTACGGAGACCGTTAAAGCAAAATGCCAAGATGGACTTGTCTTCCATTTCTTTTATTACAGTAAATCCAATCGAAATTTGTACCAATGTCCAATGAAATGCTATGAACTATAGAAATATTTGGAAGACCCGTACAAGATATGAACTCTCAATTTTCTTTATCTCAAAAGTCAAAAGGCTCGTCGTTTTTTCCAACGAAGAAGCAAACGTGTGAACGAGGGGTAGCCATCGAGGTTACGTTCCAATTTCTCCCTGCATTTTGGTCTCATTTTCAACAATCATAGTCATAGGTTCGGATTGAAATTAGAGTCTGACAATTATTTCCATAACAATTCGACCAATTACATATGAGTCAAACTTTTAAAAGGAATACTCAGAATGACCATATAAGATAATAGTCATTTGAAAATGAGTATTGACTTATGAATCACTCGATAGGTTGCTTTTGAAACAATGTAGGACTTTGGATATTGCAATTTCAATTTAAGAAGAACAACTATAAAAATGTTTTTCGATGATATTATGTTGTTATGCTAACATCAATTGGAGATATACGAATATGAAGCATGTCAAGCCTTGGATTTACTTCTCAGAAAAAGAAACCCCGACTTCCTTTCATTCCTCTAAATGTATTTATCTTGTGAATATAAAATGTAAATAATTATATTTGTTTTGGGTATTTAAATGGTTATTGACATATTACATTAGTAATTGCTAAAACAAAGACATGAATTAAGTTCAAAATATAAGTATTTCACCTGAGTAAAAAGATGATTTTTTATATGTATATAATTCGATTTACTCTAAAAAAATTATATCTTTTATAAGTTCAAAAAATGTACGAGTGGTAGAAGTTTTATTGAGTAAAACCGCAAACTGACATGTATTCTACATAAAAGTATGAGTAATAAAAATCTGACATATTCATCGCCAGACGACTGACATATATATCCGTAACCATATTCTTCCACGTGCATATAATCCAACGGAGAATGCAGAGGACATTCCTTATAAAAATCATTATCTTTATTGTGTTTGTGCGTAATTGCATCAGCTGTATTCCCTTTTTTGAGAAAAATGAAAGGAAAGAAAGAAAAAAGTGATCCCACGTCTTTCATGGGGTGTTCTCCTTTTTGACTAGGGCGAACTCCTTTTGATTATGTTGATAAGAAACAGGGGGTCGACCGTCCCTCCAGATTGACGTCAAGCCCAGAGAAATTTCCGAGGAGCAACGATCGATGTTTGGTTAAAGACTTACTGCATTACACAGACCATCTGCCGTGTTGTTTTCACTTCCCCTTTACCAATGACTTTTCAAAGATGGGGCCGCGTTCTGCGGCGTCGTGCTGGACGATAGGTGAGCAGATGTTAGAGAAAAGCAACTGTATCTCTCCACGCCAGCGGGGAAATGCATTTACATGCTGTCATGAGAAAATGACGAATTTAAGGGAGTTCAAACGCGGTACGCGTGTTAATAGAATCTACCTTGGAAGGGAAGTTCTCACGAGTTCACATTCGGAATTCAACTTGCCGACAAACAAAAAACAGGAGGGGAAAAGAGAATAGTGACAAAAGGGTTAGTCTTGTATTTCGTGGGGTTCATTTTTGTCATCCTGAAATTTGTCGATGCTTAGTTCACACTACAAACTGGTTCTGGACAATCAACGCTGCTACGAAATGAAAATTATCATAGAATATTAAATTCATGTATACTAATGCATCGATGTTGTATTTAGAATGATTAATTCCAAAGTATATCGGCTTCGAAATCGAAACCTGAAACCTACTGTATAGGTCCCGATTCCGAAAAAATAAGATTGGGGACTGACCTAATTATACTTGGCACAGGCGTTGAAGTAAACTGGTTATTCCAAGCCGCTAGTTTGTTTTGTTTAGCCTATGATTAGTAAATCCTTGTTAATCGAGTGGTCCTGTGTGCCTACTTGAAGTTGGAGGCTGTGGGTTTCATTTTCTCTAGTTGCATCTCAGTCTTTTTTAAAGGTTTATGAGTCCGGTTCTAAACTGGCTTGACCTAGGAACAGGCCTGCTTTGTTGGTTCCTGAGCCGAACTGACAGTTCCGACATGGGACCTGAAATGGTTAAAGGCCAGTTCCAAAGTTCGGAACCTTAGAAACAGATTGGTTCTTCCCGAAACTGGCATGGAATTAGTTGGATAAGACCGGTTTGGTTCGATTCCCTAGTTGAATCAACCTAATTACTCATCTCTAGTTGGACAAGGTTCCAGATTAATGAAGTCGCCATGATTGAACTACTTGCAGATTTATTTAAGAGTCTTGGATTAATAAATACTTGCTCTTTGGAAAGAAAACTCGATTGCTTCTTTGTCTATAATCTACCACCAGAAAGTTCATGGAAAAATTGGCCCTCGAATGACATAAGTGATGAATATATTGTAGGTGAAACCATGTAGCGAGCCATTGGATAGATTGATGGATTTGTCTTTTCAGTGATATCTGCGGTGGACATGAAATGTCTGACATTATCCCACTTTGGCAACTCATAGGGTCACGAATGCAAGTGGGAATTGGCCTCCTTTAGAATGGTACAACCCATTGTCTTTATCATTATGGAACAAGCTGGGTGGCCACCACATAATCAGTTGGAAATTCTGATCAGACTACGGCTTTGTTCCTATCAAATCCACCATCTTCTTTTGGTATGGACCCCAACCCATTTTGAAAAAGTATTCAAAAATAAATGTATACTTGCAAAAGAAATATGAAATGGCTTTAGTTCACACGCATACGGTGAATTTCATATTTGAATCATAAATTTTTTACCGGAAATGAATTTAACATAGATTCAAATTACTATTATGTGTGAAGACTTTCTTTATGTACCTGAATGAGGTGATTCGCTGGGTACTTTTGAGATTAGTCAAGTTGATGCAATGAGAAAATGTCATGAGTATGTGTTATTCCGTGTACAGTTGGTAAACTTTGTTTTAAGGTGCAATCCCTCCATACACATATGCGTAGTTAAAAAAATCATGTTAATTTAAAAAACATGACTTTTGATGACTTTAAAAGACATCGTCGAGTTGAAAATTTGGACACTCTTCCCATGACTTTAAAACATGTCATGTTAATTTAAGGTTGTACCAAAAGCATATACCCAAACAACAATGCATGCTTGGGTAAAATGGGATCAAAGACATATTTGACCTCTAATATGCTTAACTTGGCGCTGATATCATTACAAGTTTGGCAGTCCCACCTAGGTCATCTGCTGTCACGATACTAACTGATTTATTTTCTGCTCATTCGTATGCAAAGGACTTTGAACTACATTGTGCTAGTTTGAAGTTGCGCGGGACATATTTATCAGCACATAGTCCGTGTATGTATTGGCGAATATGGGATTAGAAACATGTCTCCAACAGTTTGAGATCACAGTCGTTTGACTTTCAAATAGGATCAGAAACCTATTTGTCAACAGCAAGGTTTACAACAGGATGGAGTAATATGATCGATTCGTTTCAGTTAAGAACATAAATAAGTTAAGCTAAACCAAGTATTCTCAGCGTTTCTTATCTAAATCATTCAAAATATTATTGGGAAAACCCCCTATGTTGTTTCGACGATGACAAAAAAATCACAATCTGCTAACGTGTGTATTGATTGAGTAGTATCATGTAATACGTACATAAGCCATAATGTAGATGGTGTCATAAGCAGCACCTAGGGATTCTAGTATGAAAAGTGCTCTGCCGTTGTCAAGAGTGCTCTGCTGATATTGAGGGATCACGGCTAATATTTGAGGATAACATGATATTAGGCGTTGAAAATGTTTACAAGCTAGAAGGATCTTCTGATAATGTGAACATCTAGAAAGACATTGATTGAGGGTGAACAAGTTGAGAAGAATGAGGATGTTCGCAATGACTTGGAAAGAACAAAATAAGGTGAATAGTGGGACAGACTTAGTGATGATGAACGAGCCTATACCTATAAAAAGGATGTCAGCAAAGTGCCGAAGGACCATGAAGGTTGATGATAACAATAAGTACAAGGATGAGAATCTTGATAGGGAGGAGAACAAGTCACAAACGATGCGTTCATGATGATTTAGAGATATCATGGTCAATCTTTCTTCAATGTGATGTTTTTAGAAGTTGAGATATAGAGGATCATTGGATTATTGATCTCAAGTCATTCTACACGGTTTGTTAATGGGGACAGCATTAACAAACTAGTGATAATCCGCACATCCTAATTATGCATAACAAATCGTGCCAATATCGAGTCCTCAAAGATGCTGGTCACTTACTCATCTAATTGAATTATTGATTAAGATGAAAAAAGCCATTACAAAGGTATGGAATCTAAAAAAGAGTACTATAATTGATCAAGAGTAGTTTTGGTATTAATGAGCATGAGACAAACTAACAAAAGTATATTGACATTGTTTAGGGAAGCTCTATTATTCGAGAGACGTCGCTAATGTCAGATATATGTTCTATTGCTGTTGACAAAGGTAGAACCAACGGCTACTTGAGGATTTCAATGGAGAACGGTCATTTGAGGATTGATGACAACATATTGAGTCCAAGAGAAGTAGTTGGGTTGAATGGTAACAAACAACTTATCTATTCCTTTGAGTCTTCTTCTTTGCTTTATTTTTATTGATAGTAGGTCTGTGTCCTGATGTCAACATATGTGTGCTGCTGGTGTTTGTAATCAATGATAAGAGCAAATGTACAAAAGTGATAGTAGTACATGAATCATGATAGTGTAATCTATTGGAAAAACAGTACTTGTTGTTTGTAACTTGTGTTGAAGATTACTAATGAATTCCAGTCTTGTTGTGATTGTTAGTGTTGAGAGTGGATGCAGACTTAGAGATAAAACCGAACCGCAATATATCTGCTTGCAATATCTTCTACTTCTCAACTATTAGCATTATATGTTCATTATCATCACTACTTGTTAAACAACAGCATGCGCACATAATTTTTATATTCCGTTTCCATTACTATTTGAGGTTAACTTGTTATTTTCCGTTAGTGTTTTTCCTAGTTTTCATACAACTTAGTCAACTCCCTCTAAGTTGTATTGTTAATCCCAACAAATATCAATATCCAAAGAATATTTATGCCATATGATATAATTTTCTTACCGTATGGTTTCATCAAAGACTTTGCTAAAATTGGAGCTAAAATCGAGAATCTTGGGCATAGTTTTCGTTTCGTCCACTCTAACTCACAAGCGCTGCCCATGCATAGTACACACCTACATGTACACGTGTATGTATGCCACATGGAAAGGCACTAATTTAGCCATCAATGTAGCTATCAAATTGATATCTCTTCGTGAAGCCATTGTCCAATAATGCAATTGAACCCTTTTGTTGCAAATTGAGAATTTGGAATTCTCTCATTGCAAAAGAGTGGAAAATTATCCAAAAGTCCTAAATTTAGTGGACTTTTGTTAATTTAGTCCTAAACATTTTAGTTGTACCAATTAAGTCATGAATCTTTTTACTTTTTGCTAATTAAATTCATCTAGTCAACGATCGGAAATCATTAACATAGACATCAGTCGTCCTATATGGCACAACCGGTATTGGCATAGATAATTTTTAATAATAATTTAATATTTTTTTCTAAATCTTTTATTGATTTTTTATTTTCTTCTATTTTCCTTCTTTAATTTTTTCTTTTTTTAATATATTTTATCTTCCTTTCCTTTTCCCTTTTCCCCTATTGACCATAGCCGACCTTAGGCAAGGGCCACTCTTGCATGAGGTTGATGAACTTTGCCAGCCATCCATGAGGCTCGGTAGAGGGAAAAAGAAAAAAAGAAAAAAGAAAAGAAGAGAATAAGAAAAAAGGAAAATGTAAAGAAGGAAAAGAGAAGAAAAGAAGTAAAGGAAAAAGAAAAAGAAATATTTAGACTAAATTGACAACTCACCAAAAGATTTAAGGTTAAATTGGTACAATTAAAAGGTTTAGAACTAAATTAGCAAGTTGTTAAAATGTTTAAAATTAATTTGATACAATTAAAATTTGTAGGATTGAATTAGTCTTCATACAAAAGATTTAAGATTTTGTGTTAATTTTCCCTCCTCTGTGACATCCTCACTTGGAACGTGACCTATCTTGTTTTCTCCGCTAGAAAATAATTTGTTCTAGATTATAAAGGGCATGTTGTGCTCAGATTTTCAAGGATACACCCTGAAAAGAGGCTTTCGTGCCTTTCCCGGTGCACGTAAGACACGAGAGCTGATGGTGGGTTCGTGTCCCACAAGGGAGCGTCATGGTGCACTTGCGAAAGGCCCGGTGCACCGAATATCTCTCAGCAGCCATCTGTGATTATGGCGATATACAGGGAGGATGTTCTTGGTACAACCACGGCCTATGCAGATTCATGTCTATGATTGGCGACAGATGAAAGTATATGCGTGTTCATATCTCAACCACAACCACAAGACCAGGAAAACTGGTCTTGAAGATGTGCAAACGGCATGGAATCTGAAAGTTCATGAAATCATTTTTGCGTAAGTTATGTCTACTACCGCTTTTTATACATCACGGTCCCAGTTCAAATTTTGAAAATGATCAAACGATCGATCAATTGCAAATTATTAGTGTTGATGCATAAGATAATTGGTGGTTGATGGATCTTAACGCGCAATCGATGAAGAATATTCAAATTCAGAGCTTCGCTGACTTTCGAAACGTTTAATATAAGTGACAATTGCACGTTGCGTGCTGGAATAGAATCGCTATTTTTCAATGGTTTTTGTTGCTTCCGACGTGATAGGGCTGGTAGGTTCAGATGCTCCTGCAGAGAAAGACACGGTTTCGGGGCTTCATGACCCTTTGCTGGTGTCTTCTATATGTTCTCTTCTCCTGCCCTCCCGGCAATCGTCGTTGTTTGGCGCTCCGAGATCGTGACTCTTAACCATTGTCTGTAGGGATATCGATCATATGTTAGCATCGATGGAGAATGAGCACTCTTGCTTTTTGGCCGGGAGGTGAAGCCGTTGTGATCTTTGTACGGTACACACCCCCATGGACTCATATATGTGGGTCACGTGCAAAGGCACTAACTTTTAGCCATCAATGTAGCTACCAAATTGCTGATCTATTTGTGATGCCATTGTCCAATAATGCAATCAAAACCGTATGTTGCAAATGGGGAATTTGGAATTTTCCCATTCCAGAGGAGGAGGGAGGTTATTCAAAAAATCCTAAACTTATTGAATTTTTATCAATTCAATTCTAAATATTTAAATTGAATTGACTGTTGTATAATAGGCTTAGAACTAAATTGAATTGACTGTTGTATAATAGGCTTAGAACTGCTTGACAATCTTGATATTTTCAGTTAGAATGTGATTCGTGATGTTATGTCCATTAGAAGATAATTCGTTATAGGATATGAAGGGCATCTCGTGCTGTGACTTTCAAGATGCACCTCATAGTGGGGTCGTGTACCACGAGGGAGTGTCATAATGCTCTTGCGAAAGGCACGGTCCCAGTGCACCGAATATCTCTCAGCAGCCCATCTGTGATTATGGCGATATACAGGGTGGGATGTCCACGGTACAACCACGGCCTATGCAGATTTACATCTATGATTGGCGACAGATGAAGTATATGCGTGTTCATATCTCAACCACAAAAGCAGAAAAATTGGTCTTGAAGATGTGCAAACGGCTAGGAATCTGAGCACCTCTAAGAAGAGTTTGTGAAATCATTTTCGCATTAAGTTATGGCTACTACTGCTTTATATACATCATGGTCACAGTTTAAATTTTGAAAAGGATCAAATGAGCTATCGTTTGCAAATTGTTTGTGTTAATGCATAGGATAAATCGTGGTCGTACAAGTCTTAAGGTGCCATTGACGAATAATTTTCAAATCCCCCAAGCTTCGTTAACTTTCGAAAGGCTTAATGTAAATGACAATTGCATATCGCATGCTGTGCTAGAATCACTATTTGTCAATAGTGTTGCTCCCAACGTGATAGTACTGGTAGGTTCATATGCTCCTTTTGCAGAGGCGGACATAGTTTTGGGGCTTCATGGCCCTTTCCTGGTGCCTTCTATATGTTCTCTTCTCCCGCTCTCCCGGCGATCATCGTCGTTTGGCACTCCGAGATTGTGACTCTTAACGTTTATTTGTAGGGATAGCGATTGTAGCGTTGATGGAGGATGTGCAATCTTGCTTTTGGCTGGGAGATGAAGCCGTTGTGATCTTTATATTTGCTGTCTTGAGTGTCCCCTTTTATATAGCGCAACTTAGTTCTGGCTTCTATACGTGGCTTGCTTCATATACTTTACATTGGAAACTTACTTTGTTAGTTTAAAAGATCACGGCTCTTTTATTTTGATACACCAGATTATGGGAAAAAGTTTGAATCTAGGGTTGATTGCTAAAAGCGATTATAAAGATAAATTCTATTTTAGATTATGATAAAATTGTATACCAATTGAAAAGGGAAAAAAGAATACACGAAATCACAAGAACTATGAAAATAAAAGAAACACGGTGATGAAAAAAATCCTAACATGAATGTTATTATATTTCTCAAAAGCAAAATGAGTGAAGTTGGCCCTACTAAAAAATGGGTTTTAATGGATCTATCATAGGCCCATTTTGAACCCACTTGTAAGTTAAAACTCAGGCCCCAAAAGCTTAATGCAGTTGGATAACATTTCTAATGCTGAAATGTTACTCTGTGTTTGACACTAGTTTGGGAACTCTAGTCTCACTTTGCAACTTGACATATAAAGTTCTAAAGGAGTTACCCAAGCTGTGCAAACATTTATGACAAGTTCGTCGTAAAATTACAACTTGGTCAAGCAAGTGAGATCTACAAAAGGTGAAGTTGGATGACAACTTCATCCAATATATTATTTCCAAAGTGCATCAACTCTAGATTTTGAAATGTTCCAGCTCAATTTGTTAAAAGAGAGCCGGAGCTTTATCAGAGATGATAGCTAGTCCAAAGAAGCAAGAATGTGACTTGAAATTGGATTCATTGAAAGATCAAGAAATTTGAGATTTCTAAAATTCTCAAATTGATTGGATAGGTGACCATTGAAATTGTTGAAATAAACATCAATAATTCGCAAGTTACTTCGTCTACAAATTAGAGCACCGACTTTGGTGTTGAAAATCCTCCCACTAAAATTGTTGACGCACAAGCTTAGCGCCTGCAAATTGCAGAAAATGCTCATGTTTTTCAAAAGTACACCTTCTAGCCTATTTTGAGAGACATCAAGGAATCTAGGCCATTGACTATTTTCAAGGATGACAGGGAGGATTGTGCCTTGGAGATGAATACAACTTAAATCAAGATGTTCGAGTTTGCTTGAAACTAAGGAGGAATAAATGAATTAATGGAGTTGTCACTCAGACAAAAAAATCTAAGAGAACTAAAACTGACATGCAGAGAGGCTGAAGCATCTTCCAATCACACCCACTCAAAATTAAAAACTTCAATGAGGAAAGTTTATTGATAGATCTTAACCATCCTTTGGGGTTCAATAACTATCGGAGGTTCAATGTCCCCGAGGGGGGGCCTTATTGGGTCCACCCACTAAGATCCAAGCATGATAAGCTGGAAAGGGTAATGAGTTGATCGTAAATATGTCCATATAAGCCTATAGATGAGAAGTTGATATACTCCAATTTTTTATGAGAAGCTAAGGAATCCAGGACTTTTAGGTTGAGTTAAAGCTTAGACATGGGGAAGAAGACTAGAAGTGTCATAACTTTCATCTGGCGCTCACTCTGATGTTAAATTTTTTTTTTCACTCACTTGAGTACCAAATTGGAGTGAAATCATTCAGTTAAGTGGCACTTTCAGCCAAAATGCATACATTGATTTTTTTAATGATTTTCCTTTTTTAAAAATAATTTTTGATGCCGACATAGTTTCCGGCGGTGACCCTTGCCGGCCAACGTGGATTCTTCGTGCAAAACGACATCGTTTCTCTTTATCTCGTCTCTCTTCTTTTAGCCCTTTTTTCTTCTTTTTTCTTTAGGGCCGGCCAAGTCAGCTTTTCCAACGACCATGTCAGCTTTTCCGACGGCTAAATCGAAAGTGGCACTCAAGTGAATGTTTTTCAAACTTGTGACACTTAATTGAGCGAAAAAAAAAGTTTTGGCACCAAAGTAAGCGCTGTACGAAAGTTATGGCACTCTTAGTGTTCTTCTGCCCTTAGATCTAGATACTATAAATGCTTTAATTCATCTGGAGTAGGCTGTATCTTATCTCCCAAATTGCACTTTTCTAAGCCATCACAAGGATTACAAAAATCGAGCTTTAAGATGCGACCAGTCTTCTGGCTGCATTCGACTTCTCCACAGTTGCACCAACCCTTGCCGGTCCATGACCATAGACGTCTCGAAGGATCCCTGCTTGATCTTCGGAAGAGCTTTTCTCTTCGCGCCAATGCAGCTTACGTTTGTTAAGGCTTTGGAATGACTGAATTCTGAGGAATGAATGATGACGATCGTACACAAGAGTGTTGGCACAAAGCTAATGTAGAAGTAGGACACACTGTTGCTAAAAATGAACCTGAAAACTTCCGTTTAAATCGGCCAAAGAAAATCTTCCCCTCAAGGAATATAGCATTTTCTTTCTTTTTTACGGATCTTGGTCTTGATTGACAAATACGAAAGACGAAAAAATAAAAATAAAAATGAGGGCATTAACATTTTTTCAAAGTCCTTTTCTAGCCACCTAAAGCGACTGAGATTTTCCAAGTAGATGCCGTTAAATGGTCAAGACAGCAAATGCGATGTCCAAATATTATAATATCGTTTAAATATGCACGTTGCTTGTCATTACCTTTCCTACTCATGGAGTCTGTAACAGCCACACTAATAACCTTTGCTAAACAAAACCAAATAATGAAGCTTCATGAAATACTTGTAAAACGACGCGGACGTTGCGTCAGAAAGATGGCTTCCATGTCTAATATGTTAATGTCGTGCTCCACACAATGAGCAAAATCCCCTCTTCTAAGGGATCATCAAGCTATGGATTTTGGCTTATTGAAGAGAAATCCCAATTTATAGGAAATATTCAAAAGGTCAAACTTTGTAAATACGTAACGCAATCACTCTTTTGATCCGTCATATGACTTTTGTCTCCCTAGAACAAAAAAACTTTGTGCTATTGCCACTAAATTAGTTCTGTTCCACCTGAACGACAAAAAAGGCATGGTTCATATGATTCCAAGATGTAGTCCAATGTTCCAGCCACTCAAATCTCAAAACAAATGACCATGTTGTGAAGGCCTTGTGAGTATGTAATTAGATTTCGTGAGAATGGGCTAACGATTTGCCAGTATTTTCGTGTACAACATAATAAAAGAGACTATTATCAAGTTTTCATTGATGTGAGAGAGGGTGAAAATGAATTAGATGGAATGAGCATTGTGACTTCTTGAAATTTCTATCCATTTTGAAATAAATGAAGTGGTTATTTATCAATGTGCTATTAGTTAAGTTTACTTTGAACTAATCACTCAAGAGTTAACTAACCTATTCGAGAAGGCAATTAGGGATCGATATGTATATAACTAGCGAATTCAATTAGGAATATACCCTTCGGTCATAAGGATCAAAAAGGGACAATATCATGTCTTCACAAATCAATTAGCGTCGGAAATAAATCGATTTGATGAAAGTATTAGGTCAAATTTCAGGTGATTCCACGTGACCTCGATACTAACAATGATCGATGGAAAACTGATTCCTTTTTTTATTTTTGTACTCAAGATGAGTAATTGATCCCTCGAGATTACTTGATAATAGAGAGTTGCCCCTGAATTGAAAAAGGCACAAACGTAACTTGAAAATTTTAAACCACAGGTCAATTTCACATGAAAACCCTAAAAGCCATCTGATAGTTTAGGTCGTATTAAAATCGTAGTTGATAGATTTTAACCTCGATTTTGAACCCAATTTCAAGTATTGAAATTTCAAGAACCTCACGACTAACCTATTAGACGTCGCCTCATTAATTCTCAATTTTATTGGAAAGGTAGGACATTTTGGAGAAGCGAATAACGGGCCGAGAAATTGGAGGTATGGGAAGTAGGCCCAACGGAAGTCCCATTGGGCCTTGCAGCCACCATGGCCAGCCCATCAAGGGCCCATGGGAGAGGTGAATTTATCATTTGCCCTTGGCTTCTAAAAGAATGGCTTGTGTAGTCCTAAGGCATTCTTGAATGCTTGGCCCACATGAAACCTTGGAGAACAAGTTCAAAACCAACTTGTCAACCAAGTTCTCTCTCTCTCCCTTGGGTGCCGACCACCCTCCCTTAGCCTCTCTCTCTTGCTTCTCTCTCTTTTCCCTCATTTTCTGCCCCCTTTGCTATTGTTTTCGCCCATCCCCACCTGCTACCGCCGCCAGCCGAAGTTGCTATTGTCATTTGGAGCTTAGCCACTGCTTGCCAGCAGCCGTCCAGCTCCGCCAGTCACCACCCAACCACCATTCCCTTGTTTCCACACAAAATAGCTCCTATCAGAGGCTATTTTACGAGAGTTCGGCCACCATCTATTGCCCTTTGCTATCCCCGAGCTAGCCACACGTCATCCTCGCCGCCGTCGCTGTCATCCTTGTATTGTTGGATTTGATTAGCACGTGAGTTAATTTCATAATCCTTGATTAGGGAATTAAACTCTATTAGAGGTGATTAGCTTAGGACTAATCCTGGTTAGGATTAGTTTAGTGCTAATTAATTATGCTTGTGCTAATTTGATTCATGGTAGATTAACTATAATTAACCGTGTTTTGTGATTAATTTATTTATAGTTAATCCTTATTAGTAGTAAATAAGCATGCTAATTTTGTCTAGTATTAAACTATACTATTAATCATGAGGTAAGATTAATTAGCTTAATTAACATTGGTTAGTGAGGTTTAATTTATAGTTAATCATGTTTAGTAATAATTATTAAATTATTTTCGGAATTTATTACAATAATTTATCTTTGGGTAATAAATTAATTTTCAATATTGAATAATTGATTATTTTCGAATTAGAGTTAATTGATTATTTTTGGGGAATAATTAATTAATTAATTAATTCTGAGTAATGGATTATTTTTGGGAAATAAATAAATAATTATTTCATATAATAAATAATTATTTTCGATTGAAAATTGATGAATCATTTTTAGGTAATAGTTAATTGATTATTCTAAGGTGATATAAATAACTCATTCTTGGAGGTGAATTAATTATCATGAGTCGTTATTATTAACCTTGAATGGTAGGCAAATTTTATGTGTATTCCTTGCTTGAATTATATGCACTTACTTTACTGTCTAAGGGCATGTTTTGCTATTTAAAGTGATTATCCTGAGTAAATGAGGGGTCTTATTTAAGAAGAATTTTATGAGTTAGTTTATAAGAGATTGAATGTGATTGCCCTATCTACCTGTGAAATAGGTAGGAAAATATGAAAAAAAAAGTGAAAGTTGGGAAAGTTGATATGTTCGGTATGTTTGTGTGATCATGTGTGAGATATTGTTGCACTGTGTGCTTGAAGTCTATGATGAACTGTTGTGATTCATGCCCAATGCATGAATCACACATGCATTAGACGAGGGCCCCCTCGCCGTCAGCCGCGAAGGCCTTGGGTGAGGTTGGCGAGGCTGTCGAAGACCCTAGGTGAGGCCGGTGAGGCTGTCGACAGCCTCACCCATGGCGGCGACGGCGAAGGCCAGGCGACCCTTGCCCAGATTTGGCCCTAGGCAAGGCCACAATGGCCCTCGGCAACCGCGAGGAGGCTGTGACGGCCTAACCTAAGGCCTTCGCAGCCAATAGCGAGGGTTTTGCGGTTGGCGAGGGTCAACGATGGCCCTCGCCAGCCTTAAAAAAAAAAAAAAACAAAAAAAATCAAAAAAATTAATTAAAATATTAAAATATTATTTTCCCGCTACCACGTCAGCATTATTGCAGCCAAGTCAGCTTTTCCGATGAAGTAGCACTCAAGTGATCAATTTTACTCTGATTTGGCACTCAAGTGAGCAAAAAAAAGTTTTGACATCAAAATGAGCGCTGTACGAAAGTAATGGCACTCTTAGTGTACTTACCCGGACACCACTAGATTGGAGCTTGCCTCTTGAGTTGATGTGTCATGCTAGCATTATACCATTGGAGCTATGCTTGGTCAGAGGAAGAATGGAATTTTTCGAGCCATATATTATACTAGCCGAATCTTTAATGGAGCCCAATTGAATTATACCAGCACTGAAGAGCAACTTTTGGTAGTTGTTTTACTTTTGATAAATCTCGTTTTTATTTGATTGACACTAAAATGATTGGGCTTCTAATTCTACGAATTGCGCTAATTCCAATTTTAATTTTCCAGCTACTTGTTTCATGGCTTTAATTTGAGCTGCAGATCCTACTCTGGAAACAGAAATACCCACATTAATAACAGGTTTGATTCCAGCATTGAATAGATCGGCTGATAAGAATATTTCTCCATCTATAATGGAAATTACATTAGTAGGAATATAAGCCGAAACATCTCCCAACCGGGTCTCCACTATTGGTAAGGCAGTCATACTGATCATGCAACTTTAAAGTACTTGTTGGCAAAGAAGGATGTGAAACAAATGTTGATTTGTTAAATCTTATTGCTTCAAGAGTTCGATTTAGAGATTAAGGACAAGAAATAGACCAAGAACCTTATGGCAGATCACCTATCTAAGTTGCCAAATGCCCCTAGTGATGAGGTATTGATTTTGGACGACTTTCCTGATAAGGCACTCTTTTCCTTGAAAAGCAAAACTACATTGTATGCAGATATTGTGAATTATTTGATAAGTGACATCCTTCTCCCTGACTTGAGTTATCAACAAAGGAAGAAATTTATCTCCGATGTTAAATATTACTTTTGGGAGGATCCTTACTTGTTTAAAGTATGTGCTAACCAAGTTATTAGAAGTTGTGTTGCTTAGGAAGAAATCCTTAACATTCTTTTTCATTGTCATGATGGAAAGGCGAGTTATCACTATGATGCCACCAAGACTTCTACTAAGGTTTTACAATTTGGATTTTATTGGCCCACGGTGGGCCCAGGTCAACTTTGTTGACTCTGGGCACGCACATATAAAAACGCAGGAGGCCGTGATTTTGTGCTGTAATCGCACGAAATAGAAGCCGTAGTCGCTTTAGGAGAAGTGGTCGTGGTGAAGCCATAGGCCTGACTTTAGGAGAAGCGGTTGTGGTGGCCGACAACTATCCATCAGTGGTAATGGCTTGCTGTCTCGAGGAGCCCCTTGGCACAAATATTATGAGGATTAAAAATAGATTTGACCCAATTCAAAGAATAAACTTGATTGGAATGATATACACAACACTAAAGATTGAAACGACTGTGTGCTTTACCAACATGTTCTCACATGCTTCTTCGAAATTAAGCTTCAGTTGCTTCTCCATGTGCAAACCAATCAAGCTACTACAAGTGCGAGACTAATATCAAGTCCGAATCTTATCAGTTCGGATTTTATGGAAGTCAAATTTGAGCTCAAGCTTGAATCTAATCTCCAACAAAAACTCATTGATGATAATTGAGCCGAATTAAGCTTTGTCATTTCAAGTTTATTAAAGAAAATTCACAAGTTGAGCTTGAGATCAAATTTGAATCAACTATCCAATCTTAAATTTTTTAGTCTAGTCTTGTTTAAATATGTATAGTGACTCAATCAATTAGACCTCTTTTATATATCCGCTGAAAAATATTCCTAGCATCACTTGGAAATCAGTCTCAGTCACCATTGTGGAAAAGTAGTGACTTTGTGTAAGATGGTATTGCTTACTGTGGAAAAGCAAAGAAAACTTGGACATGGAATATTACCTTGCATCTACCATGGAAGTCAGCCCGGCAGACACGCCCAATGCAAATCCATAATAAAATTACCATATTACTCTAACCGGGCCATATCCTGTCCGTGGAAGATTGATTTTTCCTAGTCTGGCTAGCGTAACATAAATTGACCCCAGGAAATCCGCAAATGAATAAAGAAAAGCCTACAAAGCCAAATGCGTTTTCTGCTCCCATTCCCCACGCAGGAGTCTGCAGAGGAAGTAACATCATCAGTCCCACAACAAACGTTAACAATAGATAGCTGTCCCCACCAGCAGGCATTTACTTTGACCGCTCCCAATTTCCAATATGAACCATCTTCTGTTTTCCTCTCCCTCCTCCCCGCAATTCTCTGTTATTGAAATTGGCCATTTTGCACGAAAATCATCCTCAATATTATTACTGGACGTAGGAAATTTAGGACGTCACACTTTTGATGAAAGATTCAATCATCTCATGGCTTCTTCTTGCAATATCCACGATCTTCATCTTCTCCAATGTTGCTGCCACTTCAGCTTCAACTTCAGCGTCAGCTGAGTGTTTCGGCATTGACCAAAGATCACTCTTGCTTGAGCTGAGGAGTTGATATCATTGAATGCCAAGTTCAGGCTTTGAAGGAACTTGAGCTTGAAGAGGCTCAACGATTTTGCTAGGGATTGACTCTTTGCTCAAATCGAGTCATGTGCAAGCCAATCAAGCTACTGCAAGTGCAAGATTGTGTCAAGTCCAAGCCTCATCAGTTTGGATTTTATGAAAGTCAAAATTGAGCTCGAGCTTGAATCTAAGCTCTGACAAAAACTCATTGATGATAATTGAGCCGAATTAAGCTTAATCATTTCAATTTTATTAAAAAAAAATTCACAAGTTGAGCTTGAGATCGAATTGAAATCAAGTGTCCAATCTTAAATTTTCAAGTCTAGTTTGGTTCAAATATGAATATTGACTCGATCAATTAGACCTCTTTTATGTATCCGCTGAAAAAAATTCCTAGCATCACTTAGAAATTAGTCTTCGTCACCACTGGACACTCATTCAAGAAAATCTTGCATTTGATCGTGACTTTGTGCAAGATGATGTTATTTAATGTGAAAAAGCAAAGAAAACTTGGACATGGAATACTACTTTGCATCTACCCTAGAAGTGAGCCCCACTAGACACGCTCAATGCAAATCCACACTAAAATTACCATATAACCCTATCCATTGAAGGTTGATTTTTCTTAGTCTGGCCAACCTAACATAAATTTAGCCCAAGAAATCCGCAAATGAATAACGAAAAGCTGACAAATCGAAACGCGTTTTCTGCTCCCATTCCCTACGCAAGAATCCGAAAATTAAGTAACCTCATTAGTCCCACATTGAATGTTAACGATAGATAGAATCGTCCCATCAGCAGGCGTTTACTTTGACTGCTCCCAATTTCCAATCTGAATCGTTATATATTCAATGCATAATTTAGTTCATTCCTATCCTTTCATCTTCCTAAAAGTCTATTAGGAGTCACTTATTGTCTGTGCAATTTAAAACACCGAACCGTACAAATTCAATCTATTCAAAAGGAAGGAAATTAATTGATTTTTTCACCATACGGAGTGTCGAAAATTTTTAATAGTTGATATGCTAACTACCAATGCGTGATTTATTAAAATTGCAAAAGTTTGGAGGGGTCACTATAATAAATAAGACTTAACTTTTTCATAGTCTGAACAGTCGAAACAACACTTGATTTCATTAAGAGTTTAATGAAGACTCGACGTTATTAAGGCTTTGTATTTTATTTTAAGCAAGTACGCTTCTAGATGATGTTGTAACTTGCTTGTGAAAATGAGGACTAGGTGGGACGGTCGTTTCCGACCATCTTCCTCGAAGGAAGCTGGGTGCCACCTAAGCCACCGAGGACCGTCGGATCAGAATTTTGTTCAGTTGCGATGGAAAGTCAAAGGACAAAAGTCAATAGTCAAAGGACTAGCAAACCCAAACGCGTTTTCTGCTCCCATTCCCTACGCAAAAGAGTCTGCAGAGGAAGACTGCTCCCAATTTCCATTCCGAACCATCCCCTGTTTTCCTCCCCCTCATCCCCGCAATTCTCTGCTCTTGAAATTGCGCATTTCGCTCGAGAATCATCCTGAATTACATTACCGATCATGGAAAATTCTGGACTTCACACTACACTCTCGATGGAAAATCCTAGCACCACTTAGAAATGAGTCTCTATCATCATTGGACATTCATTCAAATAGAATCTTGCATAAGATCATGACTTTGCACAAGATACACCTAATGGAAGCCAGCCCCAGCAGATACGCCTAATGTAAATTTACAATAAAATTACCATATAACCCTAAGCTGGTTAGTGTAACATAAATTGACACGATCAGTTTATCGATAGTAAGTGGGACAATTTGCAGAGAGAATGATTTTGATGATTTCAACATCATGCTATATGAAATGCATTATTTAAGATACACACCCATCCCATCTTCAATGCACTGTTAATAAGTTTTTCTTGCCTATGAAGCTACCAGCATCAAACACAAAAAGAAGATAGATAGAATTTGAAGGGATGGCATTATAAAGAATCTTAGCTCTCAATTGAGTCCTTAGAGAGTTGGAAAATCTTTCTTTGCCACTATTTTTACTAAGAATCCTATTTTTGGATTGAATTCTAATAAATCCTTTGGAAATTTATATTTATGTATATAAAGAAGAAATTATGTAATGAGTAGCATTCTTACTTTTACAAATGGTACTTCAAATTTGGAATGAGCATGAAGAATTAATCATTGACCCACCATGGGACCACTGGACACTCCAAACACATTATTTTATATGTTCCCACGGTGAATTTGAATCCAGGTCAATATTTGTGAAAAGTTATCTTTTAAATCCTTGTTTCGTGGAACATCCTCGACACCAAACCTACTTTTCCATCATGTAATTATGATTGACAATTCGTGTCATCAAATTAGTATTAATAATTTGCGTCATTTTTTGGTGATTGTGAAAGTGTTTTTACTTTTTTGAATTTTTCTCGTTTTCAAATTAGCTCTGTTGTGTCGTGTAGAACATTTCTTGATAAATCTTTGGCTTTTTGCGGAGTTCATCCTGCACGATAAATCCGCAATCGAATAAAGAAGAGTCTATAGACCCAAACGTGTTTATGCTCCCATTCCCTACGCAAGAGTCCGCAGAGTAAGTAATATCATCAGACCCATAACTGACGTTAACACTAGACAGAATCATCCCCACCAGGAGGCGTTTATTTCAACTGCTCCCAATTTCCAATCCGAAGCATCCCCTATTTTCCAACCCCTCCTCCCCGCAATCCTCTATTCTTAAAGTTGGGCATTTCGCTTGAAAATCATCCTAATTTTATTACTGAACGTGGAAAATTCTGGACTTCACGCTACACTTTCGATGAAAGGTTAGATCATCTCTTGGCTTCTTCTTGAGATATTCACAATCTCCATCTTCTCCGATATTGCTGCCACTTTAGCTACAACTTCAGCTTCAGCCGAGTGTCTCAACATTGACCAAAGATCACTCTTGCTTGAGCTGAGGAGTTGATATCGTTGAACGCCAAGTTCAGGCTTCGAAGGAACTTAAGCTTGAAGAGGCTCGATGAATGGTCGATTTTGCCAGAGATCGACTCTTTGCTCAAATCGAGTCATGTGCAAACCAATCAAGCTATTGTGCAAGACTGTGTCAAGTCTGAGCCGATCAAGTCGGATTTTATGAAAGTCAAATTTGAGCTCAAGCTTTAATCTAAACCCCGACAAAAACTCATTGATGATAATTGAGCCGAATTAAGGTTAATCATTTCATGTTTATTAAAAAAATTCACAAGTTGACTTGAAATCGAATTTGAATTAAGTGTCCAGTCTTAAATTTTCAAGTCTAGTTTGGTTCAAATATAAATATTGACTCGATCCGATTAGACCTCTTTTATGTACCTACTAAAAAATATTCCTAGCATCACTTAGAAATTAGTCTTCGTCGCCACTAGACATTCATTCAAGAAATCTAGCATATGATCATGACTTTGTCCAAGATGATGTTACTTAGTGTGAAAATGCAAAGAAAACTTGGACATAGAATATTACTTTGCATTTACCCTAGAAGTCAGCCCCATCACACACGCCCAATGCACATCCACACTAAAGTTACCATATAACCCTATCCATTGAAGGTCAATTTTTCTTAGTCTGGCTAGCCTAACATAAATTGACCCCAAGAAATCCACAAATGAATAAAAAAAAAAGCCGACAAACCCAAACGCGGTTTCTGCTCCCATTCCCATTCCCTATGCAAGAGTCATAGACAGAATCATCCCACTAGCAAGCGTTTACTTTGACTACTCCCAATTTCCAATCCGAACCTTCCTCTATTCAGTGAATAGTTTGATTCATTCTCACCCCTTTGCCTTTTTAAAAATCTGCCAGAGTCGCTCCTTATCCCTGCCCTCTAGTCCTAGCGACCACTCCCTGACCTCGTCAAATTGGGTTATTACAGGTCCACCAACTTCTGCATGGTTTGTCCCTGAACCATGTACCTACTGGAGGAGGTCCCACTTTGATACCATATTGTGACATCCTTAGATTAACTCATAAAGATATTATCCGTTTTGACCCATCTCATATTGAGCCTCATGGTTTTATCTTTTGGCATACAGGCACTTTTTCAGGAGGTCACTCATCCTAATAGTGCTCTTACTTGAGCTCACTTAACTTTGGAGTTCCAAAGTAAAGCTTGCCGTTATATCAAATGGTGCCTTCATAAGTAAATTCCAGATTTCATATAAATCCTAGAATCATTTTTTCCCGTTCGGTGTATAGTTCGGTTCATTCCTGCTCCCTTCACCATCCTAGAAGCCTACTAGGAGATGCTCTTTGTCCAAACTCTCTAGTCCTGACAACCACTCCCTGCCTTCATTGAACCGGGTCGTTACATAGCGCGATCCCACCAATGAGCCCCATCATGCTCCCAAGAACGGGGTTGCCATCACCACGAAGAAGCAGCCATACCTGAACATCGCCTAGCTCATCGCCCTACCCCACCACGGCAGCAGCTTCTTGAACTTCACGATGAACATGGACACCATGTCGTCAAACATTGGCATGCCGTGATCTGGAACGAGCTCGCGGTGTTGATGATCACACGCTATGTCCTTCCGGTGGATCGCATTTATGGCCGTCAACATGCCCCCATTCTTGGGTATATGCAATGATCGAAACGAAAGATACGACGTCAGTCGAAAATCATTCTCCTAACCGATCGTCGTTCAAGAATTTGGAGGGGGATTTATGTTCATACCTCTTGGCCATATGCCAAGTAGCCTGCAATGGCAAGAGGGAATAAGCACGTCGCGATGATTGCGTATGCGACCTTCGTGCCTCTCCCCAATGGCAATCTTGAGGGATGCTTCTCGCTCGAAGGCATAGTGGCCTGCCAAAAAAAAAATTGCAAACGAAATTATAAGAAAGTCGATTTAGTAAAAGTAATTATAATATGAATCAAGAATTTTTGGTTCCATCTTTTTTATTATTTCGGTGGATTTAATCAAAGTAGAGATTGTTGTCGTCCAACGACCTCGCACATTTAGAGACTGATGAAATTACTCCAAAGTTTCAAATTAAGTGACAAGCAATGTCTGTGTCATTTAAAACACTAAACCCTACAAATTCTGTTTATTCAAAAGGAAGGGAATTAATTGATTATTTTCACCATACAAAGTGTAGAAAATTTTTTAGTAGTTGATATGGTAACTACTTATGCATGATTTGTCAAAGTCGCAAAAGTTTGGAGTTGTCACTATAATAAATAAGACTCAACTTTTTCGCAATCTGGACAGTCGAAACAACACTTGATTTTATTAAGATTTTAATGAAGAATTGATGTCATTAAGGTTTTGTATTTTATTTTAAGCAAGTATGCTTATGGATGATGCCGTAACTTGCATGTGGAAATGAGGACTAGGTGGGACGGTGGTTTCCGACCATCTTCCTCGAAGGAAGCTGGGTGCCACCTAACCCATCGAGGACCGTCGGATTGGAATTTTGTTAAAGGATTAGCAGACCCAAACGCGTTTTTTGCTCCCAATGAATATGCGGAAGGAGTTCTAGTTTGTGGTCAGTAGAGGAAAAGCCTGTGATGTGTTATACGTACATGCTTGACCAATTTGAGTCAGTGATCAGGAGCCTAGCGTCCTGCAGGTCAAGCTTGGTCAGGTGCAGGGCCCGAGCGGATTAGGCTGCTGAGTAGGGTTATGAACCTCAGGGTGAGGGAGAGCCTTGGGGTGGCGATCTTCGGGGTCATGATCGGTGGGGTCTTGGATGGCTTTATCTCCAACGTCGACGACAGGAGTGGCGACCTCGACAGCGATGATTTTGTGTCGTAAGTTTTATATTATTTATTTATAAATTCGAACCAAAAAATTTTATTTCATTCTTTTTCATTATTACTGTAGATTTAAATAAGGGGGAGATTATTCTCATCCGACGACCTCATATACGTAAAGACTGATGAAATTACTCTGAAATTTCAAATTATGTGACGAGTAAGATTGATGTAATTTAAAACACCGAATCTTACAAAGTCTATCTACTCAAAAATTAAAGAAATTAATTGATTTTTTTCTCGCTATACCAAATATAGAAATTCTTCTAATAGTTGATATGACACCAGTGCATAATTTATGAAAGTCAAAAAATTTTGGAATGGTCCTAAGTGGGGACGTCACTGTAATAAACAAGGCTTAGCTTTTTTGCGGTTCGGACAATTGAAACAACACTTGATTTCATTAAGATTTTAACGAAGACTCGATATTATTAAGGTTTTGTATTTTATTTCAAGCAAGGATGCTTATAGATAATGTTGTAACTTGCGTGTGAAAATGAGGACTAGGTGGGACGGTGGTTTCCGACCATCTTCCTCGAAGGAAGCTGGGTGCCACCTAAGCCACCGAGGACCGTCGGATTAGAATTTTGTCCGGTTGCGATGAAAAGTCAAAGGGCAAACGTCAATTGTCAGAGGACCAGCAAACCAAACGCGTTTTCTGCTCCCATTCCCTACGCGAAAGAGTCCGCAGAGGAAGACTACTCACAATTTCCACTCCGAACCATACCCTCTTTTCCTCCCCCTCCTCCCCACAATTTTCTGTTCTTGAAATTGCGCATTTCGCTCGAGAATCATCCTGAATTTCATTACCGATCATGGAAAATTCTGGACTTCACACTACACTCTCGATGAAAGGTTCGATCATCTCTTGGCTTCTTCTTGCGATATCCACGATCTCCATCTTCTTCGATGTTGCTGCCACTTCAGCTTCGGCCGAGTGTCTTGGCGCCGACCAAAGATCACTCTTGCTCGAGCTAAAGAACAGCCTCGTTTTCGACACCTCCAGGTCAACCAAGCTAGTGCGATGGGGCCAAAGCGCCGATTCATGGAGCGGTGTGACGTGCGAGGATGGGCTCGTCGTGGGACTCGATTTGAGCGAAGAGTTGATCTCTGGTGGAATTGACCGTTCGTCAAGCCTCTTCAAGCTCAAGTTCCTTCGAAGCCTGAATTTGGCGTTCAACAATTTCAACTTCTTAGCGATTCCATCCAGCCTCGCAAATCTCAACCACTTGGTACATCTCAACTTGTCCGCTGCCCCATTTGGTGGGCAGATTCCAGCGGAGCTATCGCGCCTGACGAAGCTACGTACTCTTGATCTCTCTGGACATAATCCCGTTGATTCGCTTTCTCTAAAACTTGAAAAGCCCTCTTTGAGGTCACTGATTGGGGATATGGGGGAGTTGAGAGAGCTGTACCTTGATCGGGTTGATATGTTTGCTGAGGGAAGTGAGTGGTGCGACGCATTGTCCTCTTCAGTGCCCAAACTTGAGGTGTTGAGCATGTCTTAATGTTCTCTGTCAGGTCCTATTGATGCTTCTCTTTCGAGTCTTGCTAATCTGTCCGTCATTAAACTCGGTGGCAATAACTTGTCCGCCACAGTTCCTAGTATCTTAGCGAATTTTTCCAGCTTGAAAACATTGAGCCTATTTTATTGTGGCCTGCAGGGAGAATTTCCTCAAAAAGTCTTCCAGGTACAAACACTTCAGACCCTTCTCTTATCAGACCCACTTCTTCGGGTTTCTTTGCTTGATTTTCCGGAGAATAGTTCTCTTGAGACTTTGTTCCTGAGAGACATGAATATATCAGGGAGGCTTCCAGATTCAATCGGTAATCTCAGAAAATTGTCGATGTTGGTTTTGATTAATTGTAGTTTGAGCGGATCGATCCCAAGTTCAATGGAGAACTTGTCAGAGCTGACTTTTTTGGACTTGTCTTGGAATAATCTTACTGGTTCGCTTCCGTCATATGGTGCATCCAGAAATCTGACCGACATATATTTATCTAATAATGCTTTAACGGGTCAAATTACCTCCGTTGGCTGGGAGAACCTTCTGAATCTTGTAACTCTGGACCTTGGAAGCAATTCATTGGAAGGAGACATTCCCCCAATGTTTACACTTCCCCATCTTGAGAATATAGACCTTTCAACCAATAGATTTTCTGGTCAGCTTATTATAAATCTGAATGTCTCTTCATATCAACTGCAAATGCTTGATTTGGCTGGCAATCTGTTACAAGGGTCAATACCAACATCCATATTCGAATTGCGAGGGCTCTATTACCTTTCACTTTCTTCCAATAATTTTAGTGGCTCAATGAATATCAATGCACTTCTGGGACTCAGAAATTTAACTTTTCTGAATTTATCATACAGTGGCTTGTCCATTAAGGCTATGGCATCTACTTCTGCCACTACATCCTCTTTCCCTGCATTTGACAATTTATGTTTGGCATCCTGCCAGTTGCAGACATTGCCATGGTTTTTGGCTAACCAATCCTTTTTGATCTACCTCGACCTTGCCGACAATTATATTCGAGGGGAGATACCACGATGGATATGGACGCTGAGAAATCTAGAACTTCTCAATCTTTCTTCTAATTTCTTTGAAGATTCGAAAACACCTCATGGCAATTTTACTCCTACTTTGCATTATGTTGACCTCTATTCAAACATGCTTAGAGGAAATATGCTACCCATGCCATCACAGGCTCGGTACTTGGATTTCTCAAGTAACAACATCACTTCTGTTATTCCAGATAACATTGGCGACTACCTATCATCATCCACAATGTTCTTCTCCCTTTCAAAGAATAATTTCCATGGGTCCATTCCAAAGTCAATTTGCAAAGCTGCTTATTCTATATATCTTGAAGTGCTCGACTTATCACATAACCTTTTGAATGGAATTATTCCTGATTGTTTAATGAAGTCATCCCTCAAGGTATTGAATCTGAGAAATAACCAATTGAGTGGCAATATTCCACAAAATATCCCAACAACATGTAGTCTAAAGACGTTGGATCTTAGTGAGAATTTATTGCAAGGGCAGATTCCGTTGTCGTTGGCAAATTGCATGACCTTGGAGATTTTGAACATTGGGAACAATCAAATAAATGGGACATTTCCATGCCATTTCATGGCTATATCAAGTCTTCATGTCCTTATCTTACGATCCAACAAATTGCATGGGGAAATTGGATGTGCGCATAGTCCCTTCACTTGGCAGATGCTTCAAATCATTGACGTGTCTTCAAATGATCTCGGTGGAATGCTACCTGCAAGTCTCCTGGCATCTTGGGAGGCTATGAAGGCTAGCGTTGACTTCAATCACCTACAATATGAGTTAAATGGAACAAGCGGGTTCTATTATCAAGATACAATGAGTGGAACCTTCAAAGGTCTGGAGTTGGAACTTGTTAGGATTCTAACTATTTTCACATCAATAGACTTCTCGAACAATAGATTTGAGGGTCCAATACCAAATGGATTTGGAGATCTCAAAGCACTCTATTTCCTCAACCTATCCCATAATGCCATCTCGGGTTCAATTCCTCCTATTTTAGGGAATCTAGATCAGCTGGAGTCACTGGACCTATCATGGAACTATCTTAATGGAATCATACCAGTTCAACTTGCAAATCTTGATTACCTTTCGTTCTTGAATCTCTCGAACAATCAACTTGTGGGAAGCATCCCGGACAATAGACACTTTCTCACATTTTCCGAAAGTTCCTTTGAAAGAAACCTTGGATTGTGCGGTCTTCAACTCAATAAAAGCTGCTCAATTGCTAGGAATAGTATAGAAGAAGCTGTTGACGATGGCAACAATGATGATAGCAAGAAGTGGTTTTTCCTGGGCATACCGCTTGGATTCGTTGTTGGGTTTTGGGTATTTTGTGGTCCGTTAGTTTTTATCCGATCATGGAGAATTGCTTACTATCGATTTTGGGATAAAGTGCTATTCTGACACTCACGTCCACGAATATTCCCCCTATGGTATAGCTATAAAACTTGATAAATAGTATTTTGTTCTTTCGACTCTTCATAATTCTCCATTATAATTTAGCATTGAAAAGGTGGTTCTGTTTATGCTCTTGCTTACCAATAGGAGAAATCAAAGTAGGTCTACACCTAGCATAGAAATAAGAATATGATGGAACTATATAACTATTTTCTCGTATTTTTAGAATGAAAAAATTGGAATGTTTTTGAATTGGAAAAATATAAACCTAATGCCATAATGTTATTAGAAAAATAAATAATTTTAAAAAATAAATGCATTAAAAGTCTTAAAACTTGTAAAAAACTATAAATATTAGAACTTTCAGATAGATCAATCTCATGCTATTTGTTCATTACATTCAAGCATTTCCATTAATTACATCTATGACAAAATTGACTTGAATTCTTTAATATACTTGTTTTACTTGGCGTTGATGTAGATTTAAGTGGATGGCACATTAGAGTGGAGTCAAATTCTACACAGCTGATCGAAGCTGTTAATGTCTCAGCAGAAACACCTTTCAAGAGCTCTTCAAAATGTTTGAAGAAAAGTTTGGTTTGTCAAATGATGGCCCGATCACCATGCCTTGTGATGTAGCTTCTATGGAGTACATGATGTTGCTTGTCCAAAGTAGCATAGCCAAAGACATAGAAAAAGCTTTGCACAACTCTATTGCATTCTTTCAATGCTCAACTGCCTTTTTGCATTATGAATATGCGGAAGGAGTTTCTAGTTTGTGGTCAGTAAAGGAAAAGCCTGTGATGTGTTATACATACCTACTTGACCAATTTGACTATTGCAGTTTTCTTTGTGTAAGCCATCAGCAATTGCTTGTTTGTTGATAAAGCAAAAACTTTTGAGTTTTTAAAAATTATTTTGCCTTGAAATTTATGAGAAGAAATTACTTTTAGACATATTACCTGTTGCCATTGGCATGATGGGTAGATGTGCACCAGAAGAAATCAATTTCATCAGTCATTTTAAATGTGAAACAAATGCAAAATGACTTGAAAAGATGCAAACTGAAGGAAGATATCCCATGATAAATCAGCTATATCTTAGCAGTGATATCTTCCTAGAGCTCTCAAAATGATTTTAAGACTAAAGAGTAGTTTGTATTGTCTAGTGATGCTTCTCTCAGCACGCATTGTGATGGCATTCTTTCAAGGTTAGCATAGTCCTATTTTCACTTACTTCTGTTAAGTTCTGCTTCCCGGTCAATTATAGTGGGATTTTTTGCTTATGGAAGATAAAACCCTGTTGCACGAACTATGGAGATGGACGAAATTTGTAAATTACTATAAGCATTTGAAGTTTTGATGTGTGACTACCTTTTCTTTCTTGTTAGAACAAATAAAGCTTGTGCTAATGGAGATCACTAACTCCCTACCGTGCCTATGATAGAACATGATCTTAGTTTTGGTCACTCTAAGATATTCTTTATTTACCTGGTTCAATCCACTTTTCTATACATCACACATAAGACAACGTGATCGGCACTGAGAAGATCCTCAAAGTGGCTAGGAAGTGGCAGAAGATGGCTACCATCGGAAGAAAAGGAATTTCTCATCTGAGTACAAGAAGATTTTCAAAGAAAGTAAGTCAAGGTCACCTTGTAGTCTGTAGCGTAGACAAAAGACGCTATGCCATCCCCTTGGCTTGTCTTAACACTTACATTCTCCGAATGTCCAAAGAAGAGTTTGGTCTATTGACTGACGGTCCCATCACAATGCCATTTGATGCCACAATTATAGAATACACGATCTCACTCACGGGAAGAGGTCTAGCTGAAGATTTAGAGAGAGATTTGCTCAATGTGATTTATTCCGGCCACTGCTCATGGTCCGCTTCCTCGTATCAATGTTGTATAGGACAACAATTAACTGTTTGTTAAAAATAAAAATGATGCTTCAATTCTATAAATAGATATGCCTTGAAGTTAACTTCTGGATTTATTCCTATCAAAGTTCAACGTTTTCCTTGATCTATAGTGCAAACTATGAGTTCTCAACTTTTTTTTTTTCAGAAGCTTGGAAGAACTTGAATTTGTTGGTAGTTTGTTTGTAAAACAAACTGAGAGGTGCCTTATCCCACATTGAAAAGATGTGAGTGCGCATGTGGACGAAATTTGGCACTAACCAATGATCATTCATTTTTATTTATTGAAAAAATTCAGATTTATTTTTATAAAAATTAACCATAATGTTATATTGAAACAGTGCGACTATTCATGAAGAAGTTATGGTTATTTATTATTTATTTATTTCGAATTTTATTTTTTCTTCCAACGGTTATCTTAGAATTCGTACCTATTCAAATATAACTTCTTAATCCTTGAAAGGTTGTGTCTGTTCGGATATAACTTTCTTTGAAGGGATATCTTTGTTAATTTTTTACAACCTTTCACGAAGAGTTGCCTATGTTTCTATATATATGTCGGTTTTGAAAAATCATAAATAGTAACACAATCACAATTATTATTTTTTGAGTTCTCTTTCAAAACTGCAGCCATTGTTTCCAATTGTTTCCTAGAGAGACCCTGGAGAAATACTAGAATTGCTATCTAATATTTTCATTTGAGACTTTGTTGTATCCTGGAGGAAATTTGCCGGTGACCATTAGTAACTTTGTGGGGTAAATAAATCCTTAAAGAAAGTGATATCACGCTTCAAAGTCCGTTGCGATTGCTCTATTGATTCAAACACACATCGCCTTCATTGTTCTACCCAAGTACGAAGACGATTTTCCCCAACAATTTTAAGGATTTATTTTGCAATAATGGAGTCAGCGTTCATTTCCATTTGTGACGAGAAGAAGAAGATGCAGAGAAGCCCAATGTGAAGAGAAGGTATCGAAGGAATTACCTAATGGGCTACGTTAACAAAACAAAGAAACATCAAAGGCGTTTGATGAGAAAGGATCTTTCAAGATTTTCTTTAGTGGTTTCCTCGGGGGAGTTCTTCATCGACTCTCGATTTCCCTCCGCTGAAGATTTCTTGCTGATTGTCAGTTTTAGTCGTTCTATTGTCACGACTTCGCTTTACACTACTCTGTCCTTTTAGCCGAGAAGTTCGAGAATCCGTCACGGCCTAGACACCATTGACAAACCAGGCGAGAAAAAAATAAAAAATAAAAATAAGAACGTGCATGAGAGTGAAAACGGGAGACCTCATCTTCTAGAATGTTGAGTCTGGCAATAGAGTTTTTCCTTCCTGTGATGTGGGTAATCATGGATGAATTTTTACATTTGATGGCTATGTTGTGGATGGATGCTATGGCACAAGCAGATTCGACTGAAATGTTCCTATGTTCTCACAATGGTGTTGATTGATGGCGCTCATCAAACTCAAGAATAGTGGGGGACATTGTGCCCACATATAGGACAATTGTGTGCAAGTGAAGGCAGATTTTGGGTCCGTCATGGATGCTTTGAAGGATTACTTGATAAAGTATTAAGGTGTTGCCTTTTGCTTAACTGCCTGTATCCTAAGGTATGTGATGTTCTTCATCTCCATGTTTAGCATGCAAACTGCTACACTGTTTGCCATAGATGGTTTCATGCATGCCCTTAGGCTTTATTCATCTTTTGGCATGTGTGTTCAATTCCATCTGTGGGATAATGATAGAATTGAAGAGATGTGATATGCCCCTATTTAAGACTTTCGTAATAAGAAAATGGTACGCATGTCTGTGCTTGGGCTGTTGATCATTGTGGCAGCAAACCTAAAAAGGTGATTTCAATCTCAATGCATTACGAGATTGACATAGGCGAGTGAATTAATTTGAACTAGAACAGGAAGGTGTATATAGAATTCGAGCATTTTATGACTTGGGCATTCTAGAAGTAGTTTAGTACAATTGATTGTTTGCTAATGACATTGTGTGGTCGGCTGTCTATCTTTTGGTGAGGTCATATATGTATGTGATATGGCCTGAGATACGTTCTTTTCAGGTGTCCCTTGTTTGGTTCTGACATGTTCCATTTGCTGTCCATGCTCTTCATAGATCTGATTATTAGGAATAGCATAAACAAGCTGAGAGAAGGATTGCATTGGTTTTTTAATTTGATATATGTAATTCATTGAGCATGAAAATTTATGATGTGTAGTTTTGATTGGATGCCTCCTTAATTATTCTTGAAGTGGGGGTATCCAAAGGGGACTTTGGAACTAATATAATTAGAATCATTGAGACTGAAAAGTATCTAACTTTCAATTTTAAAAATGAACAATTTGGGTGAAGTAGATACTTTCTTGGGCATTAAAGTTGAAAACATAGTGGGGGTTATTCTTTGAGCCAAATTGATTATGTGAAAAAGATGTTGAATAAATTTCAATATCTTGGGCTTCAAAGAAATGAATAAGCCATTTGATCCATGGTAGAGGGTCTTTAGCATGAGTGCTATTGGGAATGTACGTGATGCATTGTATTGACCCGATATTGCTTATTCCGTGTGTAAATTGAGTACATCTTTTTGTAATCTAATTATAGAACATTGGAAGGCTATTACCTGAATTTTGGTTATTTTAGTAAATCAAAAATTTGGGTGTGTTCTATATTAATTATGCGACTGTATTATGATAATACATCAATACTTATTGGATTACAATCATGAGAGATAAACAATCCAATTTCGGGTGGATTTTCACATTACGTGAATGTGTTGTTTCTTGGATGAGCAAGAAACAAATGCATATAACTCACTTAACTATGGAATTTGAATATTTAAAAGCAATTGAGAAAGAGGTTGAATGGATTAGGAATTTGTTATTGGATATTAAAATATGGCCTAATCCTATGCCTCTTATTTCTATTCATTGTGATAGTGAGGCTACTTTGGCAAGAGCCTATAATACCACCTATAATGGTAAGTCTAGACAGATTAGCCTAAGGCATGAGTAGGCGAGACGATTGATTAAAGATGGTACCATAACAATTGTCTATATGAGGTCAAGTAATAATTTGGTCAATCCTTGTATAAAGGCTTTACCAAGAGATATGATAGAGATGACCTCACAAGAAACAAGGCTGAAACCCTTTAATTAAAATCACCAGTAATGGTAACCCGACCTTTTTCTAGAACATCACTACTTACAAGGTTTAATTGGTAAGAACAAGTTACTGAATGTGATTGTTTGATACTGACGTAGCCTTGATATGAGAAGTCAGTATCATCTGTTACATTTTGCAAGTTGAATTGAATTCTTAATGAAGTATTGTACACTTTTGTAATGTGTTAATAGTAATAGAAACACATAATAGATACTTCACCTATATGAGCTTAGAAGTGGTGCCGCTTCTTACAAAAGTTAGGCCCGATTCTATCGCTTAAAAGTACAAATTTAAAGCCGAGCTATTTGTCACTTTGATAGGGTTTTGAGATACTTGCACTAAGTAAAGGTTTAACTTGAAAGAGACCTTTTTGTATGTATATTAATCTCATGGAAATGTTGGCTGTATTTTTTTATTTTTTTTAAGTTTATTTCTATTTTGTTTTACAAACAAAAGTGGGGGATTGTTGGTAGTTTGTTTGTAAAACAAACTAAGAGGTACTTTGTCCCACATTGAAAAGATGTGAGTGTGCACGTGGACGAGATTTGGTAGTAACCAATGATCATTCATTTTTATTTATTAAAAAAATTCAGATTTATTTTTATAAAAATTAACCGTAATGTTATATTGAAACAGTGCGACTGTTCATGAAGAAGTTATGGTTATTTATAATTTATTTATTTCGAATTTTATTTTTTCTTCCAACGGTTATCTTAGAATTCGTACCTATTCAAATATAACTTCTTAATCCTTGAAAGGTTGTGTCTGTTCAGATATAACTTTTTTTTGAAGGGATATCTTTGTTAATTTTTTACAACCTTTCACGAAGAGTTGCCTATGTTTCTATATATATGTCGGTTTTGAAAAATCATGAATAATAACAATCACAATTATTATTTTTCAAGTTCTCTTTCAAAACTGCAGCCATTGTTTCCAATTGTTTCCTAGAGAGACCTTGGAGAAATACTAGAATTGCTATCTAGTATTCTCATTTGAGACTCTGTTGTATCCTGGAGGAAATTTGCCGGTGACCATTAGCAACTTTGTGGGGTAAATAAATCCTTAAAGAAAGTGATATCACGCCTCAAAATCTGTTGCGATTACTCTATTGATTCAAACACACATCGACTTCATTGTTCTACCCAAGTACAAAGACGATTTTCCCCAACAGAGTTGACCCTGTGCGAAATACTTTTTCTATTTGCCAGAGGGGCTTATTTCAGGTTCAGAATTTCATATCAACTTTTTTAATAGAAGGGTGATCTTCTTAGAAAGTTATGGAGAAAAATGCAATTGCACATTTGAAGAATCAACCTTTCCAACAATGAATTAATAGAACTCACTCTGTTAGAGTGCTGCAGATGTAAACCAAGCGCAATTATAAATTTACTCGGACATGCAGAAAATCTTCCATGGTTCAAATAAAACACTACCTTGAGGTATTCCCACAACAGACAAGACAATGAATGCTGCAAAGTAATTTTAAAAAACACCAGGTTGAGATTAACAAACAAGCATATATATTTTTCACGATGCTGACATAGCAAGTCCCTTATTTCCTTTTTTAAACCCTTACCTAGAGCAATATCAATATGTTAAAAAGTGAATTGTAACTGGTGCATGCAAAACTTCTAAGTCTTCCACTTTCTCGGACTCATTGTCATCACGTTGTGGTTCATGCAATCTGAATGTCATTCTGCAAGAAAGACACCAAATTTGCAAATCGGGTCTGATTTACTAATCAAAGCCAACCTGTTAAAGTTGAACAATGGACTACATCACTTCATTATTGTGTCCATGTAGAGATCTACAAGATCTCTTCTTCTTCTTGCTAACTCTTGTGGTAGGAACTACACTTCATCCAATTTTATGCTTTACAAAACCTACATTTTCTTCCAAGTGTATACATGTCCCTTGTGTTTACTTCACTGACCAAGGAAAAGAACTTGTTGATCCCCACATTTGCTATGCACAGCAGCGGCCATCGAGCATGAAGTGAATGCAATAGAGTTGAGCAAAGCTTTCGCTATGTCTTTGGCTATGTGTCTTTGGATGAGTATTACTATGTACTCCATGGAAGCAGCATCACAGGGCACAGTGATTGGACTGTCCCTGGACAAATCAAACTTTTCTTCAGACATCTTGAAGAGCTCTTCAAAGATGTTACTATGGAGACACTGCGAGGGAATCATGAGACGCCCTCCATCAGTTGTGTAGATAACAAAATGCCATGAATTCAACTCCACATTAACTCCAGGATGGGAAGTTCTTCTCCTGCTGGAAGCGGCTAGTTTTTCCCAGATCCTCGCCATCTTGATTAGCTTCACGGGGCTCATCATTCTTATGCTTCTGAATTAGATTCAGAGTGTAAAGCTTCAAACAGAAGGACTATTTCTGGATTGTAGGCTTGTAGTGCTGCAAAACTGAATGCAAATGAAGAACACTCTGCTTATAAATGCAAATGGTTGAAGAAAAGCCCATGTAAATGTCACTTTCTCTACTTTGACATTTGCAATGCTTTTCTATGAAGTTCACTGTGGAGAATACATTTTACATTTTAGTATGGAAACATTATTAACACTATGATGACATAAATAACTAGGTGAACCTCGAGGAGGGAAGATGCAGATGATGCTTTGTTTGTATTGTGGGGTAACAGAAAAAAGGCACCTGCATAAGAATAACTGATGGAGCTGGTATTTAACAGATTCACTTGTAATGTGGTTCTAAATGAGCTTGTCTAGTCTGAAATCAATAAGGTCATAGAATGAGTTCATAGGAGAAGAAAATAAATTATAGTCAAAGGGACGAATTCAATTTACTTCTACATTGTTATGGCCAATATCAAAATTTCTGCTAGGATCTAAGACATTTATGCAGTTCTCCTTTCTTGCTTTCTTTTTGTTGGGAAGGAAACAATGGCTGAGATGAAAGGCAATCCTGTGCAAGGAGAAAAATTTAATTGCTTGGTTGACAGCAATTAGAGAAACAAAGAGATACCTTTGTGCAATGAGAAAGATTTAATTGCTTGGCTGACAACAACTAGAGAAACAAAGAGATACCTTTGTGATTGACATTAGGAAAACGTCCAAAAAGTTGTTGGCAATAACAATAGAAAATATATTGAATTTGTCCCTCTTAACTTTAATTTGTGTTCTTCTTCCTTGAGCTTAGTGAATTCAGCCTAGACAGATTCGTTTGGATGCACATCGGAAGTGGATCGTTTAATACCCGTTTCATTGGTTATTCTTATGCAAGTGCCTTTTGCTTTTGCCCCACAATACAAACTATGGCTCGTCCGCATCTTCCTTCCTTGAGCTTCCCCTAGCTATTAATGTCATCGTGGTACTATTTATATTCCCTCATGGAAATGTAATCTCCATAATGACTTACAGTGAGAGCATTGCATATCACAAGACAGAGAAAGTGACATTTTCATGGGATTTTCTTCAACCTTTTTGTATTTATAAGGAGAGTGTCCTTCCTTCATTTGCATTCACTTCTGCAGCACTACACGCCTAAGAAATAGTCCTCTTATTTTAAGCTTTATACTCTAATCTAATTGAGAAGTGTAAGCCCGATGTGCCCCAAGAAGGTAATGAAGATGGCATGGATGTGGGAGAAATTAGCCCTTCTCGCAGGAGAAGAATTTCCGACCCTGGAGTTACTGTGAAGTTGAATTCAACATCAGCACCAGAGAAGGGGTATTTTCTCATTTACACGACTGATGGAGGGCGTTTCATGATTCCTTTTGCAGTGTATCCAAAACAATGTGTTTGAAGAGCTCTTGAAGATGTTTGAAGAAGAGTTCGGTTTGTCAGGGGACGGTCCTGTCACCGTGCCTTGTGATGCAGCTTCCATGGCATACATAGTATCACTTGTCCAAAGATGTATAGCCAAAGACATAGACAAAGCTTTGCTCAATTCTATTCCATTCACTCCATGCTCGTTTGCTGCTGCTGTGCATTGCAAATGCGTGGATCGGCAATCTCTTTGTCAGTGAAGGAAAAAACATGATATGTTTATACCTAGAAGATGAAAGATTTGTAAACCGTAAAATTGGAAGAAGTGTAGTTCGTACAACAAGAGCAAGCAGGAAGAAGAGTATCATGTAAATCATTACATGGATACTCCATGCATGATAAAGTGATGCAGTCCATTTTTCAACTTCATCAGGTTGGCTTTGATCAGTTCGTAAGTCAGAACCAGATTTGCAAATCTGATGTGTCTTTCTTGCAGAATGGCATTCATATTGCATAAACCACATCATGATGACAATTAGTTCTAGAAATTGGAAGATTTAGTGGTTCTAATCCTGCATGCACCAGTTGCAGTTAAGTTTCCAATTATACATATTAATATTGTTCCAGTTAAGGGTAGAAAAAAGAAACAAGGGTCTTGTTATTTCAATACTGTGAAAATATGTATGCTTGGCTGGTAATCCCAACCTGGTGGATTTTGTAATCACCTCGCGGCATCATTGTTTGTTGTGGGGATACGTGAAGATAATGTTTTATTTGAACTAAGGAAAGTCAGGCCAGAACAGTAAGATTTCCTACATGTATGAGTAAATTTATAATTGTGCTTGATTTACATTTGCAGCACTCTAGTAAGAGTGAATTCTACTAATTCATCATTAGAGAGGTTGATACTTCATATGTGCAATTGCATTTTTCTCATTTGCTTCATGACATCCCAAGAAGATCACCCTTGTATTAAGAAAATTGATAAGAAACAGTTCAAAAGTCGAGATGACTGTAACATCCTAAATTTCGACCCATCTCGGGATATATGAAATGGTTATTTTATCAATGCGCTATTAGTTACATTTACTCTAAGTTGGCCCATCATGAGTTAACTAACTGTTCGGAAAGGCAATTAAGGATCGATACGCATACGACTAGTGAATTCAATCAAGATAGGCCACTTGACCATAAGGATCAAAGAAGAATGATACTATAATATTGCAGACTAATTAGCGAACAAAAATAAATTGATTCGGCAAAAGTACGAGGTCGGATTGCGGGTGATTCCGCAAGACTTCGATATTGATTGCGAACGACGTTAAACCGATTTTCTTTTGGCCTTGTACTCGACGTGAGCAATTAATCCCTCATGATTACATGATAATCGATGATCGCCCTGATTTCAATATGCATGATCATGGATTGAAAAGTTATCAACCACGGGTCAAACGCGGAAAACTCCTAAATGCTACTCGAAAGTTAGATTATACTTAAATCACGATTGATCAATTTTAATCACAAATTTGTATTGGTATTGAACTTTTAAGGATGTCGAGACAATAATATTGGACGTTGCCTAATTGATTCTCGAATTTATCGGTAAGCTTGAAATTATCATAAAATGATTCAATGGCCGAGTTTTGGAGCCAAATATTGGGAATTGTGCTTCAGGGGTAAAAAGACCAAAATACCCATTTCTAGAAGCTTGTTTAGGATTTGTCTTATCTCTTTTCTTTTTCTTTTCTTTCTCCCTCCCCACCTTCCTCCGCACGTTTTCTTCCCCCCCCCCCCCCCCTTTTCGTTGACTCTCTCTCTCTCTTCCCTCCCCAAGTTCTGCACGCCACTCTTCCTTTCCATTTCCCCTTTTTCCTTTCTCATTCCCACGGTCATTTTCCCTTTCCCCTCCCCAAAACCAAAGCTTTCCACTCCCTTGTTCTTTCGGACAGCCCATCGTCCAAAATCGCCACACCACTGCTCGCCATTGTTGTGTGTCCACTACGCCTAGCTATCGCGCACCTTTGTCCTCGTCTGTGTTGTTTCAGCCATCCAAGCCACTCCTCTCCGCCGTCTGCTTCTCAGTCTCACCATTGCCGAGACCCATTTTCATCGCTGCTTGTCTCGACGTTTTGGATGTAGCCGCACGTTGCCCTCGCTGCCACCGTCATGCCCGTGTCGCTGGAATCGCTAAATCGTGAGTCAATTTCCTAATCCCTTAGTTAGGGTTAATCTTGCTTATGAGTAGTTTAATTAGTTTAATCCTTGATTATGTTTTTGGATTATGATTATTAGTGTTTTAATATTATCAATTAAGCTTACTTAGTGTTAATCATGGTTAGAATAAGTAACCGCAGTTAGATTAAAATAATTGTAGTTGGTTAAAGTAACCGTGGTTAAATTAAAGTAACTGAGGTCAAATTAAAGTAACCTTGGTTGAGTTAGTTAACCGTAGTTGGGTTAGAATAGTAACCATGGTTAGTATTAATAAATATTATTATTATTTTTGGAATAAATAATAATTATTTATTATTTTCGGAATTATTAATTAATTAATTAAATTATTTTATGAATTCGAATTATTAATATTGTTATTACTATTCATCTCTGAAAATTAGTTATTTTTGGGGAAATAATTAATTGTGATTATTTATGGGAAATGATTTTAATTGAGTAATTTTGTGGGAAAATTACTATGGTCTAATTTTCTAAAGTCAATAGTATTTATATACTACATTATTAAATGGTATTGGTTTATTAAAGAAGGGTTTTATTAAATGCAATTATTTGGGTTGGGTAATTAATTATGGAATTGGAAAACAATTATAAGTATTTTGTGGGAGTTAAATTATTTTATCAGAATAATCGACTATAGTTTTATATGCTTCATAAATGAGTATTTTGAGTATAATCATAGTTTATACTTATTTTGGGATGATGGCTTATTTGTGGGAATAGTTGATTGTCGTAGTCATGAGGACGCGTGTTTATTTATTATTAAATATTGAGACACGTGGTTGGGTACCGGTAATTATTGAGGTATGTGATTATTTTGGAAAGGTGCGCAAGTATCGTCATGTTGATTGGTCAGAATTGATTGATAGATTGTGATTTGAACTGCTGATTGTTGCAACTTTCGTGAGTGGTTGGAATGTTGCTGTTGTACATGACTCCTAGACACTACTGCATTTCATTATATGTGAGTCAACTACAATAGCATGCCGCGTAAGCACGAATTATATTGCATTCACGATCAAGCAAAAGCAAAGACAAAAATGAACTGTTTGCTGATATGTTACATGGTCAAATTAAAGTTAATAGTCTCAGTATAATCGAATGACCGCCAATCCCCATTGGGGTTGTGCCGTGACTATTGGGTCACCTAATAATAGTCAGTTGCGAGGCTGCAGTAGTGGGTGGGCCATATGTTCCTTCGGGAATGCCGTCGGTGGGAGATAGCCCATAATGTCAACGTGCCTCGAGTAGAGGACGATGCCTGATCTACGACAAGTTGATCACCAACCATAAGGTTGTGCTGTGGCTTTGAGGGTCGTAATAATTGGAGCACATGTGGGCATTAGGAAATATGAACGCTGTGCAATGCTTTGATTAATTACATGTCTTCCAATATTATTGTGAGAGGATTGATAGTTTTTGCAAGTTGCATATGCCAAGGCTAGGTAGGGTCGCCTGTGTTTGCATCTGCTTATTAAACTGTTGTTTGATAATCTGCTTGAGGTGTGGTATTGTGTTAATTGCCGAAACTAGGTTGCATGTTAGACTACCCTCGAGGCAAGCAAAATTCCTAACCGAGACTTAGGATTTTGACTTATTGAGATTTTATCTCACCGGTTATTGTATAATCATTTTCAAGTCCGTAAGATGGTTGATTGACACGTGTTACGGCTCGTGGCTGTTTTTGAAGGGAATAGATTAACCCTGGCTTATTGGTTCCATTGGCTCGATAGGAAGATGCTCATGGTAAGAGCTTGTACTTGTAAACTTCCTAAGGTTAATTAGTTAGTTAATAAAACAATACTTTTGATGTGTTCTTGTTGGGTTTTCCTGCTATCCCTACTTTTGTAATTGATTGGGGGATTGTGTTTCGCTTCCGCATGCGTTTAATTAAAAGATAAAAATTATGGTCGACGACGCATCCTAGGACATCGCATCTAAATGATTGCGAGAGAACAGGGATTGCCGTGTGCTCGAGGGTCGGGGCGTGACAATGATAGTTTTGGAACTTTAAAGTGCGGACATAGAAAAAGACATTTCGCACAGGGTCCAAAGTTGAGAGCTCGTAGTTTGCACCATCTTAGCCGCTGAATAAATAAGGCTTGTGTCTATCCCTGATAGACTTTGTGATATGCCGTGTGGAAGGTGTCTAGCATATTAGAAATGCATTATTAGGTAAATTACCAGTTCTCTGCTTTGGCACAATGTGTGAAGTGTACTCCGGACACTAATTAAACTCAATTCTTGCTACTTCTTTTTTATGGCTGCCTTATTGCTTAAACTCCCATTCAGTTGCATGGATCCTTGACTCGACCACAGGACATGTTCTTCAAGGAGAAAGATCCCAAGGCAGGCGTTCGTACCTAACTAAGAAATAAATGGTCATGAACTTTTCTAACATCAGTAAATGTACTTTAGCAATGAAATCTCCCACTGATGTTGACATTTTTCCATAAGGTGTGGAATAGGATGGAGGGCTCCTTTCTTGCTTTCTTTCTGTTGGGAATGAAACGACGATGGAAATGAAAAGGGAATCCTGTGCAGCAAGAAAGATATTAATTGCTTGGCCAACAACGACTGGAGAAACAAAGTTATACCTTTGTGATCAACATTAGGAAACATCCAAAAATGTTCATAGATCCTAACAGAAAAGTTGTTATCGGCAATAACAATGTAGAAGTATATTGAATTTGTCCCTTTGACTTTAATGTGTGTTCTTCCATGAGCTTAGTGATTTCAGATGAGACAGGTTCATTTCGATGCACAATGGGAGAGAATTAGTTAAATACCTGTTTCATTGGTAATTCTTATGCAAGTGCCTTCCTTCCTCAAGATTCCCCTAGTTATTTATGTCACGGTAATGCTATTAATATTCCCTCATGGAAATGTATTCTCCATAATAAGTTACATGGGGAGAGCATTGCGTATCACAAGGCAGAGAAAGTGACATTTACATGGGAATTTCTTCAATCTTCTGCATTTATAAGCAGAGTGCCCTTCCCTCATTTTCATTCACTTCTGCAGCACTAAAACCTAAAATCCAAAAATAGTCCTTTTGTTTAAAGCTTTATACACTAAATCTAATTGAGAAGCATAAGCATGATGAGCCCCGAGAAGCTAATGAAGATGGGCGAGCAAGTGGGAAAAACCAGTCACTTCAGGCAGGAAAAGAATTTCGCATCCTGGAGTTAATGTCAAGGCTAAATCATCATTAGCAACTGAGAAGGGGCATTTTGTCATCTACACAACCGATGAAGGGTGTTTTGTGATTCCTTTGCAGTGTCTCTGTAGCAACATCTTCAAAGAGCTCTTCCAGATGTCTTAAGAACAGTTTGGTTTGTCAAGGGATGGTACTATCATGGGGAAAGTACAGCGGGAGTGCCAAAAGTTGGCACGGAGGGACACTTAAGTGCCAAAACTTACAAACGGTATACTTAAGTGCCACTTTTCAAAAAAAAATAGATCACTTAAGTGCCAGGTCCCCGGAACCCTACCGGAAATCCTACGTGGCATTTTTTTATTAATTTTTTTGCCTATGTGGCTCACCGGAAATTGAAATGATGAAAAATCAGCGCAAAACGACGTCGTTTTTGCGTAGATGTGGATTTTTAAAATTATTAATTAAATAATATTAAATAATTTAAAAAATAAAATATTTTAAAATTGATTAATTTTAATAAAAGGGGGGGGAGGGGTAATCGGTGAGGGTTGTGCAGCCCTCGCTGCCGCCACCGTTGCCGACCTTTCTCGGCGACAGTGGGGCAGCGGCGAGGGCTGTGCAGCCCTCGCCAATTTCCCCTCCCCCTTTCTCTTTTTTTTTTTTTAATAAAATCAATTTTAATTTTTTTAAAATCTGATGTGGACAATTTTTTTTATTAAAATTGCCACGTGGAATTTTTTATTTTGAAAAAAAAGCTCCGTCAGCAAATGAAATCACCGGAAAATGGACACATGGCAATTTGGCCAGATTTGGCACTTAAGTGATCTATTTTGCTCCGATTTTAGCACTTAAGTATATCGTTTGTAACTTTTGGCACTTAAGTATCCCTCCGTGCCAACTTTTGGCACTCTTGGGGTCCGTGTGTCGTACTATCACTGTGCCCTATGATGCAGCTTCCATGGAGTACATAGTATCACTTGTCCAAAGATGCGTAGCCAAAGACATAGAGAAAGCTTTGCTCAATTCAATTCCATTCACTCCATGCTCGTTGGCTGCTGCTGTGCATAACAAATCTATAGATCAACAAGCTCTTTCTCTTGGTCAGTGAAGAAAACAATGGTGATAGTCTACACTTGAAAGAAGATGTTGCGTTTGTAAAGCATAAAATTGGAAGAATTGTAGTTCGTATAAAAGAGTTAGTAAGAAGTAGATTATCTTGTCATTTTTTACGGCATAAGTACAGCGGGAGTGTCATAACTTGGAACGGAGGGACACTTAAGTGCCATAACTTACAAACGGTACACTTAAGTGCCACTTTTCAAAAAAAATGGATCACTTAGGTGCCAAGTGATCGGAACCTTGCCGGAAATCCTACGTGGCATTTTTTTATTAATTTTTTTGCCTACGTGGCTCATCGGAAATACTAAATCAGTGAAAAATCAGCCAAAACGACGTCGTTTTGGCTGACGTGGATTTATAAAATTTTATTAATAAATAATATTAAATAATAATAATATTATTATTATAAAATCGATTTTATTAAAAAAAAAAAAACAGAAGAAGGAGGGGATCGGCGAGGGCTGCACAGCCCTTGCCGCCGCTGCCGTCGCCCCCCCACCCTCATCGGGAAGGGCCCGGTGAAGGTGGGGAGGGTCGGCCGGCGACCCCGGCCGGCCCTCGCCCAGATCTGGGGCAAGGGTCACGACCCTCCCCCAGATCCAGCGAGGGTCGCCGGCCCTCGCCCCGTTAGGCCAAGGGCCACCGGCCGCCCAGACTGCACAGATCGCGGTCTAGGCGGCCGGTGGCGCTTGGCCCGGCGACCCTCGCCGCGGGCCGGCTGGGGTCGCCGGCCACTGGCCGGGGCCCAGATCTGGGGCAAGGGTCACGACCCTCCCCCAGATCCAGCGAGGGTCGGCGACCCTCGCCGCAGGCCGGCCGGGGCCCGGCGACCCCGGCCGACCCTCCCCACCTTCGCTGGGCCCTTCCCGGCGAGGGTGGGGGGGTGACAGCGGCGGCGGCGAGGGCTGTGCAGCCCTTGCCGATCTCCTCCTTCTTCTGTTTTTTTTTTATAATAAAATCGATTTTAAATTTTTTAAATCTGACGTTGACAATTTTTTTTTATTAAAATTGCCCCGTGGATTTTTTATTTTAAAAAAATGCTCCGTCAGCAAATGAAGTCGCCGGAAAATGGACACGTGGCAATTTGGCCGGATTTTCTCACCGTTGGCACTTAAGTGATCCTTTTTGCTCCGATTTTGGCACTTAAGTGTACCGTTTATAAGTTATGGCACTTAAGTGTCCCTTTGTGCCAAGTTATGGCACTTCTGGGGTCCGTACATCCATTTTTTACATAGCCACTTCATACATGGCATCCCAATAATGAAGTCATGTAGTCCATTTTTCTTTTGTTCGAGCAATTACACTAAGAAGATTTAAGTGTTTGTAGCCAATTAAATTCTTGTGGTAAGAATTTGTGTATAATTCCCTTGTTGAGATTGAAAGATTATTTCACGAGGAATTGTGGGGCTAAACACTGCGTGAGTTATTGGGTGTAATTGGGGCTTGGGAAACACCGAGAGTGTTTGAGTGACTCGAGTGAGTAATCTTTATTGTATTGCTTGTTCTATAATGGAATTCATCGCTACTCTCCCCGTGGACGTAGGTCTCTATGACCAAACCACATAAATCTGGTGTCCAATTTATTTTGTCTATTTTATTATTCGACCGCTCACCCTTTCCGCAACAGCAACAACACATTTAAGAATGACAAGTTATGCTTTCATTGTGGTAAAAAGTGCTGCTACAAGGAGTGCCACCACAAAAAACAAAAGATTGACACAATAACAATGTTGCTCGAATGGCTTTTTTTCATGGACTCAAACTCAAAACATATTTTAACAAATAAAAAATCTCCACACTGGCTTGATGTTTGTAGCCAAATCTTAGGTAAGCAAGACAAATTGCCCAAACTGGGAACCACCTAAACTAGACCGGACTGGCCAATTTGGTCCAATTCTTGGGAGTGTCAATCCAGTTTCTAATTCCTAAAAATGGAACTGATGTCTAGGCCTTCCAATTCTCAGTTCCAAGAGACAATCAGACCGAATTGACTACATAATGTGAATTAAATACTATCTTGCCCAATGGTACCACAAGAACTCTTCACTCATTGTTGCTTCTGTCAATATTTTAAGATTTGTCACTCTTCTCATTATGCATAGACACTATTTAGTGGGAAAAAAATGATTGATTCCATTAGACCAAATCGGACCAAACCGAAACCGATGGTCATGTCTAGTTCCCGATCCTAGGATCAAATAGTTTGGTCCCCAGTTTCCAATTTGGGAACAGGTCCTCTCGATCCAATTTCGGCTTCCACTTTGGAACCAGACCAAATGGGAACCAATCACCTCTAGCCAAATCATGATACTTGCCATCTATGATGGCTCTCCCAATGCTTGATGAATGCTTCACCCATCACAAATGTCTATCATGCCTATAGTAAAAATATGCAGAGGAAACACCGTTCACAGTTCCCTAAAGATAGTCGCCCAAAAAATGTTAAATATATTGTGCAACGGCCCATTTAATCCTTTTTTTTTTTTTTTACGATTTGTTAATTTAGTCATTCTTACCAATTTTGGCCAAATATCATTGACGTAGACATTAGTTGTCTTACATAATATGACCAATGTTGATAAGGACATTTTTTGCAATTATTTTTGTAAATTTTCTGATTTTTTATTAATTTTTATTGAGTCTTTATTTTCTTTTTTGACTGGAATGACTAAATTAACTAATTGTTAAAATATTTATGATTAAATTGGTATAGTTGAAAAGTTTATGAATGAATTGACAGTTATTGAATAGGTTTGGACTTTTGGACAATATCCCCAATTCATTGCTGAGCATGTTTTCTTCTATCCCTAATTGAAAATCTCCTCAGTTAAATTTAATACAGATACATTTTAAATGTAACTCATATGTAAATTTAATATACGCACAACACAATATATAATGTACGAAAAAAAAAGTAGCCATACACACTCTTCCTTTCTCTGTATATTTCAGACTCTAGCCATTGGTGGGCATGGCGTCATGTTCCTTGCCGTTCCAGGCACTCGACTTCATCTCCACCTTCAACAGTGTCAACCACGATCATCATATCTGTCTGTCCCTGCAGGTCGCTGCGACCTCAGGTCGAGGTCAATCTGCGGTCACTAGCGTCGAGCAAACTCATGTCAGCCTTCATTTGAGGTCACAAGGAGAGAAATAGAGAGATGCAGTCTCGGTGATGTTGTGGGAAGGATCCAATGGCGACAATGTCGCAGCCAGGCATGGTGCTGTGCCGAGAAGGGATGAGAAAGAGAGAGACAGATAAAAGGTATGTTATTTGAGCTAGGTTCTTTTTGAATCTAAAGTATTTTTTTAAATCACCCACTTACAAAATCTTTGAATAAGAGAATTTTCATCAATTACAATAGCTAATATGTTGGGGTTAGGACACTACAAGTGCCATTACTTTCGTACGGCGCTCACTTTGGTGCCAAAACTTTTTTTTCGCTCACTTGAGTGCCAAATCGGAGGAAAAGCGTTCAGTTAAGTGCCACTTCCGGCCAAAATGCATATGTGGATTTTTTTAATGATTTTCCATATTTGTTTAATAATTTTCAATTCCAACGTGGCTTCTCATTGCGTAGCAATCAAAAACGATGTCGTTTCTCTTCGTCCAATGGTTAGAGAGAAACGACATCGTTTCTCTTCTCATCTCATCTTCGACCTCTCTCTTCGTTTCTCTTCACTCTGTTCCCAAATTAGAGTTTCTTCCTCCACGCCGAATCGACCCCACGCTAAATCGACCCCACACCCAAGTTAAATTCGACCCACGCTGAATCATCCCACGGTGAATCGACCCCACAGCAGCACTTCATCGACCTCATAGTCGCACTTCATCGACCCCATAGCCACGCCACACTTCATCAACCCCACTCTGAATCTCAGTACGCCCAAATTAGGGCTTCCAGTGGGCTTTGAGTGGGAAAAGTTAGAAATTATCACATGACGAGTCGTTGTCGACAAAGAGGTAAATGTTAAAGTTTTTGTTGTTTTGTGTTGACTAATCGACAATGTAATCGAATTTGGTGTTGTTTGACAAAGTTAAAGTGCAAGAAAAGGCAAGTTATAGGAAGGGAAATATTAGGGGTTCAGGCAGTGTAAAGGTAAGTGCTTTAGTTCATTCATGCTTAGATTTTGTTGTTGGTGTCCACTGGCCGACAGTTGTAAACATAAGTCCACTAGCCTAAAATTATTATTGTGGTTGTGGGGACCAATTGAATCTATTATTTTTTGTTTGAGTTGTGGGGACCGATATAATATTTGTCTACATGTGTTGTGGTCCCCTGATACAGCAATAAATTATTGTGTTTGGTGCAGTTTTAACATGGACGATACTAGTACACCCATAAAAGTTTACTACGGTGGACAGTTTAGGATTATTGGGGAAGATAAGGAATATATTGGTGGGAATGTTGCTGTTGTCCTTATCAATGTAAATAAACTGTCCTTTACAGACTTGAAAAGGGATATAGTAGACCAATTGAGATGCACTATAGGAAAATTATATTACCAAGTACCTGGCAAGTCTCTTAAGGATGGTTTAAGATCTCTACATGACAATAGTGGGGTGAGGGATCTTGTTTACCATTTTCTTCATGGTCGTGATGTTTATATGTATGTTGAAGAACATAATGGTGATGAAGATGAGCAAGCAGTTTTAGAAGGACATGTGAGAGCAGAGGATATAGTAGATTTGCATACACGAGCTGTATTAGAGATATTTCAGCAGCTTGAGGACACTGGAGGCATATCTGATGGTGAATATACATTGGCTGGAGAATTGACTGGAATCACCCTAGGCTCTTGGGATATTGCATTGTCTAGCGATGAAGATGATGAAACACTTGAGCATACTATTTGCACAAGTGATGTTGATGATGAGGATATTGCACAAGCAATAAAAGAGATCAGGGCATTCAAAGAAAGGAGAAAAGCACCACTCGGGCTAGTGAACGAAGGCAATAGAGATGCAGCAGCTCATGTAGCTGATGGTGTTGATTCTGTTCATGGGGAAAATGATCATGGTGATGGTAGCAACCAAGAGAATGATGATGAAGATAGAAGGAATCAGTTTCCTTCTTATGATCCAACTTGTACAAATCCTACCCTTTGTTTATCAATGACATTTAATGATGCCAAGTAATTCAGAGATGCCATTGTCAGGTACTCAATCGCTCAACAACGAAGTATTAAATTCATTAGAAATACTAATAATTTTGTTAGAGCGAAATGTGCACAGGAGAATTGTCCATGGAAAATATATGGTGCATAGAGTAAGAAGAGTGGCTCATTTCATATCCGATCACTACAAGAGGAGCATACCTGTGGTACTATTTTTTAGAATAAAAGAGTGACTAGTGTGTGGTTGGCCAAGCACTTATTCAACATCATCAAAGCAATGCCAGGTATCAAAAGTTGTCAATTGAAACAGCTAGTGAAGGAGCAGGTATGTGTTAATGTTTCTCATAATCAATGCAAAAGGGCTAAGTATAATGTGATGAGTACATTAATGGGTATTTATAAAGAAGAATATGCAAATATTTGGGACTATGCTAGGGAATGTAGGTTTCAAAATCCACCTAGCAGAATTCATGTAGAGGTTTTGGAGAAGCCCTTGCCTAATCATGGGACACAATTTCGAAGAATGTACATATGCTTTGATGCATGTAGAAAGGGATTTTTAGCTGGTTGTAGAAAAGTGATTGAATCAGATGGGTGCTTTCTGATAGGGTTATGCAAGGGAGAGTTATTGGTTGTAGTTGGGAGGGATGGAAACAACCAAATGTTCCCAATAGCTTGGGCTATGGTAAAGATAAAGAACAAAGATAATTGGTCTTGGTTTTTATAAAATTTGATGGCTGATCTTGGAATAACTGATGGAAGAGGTTGGGCTTTTATGAGCGATTAGCAAAAGGTACTAACAATGTTTGCATGGTTTTTCTAATATCATTTTGTCTTGCTATATCATTCAAGTACTGATAAGTTTGCTGGTTTGTAGGGACTTGTTCCAACCATAGCCAAGCTGATGCAATATGCTGAGCACAAAATGTGTGCTCGGCACATATATGCAAATTGGGTGAAGAAGTACAAAGGTGACCAACTGCAGAAGCGGTTTTGGTTGATTGCAAATAGTTCAAATATGGTAGATTTTAGGATTCACACAGAAGCTCTACGTGCTTTGTCAACTGAAGCTTGTGAAGCATTGTTCCAAACTGAAGCAAAGCATTGGTGTAGAGCATTCTTTAGTGAAGAATTCAAGTGCGATAGCGTTGACAACAACCTTTGCGAGGCTTTCAACGGCAGCATCATAGAAGCTAGGTCCAAATCAATTGTTAGTATGCTTGAAGATATCAGAGTTATGGTGATGACAAGACTACAAAAGCATAGAGACAAATGTGCGATGTGGCCTGGACAATGTGGACCTAAGATTAGAAAAAAATTAGAAGACAACATTGTTGCTACTAGATTCTGTCATCCAATTTGGAATGGGGACGATGGATTCGAGATCATGAATGATAGTGACAAGTATGTAGTGCATTTGCAGAGAAGAAAATGCTCTTGTCGAGCATGGCAGTTGACTGGAATACCTTGCTCACATGCAATGTGTGCCATTCAATTGAAACAACTCAATCCAGAGGACTATGTAGAAGATTGTTACAAGAAAAGCAATTATCTTGCTGCATACCAATTCATGTTGTAGCCTTTGAGGAGTAGCAAGTTTTGGGACAAAACAAACCATCAACCCCTAGAGCCTCTACCACTAAAGAAGCAAATTGGTAAGATTAAAAAAAAAAGAATGCAGGAAATTGAGAGTAGCAGTAATAGAATGAGCAGGGCTGGTGGAACGGTTCGATGCTCACATTGCCATATGGAAGGGCACAACAAGACTGGTTGTCCAACTAAGAAACGACAGCAGGAGGAGAAAGTGACAACACAGCCCAATGATGCAGGGTCATGTCTAGCCAACACAGAAAGCAATGTAGAACCAACTACAAGGCCAACTGAGTCCAATCGTGTACAACAGAGAAGAAAATGTCAGGTAAGATGTTAGTTATGGCTATTGCTGTTGTATGTACTTCTTGATGTAATAAATTGATTATGTTATGTTATTTTGCAGGTTAGAAAGAGAACTGAAGAGGTTTCAGTCTCTGAAAGTTATGCACCACAAAAAACACACGGTGCAATTGGAAAAAGGATAAGAGAGTTTGGCTATGGGTTATTCACAGATATGAATACCGGAATGACAGTTTTGAATGTCAGTTTCTTAGTTGTTATGCATAATAAATTCAATTTGATTGGCATAGTAATTAATGAAGCTTATATGATTGTAGCCTGGGAGAAGTTCGGAGGTATTGATATCTCAAGGAGGACCAATTTTGGAATCGGCTGCATCTACAAGAAGAAGCCAAGGGCAAGAACTAATAAACCAACCAATGGTAACTCAAGCACAATTGAAGAAGCAGCAAGTAATGGTAGCTCCAAAACAGAGGCCAGCTCGAAAACAGGCACCAGAGAATGCTTCAACATCAAGTCTACCTCAATTGAATGATCCTAGGGATTCACAGCCTTCTACCACAGTGCCAACACCAATTACAAAATGTGCAACATTAGACGACATTGAAACACACGAAGCTCAAAGGAAAAGGATGGATCATCCAAAAGTTCCAGTTCGGAAGAGTGCAAGACTCATGAATATTATGAAGCCATTGAAGAAGAAAAATAAAAGTGATGAGGTTCTTCAGATTGACTGATAGGAGGATGCCGTCTTTTTATGTTCGTTGTTAGATTTCAATGTCTATGACTTTAGGATTTTGTTGCAAGGTGGTTGAAATTATTGCTGCATTTTGGCTGGTGATATGTTTAGCAGCAATGTTGTTCATTGTTTCAGATTATTGTTGAATTTTGGATGGACAGGTGTTTAACGGGAATGTTGTTTTTAACTTAAATTTGTAAGAACATCAATGTTGATGTAGAAGACCTTTCGGTGCAATGTCATGCTATTTTGTGTGAAGCCATGCCAAGACTAATGTTATTTGTTGACATAAGTCTTATTTTGTATGCTATTACAAGATGATAAATTTGCCTTAAGCTATTGAAGGATGTAAGATGTCTTTGATAAAAGTAAAACCAATAGCTTATCAAATTAAAAAGTTGAGGAATCGAAGTCATCACTTTTGAAAAGTTAAGAAACCTAAGTTGTAACTTTTAAGGAGTTGATGAACCAAAGTGTTCACTTGAAAAAAAAATTTGGCACTCAAACGACTATACGTAAAGTTATTTGAAACTTCAACTGTCCCAGTTATATGCAGAAAGCCAAAATGGGGACCATTATGCAGGACCATCCCTTGTTGGTCAAGCTATCTATCTGTTGTATAATTCAACAATAATACTCAAATTGTATCAAAAAACACAACTTCCATCAATCCACCAACCTTCATGCCAACATAAAACTAGTAACCCACATACATTGTTATAACATTCCAACATAAAACAAAAGAAGCCATTGCACCAAATACATCAACGCATTTCATTGTTCTTTAACTATGGTAGACTCAATAGCTTCTTTTCGTTACTGAAATTACATATGACCACAAACCAGACCAAACCTGACAACATCAAGACAAACAACACTCGATAAATATCTCTTTGAATTTTCATCCTTGAAACTTCCTTCTTCAAATGATTTACCAAAGATTCCAGACCCTTGATTTCCACTTGCATAGAGTCGGCATCGTCCAACTCATCTTCCATTATAGGCAGAGGTCCATGTCGTCCTTGAAGGAGCTCCAAGATCACCTCCGTTGCTCGATGCGAAAATTTTGCGTCAACCCACTTGAAAAATCCACAATTGAAGCCTTCTCTATACCTAGCGCATCCATGGAACCTTCTTCCAGGATTTTCTCTCGTCCAAGAAACTCTTGTTGGACTTTGCAGTCCACAAAAGCAAAAATACTGACTTTCATCTTCACTTTGTTCAGAAATCCGTGAGCTGCTTCTCCTGCTTTTGCTCCCCATTGTCAATTTGATAAGATGATTTGCCCTGGAATTGAAGAGAGTTTGCGGGTTGAAGGTAGAATTAGGGTTAGGGTTCGTGAAAAATGAAATTGGGATTTTGCCCCAATTTATGAAGCTGCTTCACTTCTTATAATTACATGGGTGAACGACATCGTTTACCCTCATTTGCTGACTCACGTTACCCTCATTTGCTGACTCAACTCGCCGGCGAGACACATTGGCAAGTTTAATGTTATTTTAATGCCACGTCAGCTTTTCCGGCAGCGAAATCGGAAGTGACACTCAAGTGAGCGTTTTTTAAAACTTATAGCACTCAAGTGAGCGAAAAAAAGTTTTGGCACAAAAGTGAGTGCCGTACGAAAGTATTAGCACTCCTAGTGTACTTACCCCCTAATATGTTGATTGGTACTTTGGAGAAAGTCAATACCAAATAATTTCAACGATATCCGGGTTGAGGAAATTTTTTTATTACGAGCATGGCTCCTGTGCAAAGAATATTCATTGATTATGATAACTGATCTGCTAGTTGGTACATTAGCGAAAGTCAATATCAAAGAATTTCCACAATACTCGTGTTGAGGAAATTTTTTTGGTTGTAGGTACGGCTCCTATACATGTTTGACTTCAATAGAAGGATCTATGTCTAATTGAGGGACTAATTGTAAATCGGCTATAAGAAGCATAGAGTGTCTTGTTAATGTATTGATCTACAACCTTCCGGACAACATGTTCAAGCCTACCTAAGAATAGAGAGGCTTTTTTTCTTTAACAAGAAGCAGAAGGTAAATAATATGTTTGTTCCCTTTTTTTTGGTCAGATGTTTGATCCCATTTAAGAGAGAGAAAAGTAACAGATACGTATAAAGAAGTGAAAAGGATGTCCATATAAGTGTTAAAGAAGTAAAAAATGTATATATGTATATGCAAAAAATGTAACAGGAAAATATTACAACAACTATCTTAAATTTTATTTTTCCTCCTTACATTTCAAAACAAAAAATGATCATCATCATTCCTGCGATGGAATCAAGTTACATTTGTCACTCGCACAAAATTTACTAAATTATTATTTTTTATTTCTTAAACTATCCCGACTCCTTAAAAATCCAACGCTCACCCATACTCTTTCCCTGACTTGAGAGGGTTGCTACATGTCCTCCTCTCTAGTGCGTGCGCTGCAATTTCTCCTTCAAAGGATGTCGACAACTTTGAGTCTGAGGTCGGCGACAGTCACCTTTCCAACTCAAGGCTAGATCAAGGTCCACAACCTTGATCCAGCGGTTGAGCTTGTCCTCAGACGACCTATGCAACCACGAACAGCGGGTTCTAGTCACTTAAGTGGCCTTGCCTTCGCAGGTTATGAACAATCTAGTCGCAGATAGGGACAGGGATGTGTGGAGAGGGTCGTGGGTAGAGAGAGAGGGCAAGGGTATCGACATCGGCGTCAGAATCAAGCTATGAAGTCAAGTAATTGCTTGATGGTTGGGGGTTGCTCTCGATAATTGATGTGTTGTGCTACCACAAGTGAGGAGAGAGAAAGGACAAGGGAAGAGAGTGGGAGAGGGGTTTAGATGTAGAGTTCGGGTGCCCATGGTCTATCTAAATTTGGAAGATGCAAAATGTAAGTTTTAAAATGTGAAGAGAGTACTTAATTTGGAGAGTGAGATTGAAAATGATTTTTGTAATTATCCCTAATGTAATTGTTTTAATGAAAAGGAAAATAAAGCCATTTATGTTTGCTGTTTGTACTTCTATCTAGATTTGTCAAAATAGGCCATAGACCAATCTCTAAATCCAATATAAAAAGTTGAGTCATTCTATGAGTTAGTTATATTTAGTAAATAAATTTAAAATGGCAAAAAAATATGAGTGTTAAATAAATGCATAGATTACACAAATTCAATTCACATTTTTTTCTCTCTTCATTCTTTATGAGAAAATAACATATTCTTTTTATTGTTGCAAATTAAGAGAAGTCTTGATGGGCCCTCAAGATGGATGTAGCTTCGCCCTTGTTAAATATGTCAAGATGGCTTCTTCCTCCCCCTCCCCCTCCCCGTGACATCTTGAATTTCGACCTATCTCGGGATATGTGAAATAGTTATTTTATTAATGCACTGTTAGTTACGTTTACTCTGAGCTGGCCTCTCATGAGTTAATTGACTAGTTGGAAAGGCAATTAAAAATCAATACGTGTATGACCAGTGAATTCAATCAGAGATAGGCCGCTCAACCATAAGGATCAAAGGAGGATGATACCACACTGTTGTAGTCTAATTAGTAAATGAAAATAAATCAATTTGACAGAAGTACGAGGTCAAATTGCAAATGATTCCACACGACTTCAATTTTAATTGCGAACGATGTTAAACTGATTTCTTTGTGGCCTTATATTTAGCATGAGCAATTAACCCCTCATGATTAATGAAAATCGAGAATTGCCCTGATTTGAATAGGCACGATCGTGGATTAAAAAGCTATCAACCACGGGAAAACCCCCTAACCGCTGCCTGATAGTTAGGTCATACTAAAGTTACGATTGATCGATTTTAACCATGAATTTCAATCTAGTTTTGGGTATCGAACTTTCAAGGATGTTGAGACTAAAATATTGAACGTTGCCTTATTGATTCTTGAATTTATTGGTAAGCTTGAAAATTATCGAAAAAGGATTCAATGAGTCGAAAAATTGGAACCAAGAGGAGTTGGACCAACCAAAGGCCCAATAGGCCTTGTGCCTATTAGGGGTCGGCCACGTGGGCCCCAAGCTAGCCCAAGTGGGCCCAATTAGGCCCACCAAGCCCAACTTCAAGCCTTTGAGCCAAATTGCATTTTCTAGCCCATTTCTCCACAATTTGAGCCCAAACCAATTTTATTCAAGCCCATATAAAATCTTGGCCCGTATACGAGTATAGTATGGTATACTATACTTTGAGAAATTATCATTTTACCCCTTCTAGAAGTGACATTTAATTTTGGAGGACAAAAAGGCAAGAAAGTAAAGGGAAATGATGGATTTTTGGGGAAATTGATGAAGCCAATTGGAAGAGGGCTTCAAGGGAGAGATGTCTTCATCTTTTCTCTCTTTCCTCTCTCTCTCCTCCCTCTCTCTTCCCCATGGGCATCCAGGCCCTCCTTCCTCCCATTTCTCTCTCTTTTCCTCTTGTTTTCTTCTTGTTTCTTCCCCTTGGATGCCCCTTGACTACCTGGACTACCCTCACCCGCCATCCTTGCTGCCTTGCCGCTGTTTTGGAGCCGCCATGCTGCTGTGGTGCCGCCCATCTGAGGCCGCCCAAGCTGCGCCTCTCTCTCTCCCTCACGGTTCTCACCTCTGCCGGAAACCGCCTCTGCCGAGACCCATTTTTGCCAAGCGCCCCCATGACGTTTTGGAGGTACCGTGTGTAGCCCTCGCTGCCACCGTCACGCCCGTGTCGTTGGGATTGTTGCTAGGTGAGTTTACATTCTAATCTCTCGATTAGTCCATTAAACTTGCTTAGGGTAGATTAATTTATGGTTAATCTTAGTTAGGGGCTTAATTAAGATGAACTATGGTTAAGGTGGTTGGTTAGGAGATGACCAAGGTTAGGTTAATTAACCAAAGTTGGGTTAATTAACTAGAGTTGGATTATGGTTGGGTTAATTAACCATGGTTGAAGCATGGTTAGGCTAGTTAATCATGGTTAGTTTGGATTAAATTATTAATCTTACTTAGTTCTTATTAATTGAGAATAATTAGACTAATCAAGGATTAGGGGGGTTAATCTTGATTAGCATTATTTTATTAAAAAGAATTATTTTATTTTAATAATTTATTTATTTATGAAATTCATAATTTATATTATCATTTATTAAATTCGAAATTATTATTATTTATTTTACGCCTGGGTCGCGCGAACCCAGGGGTCGCGACCGAAGGTCGCGACGCCTAGGTCGCGGGAACCTAGGCGTCGCGCGACCCCGGCGACTCTGGGCGACGATCGCCGGGGGTCGCGCGACCTCCGACGGCGGCCGCCGGGAGTCGCCGCCGTCGGAGGTCATGCCCAGCAGCGGCTCCACCTTCATTTCTAAAAAAAAAAAAAAAAGTCAAATGTGGAAGTTGACTTGCATTCTTGAAATGTTGAAGGTTGAATGCTGGTCCTCCCCTGCATTGAGCTTTGAGCATTCCCCAGCATTCCAAATGCTGGCATTTGGCAAATGGAGTTCCCAAATGCTGAACCAAACACTAAATTTTTTTCCCAAGGGCCTTTGGGCGCTGAAAGCCCCTTGGGAATGCTGAACCAAATAGGGCCATATACACCCGACACCTCAGGGTTTCCCTTTTATATGTCCATAAAAACCCTTGTAAAAATTACTACTTTTGGTTTCGCATGAGGCAAACATTTTTCAAGGTAATGCAAGCATCAAATAGCATGGGACATGTAGCAAAACATCATAAGATTCAGGCAAAAAGTACACAAACGTCAAGGCATAATTGTTAGAGTAATTAAGCACTCAACAATTTCAATCATACGATTAATACCCTATTGATCCAAGCAGTAATTCAACACGCCTTAACAGTCAAGAACGCATCGAATTAAGACTATAATTTGATTCTACATGAATAATAACGTATGAACAAACGCGTGAACAATACTATTTATAAATAAATTATTATCCGACCTCCGGAACCCAGAGGTCACCGCCGCCAGAGGTCGCGACGCCTGGGTTCGCGCAACCCAAGCATTGCGCCGCGACCTCCGACCTCCGGCGGCGACGCTGGGTTCGCACGACCCAGGCGCAACGCCCCCGGAGGTCGCATGCCTAGGTTCGCGTGAACCCAGCCGTCGCCGCTGGCCAGATCTGGCCGCCGGACAGTAGCGCCGGTGGCCAGATCTGGCCGGCCACCGGTCTGGTTAAAAAAAAAAAAAAAAGCTATTTGCAAATGCAAGTATACCAAACGGTATTTGCTTTCACCAAATGCTCAAAGTCATTACGGAAAACTCAATTTGCCAAACACTTTTGCTTTCACCAAATGCCCATTTAGCTAAAGATACTTGGGAAAATGCAAATGCATTCCCCAAAAGTTGAACCAAACGGGCCCTATGTCGAGCTTTATATTTTAAATGAGGCCAGTATGTTTAAAAAGTAAGGCATGCAAAGTTTGATGGGTTTTCAATAATTATGTGACAACATGCGATTATTTTCCTACAATTTTTACATGAAAAATATGCAGTGATTTATTATGTTGAACATGTACCACGTTTGCATCGGCTAATATGCAAGATTAAAATGAATCATTGTGGTGTGCTTGTGTGGTCACATAAACAAACTTGTCATCTTGGCGGAAGATTGGGGGACAAAATCCGACTTGTCGAAATTCCCATCGGGAATTCAGATGCGGAGTCGCGGTAGAGGCTAGGCCTATGCTCCTTCGGGAATGTCGTCTTGGGAGAGAGCCGTTGACGTAGCCACCTCTCATGGGGGAGAGTGATGCCTGCCTATGCCAGTAGACACCAGCAGGAGTTCAATTGTGGTCCTGAGGGGCATTAATAATCGGAATACATGTGAATGCAAGGGTGCACGTGAAACATATTGTGACATGTTCTGATTATGCATGTGTTGTTTGCACTGACCATGGCATGCGTGAGATTATACCATGTAGGGTATGGCAATGGCAAGGTAAGATTGCCTGCGAATCGACTCACCTGTGATTGATCACTATGGTGATTAAAATGCCGGTTGCATTGGTTATGGCACGCATGAGAATTTATACCATGCATGGTATGGTATGACTGGATAAGGATGTCTGTGAGTCAATTGATTGCTAATTGTTTCTTATGGGGTTTACCAAGTAGATCACATTTATAGTTAAGTCAAAGCAAGGGTCGCTTTGCAATTGATCTACCATCGTTATGAGGATTATGCATGTTAGGAACCTCGAGGCGAGTTGATGTCCTAACCGGGGCTTAAGGCGATAACTCACTAAGATTATATTTCACTCGTTGTTGTTAAACATTTTTAGGTCCATAATTATGGCATCTATATTGCCATGGATTGGATAGTGCTGGAGCACATCGTGGAGGGCAACAGATTGGTGTGCCCGATGGTTGAAGGAAGTAGATTAACCCTGCTTAGTATCTTTTGATAACTATAGAGGAAGTCGACCGATTGAGGGAGTATGAACTTCCTAGGGTTAATTAGTACGAGAATAAAAACGACATTGTTGCTATTCATTAGTCTTTCTGCTATCCCTATTTTGATTGACTGTGTGTTATTAATTTGCTTTCACATGCGTTTAATCACAAGATAAAAAGAATGGTCAGCAACGCGTCTTGGGACGTTGCATTCATTTGACCAAGCTGAAGGGGTTGTCGCGTGCTCGAAGTTCGGGGCGTAACACTCCCCCTCCCCCTCAATTATTTTTCATATTTATTATCTTGTAATTGTAAATTTCTTCTATTAGTTATTGGAGTATGTCTTTTTGTGGCTACATTTGGCATTGTTATTTTTACATGTTATACTATTTAGTATCTTAACATCATTTGTTGCTGTGATTTTATAAACTCATTACAAGGTGCTAAGTTTCTCTTATTCTTCATTGTGAGTCAACAAAAAAATTTAAATTTCTAGATGGTAGTTCCATTAAGTTTCCATTGGTCCCCACATAAGAAATTGCGTCTCACATGGGATTGCCCTGAATCTCTTGATATGCTACAAAATTTTCCAAGGAACCTGCCTGGAAGGAAAAAAAAAGCATCGGACAACGCATTAAACAAAATGGAATGGGATCGCCTTGTCAGACACATGGAAAAGAACACATGACCTCCTGGTTCATCTTCTTCCTTGAAAGCAGTGATTGAAAAAAAAAAAAAAAAAAGCATCTGTGAATGCCATTATTGTATTATTGGTTGCCAAGAGTCCTCTTATAGTCTATTTAAGGCATGGGCTGTAACTTCCAGGATTCAGTGAGGTTTCCAATAATAAAATTGTGCGATTAAGTGTGAAAACCATGTGAGGGTAAAACCTCTTTCTCTTCTCTTTGAAACCTGTATGGTAGTAGAGATCTTAGAATAATAAGATAATACCAATTTTGATAGCAGTCTTTGCACTCAACTTCATAAGAATATTATGCATAAGAATTCTGAGGCCAGGAGGCCTTAAGTCTGGAATAAGAATTAAAGCTGAATGTTAACAATCGGTCCTGAATGGGTAAGGCCTAGGAGGCACCGTCGGAGGACTCAATACCTGCATCAACTTTGATCCTGTTCCCAGCATAACACATCTTTTAGTCAAAATAAAGATTTTATCAAAATAACGTATGCTTATGCAGAGCTTTAAGTTAGTTGACTAGATGGATACAGATTTTCATAGATTAGATAAAATATAGAAGTAACTTAGTAATATTAATTGAATCGAGTAAGGATCAGGTTGTTTTCAACCAAACCCAAATCCAATCCAGTTCACCCATTTGATAACCTATAATTTGTTAATCAAATAATTCTGCTTTAACAAAATTTTATAATCAAGTCCCTTGGACTCGCCATGGGACGATATCAAAGTTTGACATGGATATATATATATATATATATATATATATATATATATATATTTTTTTTTTTTTTTTTTTTTTTTCTAGCATCAAATTCATGCTTGTTAAACTTAGAGAAAATGAAATCATCTCTGGCCATGTACGACGAGGATGAAGCTTCAAGTTAACTCAAGGTGTTTGTGAGATTCAACCCTTCTTGCTGTATTCCGCTTTTGAAAAATCAGAAGAGAAGATCAATAGTTACCAAAAGCGGCACTGGCAAGTTGCATGTATCTGCTGTAACGCATCCCCGTCTCTGTAGATTCATGGAGTTGCACCAGCAAGTACAGTGCGTAAAGCTGCCATATGAACGCCTAAGTCAAGCATATAATCCCCCATGTACTGCAAAATAATCGTAAGTATTGAGTCATATTCATGTATTGAAAGAAAGACTTCAAGTATTGTAGTTTTACTTCAAGATTGTGATCAATGGATGAGTTGTTTGAGTTTCGCCTACCATCCAAGAATGGTGAAAAGCTACCGGGAGCACGAGGGATTGGATCCCGATACCCAAGCAGAGGGTGTGGAAGGCAGCGTAGTACGCGTTGCCGTTCCTCAACTCGGTGATCGGGAGCTAGGCATCCTGCAGGTCGAGCTTGGTCAGGTGCAAGGCCCACCGGATCGGGCTGCCGAGCAGGGTTATGAACCTTGGGGTGAGGGAGAGCCTCGGGGTGGCGATCTTTGGGGTCATGATCGGCGGGGTCTTGGATGGCTCTATCTCTGGCATCAACGACAGGAGCAGCGATCTCGATAAGAACGGTGAGTGGAACTGGGATGGAGGGATCAATGTGGGGCAGCGTCAAGGCCACCAAGGAGACCGCCGTCACCGTGGAGGTCCGCCAAAGTGTTAAAATTTATCTCGAGTTTGAATTCGAATATCGATTTGTTAAATTGATTTTATTAAGAAAATTTTTTCACTTGGGATTAGATTTACTTCGGTGAAGGGGCCGTCACAAAAAGGGGGACCGCTATTCCTCGCGGAAGTTGCGCACGGTGGGCCCAGGTCAACTTTGTTGACTCCCAGGGCACGCGCTTATGTAAACGCAGGAGGCGGTGATTTTTGTTCTGAAGTCGCACGAAATAGAAGCCGTAGTCGCACGAGAGAGAAAAACGGACGTGGGAAGGCGATGATTTTGTGTCGTGAGTTTTATATTATTTTTTATGAATCTGAATTAAGAATTTTTATTTCATTCTTTTTCATTATTACGGTAGTTTTAAATAAGGAGGAGATTATTTTCATCCGACGGCCTCATATACGTAGTTCCTACTGATGAAATTACTCTGAAATTTCAAACTAAGTGATGAGTAAGGTTAATGTAATTTAAAATCCTGAACCCTACAAAGTCTATCTACTCAAAAAGAAAGAAATTAATTGATTTTTCTCTCATTGTATCGAATATAGAATTTTTTTTAATAATTGATATGGCACAAACGCATAATTTATCAAAGTTACAAAAATTAGAGTGATCCTAAATGGGAATATCACTATAATAAATAAGGCTTAACTTTTTAGCAGTTCAGACAATCAAAATAGCACTTGATTTCATTAAGATTTTAATGAAGACTCAATGTCATTAAGCCACCGAGGACCGTCGGATCAGAATTTTGTTCGGTTGCGATGGAAAGTCAAGGGGCAAAAGTCAATAGTCAAAGGACCAGCAGACCCAAACACGTTTTCTGCTCCCATTCCCTACGCAAAAGAGTCCGCAGAGGAAGACTGCTGCCAATTTCCTCTCCGAACCATCATCCCCTGTTTTTCTCCCCCTCCTCCTCGCAATTTTCTGTTCTTGAAATTGCGCATTTCGCTCGAGAATCATCCTGAATTTCATTACTGATCATGGAAAATTCTGGACTTCACACTACACTCTCGATGGAAAATTCTTGAAATTGCACATTTGTGCAAGATGATGTTGCTTAGTGTTAAAAAGCAAAGAAAACTTGGACATGGAATATTACTTTGCATTTACCCTAAAAGTGAGCCCCAGCAGACAAGTCCAATGCACATCCACACTAAAATTACCATAACCCTGTCCATTGAAGGTCGATTTTTCTTAGTCTGGCCAGCCTAACATAAATTGACCCCAAGAAATCCACAAATGAATAAAGAAAAGCCAACAACTCGCGCCTAGGCGTCGACGACTCTCGCCATCCGTCGCCGCCGCCCCACCAGCGATGGGGCGGTGGCCACAGGGAGGTTGTTGCCCCTCTCTCTCTCCCTCTTTTTAATTTTAATTTTTAATATTATTTAATTAACATTTATATTAAAAAATAAACTTTGGCCAAAATAGCGTCGTTTTGGGCTGATTTAGCCACATCTCGTTTTGGACTTATTTGGCCATGTCAGCACCCAAAATGACGTTGTTTCGCTCGTCATAAAAGTGTCACGTCAGCATTTTGGCTAGATTTTATCACTGTTAGCACTTAACTGATCATTTTTGTTCCAATCTTGACATTTAAGTGTACTTTTTATAACTTTTAGCACTTAAGTGTCTCCTCGTGTCAAATTTTGGCACTTGTGTTGTACTTATGCCCCCTACCACCTAAACAATAAAAAAAGGCATGATGCATCTGATTCCAAGATATTGTCTAATGTTCAAGCCACTCAAATCTTGAACAAAAATGATGTTGGTACAGATCACGTAATGGTCAAACTTCACCTTGGGAGTATGTAATTAGCTCTCGTGAGAATGGGCTAGCAATTTGGTTGTATTTTCATCTACTACATAATGAAAGAGACTACTGCTGAGTTTTCGCTAATGTGAGAGGAGGTGAGAATGAATTAAAAGGAATGAGCACCACTTATCCTGTCCATTAACTAATCAATCGTGCATAGCAAACTACGACACAAAATAACCGACACAAGACGGGGAATTCAGGAACGGTCCATATGTCAAGACAGTATGGATTGGCGAGCTCTAGGGGTAACAGAAGAAAATGCGAATGATTGACACAACCGGAGTTTGTATAATTACAGATAATGAAGAATTTGCATTTTCCACTTCAACCATTAAAGGATTTGTCATGAGAAGAAACATTGACTGTGCTAACACTATCAAATGCATTTTCGCTCCGAAACATAATTTTCTGCCAATGATAGTGTAGTATAAGTCCTAATATTCGAGAAAATACCATTTGGTTAATGGTCTTATGTGTTACTCTCGTACTCAAATTGAAAACTTGCTCTAACTGGTAGCATATTTTCAAATAGGTTCATGTGTTTTACCATGTAAATAACAAATGCACTTTGTTGAACCCAATCAACAAATGAAATGACTGCCGATTCTTGTGGTTACTCTCTGGTGTGTATTGGAAAAATTATGAATCACATACTGGTCGATCTCTGTACCACGGAAATGCAACTATCAGGAATCACAGTGAGAAATAAATCATTTTTCTCTGCCAAGTAGGTAATCTTCTCTCGATATGCTTGCTCATTTTCATTTGTTAGAGAAAGAAAAGTGTGTAATGTGGATGAAACCATAGATCTCCACTATGCTCCAAAAGTTGCTTGCAGCATCGTATAACAAGAATCTCAACCTCCAGAAATAATTGGTTGCAGCATTGGCAGTGGATCCGTTAAATACGGGGTAAGTACACTAGGAGTGCCATTACTTTCGTACGGCGCTCACTTTGGTGCCAAATTTTTTTTTTTCGCTCACTTGAATGTCACATTGGAGTAAAATCGTTCACTTGAGTGCTACATTGCCGGAAAAGCTAACGTGGCCGTCGGAATGCTGACGTGGCCATCGGAATGTTGACGTGGCAACCGGAAAACATTATTTTAATATTTTAATTATTTTTTTGAATTTTTTTTTTTTTAAGGCCGGCGAGGGCCACCATTGATCCTCGTCGGCCACGGAACCCTCGCCCAAATTGGGCGAGGGGGCCCTCGCCGTTGGCTGCGAAGGCCTTGGGTGAGGCTGTCGCGGCCTCCCGACAGCTGCCGAGGGCCATTGCGGCCTTGCCTAGGGCCAGATTTGGGCAAGGGCCGCCTGGCCTTCGTCGTCGCCGCTGCGGGTGAGGCCGTCGATGGCCTCACCTAGGGCTGTCGACGGTAGGAAAGGGTGATATATTTCTACATTTAGAAAAGAGAAAAAATTTTGGATCGAAATCTAATAATAAATAAAAAAAGAAAAAAGAAGAAGATTTCGTTAATCATTTATAGATCTATTGGATATTGATAAATGCATTGAATTAGTATTTATGTATCAGACTGGAAGGTAAGACAATACATAGGTGCAACTCCTGGCGAGGGGGCCCTCGCCTAATCTGGGCGAGAGTTCGGCGGCCGGCGAGGGTCAACGGTGGCCCTCGCTGGCCTTAAAAAACAAACAAAAAAACAAAAAATAAATCAAAAATTAAAAAATTAAAATATTAAAATAATGTTTTCCAGCTGCCACGTCAGCATTCCGGCGGCCACGTCAGCTTTTCCGGCGATGTGGCACTCAAGTGATCGATTTCACTCCGATGTGGCACTCAAGTGAGCGAAAAAAAAGTTTTGGCACCAAAGTGAACGCCGTACGAAAGAATTGCACTCCTGGTGTCCCAACCCCGTTAAATACCGGTTTTCATCATTTACTCTGAATCAAGTGCTTTTTGCTGTTGTCAGACGAGACAAACAAAGGGTCATTGGCACCCTCCTTCCTTGTGCTTCCCCTGTTATCTATGCCATCATTTTCTAACAACGTTCCCCCATCGAATTATATGTTCCTTTATAAGTAATTACAGATTTGAAGCATTGGAAATCACAAGGTGGAGAAAGGGACATACGAACAGAATTGGCTTAATGTTACGCATATATAAGTAGCGAGCACTCCTCCCTTTCCCTTCAATTCTGCTGAAGCAACACATTATGAATCTAAGAGTAGGAATCCTGGAATTGATTTTTCTTTAAACTACAAAACTTTCTACAGAGATTAATTATGATGAGCCCCAAGAACCTACTCAAGGTTGCAAGGAAGTGGAAATATCGGTTGCTTCAGGAAGAAAAAGAATTGCCCTCGCTGGAGCTAGAGTGGAGGCGAATTCTACCTCATCAGTGACTAAAAAGGATCACTTTGTCATCTAAGCGGCTGACGGAAGCCGTTTCATGGTTCCTTTGGAATGTCTCAGCAGCAACATCTTTCAAGAGCTCTTCAAAATGTCCAAAGAAGAGTTTGGTTTGTCAAGTGATGGCCCAATCACCATGCCCAACGATGCAGCTTCTATGGAGGACATAACATCACTTGTCCAAAGACGTATGGCCAATGACATAGAAAAAGTTTTGCTCAACTCTATTGCATTCTTTCAATGCTCAGCTGCCTCTTTGCATAGTGAATATGCGGAAGGAGTTCTAGTTTGTGGTCAGTAAAGGAAAAGCCTGTGATTTGTTATACGTACATGCTTGACCAATTTGGCTATTGCAGCTTTCTTGCTGTAAATAGCTTAATTGCAGGCTTTTGTATAGGATAAGAGTTGCAACAAGTGTACATTTGCACGGCAAGATTTCGTGTGAACAAGAATCACTTATAATTTGTATTTTGAGAGTCGATATCTGACATTACAATGAACAAATGTTGTCCATGCTTCCACACTTCCAGCCAGCTTCACAAAATTCAGTAAATTGAAACTAGCTAGAATGCTACATCTCTTTCGCAGCTTCACATTCATCTGCATATGTTGTCACAATATTATGGTGTGGTAAGTCCTCGAATGTAGAAGATGTGAAGCTCTTATGCTAGGATCTGATTTCTGTATGTATCCAACTCTAGTGTCGAAATCATCGACAACAATGAAAGCATAAAAAGACAGGAGCTAGCTAACTTTCGTTGGCATGAATATGCATCCACTGGGTGGTGTAATATTCCGACTAGATGAATTTTTACAATATCTATTTGCAGCGAAGACAGAAAGCCTCAGGTTAGGGACAGTCTCAGGTACAGTTCCCTCATAAAAGAATATAGTGCCCCTTATAAAGAAATGCACGTGGCCTCAGGAGAGGCCACAGGATAGAGTAGAACCATGATGCGGCTCTGGGCCAGGACGGACAAGGGAATGCTAAGTCGTCTGGCCTAACCTTGTTCATTGAGCTCTTAGCTTTTATCCTGGTGGTTCTTACCCCCCGAACTTGCTGCTAAGTCCTGTCCCCGGTGCGTTTCTCTCCTACTAGAAAATTGTCTGAGTACATATCAAGATGACTTATGGTGGCCGGAGCCACCACCAGCGACGATTGGTGATGGTTGGAAAAGGTGAAGCCATAGGCCTGACTTTAGGAGAAGCGGTCGTGGTGGACTACAACTATCCATCGGAGTGGTAATGGCTTGCTGTCTCGAGGACCCCTTGGCACAAATATTATGAGGATTAAAAATAGATTTGACTCAATTCAAAGAATAAACTCAACTAGAATGAAATACACGACACTAAAGATTGAAACGACTGCGTGCTGTACCAACATGTTCTCACATGCTTCTTCGAAATTAAGCTTCAATTGCTTCTCCATGTGCAAATCAATCAAGCTACTGCAAGTGCGAGACTATGTCAAGTCTGACCCTCATCAGTTCGGATTTTATGGAAGTCAAATTTGAGCTCAAGCTTGAATCTAATCTCCAACAAAAACTCATTGATGATAATTGAGCCAAATTAAGCTTTGTCATTTCAAGTTTATTAAAGAAAATTCATAAGTTGAGCTTGAGATTAAATTTGAATCAACTATCCAATCTTAAATTTTTTAGTCTAGTTTGGTTCAAATATGAATACCGACTCGATCAATTAGACCTCTTTTATATATCCACTGACAAATATTCCTAACATCACTTGGAAATCAGTCTCGGTCACCACGGTGGAAAAGTAGCGATTTTGTGCAAGATGGTATTGCTTACTGTGGAAAAGCAAAGAAAACTTGGACGTGGAATATTACCTTGCATCTACCATGGAAGTCAGCCCCGGCAGACACGCCCCATGCAAATCCACAATAAAATTACCATATTACCCTAAGCTGGTCATATCCTGTCCATTGAAGGTTGATTTTTCTTCGTCTTGCCAGAGTAACATAAATTGACCCCAAGAAATCCGCAAATGAATAAAGAAAAGCCGACAAACCCAAACGCATTTTCTGCTCCCATTCCCTACGCAAGAGTCTGCAGAGGAAGTAACACCATCAGTCCCACAACAAACGTTAACAATAGATAGCTGTCCCCACCAGCAGGCGTTTACTTTGACTGCTCCCAATTTCCAATATGAACCATCCCCTGTTTTCCTCTCCCTCCTCCCCGCAATTCTCTGTTCTTGAAATTGGCCATTGCGCACGAAAATCATCCTCAATATTATTACCGGACGTAGAAAATTTAGGACGTCACACTTTTGATGAAAGGTTCAATCATCTCATGGCTTCTTCTTGCGATATCCACAATCTTCATCTTCTCCGATGTTGCTGCCACTTTAGCTTCAACTTCAGCGTCAGCTGAGTGTTTCGGCATTGACCAAAGATCACTCTTGCTTGAGCTAAGGAGTTGACATCGTTGAACGCCAAGTTCGGAGTTCGGGCCTTGAAGGAACTTGAGCTTGAAGACGCTTGATGATTCCGCCAGAGATCGACTCTTCGCTCAAATCAAGTCATGTGCAAGCCAATCAAGCTATTGCAAATGCAAGACTGTGTCAAGTTTGAGCCTCGTCAGTTTGGATTATATGAAAGTCAAATTTGAGGTCAAGCTTGAATCTAAGCTCCAACAAAAACTCATTGATGATAATTGAGCCGAATTAAGCTTAATCATTTCAAATTTATTAAAAAAAATTCACAAGTTGAGCTTGAGATCGAATTGGAATCAAGTGTCCAGTCTAAAATTTTGAAGTCTAGTTTGGTTCAAATATGAATATTGACTCGATCGATTAGACCTCTTTTATGTATCCACTGAAAAATATTCCTAGCATCACTTAGAAATTAGTCTTCGTCACCACTAGACACTCATTCAAGAAAATATTGCATTTGATCGTGACTTTGTGTAAGATGATGTTATTTAATGTGAAAAAGCAAAGAACACTTGGACATGGAATGCTACTTTGCATCTACGCTGGAAGTGAGCCCCAATAGACACGCTCAATGCAAATCCACACTAAAATTATCATATAACCCTATCCATTGAAGGTTGATTTTTCTTAGTCTAGCTAGCCTAACATAAATTTACCCCAAGAAATCTGCAAATGAATAAAGAAAAGCTGACAAACCAAAACGCGCTTTCTGCTCCCATTCCCTACGCAAGAATCCGCAAAGTAAATAACCTCATTAATCTCACATTGAACGTTAACGATAGACAGAATCATCCCCACTAGTAGCCATTTACTTTGATTGCTCCAAACTGTTATTTATTTGGTGCATAATTCGATTCATTCCTATCCCTTCGCCTTCCTAAAAGTCTACCAGGAGTCGCTCATTGTTTGCGTAATTTAAAATGCTGAATTGTACAAATTCGATCTATTCAAAAGGAAGGAAATTAATTGATTTTTTTCACCATACGGAGGGTCGAAAATTTTTTAATAGTTGATATGATAACTACCAATGCGTGATTTGTTAAAGTCGCAAAAGTTTGGAGGGCTCACTATAATAAATAAGACTTAACTTTTTCACAGTCCCAACAATCGAAACAACACTTGATTTCATTAAGATTTTAATGAAGACTCGACGTCATTAAGGCTTTGTATTTTATTTCAAGCAAGTATGTTTCTAGATGATGTTGTAACTTGCTTGTGAAAATAAGGACTAGGTGGGACGGTCGTTTCCGGACCATCTTCCTGGAAGGAAGCTGGGTGCCACCTAAGCCACCGAGGACCGTCGGATCAGAAATTTGTTCGGTTGTGATGGAAAGTCGAAGGGCAAAAGTCAATAGTCAAAGGACCAACAGATCCAAACGCGTTTTCTGCTCCCATTCCCTACACAAAAGAGTCCGCAGAGGAAGATTGCTCCCAATTTCCACTCCGAACCATCCCCTGTTTTCCTCCCCCCTCTTCCCCGCAATTCTCTGTTCTTGAAATTGGGCATTTCACTCGAGAATCATCCTGAATTTCATTACCGATCATGGAAAATTCTGGACTTCACGCTACACTCTCGATGGAAAATCCTAGCACCACTTAGAAATGAGTCTCTATCATCACTGAACATTCATTCAAATGGAATAAGATCGTGACTTTGCGCAAGATACGCCTAATGTAAATTTACAATAAAATTACCATATAGCCCTAAGCTGGTCATATCCTATCCCTTGAAGTTTAATTTCTCTTAGTCTAGTTAGCGTAACATAAATTGACATGATCAATTCATCGATAGTAAGTGCAACAATTTACGGAGAGAATGATTTTGATGATTTCAACATCATTCTATATAAAATGCCTTATTTAAGATACATCCCTCCCATCTTCAATGCACTGGTAATAAGTTTTTCTCGCCTATGAAGCTACCAGCATCAAACACAAAAAGAAGATAGAATTTGAAGGGATGGCATTGTAAAGAATCTTAGCTCTCAATTGATTCATTAGAGAATTGGAAAATCTTTCTTTGCCACTATTTTTACTAAGAATCCTGCTCTGTTTTTGGATTGAATTCTAATAAATCCTTTGGAAATTTATATTTATGTATATAAAGAAGAAATTATGTAATGAGTAGCATTCTTACTTGTACAAATGGTACTTCAAATTTGGAATGAGCATGAAGAAATTAACCATTGACCCACCATGGAACCATTGGACATTGCAAACACATTATTTTCCATGTTCCCACGGTGAATTTGAGTCCAAGTTGATATTTGTGGAAAGTTATCTTTTAAATCCTTGTTCCGTGGAACATCCTTGACACCAAACCTACTTTTCCATCTTGTAATTATGACGGACATTTCATGTCATCAAATTTAGTATTAATAATTTGCATCTTTTTTCGGTGACTGTGAAAGTGTTTTTGCTTTTTTGAATTTTTGTCGTTTTCAAATTAGCTCTGTCGTGTCGTGTAGCACATTTTTCGATAAATCTTTTTTCGGAGTTCATCCTGCCCAATAAATCCGCAATCAAATAAAGAAAAGTCTACAGACCCAAACATGTTTTTGCTCCCATTCCCTATGCAGGAGTCCGCAGAGTAAGTAACATCATCAGACCCATAACTATTGTTAACACTAGACAGAATCATCCCCACTAGGAGGCGTTTACTTTGACTGCTCCCAATTTCCAATCTGAACCATCCCCTGTTTTCCGACCCCTTCTCCCCGAAATCCTCTATTCTTAAAGTTGCGCATTTCGCTCGAAAATCATCCTAATTTTATTACCGAACATAGAAAATTCTGGACTTCACACTACACTTTCGATGAAAGGTTCGATCATCTCTTGGCTTCTTCTTGAGATATCCACAATCTCCATCTTCTCCGATATTGCTGCCACTGCCACTTCAGCTGCAACTTCAGCTTCAGCCGAGTGTCTCAACGTTGACCAAAGATCACTCTTGCTTGGGCTGAGGAGTTGATAACGTTGAACGCCAAGTTCAGGCTTCGAAGGAACTTGAGCTTGAAGAGGCTCGATGAATGGTCCATTTTGCCAGAGATCGACTCTTCGCTCAAATCGAGTCATGTGCAAACCAATCAAGCTACTGTGCAAGACTGTCTCAAGTCCAAGCCCCATCAAGTTGGATTATATGAAAGTCAAATTTGAGCTCAAGCTTTAAGCTAAGCTCTGACAAAAACTCATTGATGATAATTGAGCCGAATTAAGTAATCATTTCAAGTTTATTAAAAAAATTCACAAGTTGACTTGAGATCAAATTTGAATTAAGTGTCCAGTCTTAAATTTTCAGGTCTAGTTTGGTTCGAATGTAAATGTTGACTCAATCGATTAGACCTCTTTTATGGACCTACTAAAAAATATTCCTTGCATCACTTAGAAATTAGTCTTCGTCGCCACTGGACATTCGTTCAAGAAAATCTAGCATATGATCATATGACTTTGTGCAAGATGATGTTACTTAGTGTGAAAAAGCAAAGAAAACTCGGACATGGAATATTACTTTGCATTTACCCTAGAAGTTAGCCCCAGCAAACACGTCCGATGCACATCCACACTAAAATTACCATATAACCCTGTCCATTGAAGGTCGATTTTTCTTAGTCTAACTAGCCTAACATAAACTGACCCCAAGAAATCCACAAATGAATAAAGAAAAGCCAACAAACCCAAACGCAGTTTCCATTCCCTACTCAAGAGTCATAGACAGAATCATCCCACTAGCAAGCGTTTACTTTGACTGTTCCCAATTTCCAATCTGAACCTTCCTCTATTCAGTGTATAGTTTGATTCATTCCTACCCCTTTACCTTTTTAAAAGTCTGTCAGGAGTCGCTCCTTGTTCAGGCCCTTTGGTCCCAGCAACCACTCCTTGCCCTCGTCGAACCGGGTTATTATAGGTCCACCAACTTCTGCATGGTTAGTCCCCGAACCATATACCTACTGGAGGAGGTCCCACTCTGATATCATATTGTGACATCCTCAGCTTAACTCATAAAGATATTATCCGTTTTGGTCTGTCTCATATTGAGCCTCACGGTTTTATCTTTTGGCATACATGCACTTTTTCAGGAGGTCACTCGTCCTAATAGTGCTCTAACTTGGGCTCTCTTAACTTTGGAGTTTCAAAGTAAAGCTTGCCATCATGTCAAAAGACACCTTCATAAGTAAATTCCAGATTTCATATATATCCTAGAATCATTTTTTCCTATTTAGTGTATAGTTCGGTTCATTCCTGCTCCCTTTGCCATCTAGGAGTCTACTAGGAGTCGCTCTTTGTCCAATCTCTCTAGTTCTAACGACCACTCCCTACCTCCATTGAACCGGGTCGTTACATAGCATGATCCTGCTGATGAGCCCCGTCATGTTCCCAGGAGTGGGGTCGCCATCACCACAAAGAAGCAGCCATACCCGAACATCACCTAGCTCACCGCCCTACCCCACCACGGCAGCGGCTTCTTGAACTTCACAATGAACTTGGACACCATGTTGTCGAACATTGGCATGCCATAGATCTAGAACGAGCTCACGGCATTGATGATCACGTGCAACGTCCTTCCCGTGGATCGCATTTATGGCTGTCAACATGCCCCCATTCTTGGGTATCTGCGATGATTGAAACGAAAGATATGACATCAGTCGAAAATCATTCTCCTAACCGGTCGTCGTTCAAGGAATTGGAGGGGGATTTATGTTCATACCTCTTGGCCATATGCCTAGTATCCTGCAATGGCAAGAGGGAATAAGCATGCCACGATGATTGCATATGCGACCTTCGTGCCTCTCCCCAATGGCACTCTTGAGGGATGCTTCTCGCTCGAAGGCATGATGGCCTCCCAAAAAAAAAAAAAAATTGCAAACGAAAGTATAAGAAACTAGATTTAGTAAAAGTAATTATAATATGAATCAAGAATTTTTGTTTCCATCTTTTTTATTATTATGGTGGATTTAATCAAAGTGGAGATTGTCGTCGTCCAACGACCTCACATGTATAGAGACTGATGAAATTACTCTGAAGTTTCAAATTGTGTGACGAGCAATGTCTGTGCAATTTAAAACACCAAACCCTACAAATTCTGTCTATTCAAAAGGAAGGAAATTAATTGATTATTTTCACCATACGGAGTGTAGAAAATTTTTTAATAGTCGATATGGTAATTACCGATGCGTGATTTGTCAAAGTTGCAAAAGTTTGGAGTGGTCATTGTAATAAATAAGACTCAATTTTTTTGCGGTTTGGATAGTCGAAACAACACTTGATTTTTAACGAAGACTTGATGATGTTGGTTTTGTATTTTATCTTAAGCAAGTATGCTTCTAGATGATGTTGTAACTTGCTTGTGAAAATGAGGACTAGGTTGGGACGGTGGTTTCAGACCATGTTCCTCGAAGGAAACTGGGTGCCACCTAATTCGAATATCGATTTTATTAAGAAAAATTTTTCACTGCGAATTAGATTTACTTCGGCGAAAGGGACTGTTACAAATAGGCAAAATCAGGGACACAGAAGTCTTTTGCCAAAGAAAGGATTTACCTCTTTTTCTCTCACTTGCATTAGCCGTGCGAAAGGGGGACTGCTATCCCGCGCTGAAGTTGCCCACGGTGGGCCCAGGTCAACTTTGTTGACTCTGGGCACGCGCATATGTAAACGCAGGAGGCGGTGATTTTGTTCTGTAGTCGCACGAAATTGAAGCCGTAGTCGCACAAGATAGAAAAACGGACGTGGGAAGCGATGATGATTTTGTGTCTGTGAGTTTTACATTATTTATTTATAAATCCGAATCAAGAATTTTTATTTCATTCTTTTTCATTATTATGGTAGATTTAAACAAGGGAGAGATTATTCTCGTTTGATGATCTCATATACGTAGAGATTGATGAAATTACTCTGAAATTTCAAATTATGTGACGAGTAAGATCCATATAATTTAAACATCAAATCCTACAAAGTCTATCCACTCAAAAATAAAGAAATTAATTGATTTTTCTCTCGTTATACCGAATATAGAAATTCTTTTGATAGTCGATACGACACCAGCGCATAATTCATCAAAGTCAAAAAAAATTGGAATGGTCCTAAGTGGGACATCACCGTAATAAACAAGGCTTAGCTTTTTCACAGTTCGAACAATCGAAACAACACTTGATTTCATTAAGATTTTAATGAGGACTCAATGTCATTAAGGCTTTGTATTTTATTTTAAGTAAGTATGCTTCTAGATGATGTTGTAACTTGCCTGTGAAAATGAGGACCAGGTGGGACGGTCGTTTCCGACCATCTTCCTCGAAGGAAGCTGAGTGCCACCTAAGCCACCGAGGACCGTCAGATCGGAATTTTGTTCGGTTGTGATGGAAAGTCGAAGGGCGAAAGTCAATAGTCAAAGGACCAACAGACTCAAATGCGTTTTCTGCTCCCATTCCCTACGCAAAAGAGTCCGCAGAGGAAGAGTGCTCCCAATTTCCACTCCGAGCCATCCCCTCTTTTCCTCCCCCTCCTCCCCGCAATTCTCCGTTCTTGAAATTGCGCATTTCGCTCGAGAATCATCCTAAATTTCATTACAGATCATGGAAAATTCTGGACTTCACACTACACTCTCGATGAAAGGCTCGATCATCTCTTGGCTTCTTCTCGCGATATCCACGATCTCCATATTCTCCGATGTTGCTGCCACTTCAGCTTCAGCCGAGTGTCTTGGCGCTGACCAAAGATCACTCTTGCTTGAGCTGAGGAACAGCCTTGTTTTCAACACCTCCAGGTCAACCAAGCTAGTGCGGTGGGGCTGAAGCGCCGATTCATGGAGCGGCGTGACGTGCGAGGATGGGCTCGTCGTGGGACTCGATTTGAGCAAAGAGTCTATCACTGGCGGAATCGACCGTTCATCAAGTCTCTTTAGGCTCAAGTTCCTTCGAAGCCTAAACTTGGCGATCAACGATTTCAACCACTCAGCGATTCCATCCGGCCTCGTGAATCTCAGTCGCTTGGTACATCTCGACTTGTCCGATAGCAACTTTGGTGGACAGATTCCGGCGGAGCTATCGCGCCTGACGAAGCTACGTACTCTTGATCTCTCTTATTCTTCTCTGAAACTTGAAAAGCCGTCTTTGAGGTCGCTGATTGGGGATATGGGGGAGTTGAGAGAGCTGTATCTTGATTGGGTCAATATGTCTGCCGAGGGAAGTGAGTGGTGCGACGCGTTGTCCTCTTCAGTGCTGAAACTTGAGGTGTTGAGCATGTCTGGCTATTCCCTGTCTGGTCCTATTGACGCTTCTCTTTTGAGTCTTACTAATCTGTCGGTCATTCAACTTGATTGGATCAGTAACTTGTCCGCCATGGTTCCTAGTATCTTAACGAATTTTTCCAGCTTGAAAACATTGAGCCTACGTGATTGTGGCCTATAGGGAGAATTTCCTCAAAAAGTCTTCCAGATACAATCACTTAAGAACCTTGACTTATCAGACAACCAACTTCTTCAGGTTTCTTTGCCCGATTTTCTGGAGAATAGTTCTCTTGAGACTCTAGTCTTGTGTGGCACGAATATTTCAGGGAGGCTTCTAGATTCAATTGGTAATCTTAGAAAATTGTGGGTATTGGATTTGTCTTATTGCGATTTGAGCAAATTGATCCCAAGTTCAATGGAGAACCTGACAGAGCTTACTTATATGAATTTGCGTGATACTGCTTTAACGGGTCAAATCACCTCCGTAGGCTGGGAGAACCTTCTGAATCTTCAATCTCTAGACCTGACAATAAATTCATTGGAAGGCGACATTCCCCCAACTTTGTTTACACTTCCCTGTCTTGAGGAGATACACCTTTCAAACAATAGATTTTCTGGTGAGCTTATAATAAACCTGAATGTCTCTTCATATCGACTGTGGTTGCTTGATTTAAGTAGCAATTTGTTACATGGGTCAATACCAGATTCAATCGGTAATCTCAGAAAATTGCGGTGGTTGGATTTGTCTAATTGTAGTTTGAGCGGATCGATCCCAAGTTCAATGGAGAACCCATCAGAGCTGAGGATTTTGGACTTGTCTTCGAATAATCTTACTGGTTCACTTTCGTCATATGGTGCATCCAGAAATCTGACCTCCATATCTTTATCTAATAATGCTTTAACGGGTCAAATCACCTCCGTTGGCTGGGAGGACCTTCTGAATCTTGATTCTCTGGACCTGGGAAACAATATATTGGAGGGCAACATTCCCCCAACTCTATTTACACTTCCCTATCTTATGGAGATACACCTTTCAAACAATAGATTTTTTGGTCAGCTTATTATAAATCTGAATGTCTCTTCAAATCAACTGGAGTTCCTTGATTTGAGTAGCAATTTGTTACAAGGGTCAATACTGCCACGGATATGGAAGCTAAGAAATCTTCAATATCTCAATCTTTCTTCTAATTTCTTTGAAGATTTGGAAACACCTCAGCACAATCTTACTTTTACTCTGCAAGTTATCGACCTCCATTCAAACATGCTCGGAGGAAATATGCTACCCATGCCGTCACAGGCTCAGTACTTGGATTTCTCAAGTAACAACCTCACTTCTGTTATTCCAGATAACATTGGCGACTACCTATCATCATTCACAGTGTTCTTCTCCCTTTCAAAGAATAATTTCCACGGGTCCATTCCGAAGTCAATTTGCAAAGCTGCTTATTCTACATATCTTGAAGTGCTTGACTTATCACATAACCTTTTGAATGGGACTATTCCTGATTGTTTAATGAAGTCATCCCTCAAGGTTTTGAATCTGAGAAAAAACTGCTTGAGTGGCAATATTCCGCAAAATATCCCAACAACTTGCGCTCTGAAGACATTAGATCTCAGTGAGAATTTATTGCAAGGGCAGATTCCATTGTCGTTGGCAGATTGCACGACCTTGGAGATTTTGAACATCGGGAACAATCAAATAGATGGGACATTTCCATGCCATTTCATGGCTATATCAAGTCTTCGTGTCCTTATCTTATGATCCAACAAATTGCATGGGGAAATTGGATGTGCACATAGGCCTTGCACTTGGCAAATGCTTCAAATTATTGACCTGTCTTCAAATGATCTCAATGGAACACTGCCTGCAAGTCTCCTTGCATCTTGGGAGGCTATGAAGGCCAGCGTTGACTTCGATCACTTGCAATATAAGTTAAACCAAATGGGTGGCTATTATGAAGATACAGTGAGTGGAACCTTCAAAGGTTTAAAGCTGGAACTTGTCAAAATTCTAACTATCTTCACATCAATCGACTTCTCGGGCAATAGATTTGAGGGTCCAATACCAGACACATTTGGAGATCTCAAAGCACTATATTTCCTCAACCTATCTCATAATGCCATCTCGGGTCCAATTCCTCCTATTTTAGGCAATCTAGATCAGCTAGAGTCGCTGGACATGTCACGGAACCATCTCAATGGAACCATACCGACTTAGCTTGCGAATCTTGATTTCCTTTCGTTCTTGAATCTCTCAAACAATCAACTTGTGGGAAGCATCCCGGACAATAGACACTTTCTCACGTTTTCCGAAAGTGCCTTCGAAAGAAATCTTGTATTGTGCGGTCTTCAACTCAATAAAAGTTGCTCAATTGCTAGGAATAGGACAAAAGAAGCTGCTGATGATGGCAACAATGAGGATAGCAAGAAGAAGTGGTTTTTCCTGGGCATACCGCTTGGATTCGTTGTTGGCTTTTGGGTATTTTGTGGTCCTTTAGTTTTTATCCAATCATGGAGATTTGCTTACTATCGATTTTGGGATAAAGTGCTATTCCGACACTCATGTCCATGAATATTTCCCCTATGGTACAGTTATAAAACTTGAAAAAGAGTATTTTGTTCTTTGACTCTTCCTATTTCTCCATTACAATTTACCATTTAAAAGGTGGTTTATTGATCATTAGAGCCCTTGCTTACCAATAGCATTTCCATTAATTACATCTATGACAAAATTGACTTGAATTCTTTAATATACTTATTGATACTTGGCATTGATGTAGATTTGAATGGATGGCACATTAGAGTGGAGTCGAATTCTAACTCATCAGTGACAGAAAAGGGTCTACTCCGCTGATGGAAGCAGTTTCATGGTTCTTTTGGAATGTCTCAGCAGCAACATCTTTCAAGAGCTCTTCAAAATGTCTAAAGAAGAGTTTGGTTTGTCAAGTGATGGCCCAATCACCATGCCCTGTGATGTAGCTTCTATGGAGTACATAAAATCGCTCGTCCAAAAACGCATGGCCAAAGGCATAGAAAAAGCTTTGCATAACTCTATTGCATTGTTTCGATGCTCAGCTGCCTCTTTGCATAATGAACATGTGGAAGGACTTTCTAGTTTGGAATCAGTAAAGGAAAAGATTTTGATGTGTTGTTATATGTACATGCTTGATGAATTTGACTATTTCAGTTTTCTTTCTGTAGATAGCTTAATTGCAGGCTTTGTATAGCATAAGAATTACAACAAGCGCACATTTGTACAGCAAGACCTCACGTGAACAAGAATCACTTGTAAATTTGTATTTTGAGACTCGTTGACACTATAATGAAGAAATGTTGTTCATGCTTCCATGCTTCCAGCCAGCTTTACATAATTCAGTAAATTGAAACTAGCTAGGATAGTGCATCTCTCACATTCACCTGCATACGTTGTCACAATATTATGGTGTGGCGAGTGCTTGAATGTAGAAAACATTGTGAAACTATTACTGCTAGCATGCAATGCCCTTATCTCTTTGAGGATCAGATCTTAATATGTATCCAGCTTTAGTGACGGAATCATTGACAACACTGAAAGCGAAAAGAGACAGGAGTTAGCTTAATTTTTTGTTAGCACGAATATGCATCCATCGGGCCAAGACAGACAGACAGACAGCTTCTGGGTTCAGCTCCTTCATAAAAGAATATAGTGCCCACTATAAAGAAATGAACGTGGGCAATAAGCTCAGCCTACTTTGCCCCAGGAGAGGCCATAGTATAGAGTAGAACCGAGATGCTGCTCCGGACCCGGACGGACTAGGTAATGCTGAGTTGTCTGGCCTGACCTCGTTCATTAAGCTCTTATCCTGGTGGTTTTATCCCCCGAAATTGGTGCTAAGTCTTGTCACCAGTACGTTAAAATAATTGCTACTAGAAAATTGTCTGAGTACATATCAAGATGACTTAGTGTTTAAACATAGAACAGGAAGTTTTAAAATCGGGTCCTAGTTAATCCATTCTAAGCCTACTGGAAAAGTTCAAAGCTCCTATCTATATAGCATTAGTTTTATCGTTACTGAGCTACATAATACTGACTTAGCGGTCTTTGGAAATGCATAACGGGGATTTTGACAGCAAAAAAAAAAGTTGACCGGTGATTTATTTGGTCTGTCTCACATTAGAAACTTGTTTTGGGTCATCAGTCTTTGGGGTTTTTGGTTATTGAAGGGACCCTGCTGCGGGGATGGTGGACACGGTTATAGTGTATAATAATATTCGATATTTTGATCCATAACCAGTTTCTATTTAGAGCAAATAACTTCGTGCTAATGGGATCAAGTTTGTCTTTCCATGGAGTATCAATGCACTCATTAGTATTGCATTGCCTGAATGGTGAAAAAAGTTACCATCTGGTTAAATTCTGGATGATTTCTAATGTAGTTTGTCCTAATTTGCATTAACATTGCACATCGATTCTAGGGTTTTACAAAAAATAAACAATAGAATGAAAAATTTTCTGTGTAGTTATATGTCTTATGTCTAGGGAGCATGATACAGCACGTATTATAGCTCCAGAACATTCCTCCTCATCCTTAGATGCTTCCGTGGGAAATGTAGTAGATTTGCAGTTGATTATTTTTTAAGAGCGATACTTTTGGTCATATGAAAAAAATTATATACCTATCTGATATGCCCGTTTCCTGTTCAAGACATTTTGGCTCAATAAACTTTGGCCACTCTCACAAAAAGAGTTGGTTGTTACAGAGTTCTACCTTTTATAGTAAAGTTTTCCATCTGACAAGATGTTGGTTTGATTGTGTTTTAGTTATCAGAAATATCTCAACTCATTAAATATGATATTATTGCTCGGTAAACTTACATGGACAGTCTGTACCTCGGTCATATGGATGTTGGAAGTAGTCAATCTGAATCACTCTGTTAACGATCTTTGCAAAACACGTTGAAAGAATTGGTTTTGCATGAAGCCATTGGGAGCAACTAGATGAGTTCACCGTTATTCGGTTGATAACAACTAAAGCAACAGACACTCTTCCAATCCAGTCACATCATGTCTAAATATGGCATAGTTCCCAACAGAAAATATTTCATTGGCATGACAATAGAAATGATAAAAATATTGAGATTCATCTCCTTGACATTAACTCTTTTGCTTCTCGATGAGCTTAGTAATTTGATTACAATATACAATTACCTCTGTCCTTAAACCAGACAGCAAAAGTTCTGTTATCAAGCACCTTTATGCTCTCCTTTTCTTTTTTCTCTGTATTCGTAGACTAATTTAGAATATTAGGGTGACTATGTAAACATCTAAGCCATATGACAAATCATTTGGTTTTGCAGATATCACCACTAAACAACAGATTCGCATCGTTTCAAGCTCTCAAGTCTTCCATAGAACTTGTCTCAGTTCTGATCCGCTAAAAGATTCTTTTCTTTACCTCATCATCTGCCTGAAAAAGAAAAGGATTTTTTATGTTCAACCGGTCGGAAAAGTTTCATTGATTGGTGATCTTTTACTTTATTCTTGAACTTAAAGTTGAACGTCACCCCATGATGAAGAATCAAATGAGACAAAGCCAGAGACAAATCCAAAGTTTGCATCTACCCTGGAAGTGAGCCCCGGCAGACACGCTCAATGCAAATCCACACTAAAATTACCATATACCCCTATCCATCGAAGGTTGATTTTTCTTAGTCTGGCCAGCCTAACATAAATTTACCATAAAAAATCCACAAATGAATAAAGAAAAGCTGACAAACTGAAACGTGTTTTCTGCTCCCATTCCCTACGCAAGAATCCGCGAAGTGAATAACCTCATTAGTCCCACATTGAACATTAGACAGAATCGTCCCCACCAATAGGCGTTTACTTTGACTGCTCCCAATTTCCAATCAGAACCGTTATCTATTCAGTGCATAATTCGGTTCATTCCTATTCCTTCGCCTTCCTAAAAGTCTACTAGGAGTTGCTCATTGTTTGTGTAATTTAAAACGCCGAACCCTTACAAATTCGATCTATTCAAAAGGAAGGAAATTAATTGATTTTTTTTCACCATACGGAGTGTTAAAAACTTTTTAATAATCGATATGGTAACTACCAATGCGTGATTTGTTAAAGTCGCAAAAGTTTGGAGAGGTCACTATGATAAATAAGACTTAACTTTTTCACAATCCGAATAGTTGAAACAACACTTAATTTCATTAAGATTTTAATGAAGACTCGACGTCGTTAAGGCTTTGTATTTTATTTTAAGCAAGTATGCTTCTAGATGATGTTGTACCTTTGCTTGTGAAAATGAGGACTAGGTGCGACGGTCGTTTCCGACCATCTTCCTCGAAGGAAGCTGGGTGCCACCTAAGCCACCAAGGACCGTTGGATCAGAATTTTGTTCGGTGGCGATGGAAAGTAAGGGCAAAAGTCAATAGTCAAAGGACCAGCGGACCCAAACGCGATTTCTGCTCCCATTCCCTACGCAAAAGAGTCCGCAGAGGAAGACTGCTCCCAATTTCCCACTCCGAACCATCCCCTCTTTTCCTCCCCCTCCTCCCCGCAATTCTCTGTTCTTGAAATTGCGCATTTCGCTCGAAAATCATCCTGAATTTCATTACCGATCATGGAAAATTCTGGACTTCACACTACACTCTCGATGGAAAATCCTAGCACCACTTAGAAATGAGTCTCTATCATCACTGGACATTCATTCAAATAGAATCTTGCATAAGATCGCGACTTTGCGCAAGATACGCCTAATGGAAGTCAGCCCCAGCAGATATGCCTAATGTAAATTTACAATAAAATTACCATATAACCCTAAGCTGGTTAGCATAACATAAATTGACACGATCCATTTATTGATAGTAAGTGGGACAATTTACGGAGAGAATGATTTTGATGATTTCAACATCATGCTATATGAAATGCCTTATTTAAGATACACCCATCCCATCTTCAATGCACTGTTAATAAGTTTTTCTCTCCTATGAAGCTACCAGCATCAAACACAAAAAGAAGATAGATAGAATTTGAAGGGATGGCATTGTAAAGAATCTTAGCTCTCAATTGATTCCGTAGAGAATTGGAAAATCTTTCTTTGCCACTATTTTTACTAAGAATCTTGTTTTTGGATTGAATTCTAATAAATCCTTTGGAAATTTATATTTATGTATATAAAGAAGAAATTATGTAATGAGCAGCATTCTTACTTGTACAAATGGTACTTCAAATTTGGAATGAGCATGAAGAAATTAACCATTGACCCACCATGGAACCACTTGACACTCCAAACATGTTATTTTCCATGTTCCCATGGTGAATTTGAATCCAAGTCAATATTTGTGGAAAGTTATCTTTTAAATCCTTGTTTCGTGGAACATCCTCGACACCAAACCTACTTTTCCATCCTATAATTATGACTGACTGTTCATATCATCAAATTTAGTATTAATGATTTGCGTCGTTTTTTGGTGATTGTGAAAGTGTTTTTGCTTTTTTGAATTTTTGTCGTTTTCAAATTAGCTCTATCGTGTCATGTAGGACATTTCTTGATAAATCTTTGGCTTTTTTCCGAGTTCATCCTGCACGATAAATCCGCAATCGAATAAAGAAAAGTCTATAGACCCAAATGCGTTTACGCTCCCATTCCCTAATTACAGGATGGGAAAGTAGGTCATGAACGGTGGGGTCTTGGATGGCTTTATCTCCAACGTCGAAGATAGGAGCGGCGACCTCGATAGGGACGGCAAGTGGTATTGGAATGGAGGGGTCGACACAGGGGGCAGCATTGAGGCCACCGAGGAGTCTGCCGTCACCATGGAGTCCGGCCGGGGAGTCACTGGATTGGCACTCTTGAGGGATGCTTCTCACTTGAAGGCATGGTGGCCTACAAAAGAAAAACAATAATCCAAACGAAATTATAAGAAACTTGATTTAGGAAAAGTAATTATAATCCGAATCAAGAATTTCTATTTCATTCTTTTTTATTATTACAGTAGATTTAAACTAGGGGGAGATTGTTGTTGTTCAATGACTTCGCATACATAGAAACTAATGAAATAACTCTAAAGTTTCAAATTAAGTGACAAGTAAAGTCCATGTAATTTAAAACGCCGAACCCTACAAAGTCTATTTACTCAAAAAGAAAGAAACTAATTGATTTTTCTCTCATTGTACCGAATACAAAAATTCTTTTAATAGTTGCTACGACATTGATGCATAATTCATCAAAGTCACAAAAATTTGGAGTGGTCCTAAGTGGGAACATCACCGTAATAAATAAAACTAAATCTTTCACAGTCCAAGCAGCCGAAATAGCATTCGATTTCATTAAGATTTTAACGAAGACTCAATGTCATTAAGGTTTTTTATTTTATCTTAAGCAAGTATGCTTCTAGATGATGTTGTAACTTGCATGTGAAAATGAGGACTAGGTTGGAACGGTGGTCTCAGACCATCTTCCTCGAAGGAAGCTGAGTGCCACTTAAGTCGAATATCGATTTGTTAAACCGATTTTACTTCGGTGAAAGGGGCTGACACAAAGAGGCAAAATCAGGGACAGAGAAGTCTTTTGCCAAGAAAAGGATTTACTTCTTTTTCTCTTACTTGCATAAGCCGTGCGAAAGGGGGACTGCTATTCCTCGCTGAAGTTGCGCACGGCCCAGGTCAACTTTGTTGACTCTGGGCACGCACATATGAAAACGCAGGAGGCGGTGACTTTGTTCTGTAGTCGCACGAAATAGAAGCCGTACTCGCACGAGAGAGAAAAAGGGATGTGAAAAGCGATGATTTTGTGTCATGAGTTTTATATTATTTATTTATAAATCCGAATCAAGAATTTTTATTTCATTCTTTTTTATTATTAGGTAGATTTAAACAAGGGAGAGATTGTTCTCATCCGACGATCTCATTTACGTAAAGACTAATGAAATACTCTGAAATTTCAAATTATGTGACAAGAAATATCCATGTAATTTAAAATGCCAGATCCTACAAAGTCTATTTACTCAAAAATAAAGAAATTAATTGATTTTTCTCTTGCTATACCGAATATAGAAATTCTTTTAATAGTTGATACGACTCCGGTGCATAATTCATCAAAGTCACAAAAATTTGGAATGGTCCTAAGTAGGGACATCACTGTAATAAACAAGGCTTAGCTTTTTCGCGATTCGGACAATCGAAACAATACTTGATTTCATTAAGATTTTAACGAAGACTCGATGTCATTAAGGTTTTGTATTTTATTTCAAGCAAGCATGCTTCTAGATAATGTTGTAACTTGCGTGAGAAAATGAGGACTAGGTGGGACGGTCGTTTCCGCCCATCTCCCTCGAAGGAAGCTGGGTGCCACCTAAGCCATCAAGGACCGTCGGATTGGAATTTTTTTCGGTTGCGATGGAAAGTCGAAGGGCAAAAAGTCAATAGTCAAAGGACCAACAGACCCAAACGCGTTTTCTGCTCCCATTCCCTACGCAAAAGAGTCCGCAGAGGAAGACTACTCCCAATTTCCACTACGAACCATTCCCTCTTTTCCTCCCCTCCTCCCCGCAATTTTCTGTTCTTGAAATTGCGCATTTCGCTCGAGAATCATCCTGAATTTCATTACCGATCATGGAAAATTCTGGACTTCACACTACACTCTCTATGAAAAGCTCAATCATCTCTTGGCTTCTTCTCGTGACATCCACGATCTTCATCTTCTCCGATGTTGCTGCCACTTCAGCTTCAGCCGAGTGTCTCGATGCCGACCAAAGATCACTCTTGCTCGAGCTGAGGGACAGCCTTGTTTTCAACACCTCCTTGTCAACCAAGCTAGTGCTGTGGGGCCGAAGTGCCGATTCATGGAGCGGCGTGACATGCGAGGATGGGCTCGTCGTGGGACTCGATTTGAGCGAAGAGTCGATCTCTGGCGGAATCCACCGTTCGTCGAGCCTCTTCAGGCTCAAGTTCCTTCGAAGCCTGAATTTAGCGTTCAACAATTTCAACAACTCAGCAATTCCATCTGGCCTCGCGAATCTCAGCCGCTTGGTACATCTCAACTTGTCCTATGCCCAATTTGGCGGGCAGATTCCGGAGGAACTATCACACCTAACAAAGTTACATACTCTTGATCTCTCTTACTCTTCTGAGTATATGGGAGAGTTGGGAGAGCTGCGTCCTCTGAAACTTGAAAAGCCCTCTTTGAGGTCGCTGATCGGGGATATGGGGGAGTTGAGAGAGCTATACCTTGATGAGGTCAATATGTTTGCTGAGGGAAGTGAGTGGTGCAACGCGTTGTCCTCTTCGGTGCCGAAACTTGAGGTGTTGAGCATGTCTTACTGTTCTCTGTCAGGTCCTATTGATGCCTCTCTTTTGAGTCTTGCTAATCTGTCGGTCATTCAACTCAATTTAAATGACTTGTCCGCCACAGTTCCTAGTATCTTAGCGAATTTTTCCAACTTGAAAACATTGAGCCTAAGTTTATGTGACCTGCGGGGAGAATTTCCTCAAAAAGTCATCCAGGTACAAACACTTCAAACCCTTGACTTATCATACAACCCACTTCTTCAGGTTTCTTTGCCCGATTTTCCGGAGAATAGTTCTATCGAGACTCTAGTCCTGCGGGGCACGAATATTTCTGGGAGGCTTCCAGATTCAATCGGTAATCTCAGAAAATTGTGGATTTTGAATTTGTTTGATTGCAACTTGAGCGGATTGATCCCAAGTTCAATGGAGAACCTGTCAGAGCTGACTTATTTGGACTTGTCTTGGAATAATCTTACTGGTTCGCTTCCGTCATATGGTGCATCCAAAAATCTGACCTACATAGATTTATTTCATAATGCTTTAATGGGTCAAATCACCTCCATTGGCTGGGAGGACCTTCTGAATCTTGAATTTCTGAACCTGGGAAGCAATTCATTAGAAGGCAACATTCCCCCAACTCTGTTTACACTTCCCTGTCTTGAGTATATAGGTCTTTCAAACAATAGATTTTCTGGTGAGCTTATGATAAACCCAAATGTCTCTTCATATCGATTAAGGTGGCTTGATTTGGGTAGCAATCTGTTGCAAGGGTCAATACTAGCATTCATATTCAAATTGCGAGGGCTCGATTACCTTTCACTTTCTTCCAATAATTTTAGTGGCTCAATGAATATCAATGAGCTTCAGGGATTCGAAAATTTAACTTCTCTTCATCTATCATATAGTGGCTTGTCTATTAAGGCTATGGCATCTACTTCTGCCATTGCATCCTCTTTCCCTACATTTGAACATTTAGGTTTGGCATCCTGCCAGTTGCAGACATTGCCATGGTTTTTGGCAAACCAGTCATTTTTGAACTTCCTCGACCTCTCCCACAATTATATTCGAGGGGAGATACCACGATGGATATGGACACTGAGAAATTTGCAACTTCTCAATCTTTCTTCTAATTTGTTTAAAGATTTGGAAACACCTCTACTCAATGTTACCCCTACTTTGCTCTATGTCGACCTCCATTCAAACATGCTCCGAGGAAATATGCTACCCATGCTATCGCAGGCTCAATACTTGGATTTCTCAAGTAACAACATCACTTCTGTTATTCCGAATAACATTGGTGACTACCTATCATCATCCACAGTGTTCTTCTCCCTTTCAAAGAATAATTTCCATGGGTCCATCCCGAGGTCAATTTGCAAAGCTGCTTATTCAGTATATCTTGAAGTGCTTGACCTATCACATAACCTTTTGAGTGAGACTATTCCTGACTGTTTAATGAAGTCATCCCTCAAGGTTTTGAATCTAAGAAGTAACCACTTGAGTGGCAATATTCCGCAAAATATCCCAACAACATGTGGTTTGAAGACATTGGATCTCAGTCAAAATTTATTGCAAGGGCAAATTCCGTTGTCACTATCAAATTGCACGACCTTGGAGATTTTGAACATCGGGAACAATCAAATAGACGGGACATTTCCATGCCATTTCATGGCTATGTCAAGTCTCCGTGTCCTTATTTTACGATCCAACAAATTGCATGGGCAAATTGGATGTGCGCATAGTCCGTGCACTTGGCAAATGCTTCAAATTATTGACCTATCTTCAAATGATCTTGGTGGAACGCTGCCTACAAGTCTCCTCACATCTTGGGAAGCTATGAAGGCCAGTGTCAACTTCGATCACTTGCAATATGAGTTAAACCGAACAATTGGTTATTATCAAGATACAGTGAGTGGAACCTTCAAAAGTCTGGAGCTAGAACTCGTCAAGATTCTAACTATTTTCACATCAATCGACTTCTCGGACAATAGATTTGAGGGTCCAATACCAAACACATTTGGAGATCTCAAAGCACTATATTTCCTCAACCTATCTCATAATGCCATCTCAGGTTCAATTCCTCCTATTTTAGGAAATCTACATCAGCTAGAGTCGTTGGACCTATCACGGAACTATCTTAATGGAACCATACCGGCTCAGCTTACGAATCTTGATTTCCTTTCATTCTTGAATCTCTCAAACAATCAACTTGTGGGAAGTATCCCGGACAGTGGACAATTTCTCACATTTTCCGAAAGTTCCTTCAAAAGAAACCTTGGATTGTGTGGTCTTCAACTCAATAAAAGTTGCTCAATTGCTAGGAATAGCACCGAAGAAGCTGTTGACGATGGCAATAATGATGATAGTAACAAGAAGTGGTTTTTCCTAGGCATACCGCTTGGATTCGTTGTTGGCTTTTGGGTATTTTGTGGTCCATTAGTTTTTATCCGATCGTGGAGATTTTCTTACTATCGATTTTGGGATAAAGTGCTATTCCGACACTCACATCCATGAATATTTCCCCTATGGTACAGTTATAAAACTTGATAAAGAGTATTTCGTTCTTTCGACTCTTCATAATTCTCCATTAGAATTTACCATTGAAAAGGTGGTTCTGTTTATTGATCATTAGAGCTCTTGCTTACCAATAGGAGAAATCGAAGTAGGTCTATGTCTAGCATAGAAATAAGAATATGATAGAACTATATAACTATTTTCTTAGATATTTAGAATGAAAAAATTGGAATGCCTTTGAATTGGAAAAATCTAAACCTAATGCCATAATGTTATTAGAAAAAAAATAATTTTAAAAAATAAATACATTAAAAGTCTTAAAATTCATAAGAAATTATAAATATTAGAACTTTCAGATAGATCAATCTCATGTTATTGTTCATTACATTCAAGCATTTCCTTAATTACATCTATGACCAAATTGACTTGAATTCTTTAATATACTTATTTTACTTGGTGCTGATGTAGATTTAAGTGGATTGTCCATTAGAGTGGAGTCAAATTCTACGTCATCAATGATAGAAAAGGATCACTTCATCGTATACACGGCTGATGGAAGCCGTTTCATGGCTCCTTTGGAATGTCTCAGCAGCAACACCTTTCAAGAGCTCTTCAAAATGTCTAAAGAAGAGTTTGGTTTGTCAAGTGATGGCCCAATCACCATGCCTTGTGATGCAGCTTCTATGGAGTACATGATATCGCTCGTCCAAAGCAGCATAGCCAAAGACATAGAAAAAGCTTTGCACAATTCTATTGCATTCTTTAGATGCTCAGTTGCCTCTTTGCATAATGAATATGTGGAAGGAGTTTCTAGTTTGTGGTTAGTAAATGAAAAGCCTGTGATGTGTTATACATACATGCTTGACCAATTTGACTATTGCAGTTTTCTTTGTGTAGGCCATCAGCAATTACTTGTTTGTTGATAAAGCAAAAACTTTGAGTTTTGTAAATTATTTTGCCTTGAAATTTATGAGAAGAAATTACTAATAGACATATTACCAGTTGCCATTTGCATGATGGATAGATGTGCACTGGAAGAAAATCAATTTCATCAGTCATTTTAAATGTGAAGTGAATGCAAAATGACTTGAAAAGATGCGAATTGAAGGAAGATATCCCATGATAAATCAACTATATCTCAGCAGTGATATCTTCCTAGAGCTCTCAAAATGATTTTAAGACTAAATAGTAGTTTGTATTGTCTAGTGATGCTTCTCTCATCACGCATTGTGATGGCATTCTTTCAAGGTTAGCATAGTCCAATTTTCATTTGCTTCTGTTAAGTTCTGCTTCCCGGTCAATTATACTGGGATTTTTTACTTATTGAAGATTGTTATATTTTGGCACATTCATGATGGGGTATGTCCAAGAGACACCTATTACTTATGATAGTGTGTTTTAGAGAAGTACCCTTTGAAAATGTATGGGCGGTTATTTTTCAAGAGAAGTATAAAAGGATAACTTTAGAAAAATAACCACTAACAAACGAAATTGAGAGAAAGAGAATCCTCTCAATCAAAAGAAAAACATTGAAGGGTTCCATTATCTACTTTGAGAAACAATAGGCATTAACGCTGTGGAATGTGAATACTTTCCTCATGATTGTATTCAAACCAACGTGAAGTCGTATCGTCCATTGTTCGTTCAGGATTCAACATACATTCCTAGGATAATTTCTTTATTGCGCATTGAAGAGGTAAGTCGTTTCTTCCGTTGACTATTTCCTCCAACATTGGTATCAGAGCTTGTGTTATGATCTCTATCTTGTTATTTTTGTGATTTTTTTCACTTGTTAATAGATATGGGGATTGAGCAAATGAACTTCATATTGTCTGGATGTTCATTTCTTGGAAATTGCAATACGAATCATTGAAAACAATTTGGACGCGAAGAATAGGTTCGAAGGATGAAGACCACCGTTTTGTTTCGCAATATTTCGACAATTTATTTTTGATAAAAAATAAATTTTAATTACCAAATTGAAAGGACTCGTTGAGACGAGCAAAATGGTAGGTGGCACGACGTCGGAAGACTTTGGACGCGCCCACACGTGCGGCCTAAAGCCACGGTGCATGAGTGCCACGCGCCTCACGCGCTCGGACTACCCAACGCATGAGTCCCACGTGCGCATCCACGCAACCGACGCTAACGTCAGCTAAATCGTCAATAATAGAGTGCTAACGTCATCAATCTGACCCAACTTGACTGGCGACCCGACCTGATTGACTGGTCAACAGTCAAATCAGGTTGATCGGTCAGATCAGTCCAATCGCCCGAACAGGGCATGCGTGTGCACCACATGTGCTGCGCATTCAGGCAACGCGTGTGGACGCGTGTGGGCTCCATTTGGAGCGTGCTTGGTGTCCACGTGTTTGTAATAAAATGCTCTATATTGTGATATGGTTAGTTTATATATTGGAGGATTTTAGAGGTATAAAAATGCATATAGAACTCTAAATACGTGTATTTTTTGAGGTATATATGCATTGTTTATTCCTTTTAATCTATATTTTCTTATAATTTGGTAAATACATAAACTATCTTACATGACAATGACCATATATGAGTGATGTAGAGCTTGGTTCGATGATGGCATGTATATGGTTTAATGTACTTGCAATTTCCTAGTTCTAAGTTATTTTGAACAATGGCAAGAGATCCTTGAAATGTTCAACATGTCTTGAATTATGTTAGTGCTTAGAATTGTTGCATGATTATTTTTTTGTATGTTGGTCCACATCATGCTATGCCTTTTGATATTTGATAGAAAATGTGACAATTACATAAGGATATGTAATTATTTTTTTCTAGTGGGAGTTCGTAAGTTGGTAGAATTCGAAGGAATTCTCGCGTAGAACTTAAATTTGCACAAATTAAAATGAGTTAATGATAATTGAATAATTGTACACTGAAGCTGATTGGGAACATAGAGAACTTTCGTTTCAATGCCTTTTGTTGAATTATCATTAATTAAGTTTGTTTTTGCTGCAAATTATATATATGTGTGTGTGTTTATGTGAAAATTGTGCTAGTGTTGATTCTGTGTTTATTATGTTAATGTGTGGTAACAATTGATTATGGGTTCGGTATCCAAGACCATTGTGGCTGACTTCAGTAAGGGTGAGTAGCTGAACCGTGACAATTATGATATTTGGCATCAAAAGGTTTAGTACATCCTTGAGAAGCAAAAGGTTTTGGAAACCCTCAACCACACCCTGAGCATGGAACTTCAGCTCAACACAAAAGATATCAAGAAGCTTACCAAGCTTGGAAAAGGAAAAGTAGCATTACTCGCATCACGTTGTTGAGCTGCATGTAAGATGATCTTATGTGAAAGTTTGAAGGTTATGACAAAGCTCAAGCGATTTGGATTGCTTTGAAAGATAAGTTTGGGGGTATGTTTGTCACTAAGTTGAAGAGACTCACTATCAAGTTTGACACATACCGAAAGCGCTCAAATCTAACGATGAGGCAACATCTTCGCGAGATGTCAAACATGATCCGTGAGCTAAAGTCAGCAGGTCACACCCTTATTGATGAGCAACAGGTTCAAGCTATTATAAGGTCTATTCCTGACAGTTGGGAGCATATGAAAATCAATATGACGCATAATGAGAATATTGTTACTTTTGACGATATAGCACGTCTTTTGGAATTAGAGGATGAGCGCCTAGAGGTTGCAAAATCCTCTCATCCTCTACTCATGCTTATGTTGCTAAATCAAGTTCGCGCAAAGTTTTAGGCTTCAAGCGCAAGAGGAACCGAAAAGTCAACAACAAAGGGAATGATGCAAATGAGGCATCCAAAAGAGTTAAGGCCCTCTGACGCAAGAAGCGTGGTGGGAAGAAGGACAAGGTTAAGATGAAGTGCTATAGTTGTGGTAAATTGGGTCACTTCGCTCGTGAATGCACTAAGTTGAAAGAGGTACTACATTGCTCCATTACTATAAGTAATGCTTTTGTTTCTAACATTGTAATGCTTGCTGAATCTCATCCTATGTGGACTATAGACTCGGGAGCAGCATACCACGTAGCCAAGGATCAAGGAGCATTTGTGGAGTATTGTTGAATATAACCTGGAAGAAGATGGATATATGTTGGAAACAACTCAAGAGTTGAAGTGAAGGGTATCGGCACTTGTAAATTGACCTTATGTGGTGGTCGAAACCTATTCCTACATGATGTCCTCTATGCTCCGGTTATTTGACGAAACTTAGTCTCAATAGCTGTTTTTCTAAGCTTAGTTTATGTATTAAATTTTCATGGTACTTGTGTTGACATTTTATTTGAAACAGTTTATTATGGTTCTGGTTATGTATTAGATAGTTTTATGGTACTAGACATTGACTATGATGCGTACATGTTAATGTTGATGGTTATTTTTCTTTAATTGCATCTTCTACTAATGTGGAAATTGATGCAAGTACTTGGCATGCTAGACTATGTCACATTAGGTTAAAAAGAATAAAACGATTAGCAAAAGAAGGCTTTTTAGGGTCACTCACTAATGTTGATCTACCCGTATGTGAACATTGTCTAGCCGAAAAAACAACTAGAAAACCATTTGGTAAAGGAAATAAAGCTAAACTTTCATTGCAATTCATACATTCTGACATTTGTGGTCCGTTAAATGTGAGAGTGAGGCATGGAGCCTCATATTTCATCACTTGTATGAATGATTTCACACATTTTGGTTATGTTTTTCTGGTCTCCCATAAGTCCGAAGCATTGGATTGCTTTAGACGATATATAGCTTTGGTTGAGAATCGGTTGAACAAAACAATCAAGGCATTGAGAACCGATTGTGGACGTGAGTATCTATCTGAGCAATTTAAGGCTCTTTGTAATGAAAAGGGAATTGTAAGACATTTGACTATTCCTAATACTCCGCAACAAAATGGGGTTGCTGAGAGAAGGAATAAAACCCTATTAGAAATGGTTAGGTCTATGATAGTGCAGGCAAATTGACCTATCTCATATTGGGGAGATGCGTTATTGATTGTTGCCTATATACTTAATTGAGTGCCCTCTAAGTTAGTCGCTTCCACCCCTTATGAATTGTGGAATTGTAGAAAACCAGACTAAAGTAATCTACGACCTTGAGGGTGTGCAGCATATGTTCATGATTCTTCTCATAAATATGGTAAATTAGGCCAAAGAAGAAAGAAATGTATCTTTATTAGGTACTCTGAACACTTCAAAGGGTATGTGTTCATAGGTGAACCAGTTGATGGAAGTGTGACTGAAATAGAGTCATGTGATGTCATGTTCTTGGAGAACGATTTTCCTAGTAGAGATGAGATTAATAAGGATTTTCAATTATATGAATTGGAAGATCCTAATAACACACCCACTAATGTTGTCGATGGAAATGAAAATTTACCTCCATATACAAGACCTAGTGGGAGTGTTGCATCGCTTAACGAACTGAATTCACGAGAAGTTCAGTTGCGCAAAAGTAATCGTAAAAGTATTCCCCGTCATCGTTTTGAGATTGAAGGGGAAGTATTTATGATTGCTCCACAAAACAATGCTGAGACTAAGACAGTTCAAGAGGCTCTATCATCCCTTGATAAAGAAGAATGGAGAAAAGCTTTGGAAGACGAAATTGAGTCTATGAGGGCAAACCATGTTTGGGACTTAGTTGATTTGCCATCTGATCGCAAAGCTATTGGAACTAAATGGGTTTTCAAAATTAAATGAAGGGTAGACGGATCTATTGAAAAGTACAAGGCTCACCTTGTGGCGAAATGTTATACTCAACAAGAGGGTATAGATTATGAGGAAACCTTTTCACCAGTTGTAAGGTTTGCCTCTGTACACCTTATACTAGCCATTGTCGCACATTTGGATCTAGAATTACATCAAATGGATCTAAAAACAACATTTCTCAATGGAGAACTAGATGAAGAAATTTATATGAAACAATTGATGGGTTTCGAGGCTGAAGGTCAATAGCAAAAAGTTTGCAAACTTAATTGCTCAATATATGGCCTTAAGCAATCATCTAGATAGTGGTATCTTCATTTTTATCGAGACATTAATTCCTTTGGGTTCATAATGATCGGAGAAGATCACTGTGTGTATGTGAAATGGTCCGAGAATAAATTTGTAATTTTATCACTTTATGTGGACGATATTTTGTTAGCTAGGAATGACAAGGGTTTGGTTATAACCATAAAAGAATGGTTGTCCTCCAATTTTGAAATGAGAGACATGGGAGAAGCTGCTTATATATTGGGAGTTACGATTGAAAGAGATCGATCAAAGAAACTTCTTGCTATGTCACAAGAATCTTATATAATGAAGATTCTTGAACGCTTCAAATATGCAGCATTGTAATCCCATTGATGCCCCTATCATGCAAGGCGAAGGCCTATGACTCTAGAGGAAAAGAAAAGAATGGAAATTGTTCCTTATGCAAGTGTGGTCGGAAGTTTAATGTATGCTATGATGTGTACTCGACCCGGCATATGTCATGTTGTGGGGTTAGTGAGCCAATATCAATCAAATCATGGACAAGCACATTGGAAAGCAGTTAAGAGGATTGTGAGATACTTGAAAGGCACCATAGACTAACGACTTTATTATCAAGAGAATGATTTGCGCTTATTAGGTTACTTTGATGCTGATTAGGGAGGAGACCTAGATGAGCGTAAGTCAATGTCTGGCTATGTGTTCTTATTTAATGAAGGTGCAATTTCTTGGAATAGCAAGAAACAGATGTGCATAGCCCTATTTACAATGGAAGCATAATTTATTACATGTTCTACTGCGGTGCAAGCAGCAATATGGCTAAAATGTTTCTTGGTGAGTCGATATCAATCAAATCATAGACAAGCACATTGGAATGCAGTTAAGAGGATTTTGAGATACTTGAAAGGCACCATGGATTATCGACTTTATTATCAAGGGAATGATTTGCGCTTATTAGGTTACTCTGATGCTGATTGGGGAGGAGACCTAGATGAGCGTAAGTCAATGTCTGGCTATGTGTCATGCCCCGACCCTCGAGCACGCGGCAACCCCTGTTCTCTCGCGGTCATTTAGATGCAACGTCCCAAGATGCGTCGCCGACCATTATTTTTATCTTTTAATTAAACGCATGCGGAAACGAATCATAAACCCCAGTTAATTACAAAAGTAGGGATAGCAGGAAAACCCAATAAGAGCATATTCCAAAGTGCCACTTTATTTATCTACTGATTAACCCTAGGAAGTTTACAAGTACAAGCCCTTACCACGAGCATCTTCCTATCGAGCCAATGAAACCAACAGGCCAAGGTTAATCTACTCCCTTCAAAAACAGCGACGAGCCGTAACACGCGTCGATCCTCCATCCTACGGACCTGAAAATGTTTATTCAATAACCAGTGAGATAAAATCTCAGTAAGTCAAAATCCTAAGCTTCGGTTAGGAATTTCGTTCACCCTGAGGGTAGTCTAATCATACAACCTAATTCCGGCAAACAGTACATACCGCACCTCAAGTAGCATTATCAGACAACAATTCAATAAGCAAATGCAAACACATGCGACCCTACCTGACGTTAGTACACGCAACCTGTAGAAACTGTCAATCACCTCATAACAATAATAAGAGGCATGCAAATAATCAGAGCATAGCACAACTTTCTCACATCTCAATGCCCACACATGCTCCAATTATTACGACCCTCTAGGCCATGACACAACCTTATGGTTGGCGATCAATTGGTCGTAGGCTAGGCATCGTCCTCTACCTCGAGGCACGGTGACATCATGGGCTCTCCCCCACCGATGGGATTCCCTAAGGAGCATGGGGCCTGTCCCACTACCGCAGCCCTGCATCTAACCACTGTCAGGCGACCCAACGGTCACAGCACAACCCCAAAAGATTGGCAGTCATCCGGCTCAACCGGGCTATCAACTTTAATTTGATCATGCAACACATCAGCAAACAGTTCATTCTTATCTTTGCTTTTGCTTGGTTTTGAATGTGACATAATTCGTGCTCATGCGACATGCTATTGCAGTTGACACATGTATAATGAAATGCAACAGTATCCAACAGTCACATATAACAGTAATAGTCCATTCACTCATGAAAGTTGTAACAATCAACGGTTCAAGTCATAGTCTAACAATCAATTCTGACTAATCAACATTATAACACTTGCATACTTTTCCAAAATAATCATGTACTTCAATAATTACCGGTACCCAACCATGTGTCTCAATATTTAATAATAAATAAACACGCGTCCTCAAGATTATGACAATCAACTATTCCCATAAATACTCACTTATCCCAAAATAAGTATAAACTACGATTATACTCAAGATACTCATTTAGGAAGCACATAATACTATAGTCGATTGTTCCGATAAAAAAATTTAAGTCCCACAAAATACTTAAAATTATTTTCCAATCCCATAATTAATCATCCAACCCAAATAATTCCATTTAATAAAACCCTTCTTTAATAAACCAATGTCATTTAATAATGTAATATATAAATACTATTGACATTAGAAAATTAGACCATAGTACTTTTCCCACAAAATTACTCAATTAAAACCGTTTCCAATAAATACTCACAATTAATTATTTTCCCCAAAAATAATTAATTTTCAGAAATGGATAGTAATAACAATATTAATAATAATAATTCGAAATTGTAAATTATTATTATTTATTCCAAAAATAATAATAATAATATTTATTAATACTAACCATATTAACACTAAGCAAAGCTTAATCAAATAGTATTAAAACACTAATAATCATCATCCAAAGCACTAATCAATAATTAAACTAATTAAACTACTCATAAGGAAGATTAACCCTAACTAAGGGATTAGGAAATTGACTCATAGTTTAGTGATTCCGACGACACGGGCGCGATGGCAATGATGAGGGGAATGTCCGAGAACTTCCGGCGCATCGAGATAAGGCAGCCTGGGATCGGATCTCAGCCGAGGGTGGCTGTCCATGCGGTGAAAAGCTGAGAAACGGAGGAACCAGCGGCTGTGGAGGCACGAGGCTGGTTGGTGGGCGGTCCAGCAGCTTCGGACGGCAGCCAGTAGCTCCGGCGACCAAGTGGCGGCTCCGGCGAAGGGAAAACGAAACCAAGATGGGGCTAGGTGGCTAGGCGGACGGTGAGTGATAATTGGGCGGAGGACAGGGGTGGTTGGGCCTGGTTAGCCGAGCGACGGCAAGGTAGCAGCTCGCTGCTTCGGCGTCTAGGCAAGGCGGCTGTCGGTGGCGCAACCAGAATTGGAATAGGGCAACAGCAGCACTTGGACAGAGGAGAGAGGAGAGGAAAACAGAAGTTGGGCGGAGCCGGTTCGACTCGAGGCTGGTGGACGGCGACTCATCGGCAACCAGCAACGAGCTGGCGGGATGGCGAAGCTGCGGCGATGATGGGTGGTAGTAGCAGCAACAAGCCAGCGTCGCCAGAAGAAAAGAAGAAAGAGAAGAAGAAGCTGCTAGGAAGGGGTGTCGAACGTGCAGGGGAAGAAAGGAGGAGAGAGAGAGAGAGAGAGAGGCACATGGGTTTGTTAGGCAAGTGGGAAGAAGAAGAAAGAGATAAGAAGAGAAGACTAATCAAAGGGAAAATGGGGAAAAGATGGGCAAGTGGGGGCTACCAACGAGGGGAAGACAATGTGGGGGAAAAGAGAGAGAAAAGGGGAGAAAGAAAGGGAAGAAACGTGCAAAAGGAGGGAAAAGAAAAAGAAAATAAAACAAGACAACTCTACACAAGCTTCTAAAAAGAGGTATTTTGGTCTTTTTACCCCTGAAGCACAAATTCGCAAATATTTGGCTCCAAAACTCGGTCCGTTGAATCCTTTTCCAATAATTTCGGGCTTACCGAATTTTTCGAGAATCAATAAGGCAATCTCCAATATTTTAGTCTCGACATCCTTAGAAGTTCGATTCCCGATAACGAATTGAAATTCGTGGTTAACATCGATCAATCGCGACTTTAGTACGACCTAACTTTCGAGCGGCGTTTAGGGGTTCTCACGCGTTTGACTCGTGGTTTATAGCTTTTCAATCCACGATCGTGCATATTCAAATCGGGGCGATCCTCGATTGTCATGTAATCATGAGGGGTTAATTGCTCACATTGAGTACAAGGCTAAAAGGAAATCGGTTTAACGTCGTTCGCAATTAATATCGAAGTCGTGCGGAATCACTCGCAATTTGACCTCGTACTTTTGCCGAATCGATTTATTTTTGTTCACTAATTGGCCTGCAATAGTATAGTATTATTTCTCTTTGATCCTTATGGTCGAGCGGCCTATCCCTGATTAAATTCACTAGTCGTACGCGTATCGATCCTTAATTGCCTTGCCGAACAGTTAGTTAACTCATGATGGGCCAACTCAGAGTAAACGTAACTAATAGGGCATTGATAAAATAACTATTTCATCTATCCTAAAATTGGTCGAAATTCTGGATGTTACACTATATGTTCTTGCTTAATGAAGGTGCAATTTCTTGGAATAGCAAGAAATAGATGTGCACAGTCCTATTTACAATGGAAGCATAATTTATTGCATTTTCTGCCACGGTGCAAGAAGCAGTATGACTAAAACATTTCTTGAAAAATTTAGCCATTGTCACTAAGGCTACAAGACTAGTGACAATTCATTATGATAATCAAGTAGCCATTGCCTATGTGAAAGATCTCAAGTATCATGGTAGGACGAAGCACATTGACATAAAGAATAACTTCATTAAAGATATAATATCGCAGAAATAAGTGGTCCTACAATATGTTTCAACCAACAAGATAGTTGATGATCCATTCACGAAGGCTATTGCTAGAGATGTTTTCTTGACTCATAGGATGTCTCTAGGGTTACGTAGAATGTGATATGTAATATTGTTGAGAATCGTTGGGTTGTGCCTATGTAGATTTATGTATTGTACTTGTTTGTTTTTCTTTCAATGAAATGACGTTTCATTATCAAGTATAAATTCATTATGGGACTAGCACATACACACATATATTGTTGATAGGTATGTCAATAGGCATTGATTGGCTCACTCACACGAGCAATCACCTCAAGTGCTACAATTAGCATGTTGAGATGAGACATTATGTATTATAAATGCTAGAAGAGCAAATTTAGTACATAATATCATTTTATGTCGCCTCGATTGAAATCAAGATGAGGTCTGTAATTTGTGAATAATGAGACCAAGCTTGATAGTCCCATAATCATGTATGCCTGAAGGAAGCTGGATGGGAGTACTTAATTAGACGCTATAGAAAGCAAGCTAATATAACACTCAAGCTAAACATAAGTATGTGAAAAGCATGTAACTATGTTTAGGCTAAGATCCGTATAGTGGATATGTTTAACAAATGACATACGCTCTTATAGAAAGAGAAATCCATTATAGCATGTAATTCATACTACATGTGCTTTATTACAATTAATAAGGAGATGAGTAAAATAAATCCCTACTTACTCATCGTGTGAGTCCTTGAGGTAATTTAGAACTTACCTCATTTAGTGCCCTATGTTACTTCTGACTATGTTCTCGAAGTGACAGATCAATGTTGCTACTTTAGCATGTTACTAGTGGTCATGAAAAGATATGGCTTTGTGGGACATGTCTAGGAAAGCAGTTGCTCTGAAATGGAGAGAGACATGAGTGTGAAGGAAGACTATTGTTGTTTTACATCTATCACGTGTATTTACTGGTCGACCAATTACATCGCTTTTTTTTTGTGGTTTTAGATATAATTGTAAATATATAGTGTTTTGAGAATATTCAAATATAGCCTTTAAGGGATAGGTATACTTGGATTGATGTAGCAAAATATATCTGGGACACTGTGAGACATCGATTGTTTATCTTTTCTTTTTCTTTTTTTGGGAGGGTTGTAGCCATTATGTTATCCCTAACAGGTGCATAATTAGAGCTCCCAAGTGCAGGTGTACTCACCGGTCGCACAGTTTTCTTGCCAGTATGAATTGTTTCTAAAGTAGATGAATGTTGAATGTCTTATATCCTTGATAGAGCATTACTAAACTCATCATGTTTGAATGGGAGATGTTATATTTTGGTACGTTCATAATGGGGTATGTCCAAGAGACACCTATTGCTTATGATAGAGTGTGTTTTAGAGAAGTACCCTTTGAAAATGTATGAGCGGTTATTTTTCAAGAGAAGTATAAAAGGATAACTTCAGAAAAATAACCGCTAACGAATGAAATTGAGAGAAAGAGAATCCTCTCAATCAAAAGAAAAACACTCAAGGGTTCCATTATCTATTTTGAGAAACAATAGGCATTAATTTTGTGGAATGAGAATACTTTCCTCGGGATTGTATTCGGACCAACATGAAGTCATATTGTCCATCATTCGTTTGGGATTCAACATACGTTCCTGGGGTAATTTCTTTATTGCGCATTGAAGAGGTAAGTCGTTTCTTCCGCTGACTATTTCCTCCAACAAAGATAAAACCCTGTTTCACGAACTATGGAGATGGACAAAGTTTGTAAATTACTATAAGCATTTGAAGTTTTGATGCGTGACTACCTTTTCTTTCCTGTTAGAACAAATAAAGTTTGTGCTAATGGAGAGCACTAACTCCCTACCGTGCCTTTGACAGAACATGATCTTAGTTTTGGTCACTCTAAGATATTCTTTCTTTACCTGGTTCAATCCTCTTTTCTATACATCACACGTAAGACAACGTGATCGGCACTATGAAGATCCTCAAAGTGGCTAGGAAGTGGCAGAAGATGGTGGCCATCGGAAGAAAAGGAATTTCTCATATGAGTACAAGAAGATTTTCAAAGAAAGTAAGTCAAGGTCACTTTGTAGTGTGTAGCATAGACAAAAGACGCTATGCCATCCCCTTGGCTTGTCTTAACACATGCATTCTCCGAATGTCCAAAGAAGAGTTTGGTCTATTGACTGACGGTCCCATCACAATGCCATTTGATGCCGCAATTATAGAATACACGATCTCACTCACAGGAAGAGGTCTAGCTGAAGATTTAGAGAGAGATTTGCTCAATGTGATTTATTCTGGTCACTGCTCATGGTCTGCTTCCTCATATCAATGTTGTATAGGAAACAATTAACTGTTTGTTAAAAATAAAAATGATGCTTCAATTCTGTAAATAGATATGCCTTGAAGTTAACTTCTGGATTTATTCCTATAATTTCAACGTTTTCCTTGATCTATAGAGGATGTGCAAACTATGAGCTCTCAATTTTTTTTAAGAGGCTTAGAAGAACTTAAGTTGGACCCTGTGCGAAATATCTTTTTCTATTTCCCACAGAGGCTGATTTCGGGTTCAGAATTTTGTATCAACTTTCTTAATACAAGGGCAATCTTCTTAGGAAGTTATGGAGAAAAATGCAATTGAACATTTGAAGAATCAACCTTTCGAACAATGAATTAATAGAACTCACTCTGTTAATGTGTTGCAGATGTAAATCAAGTGCAATTATAAATTTACTCATACATGTAGGAAATCTTCCTCGGTTCAAATAAAACACTAACTTCAGGAATTCTCACAATAGACAAGACGATGAATGCCACAAGTAATTTTAAAATCCACCAAGTTGAGATTACCAAAAAAGCATATATATATATATATATATATATATATATATTCAAGGTGCTTACATAGAACAATATCAATATGTTGAAAAGTGAATTATAACTGGTGCATATAGAATTGCTAAGTCTTCCACTTTCTAGGACTCATTGTCATCACGTTGTGGTTCATGCAATCTGAATGTCATTCTACAAGAAAGACACCCAATTGCAAATCTGGGTCTGATTTACTAATCAAAGCCAACCTGTTAAAGTTGAACAGTGGACTACATCATTTCACTATTGTGTCCATGTGGAGATCTATAAGATACTCTTCTTCTTGCTGACTCTTGTGGTACGAACTACACTTAATCCAATTTTATGCCTTACAAAACCTACATTTTCTTCCAAGTACATACATATCCCTTGTGTTTACTTCACTGACCAAGAAAAAGAACTTGCTGATCCCCAAATTTGCTATGCACAGCAACGGCGATCGAGCATGAAGTGAATGCAATAGAGTTGAGCAAAGCTTTCTCTATGTCTTTGGCTATGCGTCTTTGGACGAGTGATACTCTGTAATCCATAGAAGTAGCATCATAGGGCACGGAGATTGGACTGTCCCCAGACAAACCAAACTCTTCTTCAGACATCCTGAAGTGCTCTTCAAAGATGTTACTACAGAGACACTGCAAAGGAATAGTGAGATGCCCTCCATCAGTTGTGTAGATGACAAAATGCCATTCTATGAATTCAACTCCCCATTAAGTCCAGGATGGGAAGTTCTTTTCCTGCCGGAAGCTGCTAATTGTTCCCACATCCTCACCATCTTGATTAGCTTCACGGGGCTCATCATTCTTATGTTTCTGAATTAGATTGAGGGTATAAAGCTTCAAACAGAAGGACTATTTCTGGATTGTAGGCTTGTAGTGCTGCAAATGAAGGACGCTCTGCTTATAAATGGAAATGGTTGAAGAAAAGCCCATGTAAATGTCACTTTCTCTTCTTTGACATTTGCAATGCTATGTCTATGAAGTTCACTGTGGAGGATAAATTTACATTTTAGTATGGGAACATTATTAACACTATGATGACATAAATAACTAGGTGAAGCTCGAGGAAGGAAGATGGGGATGATGCTTTCTTTGTATTGTGGGGTAACAAAAAAAAGGCACCTGCATAACAATAACTGATGAAGCTGGTATTTAACCAACTCAATTGTAATGTGGATCCAAATGAACTTGTCTAGTCTAAAATCAATAAGTTCATAGAATAAGTTCATAGGAGAAGATAAATTATAGTCAAAGGGACGATTCAATTTACTTCTACATTTGTATGGCCAATATCAAAATTTCTGTTAGGATCTAAGACATTTATGGAGTTCTCCTTTCTTGCTTTCTTTTTGTTGGGAAGGAAACAACGGCTGAGATGAAAGGCAATCCTATGCAATGAGAAAGATTTAATTGCTTGGCTGACAACAATTAGAGAAACAAAGAGATACCTTTGTGGAACGAGAAAGATTTAATTGCTTGGCTGACAACAACTGGAGAAACAAAGAGATACCTTTGTGATTGACATTAGGAAAACGTCCAAAAATGTCGTAGACTCTAATAGAAAAGTTGTTATTGGCCATAACAATGTAGAAATATATTGAATTTTTCCCTCTTAACTTTAATTTGTGTTCTTCCACGAGCTTAGTGATTTCAGCCTAGACAGGTTCGTTTGGATGCACATCGAAAGTGGATCGGTTAAATACCCGTTTCATTGGTTATTTTTATGCAAGTGCCTTTTGCTTTTGCCCCACAATACAAACTATGGCTCGTCCACATCTTCCTTCCTCAAGCTTCCCCTAGTTATTAATGTCATTGTGGTACTATTTATGTTCCCTCATGGAAATATATTCTCCATGATGACTTACGTTGTGAGAGCATTGCATATCACAAGACAGAGAAAGTGACATTTTCATGGGATTTTCTTCAACCTTTTTGTATTTATAAGCAGGGTGTCCTTCCCTCATTTGCATTCACTTCTACAGCACTACACGCCTAAAAAATAGTCGATACCGGACAGACCAGGTAATGCGAAGTTGTCCGGCCTGACCTCGCTCATTGAGCTCTCAGCTTTTATCCTGGTGGTTCTATCCCCCAAAAGTGGTGCTAAGTCTTCTCGCTTGTACGTTAATATAGCTGCTACTAGAAAATTGTCTGAGAACATATCAAGATGACTTAAGTGTTTAAACACATAACAGGAACTTTTAACATCGAATCCTAGTTAATCTATTCTAAGCCTATAGAAAAGTTCAAAATTCCTACCTAAATAGCATTGGTTTTATCGTTACTGAGCTACATAATGCTGATTTAGATTGATCTTCATGTAATTTGGAAATTAGTGTTCTGGTGTGCATTGACTTAGCGATCTTTGAAAATGCATAACGGGGGGATGATTCTGATGATTACAAAAAGTTGACTAGCAAATTATTTGGCCTGTCACACATTAGAAACTTGAATGGGACCCTGCTGTAGGGATGGTTGACATGGTTATAAGTGTATAATAATGTTCGATATTTTGATTTGTAACAAGTTTCTATTTAGAGCAAATGACTTTGTGCTAATGAGATCAAGTTTATCTTTCCATGAAGTATCAGTGCAAGCTAAGATTAGTATCGCATTGCCAGAATGGTGAAAAGAGTTACCATTTGGTTAATATTTGAATGTGTTCTAATTGTATTTGGTCCTGATTTGCAATAACACTGCACATTTTGATGGTTTCAAAGAAAATAGTGAGCTTGAAGATTTTCAATATAGGTCCATGTCTTTTGTCTGGTGAACAGGATGCAGCGCATACTACAACTGCAAAATCTTCCTACTCATCCTTAGATTCTTCCGTGGGAAATGCAGGGCATTTGCAGTTTATCATTCTTCGAGGGTGATACTTTTGGTCATATGACAAAGATTATAGATCTGTCCAATATGCCTGTTTTCTGTTCTAGACATTTTGGCTCAATAAACTTTGGTCATTCTAACAAATATTCAAACAAAAAGGGTTGGCCATGATAGAGTTAATTCTACATTTCAATGGTAAAGATTTTCATTTGATGAAAGTAGGTTTTAAGTTGGCATAAATATCTCGACTTTCTAATTATAATATTACTGCTTGGTAAAGGAATCTTTATTTTCCTTGGAACGCACCTCTGTCAGCTTGGAAGTTGGAAGGGGTCAATCCGAATCACTCTATGAACGGTCTTCGTTGAACACGATGAAAGTATTGGTCTTACAGGAAGCAATTAGGAAAAACTAGATAAGTTCACCATTATTTGGGTGATAACAACTAAAGCAGCACACAGACACTCCTCCAATCCAGTCACATCATGTCCAAATAAAAATAAAGAGATTCATCTCTGACTTTAACTCGTGCGCTTCTCCATGAGCTTAGTAATTTAATTACAGTATACAACTAACTCTTTGTCCTTAAACAAAACAACAAAAGTTCAGTTTTCATGCACCTTTATGCTCTCCTTTTCTTTTTTCTCTATGTTTGCAGACAAAATTAGAATATTAGAGAGTGACTATTTAAACATCTATGCCATATCACCAATCGTTTGGTTTTGTAGATATCACCACTACATAACATACTCACATCTTTTCAAGCCTCTCATTTAAAATTCACATCTTTTCAAACCTCTAATTTTAAATTCACAACTTACTACCATGCTTTCCAAAGAACATGTCTCAGTTCTGATCTCACTAAATTATTCTTCTTCACATCATTTAAAATTTTTTGAAGCATGATTGTTGCCAAGAGGCTCCTCAAAGTAGCTAGGAAGTGGCGAAAGATCATTGCCACTGAAAGAAAAAAACTCATCCAAAAACAAGAAGGTTTTCAAATGCAGACGATCGCAAAATGCTAAATGTAAGTGAAAAGAGTAACTTTGTAATCTATGGCAATGACAGAAGCCACTTTGCCATCCCCTGAATACTGTTGTTTTTCGGGAGCTATTTAAAATGTCTGCAGAAATTGGTCAAGCTATGCTCAAAGCAACTGTTTTTTGTCACGCCCCGACTCTCGTGCTCACGGCAACCTCATTTCACTTGAGGTCTAGTTGTATGACGTCCCAGGTACTGTTGTTGACCAATTCATTTTATCTTGTAATTATGCACATGCGGAAGCGAACAGAACTCCCAACCAACAATCAAAACAATAGGAATAGCAGTAAGAAAGACAAAACATCATTTTTATATATTTGAAGGTTAGCCCAAACTACATCACATATAAACACGCTTTACTACTGGCGAAAAGCTGAGGTCTACTCAAAAAAGGACCAGTCCATCAAAATCTCGGAGGGGACCGTACTGAATGTCTCCCATCCAAATAAACCATGTCTTGAAGACGTGAGATGCGTAATGATCTCGTGACCCCTCATCCACCCACACAATCGCCACATGGTGCTCATACACAAAATTGCGTCCCAGGCCGGGCTGTGTGGTGATGGTGGTACTTATGTCCATTGGGACGCCAAAGCATACTGGGTATTGCACCATCTAGGGCCTGAAAAAGTTAATCACGATGGATTGAGATAAACTTAGCAAGTTAAAGTCCTAAACCTCGATTAGGAACTTCGCTCGCCTCAGGAGTCTAACATATAACCTAATCCATCAACCATCAATCACCACATCACAGAGGAACGGAAGTAGAAGACAGTGAAATAAACAAATGCACTCACAGGCAATCCTACCTAGCCTTGGCACACACGATTTGCAGAAACTGTCATTTAAACCATCATGACATTAAGAGACATGAAAATAATCAAAGCATTGTACACAGTTTTCTCATGTCTCAACATCCACATATGCTCCGATTATTATGACCCCTACCTCTTGGGCCACGGCATAACATTATGGTTGGCGGTCTCTGGCCTATGCCAGCTTTGTCCTTTTTACCTCGAGGCACGGTGACGTCATGGCTATCCCCCACTAACGGCATTCTCGAATGAGCATAGGGCCCGCCCACTACTGCAACCTCGCAATCGTCCCCCATCAGGCAACCAAACAGCCACGGCACAACCTCGAAGGACTGGCGGTCATCCAGGGACGCCGGGTTCCCCTCTTAATGTGACCATGTAACACATCATCAAACAATTCATTTATATCTTTGCTCTATCGTGAATGCATCATCCATCGTGCTCATGCGACATACAGTTACAAATGGTACACGTGTAAGGAAATACGGCAACAATTAATTCATGGAAAAATTCAGTAAACCGAGCGATTTCAATTCCAATTGGTATTCGGTCACGCATTTCCTCATTATACATGGGTATAACTAACAATCGGCACTTCAATAATTCACAACAATCAAGAACAAATCCAATTCTAAAAATTTTTGCTTCTGTGTGAATAGTGCCATGAATAGTGTCGTGAACACGGTAATTTTGTCCGAAATTAATTAAATAAATAAAAATAAATAAACCTAACCATGGTTAATCAATTAACCCAACCATAGTCAATTTAACATAACCATGATTAAATTCTAACATTGATTACTTTAAAACTAACATTAGTTACTTTAATTAATTAACCCTAGTTACTTTAACACTAACTATGGTCAATTAACTAATCATAATCAGTCTTAATTAACCAGCATAATCAACCAATCATCCTTAATTAATCACAAGCACACAAATACACTAATTAACCACTAAGCAAATTTAACCCCTAAACAAGGGTTAGGAAATTAACTCACTTGGGTCAGAAATCCAATGACACCAGTGCGTAGGGGGGAACCAGGGCTACGAGGGTTAGCTCAGGGATGACAATAAATGACAAATGGTGGCCAAAACAGTGCTGGTGCACTATTCACGTGGAAGGGCAGCAGTAGTGCAGAAACGACCGTACGAGTGGCCGACGGCAACTAGGGGTGGCTGGCAGTGAGCAGCTGGCTCCCTGACTTCGGTGACTACACTTTGGGTGGTGGTGGTAGCTCCAAAGGTGGTGGCAAGGCTGGTTTCCGGTGGGAAAATAGTAAAGACAACAGAAAAGGAAGAGAAAGGAAGAGAAAATGAAGAGAAGAAGGGAGAGAGAGAGGGGCTGGGATGCTTGGCATTGAAGAGAGAGATTGTGGAGAGAGAGAGAGCTACTAAAGACTTGGTCAAGAAGCCAAGGCAATTGGGCAAGCCACTTGCTCAAGAACCAATCAAAATAAAGCAAGAAACAAGCATAAACAAAGTCCACTTTGGTAAAAAGGAAAAAGGACAAAAGAGAGAAGCCCAAGGGCTGAAAAGGGAGAGGAGAATGGGCTAGCTTAGGCCCCCTTTGGGCTAAGTTGGATGGGCGCAAGGCCCGTTAGGCGGCCGATCTTGGGCCGGCCCACCTACGGGCCCAAAACCCAGTCTAAAATTTCCTTTTCCGACACTTCCAAGTCCAACGGAAAATCCCAAAATAAATGAGGCGATGTCCAAATATTTAATCTTGACATCACTGGGAAGTCGGTTTCCAAAATCGGATTAAAAATCGAGGCTAAATTGAGTTGATTGCCTCCATAATACAATTTGGATTATTGGGCGCCCCTTTAAGACTTTTCCTCACATTTGACCTGTCGTCAACCATTATTTATCCATGTTTATGCCAATTCTTGAGTCAAAGACGTCTCTCGATTGTCGTGTGATCCCAGGGACTCAATTGATAATCCCGAGCACCAAATGAAAAGGATTGGGTTTAATGTCATTTGTAGTTCGTATCGAACTTGTGTGGAAATCACCCACAATTTGACTTTGTACTTCTGCCAGATCAATTTATTTCCATTTCTTTAATAGTCTAGTACTTAGAAAATATCGTTCCCACCCAGGTCCTCATGGTCGAAGGGTTCGTTCCTAATCGAAATTGCGAGCCGTACACATATCGTTTCCTATCGGCACCTCCTTGTAATCCGTTATCCCACGAACGAACAATTCGGAATATTTGTACTAACTAGGCCTTCGACTAACATTGCATTTGGAAAGCAATGTCTTCAATGAGTAGATATACATTTCATTTTCTTTCTGAGCCATCATCATCTACCCGAAAAAGAAAACTATTCTTTATGTTCTACTGGTGGAAAAAAGTTTCATTGATTAGTGATATTATATTTGAAATTAAAATTACACGTTATCTCATGATGAAGAATCAAATGAGACAAAGCTAAAGATGAGTAGGATGTCTTAAAAATGGTCTTTGTTTTCTATCCATAAATAACTCCAAATTGTTGTCAATCGTGCCCCGGTGCTTACGGAGATATGTGATAGATTAGTTTTATCAAAGCAATGCTACTGTAATTCGTATTTCCGATCTTTTTTATTTTAGTTATGCAACAAAGTCTCAGTGAATTATATTCATTTTCAATAAATACATGTAAAGAAAGATGACCCTACCTGTGATAACATTATGCAGTTCCAACTTCTAATCCAAACTTACATGACTAATTTCATCAAATTGTTCATTAGCTTTCTGGAGTTTTCTTTACCAAGTGTGTTGCATAAGATAGTATTTTACAAGATCCTTCTCTGCACCACAGGTCATTTTCTCCGAGAAAGTATCCCAATATAGACCCTTGACCTAACCCTCAACCAATTATTCAGGAATCGGTCATGAAGCAGGGACAGCATTCTATTCTTCTCTAATCTTTTATTTCGTCAACCTATCATACGTAGAACATGACGAATGAGTTCATTGTGCACAAGCTAGTCATACAATGGCAACTTTTCTGGCGTGAATAACGAAGGAAACAAAGAGATACCCTTGTAATTAATGTTACAGGAACGTATGGTTATGTCCTAGATCCTGAAAGAAAAGGTGCCACGACTGCCTCCGTACATATATGGTCAAGAATTCTCTCATTATATGCCTTTTCAATCCCCTTTTCATCCTTTTGTGGTTGTTTGGAGGCAAAAACTAGGCAGATACTATGTAAACGTATAGGTCATATCATCAAATTCTTGGCTTTACTTGAACACAATTTGGTAACAAACTAATATGTCGTAAAGAATCTCAAACCATCTCTCTATATAACCATCTTCCTACTATGCATTCCCCAGAGCAAAACCTTTTCTGAGTTCGCATCTTGGTAAATTCTTCTTTTGTTGTCTCATTTCCATCCATACTTCACAGTTAAGACAACATGATCAGCTCTGAGAAACTACTCAAAATTGCTAGGAAGTGAAAAAAGATAGTTACTCCATTGAGAAAAAGGATTTCTCATCCCAGCAAAAGGAAAGTTTCAGGTGTACAAAATTGTGAAGTGTTAGAAGCGAGGGAGAAGGGTCACTTTGTAATCTATAGCACAGATGGCAGGCGCTTCAAGGGTTCCGTTGCCTTGTCTCCAAACTTGCATTTTCCATGCGTTGCTCAAAATGTCAAAAGAAGAGTTTGGACTATCAAGCAATGGACCTATCAATATGCCATTTGATGCAGCAGCTATGGAGCATGCGATCTCACTCATTCAGAGAGGTATTGTCATGACCCCCTTCCAGGGTCCGAGCTGTGGGTTATTTTTGCGACATCCCAGGCTTGTCGCCGTCTCGATTCATTTTATCTTGTTTATATGCACATGCAGAAGCAAAAACAACAACATCCCCGACAAACATCACTAGAAGAACATGGGACGTAAGCATATATAATACACTACTAGTTTCATTAGTAGCTTGTGTACAACTAACTTTCATATTACATAATATAAATGGGCTTGGGTCTCCCTATCTCCGCTACCACCGCGGCTTCCAAAATTGGGAACCCTTTTCCATTACAAGCCGGTATCACTGATTGGCATTCATCCCGTCAGACGTTGACCCTCCACTTAGGTTCATCAAGCCTCTAAAGCCACAAATAGGCCCAATCATTTCACTGTCCGACTAGACGTACCATGCCTCGTAATGGTGAGGGACCAACTCGACTTGTCCCTCGTGAACCCATACGGTTGAGGTATACTTCTGATATATTATCCCTGCTTCAACGTGTATGACGTCTACGATTGACCTTTCTATTCTCATCAGTAGACCAAAACGTACAAGAGGAGGGTTAGCCATCTTACCAACCTGAAAAGGTAAAGGGGGTGAGTTCTGGGGAAACTCAATAAGTAAAACCTCTACCCTCAGCTAACATCACATCCCTTAATTAATGACTAGCTAGAGCAACTCATGCAAACAGTGTCGATGGCAGATCAATTGCAATTCACATGTAACGCTATGACTAATGCAAGGGCTTTACTTACTCACCCATCGACTAACACATGAACATATATCATCCATACTCGAGCACATACACAAGGATTTCACTTACTCACATGTTGGCTAACACGTAAATCCATATTACCCATACTTGAGCATAACCGGCATTCGTGTAAATCACTTTACATCGTCCTGACTCAACCAGGCCCTCTGGACTCTTGCCTAGGCTTCTCGGGGCCAGCTTCCCGAGGCTTTCGAGGGTTACCCAGGACATCCCGTTGCAGGGGTACTAGTTGACGTTGTCTTGGCTTAACTAGGCCCTCTCAACTCTTGCCGAGGCTTCTCGAGGCTAGCTTCCCGAGGCTTCTGGGGGTTACTCGGGACATCCCATTATAGGGTATCATCATCTTCCCCATCTTCCATGGGGTGATCTCACAAATGCATCACTTATGCCGGTTCTTATCATTTCCTTAAGCCGACTCATTCATGACTCAACTATAACATCATGCTCATACATAATCATGTGTGCTGTGCTTTCTACAACCCGAGTCTAATGACGCCGTGATAATTCTAAGTCCGAGGTTTGGCTCAAACACTAGGTAACAAGGATCCCGCACCAATCCAAGACATGAGCTCGGCATACTTCGATGCCAACCAAGACCTTCTGGGCTTGAGCGATCCCCGTACCAAACGAGACTAGGAGTTGGCATGTCTTGATGCCGATCCAAGACCTCATGGCCTTGGGCGAACCTCGTACTGTGCAAGACTTGAGTTCTGACACCTCGTTACTGACTCAAGCATTATGGCTTTGGGTGTTCCCAACTTGTGTTGAACACCAACGACGAACCATGGCATCATCTCGGTAGTGAAATAATCATGCACATGCATAAGATTCACGTATGAACCAACGTACACATAATCTTCCATACAATCACTATTCAACAAGAGAAGACTGTCTAGTCCTCATGATAGAAATAATCATACTAGGGAGAAGTAAGAGATTCTACTTACATGGACAAACCTCATGAGACTAGAGAAGCTACTAGAGAGAAAGAAAGCGGCTTCTTTGAAAACCAAAGGAGAGAGTGGGTGTGAGGAGGAAGAGGGCGGCCAAAGGAGGAGGAAGGAGAAGAATGGTGCAAATGGTGAGGGAGAGGGAGAGGCTTCTCCTATTTATAGTCCCCGAGCTCATCATTGCATTTCTAACCGTCCAATCCTCTCTTTCCAAGTGGCCCGCCTAGAATCCTTAAGTGGCAAGCCTATTTCTTCAATAATTGCACCTAAGGGATGACTAGGCAAAGCTAAAGGTTCTACTTGGTGGTCTAGTTAGTAGACGTCATCGACGATAGCCCGCTTTTCACTTTCCTATTGGTCCACTTGTTTCCCCTCATTTATTGGCATTTATGAAAGTTTGACTAGGAAGTCACCTAACTTGCCAACTAAGTTTCTAAATTTCCATAGGCTCATAATGAGGGTTCGGGTGTCGTCTTCCGATTGGGCCATGTGTAATCCATCTTCATCATAGCCCCCAAGATATTTTTGACCACCATCATGACCTTTGAAAAGTAAAGGATAAACCTTATCCATTAACATTAATGAGGCTTCTAGATAATTCTTCTTCTTTGTCCTTTCTTACTCAAGAAGGTGGTTCGGAGAATTCCACCATCTAGATTGGTTTCAGGGCCGGAAAAGGGATCATATTACATACCTTGGAAAACCAAATTACATATGCCTGAGGTTCGGGTCACATACCCCAAATTCACCCAAACCGCTTCCTTAGGCGGTGGGTCAGTCATGAGGGTTGGCCCTTTGGTCGGCACAATGGCCGGCCCTTGGGTCGACACAGTCGGCTTTGGGCGACTCTGGAACTAGCCCTCAGGCCAGTCCCTGGGCCTTCTGCCAAGCCTAGTGCGACTTTCCCTCATAATTTGGTCCTTGGTCCTCGGATCGGTTCAAGGCCAATTCCAAGGCTACTCATGGCCTAACACTAAGCCAAGGCACTCATGGACCTTAGAAATTATGATGGAATAGTTAAATCTATCTTAGGACCCATTCCGATTGGCGCCTGATCCATCCGCATGGTTCATGGTCGGTGCATTACCGATCTATGATCGGACTTCACCAATTCAAGATTCATTTCCGGTCACAAAGAATTAAATAGGGAATGATGCATTCTTGGTCGGAAGATAATCACTTTTGATCAAGTCGAATCGTTCGTGTATCGGTGCATAGCTGGGCGAAATCATCGACCTATGACCATCCGCTAATCCAAAATCATTCCATCCGCTATAACGGTCAGATCGCCATCTAGCTTAATTGTGAATGGTAGAGAAAGGATAGCAGCGGCTTGTGACGATGGCAACAATGATGATAGCAAGAAAAAATGGTTTTTCCAAGGCATGCCGCTTGGATTCGTTGTTTGCTTTTGAGTATTTTGTGGTCCGTTAGTGTCTATCCGATCATGGAGATTTGCTTACTATTGATTTTGGGATAAAGTGCTATTTTGACACTCATGTCCATGAATATTTCCCCTATGGTACAGTTATAAAGCTTGATGAAGAGTATTTTGTTCTTTCTTCTCTTCATAATTCTCCATTACAATTTACCATTTTAAAGGTGGTTCTGTTTATTGATCATTAGAGCTCTTGCTCACCGATAGGAGAAATCGAAGTAGGTCTATGTTTAGCATAGAAATAAGAATATGACAAAACTATATAACTATTTTCTCAGAGTTGTAGAATGAAAAAATTGGAATGCTTTTGAATTGGAAAAATCTAAACCTAATGCCATAATGTTATTAGAAAAATAAATAATTTTAAAAAATAAATGAATCAAAAGTCTTAAAACTATAAGAAACTATAAATATTAGAACTTTCAGATGGATCAATTTCATGCTATTGTTCATTACAATCAAGCACTTCCATTAAATACATCTATGACAAAATTGATTTGAATTCTTTAATATACTTATTGATACTTAGCATTGATGTCGATTTAAGTGGATGGCACATTAGACTGGAGTCGAATTCTACCTCATCAGTGACAGAAAAGGGTCACTTCGTCGTCTACACCGCTGATGAAAGCCGTTTCATGGTTCCTTTGGAACGTCTCAGCAGCAACATCTTTCAAGAGCTCTTCAAAATGTCTGAAGAAGAATTTGGTTTGTCAAGTGATGGCCAATTCACCATGCCCTGTGATGCAGCTTCTATGGAGTACATAATATCGCTCATATTTGGGCACATAGCCAAGACATAGAAAAAGTTTTGCACAACTCTATTGCATTCTTTCGATGCTCAGCTGTCTTTTTGCATAATGAATATGTGGAAGGAGTTTCTAGTTTGGGGTCCGTAAAGGAAAAGCTTTTGATGTGTTGTTATATGTACATGCTTGATCAATTAGACTATTTCAGTTTTCTTTCTATAGATAGCTTAATTGCAGGCTTGTATAGCATAAGAATTGCAACAAGTGTATATTTGTACAGCATGACCTCATGTGAACAAGAATCACTTGTAAATTTGTATTTTGAGACTCATTGACACTACAATGAAGAAATGTTGTTCATGCTTCCACGCTTCCAGCCAGCTTTACATAATTCAGTAAATTGAAACTAGCTAGGATGGTGGATCTCTTTAACATTAAGCTGCATACGTTGTCACAATATTGTGGTGTGGTGTGGTGAGTCCTTGAATGTAGAAAACATTGTGAAACTATTAGTGCTAGCATGCAATGCCCTTATCTCTGTGAGGATCGGATCTTAATATGTATCCAGCTTTAGTGACGAAATTATCGACAACACTGAAAGCGAAAAGAGACAGGAGTTAGCTTAATTTTTTGTTAGCACGAATATGCATCCATCGGGCCAAGACAGACAGACAGACAGCCTCTGGGTTCAGCTCCTTCATAAAAGAATATAGTGCCCACTATAAAGAAATGAACGTGGGCAATAAGCTCAGCCTACTTTTCCCCAGGAGAGGCCATATATAGAGTAGAACCGAGACGCTGCTACGGACCCGGACGGACTAGGTAATGCTGAGTTGTCTGGCCTGACCTCGTTCATTAAGCTCTTATCCTGGTGGTTTTATACCCCGAAATTGGTGCTAAGTCTTGTCACCAGTACGTTAAAATAATTGCTACTAGAAAATTGTCTGAGTACATGTCAAGATGACTTAGTGTTTAAACATAGAATAGGAAGTTTTAAAATCGGGTCCTAGTTAATCCATTCTAAGCCTACTAGAAAAGTTCAAAGCCCCTATCTATATAGCATTAGTTTTATTGTTACTGAGCTACATAATACTGACTTAGCGGTCTTTGGAAATGCATAACGGGGATTTTGACAGCGAAAAAAAAAAGTCGACCGGTAATTTATTTGGTCTGTCGCACATTTGAAACTTGTTTTGGGTCATCAGTCTTTGGGGTTTTTGGTTATTGAAGGGGACCCTGCTGCGGGGATGGTTGACACGGTTAAAGTGTATAATAATATTCGATATTTTGATCCATAACCAGTTTCTATTTAGAGCAAATAACTTCGTGCTAATGGGATCAAGTTTGTCTTTCCATGGAGTATCAATGCACTCATTAGTATTGCATTGCCTGAATGGTGAAAAAAGTTACCATCTGGTTAAATTCTGGATGATTTCTAATGTAGTTTGTCCTAATTTGCATTAACACTGCACATCGATTCTAGGGTTTTACAAAAAATAAACAATAGAATGAAAAATTTTCTGTGTAGTTATATGTCTTATGTCTAGGGAGCATGATACAGCGTGTATTATAGCTCCAGAACCTTCCTCCTCATCCTTAGATGCTTCCGTGGGAAATGTAGTAGATTCGCAGTTGATTATTTTTTAAGAGTGATACTTTTGGTCATATGAAAAAAATTATATACCTATCTGATATGCCCGTTTTCTGTTCAAGACATTTTGGCTCACTCTGTTAGAGTGCTATAGATGTAAACCAAGCGCAATTATAAATTTACTCTGACATGCAGAAAATCTTCCTTGGTTCAAATAAAACACTATCTTCAGGTATTCCCACAACAAACAAGACAATGAATGTCACGCCCCGACTCTCGAGCTCGCGACAACCCCTTCTCTTGATCGATTGAAAGCGACGTCCCAGGACTTGTCCACGACCATTCATTTTATCTTTGATTATGCGCAAGCGGAAGACGAACCATCCCCAGACAAACAAACAATCAAACAGGGATAGAGGGATGAGTAGCAAGAACAACAGCAACTACTCAATTATTCAAATTACTGGATTAACCAATGGATGATCGTTTTCCAAATTACAAGCCCGACAAAAAGGGGGCCGATCCATCCTCTAAGCGAAACCAAAAGAACTAGGCTAATCCAACAGTACACAAAGAACCCTCGGGTTCAACACCACGGTCACTCGGACCCATCAGACTCAAGCTCCATCGAGTCGATCACTGGAGAAGCGGGGGCAGGATTCTCCACTGTGGGTATGCCATTCTAAGGACCTGAAAATGTTTAACCACGACGAGTTGAAATAAAATCTCAGCGAGTTCTTCCCCCTAAGCCCCGGTTAGTACGCCAACTCAACTCGGGGTATCTCTCCAGAACCACCCCTCACTCAACCCAACAACAAACAACCAAAACCAAACAACAGCCAACAACAGACAGGGCAACCCACAATCAATATTCGGTTTGCATGCAACCTTACCCAGTATGCCATACCCTGTGCGTCATATCTCATACAATACAAGCAAGGGACATGGCCATTAGATGACATAATTCATCAATCACATGCGAGTCGCGCCACAAGTGATCTCACCTGGCCATTGCCACACCCTGCACGATTGTCAACTCATGCGTGCCTACCACAAATCACCACGACATTAAGAGCATGCAAATAATCAGAGCATCTCACACAACTTTCTCATGTCTCACACTCACACATGCTCCAATTATTAACGCCCCCTCCTGGGCCAACGGCACAACCTTATAGTTGGCGGTTCCTAGATAAACTAGCTTCGTCCTCTTTACCTTGAGGCACGGCGACGTCAGGGGTCATCCCTTCCCTCTGACGGCATTCCCGAAGGAGCACAGGACCTGCCCACTATTGTAGTCCCGCAATTGACAGTAACATAGGACCCGCCCACTACCGCAGTCCCGTCACATGTCCCCCGTCAGGCATCCGACCAAAGTCAGGCGACCAAACGGCCACGACACAACCCCATAAGGATTGGCGGTCTTCCGGCAACGCCGGGTTCCCTCTCTTAATGTGATCATGCAACACATCATCAAACAATCCATTTATATCTTTGCTCTGTTGTGAATGCAACATCACCCATGCTCATGCGATATGCCATTTCAGATAACCCACGCAATATGTCATGCGATCTCACTCGATAATTCCAAAATCCAAATCCAACCAACACTCGATCATGCATTTCATCATCAATCATGAGTATAATTAACAATCGGCACTTCAATTAATCATAACAATCAATAGCACATCAAATTCAGACAAAAATTATCTTCCGGATGAACAGTAATCGTGAACATTAATTGTGAACAGTGCTCGTGAACAGTAATTATGAATAGTGATTTTTCCGAAATTCAATTAATTATAATATTTAATCCAGAAATTAAAAAAAACATTAATTAAAAAAATTAATCAATTCAATTAAAGCAAATCATGCTTAATTAATCACATAAACACAATTAATCCTAAATTAAGCACAATTAAGCTTAATAAGCAAAATTAAGCCAATCTAATCTTAACCAACTATCTAACCACCTATCTTAGGGCTAATACAACTTAATTAAACAATCTAAACCATCATTAACACTAACTAATCCAACCCTAAGCAAGTTTAGGCACTAAATAGGGATTAGGAGTTAAACCCACCCGTTAAGCGGGCCGGCGACACAGACGCGGCGGCGGCGACGAACCCGACACTCGGGGATCTCTACTACGATGATCCAAGGCAGTCCCGGGCTCAACACAGCAGCAACAACTCGGAATCCCCACTGCAACTCTCAAAAACTGACTGCATAGGAGGAAAGTCGCTGACTGGAGGAAAACGGGCTGCCCAGAGCTCCGACGAGCGGTGGGCCAGCGATTGGCGGCACCTAGGGGTCGAGGGGGAACCACTTGTGAATAGTATGGGCGGTGATTGGGTCGAAACCGAAGGAAAATGGTTGAAACAGGCGGAACAAGCAAGGATAGGCGGAACAGTGACGGTCCGGCAACAGCCGTCTTTCAGCCAGAATACGGGACGACCGGCCGCTCCTTTCGGCGATCGGCCAACGCTGTCTGAACGGCTTTCGTCTTCTGAACACAACGGCGGATGGCACGAGATGAGATTCCAACGGGAAGACAATGAACAACTCGATTTTCGGTGAAAGGTCAAAATTGAAAAACAGAAGGAAGGAAGGAAAACTAGTGAGAGAAGGGTGTGCGGTTTGGGGAAGATGAAGAGGAGAGAGAGAGTGAAGTGAAGGCTGAAGGATAAGGCTTATCAAAGCCATCAATGCTTGCCCCACTTGCCAAACAATGACCTCATCTTCTCTCTCTTCCTTTTTGACTTTTCTTCAAAATATCCAAGGGCATTTTGGTCATTTCCACCTTGCACATTTCCCAATCTGTCCTTGGGCTGAAAATGGAGGACGGGCCTAGAAAATGGGCTTGAAAATGAATAGGAATGGGCTCGGGAATTTATTGGGCTTGAATCGGCTCGGTTTTAGACAATGGGCTCGGAAGGGTAAAGGGTCGGTTTGGCCCAACAGGCTCACTCGCTTGCCTCGGGCCTTCCATGGTGGCTGTCCCACCTTGGGCATGAGGCCCACACTAATTTTGCCCGGCCCACGTCCTCGTGGGCTCGTTTTCTTGGTCCGAAAATCCCTTTTCCAAATACTCAGCTCAACCAATACTGTCGGCTGTCTAAGAAGCATCGTCCAAAAGTCCTTCTCGAATATTCCCGAAAATTCGAAGTCCAATATTGGATTCTCATGCCATGTTAATTTCGCCCGAATGCCATTTTGGTACTACTCAGACTGACAGGCAATTTCGAGGATTCACACGTAACCGACTCGTGCCAATTCACGTTCAAGACTTCTCGACACATGAACGTCCTTGATTACATGACATTGCGAAGGATTGATTCTTATGTCAAAGTACACAATCACTAAGGATCGACATAGGACCGTTCGCGGGTTCGATAACAGTAGACGAAATCACCCGTCGTCCCATTATGTTCTGCCCACGAATCGACTTCTATTCATCCCTGGAATCGGCCTGCATGACTACAGGATCGTCCTTATGCAAGTCTCACGGTCGAGTCGTTTTCCCAGGTCAGGTTCTTTAGTCGCACGAGTTTTGTCCTCATTAGCCTTTCCTCTCAAGGTTAGTATCTCAGGAGTGATCAGTTCCGAGTGAGATCAACCAACAATGCATTGGCGAAATTAATGTTCATTCATCCCTTAAAGGGCTCGAATTTCAGGATGTTACAACTCTTCCCCTCTTAAAAAAATTTCGTCTTTGAAATTTGCCGCTACAGCCAAATCCTTAAAAAGATGAGGGTGCTAATGCTTCTTCACTTCTTTACTTTCCCATGTAGCTCCCTCTGTTCCACGATACTGCCAAATCACCTTAACTAAGGCGATAGTCTTGTTTCGAAGTACTTGCTCTTTATGATCCTTTATCCTATCGGCCTTTCCACGTACGACATCCTGTCGTCTATGTCCAGTTCCTCAATATTCAAAACATGAGTCAGGTCCGGTTCATACTTTCTCAACATGGACACGTGGAAAACATCATGTACTTGGGCAAGCTTTGGTGGCAACACAAGACGATAGGCTAAAATCCCGATCCTTTCCAAAATTTCAAAAGGGTCCAACGTACCTCAAACAACTTTTCTTTCTTGCCAAATCTAGAAGTACCCCTCATCGGCGATACTTTCAGAAATACAGGATCACCCACCTTAAACTCCAACGGTCTACGATGCTTATCTGCATAACTCTTCTGATGACTCTGAGCTATCTTTAGTCTGTCTCTGATAATCTGAACTACATTCAATAATTGCTAAACCAATTTTGAACCAGTGATTCTCAATTCTCTGACCTCGTTCTATAGACTGGAGTTCCACAAACTTGACCATATTTCTGCTATACCGCTCCGATAAAATCTTATCCCACAAACACTCTCCTTTTGCACAGTGCGTAGTTCAGTTCATTTCTGCCCCTTTCGACATCCTAGAAGCCTGCCAGGAGTCGCTCCTTGCTCAGGCACTCTAGCCCCGGCGACCACTCATCGCCCTCGTCGGATCAGTCGTCACGGGCATCTTCGAACTGTACCACTACTAGCAAAGGTCCTTTTTTTTTTACATACACCATCTCATAGAGGTATTATCCGCTTTGGCCTGTCCCATACCAAGGCTCACGGTTTTAACCTCATCTGAGCACTTTAAAGTGTAAAATTTTCTCCAACTCGTCAACCCATGAGCTCGTTTTCGCGAGGTCACTTATCGACACTTAAAATCTGATTCACTGAATTTCCATCAAATCGCTGTTCGAATTCCACAAACTATCGATTTTTCTTTCAACATTCCTTTCACATCCATTTAATAACCAAACCAAGAATTCGCCTCAACCACTTGAAAATTAGTGCAAACCGAATGTCATTTATTGCACTAAAGGCTTTTGAATACCTCTTCAAATCCTTTCTGATACCTCAAGAAGAAATCATCGACAATGCTATTTCCTCACTCATCCATCTAGCATCAAGGGATAATTAATTCTTAATCCACCGAAAACAAAAATCCATTCCTCAAATCCCTATTTATCTCCTGAAATAATCCACCTTGGTAAATTCATATCTTAATCGAATCTAAGACTTCCGAGCAATAAATCATCCACCGTAATTCTTATCAAAGATTATCGCCATTTAATAGATCATATCTTATGATCCCATACCTACAACTCCTCAAATCATTAAGATAAAACTTATCTGATTTCCATTAAATCCAATGACCTAAATTGTCGTGACGCATAAGCAACCAATCTTTCTTGTTGCCTTACCACGTAGTCAAATCCCTTATACGACACCTCACTGCAAATCTCGTATTCTCCAATAATAGATAAATCCTCAAAACTGGTGCGATAATCAGCTTATACTTAAGCTCTTAAAAATTTCACTTATTTGTCCATTCAAATTCTTACGTCCTTTATTAATCTTTGTATCAGAAGCATAGCTATCGTAGAGAACCTTTCTACGAATCGTCTGTACTAACCTGTCCAACTTAGAAAACTTTGAACCTCTGTCACCGTCATAAGTCCTGACATATTCTTGACTACCTTGATCTTAACGGATCCATAGAAATTCCTTCGTCCAAAATCATATGACCAACAAAACAACGCGAGTAAACCCAAACTCGCACATATTAAACTTGGCATACTGTTTATGCTCTCGAATGGTCTATAGCATCACCCTTAAGTGTTGTCCATGTTCCTCTAAATTCCTCGAATAATCCAATATATTGCTCACGAACACAATTACAATCAATCCAAATACGCCTTAATCACTCAATCCATCAAATCCATAAAAGAAACTGGCGTATTAGTCAATCCAAACGGCAGTATAGTAATCTTGTAATGACCAAATCACACACGATATGTCGTCTTTAATTTTTCCTCCTTTTTAATCCTCAACCACTGATAGCCCGTCCTTGGGTCTATCCTAGGACATATCGAAGCTCCTTGAAGTGGGTCAAACAAGTCATCCATCCTTGATTCTTCAACTAACCAATTAACCTTAGTTGTCCAATAACCTTAGCAACCTTCGTCCAATAAACGAGTTACTTCCAACAACGAATTTCAAAGGGGTCAAGGGTCCTCCTTGACTTCCCACAAACTAAAAATTGTTACCCACTACTAGGTTAAACTGAATTGTCTTTCCATGACAATCCACTTTCTGTTGGGTGGGATGGGATTCCTTCTCCCTATCATCGGCCCCCTTCTAAACCAATGATTGTCTCTATTAGGCACGAACCGTGAGCCAAATGTGATCACCCTCTCGATCATATTCTTTCTATCATCTGGGCCCTCTCGTACATCTCATCAAAACTCTTTAAACTCAAGGGCACCAGCTGACTTTCAATTTTAGCTTCAAGCCATCTCTGAACCATCTCTCCCTATCCAAGGGTCCTCCACTAATCTCGGTACATACTGGGCCAACTCAGCGAACTTCGTCTTATACTAATCCATTGACATCTAATTCTGATGAAACTGTTAGAACTCTGCCATCTTTGACTTTCTCGCACTATTTGAAAAATACTTTCCATTAAACACTTCGCGAAAGGCACCCCAAGTCTGAACTTTGCCTCAGGGAACACTCTTCCTTGAGTGGCCTCTCACCAAGTATTAGCATTACCTTGGAGCTGATAAGCTGCCAGAACCACTCTGTCTTACTTTGAACACCTCCGCACTGAAACAATCCTCTCGAAATCCCTCATCCAAAGGGTTGCAGCTTTAGGGTCACCCACACCACTAAACCTCGGTGGCTGCAATCTCAGGAACTACTCTACCAACCTAGGCATCGGTCTCTCACAGACCTCTCCTCTCACTAGGGGAACCACAAGGACCACAGCAAAAGCACTCAGCTTGCTGTCCTATCAAGATCTCTAGCGCCAGTAGGATCCCGTCTAATTTAGGATCTGCCTGCACGCTACCTCAAGCACTAGTCTAACCAGACACTGCCCTACGCCTATGGGCTGACTGCTCAGGATTGCTCATCACTCTGGACTATGAGCAACCTACCACCACACGAAATCACAAAAGCAATCACAGGCACGTAATATAAAAGCCATCCCTATCTCACTATCCCAAAAATCCAACGCACCTTATCACTCCAAGTCTCGACCTCGCTCTGATACCAAAACCGACGGGGAAACCGACGGGGTTGTCACGCCCCAACTCTCGAGCTCGCGGCAACCCCATTACCTTGGTCGATTGAAAGCGACGTCCCAGGACCCGTCCATGACCATTCATTTTATCTTTCGTTAAGCGTAAGCGGAAGACGAACCATCCCCAGACAAACAAACAATCAAATAGGGATAGAGGGATGAACAACAATTACAACAACAACTACTCATTTATACATCTTACTGGATTAACCAACGGAGGATCGTTTTCCGAATTACAAGCCCAACAAAAAGGGCCGATCCATCCTCTAAGCCAAACCAAAAAGAAACTAGGCTAATCCAATTAAACAAGAAGAACCCTCGGGTTCTTCACCATCATCACTCGGACCCATTGGACTCAGTCTCCGTCGGGTCGATCACTAGAGAAGCGGGGGCATGATTCTCCACTGCGGGTGCGCCATTCTAAGGACCTGAAAATGGTTAACCACGACGAGTTGAGATAAAATCTCAGCGAGTTCTTCCCCCTAAGCCCCGGTTAGTACGCCAACTCAACTCGGGGTATCTCTCCAGAACCACCCCTCACTCAACCCAACAACAAACAACCAAAACCAAACAACAGCCAACAACAGACAGGGCAACCCACAATCAATATTCGGTTCGCATGCAACCTTACCCGGTATGCCATACCCTGCGCGTCCAATCTCATACAATGCAAGCAAGGCACATGGCCATTAGATGACATAATTCATCAATCACATGTGAGTCGCGCCACAAGCGATCTCACCTGGCCATTGCCACACCCTGCACGACTGTCAACTCATGCGTGCGTACCACAAATCACCATGACATTAAGAGCATGCGAATAATCAGAGCATCTCACACAACTTTCTCATGTCTCACACTCACACATGCTCCGATTATTAACGCCCCCTCCTGGGCCAACGGCACAACCTTATAGTTGGCGGTTCCTAGATAAACCAGCTTCGTCCTCTTTACCTTGAGGCACGGCGACGTCAAGGGTCATCCCTTCCCTCTGACGTCATTCCCGAAAGAGCACAGGACCCGCCCACTACCGCAGTCCCGCAACTGACAGGAACATAGGACCCGCCCACTACCGCAGTCCCGTCACATGTCCCCCGTTAGGCATCCGACCGAAGTCAGGCGACCAAACGGCCACGACACAACCCCATAAGGATTGGCGGTCTTCCGGCAATGCCGGGTTCCCTCTCTTAATGTGATCATGCAACACATCATCAAACAATCCATTTATATCTTTGCTCTGCCGTGAATGCAACATCACCCATACTCATGCGATATGCCATTTCAGATAACCAACGCAATATGTCATGCTATCTCACTCGACAATTCCAAAATCCAAATCCAATCAACACTCGATCACGCATTTCATCATCAATCATGAGTATAATTAACAATCGGCACTTCAATTAATCATAACAATCAATAGCACATCAAATTCAGACAAAAATTAGCTTCCGGATGAATAGTGCCATGAACAGTAATCGTGAACAGTAATTATGAATAGTGATTTTTCCGAAATTCAATTAACTAAAAAATTAATCCAGAAATTAAGCAAAACATTAATTAAAACAATTAATCAATTCAATTAAAGCAAATCATGCTTAATTAATCACATAAACACAATTAATCCCAAATTAAGCACAATTAAGCTTAATAAGCAAAATTAAGCTAATCTAATCTTAACCAACTATCTAACCACCTATCTTAGGGCTAATACAACTTAATTAAACAATCTAAACCATCATTAACACTAACTAATCCAACCCTAAGCAAGTTTAGGCACTAAATAGGGATTAGGAGCTAAACTCACCTGTTAAGCGGGCCGGCGACACAGACGCGGCGGCAGCGACGAACCCGACACCTGGGGATCTCTACCACGATGATCCAAGGCGGTCCCGGGCACAACACAGCAGCAACAACTCGGAATCCCCACTGCAACTCTCAAAAACTGACTGCACAGGAGGAAAGTCGCTGACCGGAGGAAAATGGGCTGCCCGGAGCTCCGGCGAGCGGCGGGCCAGCGATTGGCGGCACCTGGGGGTCGAGGGGGAACCACTTGCGGATGGTATGGGCGGTGATTGGGTCGAAACCGAAGGAAAATGGCTGAAACAGGCGGAACAAGCAAGGACAGGCGGAACAGTGACGGTCCGGCAACAGCCGTCTTTCGGCCGGAATACGGGACGGCCGACAGCTCCTTCCGGCGATCGGTCAATGTTTTCTGAACTTTTTTCGTCTTCTGAACACAACGGTAGGTGGCACGAGACGAGATTCCAAAGGGAAGGCAATGAACAAGTCGATTTTCGGTGAAAGGTCAAAACTGAAAAACTGAAGGAAGGAAGGAAAACTTGGGAGAGAAGGGTGTGCGGTTTGGGGAAGATGAAGAGGAGAGAGAGAGTGAAGTGAAGGCTGAAGGATAAGGCTTATCAAAGCCATCAATGCTTGCCCCACTTGCCAAACAATGACCTCATCTTCTCTCTCTTCCTTTTGACTTTTCTTCAAAATATCCAAGGGCATTTTGGTCATTTCCACCTTGCACATTTCCCAATCTATCCTTGGGCTGAAAATGGAGGACGGGCCTAGGAAATGGGCTTGAAAATGAATAGGAACGGGCTCGGGAATTTATTGGGCTTGAATCGACTCGGTTTTAGACAATGGGCTCGGAAGGGTAAAGGGTCGGTTTGGCCCAACAGGCTCACTCGCTTGCCTCGGGCCTTCCATGGTGGCTGTCTCACCTTGGGCGTGAGACCCACACTGATTTTGCCCGGCCCACGTCCTCGTAGACTCATCTTCTTGGTCCGAAAATCCCTTTTCCAAATACTCGGCTCAACCAATACTGTCGACTGTCTAAGAAGCATCGTCCAAAAGTCCTTCTCGAACATTCCCAAAAATTCGAAGTCCAATATTGGATTCTCATGCCATGTTAATTTCGCCCGAATGCCATTTTAGTACTACTCAGACTGACAGGCGGCTTCGAGGATTCACGTGTAACCGACTCGTGCCAATTCACGTTCAAGACTTCTCGACACATGGACGTCCTTGACTACATGAAATTGCGAATGATCGATTCTTATTTCAAAGTACACAATCACTAAGGATCGACATAGGGCCGTTCGCGGGTTCGATAACAGTAGACGGAATCACCCGTCATCCCATTATGTTCTGCCCACGAATCGACTTCTATTCTTCCCTGGAATCGGCCTACATGACTACAGGATCGTCCTTATGCAAGTCTCACGGTCGAGTTGTTTTCCCAGGTCAGGTTCTTTAGTCGCACGAGTTCTGTCCTCATTAGCCTTTCCCCTCAAGGTCAGTATCTCAGGAGTGATCAGTTCCAAGTGAGATCAACCAACAATGCATTGGCAAAATTAATGTTCATTCATCCCTTAAAGGGCTCGAATTGCAGGATGTTACAATGAATGCTGCAAAGTAATTTTAAAATCCACTAGGTTGAGATTAACAAACAAGCATATATATATTTTTCAAGATGCTGAAATAGCAAGTCCCTTATTTCCTTTTTTAACCCTTACCTAGAGCAATATCAATATGTTAAAAAGTGAATTGTAACTAGTGCATGTAAAACTACTAAGTCTTCCACTTTCTCGGACTCATTGTCATCACGTTGTGGTTCATGCAATCTGAATGTCATTTTGCAAGAAAGACACACCAAATTTGCAAATCGGGTCTGATTTACTAATCAAAGCCAACCTGTTAAAGTTGAACAATGGACTACATCACTTCATTATTATGTCCATGTTGAGATCTACAAGATACTCTTCTTCTTGCTAACTCTTGTGGTAGGAACTACACTTCATCCAATTTTATGCTTTACAAAACCTACATTTTCTTCCAAGTATATACATGTCCCTTGTGTTTACTTCACTGACCAAGGAAAAGAACTTGTTGATCCCCACATTTGCTATGCATAGAAGCGGCCATCGAGCATGAAGTGAATGCAATAGAGTTGAGCAAAGCTTTCTCTATGTCTGTGGCTATGTGTCTTTGGATGAGCATTACTATGTACTCCATGGAAGCAGCATCACAGGGCACAGTGATTGGACCGTCCCTGGACAAATCAAACTTTTCTTCAGACATCTTGACGAGCTCTTCAAAGATGTTACTACGGAGACACTGCGAGGGAATCATGAGACGCCCTCCATTAGTTGTGTAGATGACAAAATGCCATGAATTCAACTCCACATTAACTCCAGGATGGGAAGTTCTTCTCCTACCAGAAGCGGCTAGTTTTTCCCACATCCTCGCCATCTTGATTAGCTTCACGGGGCTCATCATTCTTATGCTTCTGAATTAGATTTAGAGTATAAAGTTTCAAACAGAAGGACTATTTCTGGATTGTAGGCTTGAAGTGCTGCAGAACTGAATGCAAATGAAGAACACTCTACTTATAAATACAAATGGTTGAAGAAAAGCCCATGTAAATGTCACTTTCTCTACCTTGACATTTGCAATGCTTTTCTATGAAGTTCATTGTGGAGAATATATTTTACATTTTTGTACGGGAACATTATTAACACTATGAGGACATAAATAACTAGGTGAAGCTCTAGGAAGGAAGATGCAGATGATGCTTTATTTGTATTGTGGTGTAACAGCAAAAAGCACCTGCATAAGAATAACTGATGAAGCTGGTATTTAACCGATTCACTTGTAATGTGGATCCAAATGAACTTGTCTAGTCTGAAATCAATAAACTTATAGAATAAGTTCATAGAAGAAAATAAATTATAGCCAAAGGGACGAATTCAATTTACTTCTACATTGTTATGGCCGTTATCAAAATTTGTGTTAGGATCCAAAACATTTATGGAGTTCTCCTTTCTTGCTTTCATTTTGTTGGGAAGGAAACAACGGCTGAGATGAAAGGCAATCCTCTACAACGGGAAAGATTTAATTGCTTGGCCGACAACAATTAGAGAAACAAAGAGATACCTTTGTGCAACGAGGAAGATTTAATTGCTTGGCTGACAACAACTAGAGAAACAAAGAGATACCTTTGTGATTGACATTAGGAAAACGTCCAAAAATGTTGTGTACCCTAACAGAAAAGTTGTTGTTGGCAATAACAATAGAATATATTGAATTTGTCCCTCTTGACTTTAATTTGTGTTCTTCTTCCTTGAGCTTAGTGATTTCAGCCTAGACAGCTTCATTTGGATGCACATCGGAAGTGTATCGTTTAAATACCTGTTTCATTGGTTATTCTTATGCAAGTGCCTTTTGCTTTTGCCCCACAATACAAACTATGGCTCGTCCGCATCTTCCTTCCTTGAGCTTCCTCTAGCTATTAATGTCATCATGGTACTGTTTATATTCCCTCATGGAAAGGTATTCTCCATAATGACTTACCTAGTGAGAGCATTGTGACACAGCCCAAGAGTGGGGAGCCCGGGACAAGGACAGCCATCCACAAGCCCAGCTAAGGGATTCTCTTGAGCCCGTGACCGTTTAGTTCCAAATGGTTGTCTTGTCCCGTTCGTCTTTTCTGCTCATTCCCTTGTGGCCAGAAGATTGTGTCTAGAAGGATTTCGTAGGGTTCCAAAGCCTGGCCATGGCAGGCCATCCTTGAGCTGTCCCATGTAATAGATTCTACTGTAACCTTGTAATGATGGTATGAATTCGAATACGACCGTTGGATCAATGAGGGGATCAATGGATCAGATTAGTCTGGGCATTGTATAAATAAGGGACCCTCACCCCACTTGTAATTGCTTGATCAGAAGTGAATACATGCTCATTTACTCTCAAAACACTCTTCTGGTTGAGTGAGTGATCGAAAGGCTGACTTAAGATCGTTCTTAAGGCCACATGGGTGTGAATTGTTTGGTGTGAATCAACCGACCCGTGACAAGTGGTATCAGAGCCTCATTTGATTCTCGTTTGTATCTCAACAAACGCAATGGTTGATCCACATTCCAGCGTCGCAAATGTCTAGGGTGAGGACTGTGAGGATCGTGGAAGGGTGATCAAGTGAGTCGGTGTCCAGACTAGGCGTAGCCGTGCTGCGTCCCATTCGAGGGAATCGACAGGAGATTGGGAGTGTCGCATGACGTCTCTAGAGGAGAACATCTTGGACGTTCGCGGGCTGGTGAACGACTTGACCCAAACCGTCAACGGAGTGGAAGCCAACCGAGAGGGGTTCCTGGCCGAGATGCAGGAACTAAAAGGCAGCATGGGAGAACTCTACGACGAGCTGCTGGGGTCATTGGTCTGTGAGTTGTAGCAACAAGACGAGGCTTGGGAAGCTACTGTAGCGGCCATGAGAGTTGAGATCGGCGAGCTCAAGGGGAAGCTCACTGAGGTGGAAGCTGCACACGTGAACGGGGCAATCACCATGCAACCACGCATGGATCACCCTAAGCCGAAGGAGTTCAAAGGCTCATGGGTGGCTAGGGACGTGGACAACTTGCTGTGGTACAAGGAGTGGTATTTCCAGTCCATAGGTATGACCGATGACATGGTCTAGGTGAACACAGCGGCCATGTGCCTGAGTGAGAATGCCTTGCTTTGGTAGCGTCGTAGGTCCGACGATAGAAGTGGTGACCCTATCACAACATGGGCCAAGTTCGTCGAGAAGTTTCGACGGAACTACTACATCGCTTATGCGAAGGAGGAAGCTAGTGACAAGCTCAAACGTCTCAAATAGAGGGGTACTATTCGAGGATATGTCAAGCTGCTCTCGGAGCTACTGCTCCAGATCCCGTCCATGACTGATGTGGAGGCGTACCATCAGTTCATGAGCGGCCTCAAATCATGGGCCAAGCAAGAACTGAAACGGCACAGTGTGAGGGATCTTATGATGGCCACGACCGTGGCCGAGTCCCTCGAGGAACCTAAAGCGACGGTGTCCACATCCAAGCCCGACTACAAGCCAAGGGAAAAGGCCAATGGTGGGGGAGACCAGAATCGGTACAAACGTCCCAACTGAGGAAGACCACTAGCGGCCCCACCTAAGACTCAACTAGAGTTGAGTGGTTGGGGACAACACCAGAATCGCACATACAAGTGCTTCTTCTGTGACGGGCCACACATGACTCAAGACTACCCAAAAAGGGGCAAGCTAGTGACTCTATGCCGAGATGATGAACTGCGGGAGGAGGCGTAGTTGGGATCGCTGAGGATCCTAAGTACGATCAAGGACAAAAAAGCCAAAGAATCGAAAGGGATGATGTTCGTTGATGTAAAGATCATTGGTACCATGGTCAGCGCCCTCATGGACACAGGGGCATCCGATCTCTTCATCTCCTAGGAGGCTGCAAAGAAGCTGAATCTTCGGGTCAAAGGAGGAGCTGGCTAGCTCAAAATGGTGAACTCAAAGGAAGTCCCAACTAGCGGCGTGGCTAGGGACATCGAGATTTGCCTTGGTCCATGGACGAGTAGGGAAAATATTGAGATAATCCCCCTTAACAATTATGATTTTGTGCTGGGCTTAGGATTCCTTGATCGTATCAATGCGGGCATTATGCCCTTTGCGGATTGTATATGCATTATGGACAAACGGTGCCAATGCATGGTGCGATCCATCGTGAGTCGGGACGCGATCGAAAGATGCTCTCTGCCATGCAGCTCTCAAAGGGTGCATAGAAGGGCAATGTGACCTTCTTGGCAACACTAAAGGTCGAGGATGAGAAAAACAGCGAAGAAGATGTTCTAGCTGAGGTGGTCCGGGTCCTCGACGCGTTCCAAGATGTGATGCCGCCCGAGTTGCCCAAGAAGCTACCACCTCGAAGGGAGGTCAATCATAAGATCAAGTTAGTGCCTGATGCTCGACCATCGACCATGGTGCCTTACCGCATGGCCCCGCCTGAGTTGGAGGAGCTGAGAAAACAACTTAAAGACTTGCTGGATGCGGGATATGTTCGGCCATCCAAAGCTCCATTCGATGCTCCTGTGCTATCCCAAAAGAAGCACGATAGGTCCCTTCAGATGTGCATCAATTACAGGGCTTTGAACAAGCTCACCATAAAAAATAAGTACCCGATCCCGCTCATCGCGGACTTGTTCGATCAGCTCGGGGAAGCTCGGTGGTTCACCAAACTGGATCTTCGATCTGGATACTACCAAGTTCGGATTGCCGAAGGGGATGAGCAAAAGACTGCGTGCATAACCCGCTATGGATCATACAAGTTCCTAGTCATGCCATTCAGACTGACCAATGCACAAGCAACATTCTGTACTCTGATGAATAAGGTACTACACCCGTTTTTTGATCGGTTTGTGGTTGTCTACCTCGATGATATTGTGGTGTATAGTCGAACGCTCGAAGAGCATATTGAACATTTAAGACAGGTCTTCCGAGTTCTGCGAGAGAACGACCTATATGTGAAGCGGGAAAAGTGCGCCTTTACAAAGGAAGAAGTCCCCTTCATTAAGCACATCGTCGGGGGCAGATGAATGCGGATGGACGCGGCCAAAGTCCACGCCATCACTATATGGGAGCCACTAGTCAAGGTAACGGAACTGAGATTGTTCCTTGGGCTGACAAATTACTACCGTCGGTTTGTACGTGGCTATTCAAGCATCACAGTCTCTCTCACAGACATGTTGAAAAAGGAAAGGTCATGGGAATGGACAGACCGGTGTCAACAGGCCTTCAAGAGATTAAAGCGGGCTATGGTCGAAGGACTCGTCCTATGCTGCCAGACTACTCTAAACCATATGAGGTAGAAACTAATGCCTCCGATTTTGCGATAGGTGGTGTTCTTATGTAGGAAGGACACCCAGTAGCCTATGAATCATGGAAGCTGAATGATACTAAGCGGCGGTATACGGTCCAAGAGAAGGAAATGACTGCCGTAGTGCACTGTCTTCAGATGTGGAGGCACTACTTGCTGGGGTTGAAGTTCGTCGTGCGGGCGGATAACATGGCCACGAGCTACTTTCAGACCCAAAGGAAGCTCAGCCCAAAGCAAGCTCGATGGTAGGACTTCCTTGCGGAGTTCGATTATGTGTTGGAATACAAATTGGGGAAAGCCAACTCGGTAGCTTATGCCTTGAGTAGAAAGATGGAGTTGGCCAGCACGGTAAGTCGTCCTAACTATCCTTTACTTGCTCGAATCAAGGAAGGACTTCCGCATGATCGGACGGCCCAACAGTTGTTCGAGTACGCTCGAGAGGGCAAGACGAGAAGGCTCTGGTGTGAAGACAACCTTCTCTACACTAAAGGGCGGAGACTGTATGTGTCGTCCTATGGGAGATTGCGGAAGGAAGTGCTCCAAGAATAACATGACTCCAAGTGGGCAGGACATCTGGGAATCCACCGCACCATGGCGCTGGTTAAAGATCAATACTATTGGCCACGCTTGAGGGATGATGTTGAAGCATACGTCAAGACGTGCCTCATGTGTCAATAGGACAAGATCGAACAACAGAGTCTATCGGGGTTTCTTAAGCCACTACCTATACCGGAACGTCCATGGGAGAGCATCTCTATGAACTTCATCTTCAATTTCCTGAAGTTCGATGGTTATCAGACTCTCATGGTCATGGTGGATCGCTTCTCCAAATACGCGACGTTTGTGCTCGCCAGCAAAGATTGCCTAGCCGAGGAGGCAGCCAAGCTATTTGTGAAGCACATCATCAAATACTAAGCCATTCCACGGATGATCGTGAGTGATTGTGAGCCTCGGTTCACCGGGCGGTTCTGGACGGAACTCTTCAAATTGCTGGGGATAAACCTCAACTTCTCCACGAGCTTGCACCCTCAAACAGATGGACAAATGGAGAGGGTGAACTTGCTCATCGAGATCTATCTCCGGCACTATGTGAGCGCAACTTAAGCCAATTGGGCTAAACTGATCGATGTGGCTCAATTCTTGTTCAACTTGCAGCGAAATAAGTCTACTAACCAGAGCCCATTTGAGATCATGACCGGGCAGCAACCGTTCACTCCTAGTGCGGTTGCCACAGGCTACAAGGGGAATAGTCCTGCCGCGTACAAGTTGGCCAAAGAGTGGCAAGAGCAAGTTGATTTGGCGCGAATTTGTCTTCACAAGGCTTCGAAGCGGGCCAAGAAGTGGGCAGACAAGAAGCAGCGGCATGTGGAGTTCCAAGTTGAGGACCTCGTGCTGGCCAAGTTGTATGTTGTCCTTCGGTACCAGGAGGTACACAAGGGCCTGATCCGTCGATATGAAGGCCCTTTCCTCGTGGTCCAACGGGTGGGCAAAGTGGCATACAAGTTGGACCTACCGTCCAAGCTCAAATTGCACTCGGTGTTCCATGTAAGTATGTTGAAGCCGTACCTTGCAGACAAAGATTGTCACGCCCCGACTCTCAAGCTCGCAACAACCCCTTCTCTTGGTCAATAGAAAGTGACGTCCTAGGACTCGTTGACGACCATTCATTTTTAGTCTTTCATTAAACGCAAGCGGAAGGCGAATGATTCTTAGTCCAACAAACAATAAAACAATCACATAGGGATAGAGGGATGAACAGCAAGATAACATAACTACTCATTTATACATTCATATTGGATTAACCCACAGATGATCATTTTCAGATTTACAAGCTCGACTACGGGGGCCGATCCATCCACTAAGCCTGACCAAAAAGAAACTAGGCTCGACTAATCCACCTATACAAAAAGAACCCTCAGTTCTCAACTATCATCACTCTAACCCGTTAGACTCAGGCTCCGTAGGGTTGTAGTAAGGGTCATCGTAGTTCGGGCTAGTCACTGGAGAAGGAGCGGGGGCCAGGTTCTCCATTGCACTGGCTGGAGGGTCCAGCTCCATAGGATCCCAGTCGTCGTCTTCAGGGCCCCTGCCGAGCGGTCCATCAAAACCTCTAAGGGGATCGAGCAGCATATCGTCCTGCCGAATGTACCATGCTATGAACTGATGGGGCACCCATTGTCCCGGTCCTTATCCACCCAGATGGTGGTGACGTATTTCTCATACAAATGCATCCAACCGGGGAATCGGTGGCGCGACACAATGGTCTCCCAATCTTGGGGGACCCCAAACCGCACTGGCGGCACCATCCTAAGGGCCTGAAAAAGTTTAACCACGACGGGTTGAGATAAAATCTCAGCGAGTTCTTCTCCTAAGCCCTGGTTAGTACACCAACTAAACCTAGGGTATCTCTCCAGAACCAACATTCACACAACCCAATCACGACAATCGGCAATTAGCAATAAAATAACAAGCAAGGTCAACCAACAATTAAAGGTCGGTTCACATGCAACCTTACCCGGTATGCCATACCCTGCACGTTATTTATCAGTACAATACACGCAATGCACATGATCGTTAGATGATGCAGTTCACCAATCACATATAAGTCGCGTCACAAGCGATCTCACCTGGCTATTGCCACACTCTGCACGTTATTAGTTCATGCGTGCGTGCTTTAAATAATGATGTGATCACCTCATGACATATTCTATTGGGCTGAGATGTCACAACGCTATGGTGCCCTTCCTCCGCAGAGGCGCAACCGTGCCCTTCCGTGCTATTGCTACGGCGCTACAACGCCCTTCCTCCACAAAGGCGCAACCGTGCCCTTCCGTGCAGGCCAAGGCGCTACGGCGCTACGGCGCTATGGCGCCCTTCCTCCACAGAGGCGCAACCGTGCCCTTCCGTACCCTCCGAGGCGCCACGGCGCTACAGCACCCTTCTTCCGTAGAAGCGCAACCGTGCTCTTCCGTGCCCTCCCTTCGGTGATTAGGACTATCGTAGCCAATGAACACATATTTGCACATACACTTGCATTTTAAAACTCAAGTCTTTCTTTATAAAAGCGGTCAATTTCCGATGTCCCCATTTTCCTCGTTTCTTTTATGAAAACCATATGATTCAAGTGAATATTCATGCAATGCCACATCCAATTCAATCCATATGATCAAGACACATGAAATTATGCACAATTTCACTTCCGAATGAACAGTGCCATGAATAGTACACGTGAACAGTGCACATGAATAGTGAAATTTTCGAATTTAATAACTAAATAATTTAATTCAAAAATTACATAATTTAATCAATAAATACAGAAATTAAATAAATCAATTAATTAATACAATTAATCAAATTAATCAAGCAATTAACACATAACACTCAATTAAGCCTAATTAAGCACAATTAAGCATAAATAAGCAAGATTAAGCTAAGCTAATCTTAACCAATTATCTAACCACCTATCTTAGGGATAATGCACTTAATTAAACACCTTAATCAGCCCTTAGCACTAATTAACCCAACCCTAAGCTAGTTTAGACACTAACTAAGGGATTATGAGCTAAATTCACCTGTTAAGCAGGCCGGAGACGTGGGCGCGGCGGTGGCGGCGAGGGCAACACTCGAGGACCTCGAAAATGACCCTCCAAGGTAGTTGCGGGCCATAAATCATAGCAACAACCTCTGCTCAAACCCCAAACTCCAAAGGACAGCACTACAGTGGAAGGAAGCTGTTGGTCGAAGCAAAAACAAGCTAGCCGGAGCTCCAGCGAGCTAGTGGCCGGTGGCTGGTGGTTCTAGGGAGTCAAGAGGGAGGTGTGTGTGGCTAGTGTGGGTAGTGGGTAGGCCAAAAGTGGAGAGAAACGGAAGAAAAATCGAAGCTGCACAGGAGGCGCTGCATAGTGACGGACGGAGGACCGCCGACTTCAGGCCACCATATGGGACTGGTATGGATTTCCTGTTCTGATTAGATTGATAGGTGGCTTGAACCGAGATTCCACTCGGAAGACAACGAACAACTCCAATTTCGGTGAGAGGTCCAAAGCAGAAACTGCAGAAAATGCAAGGGGAAGCAAGGGGAAGAGGGCTGCGATTTTCTGGGCTGAAGAGAGGAGAGAGAGAGTGAAGTGAGGGCTTCTAGAAGACCTCATCAAGGCCATTAAATGGCTTGCTTCAACCCCCAAACAAATGACATCATCTTCTCTCTCTCTTCTTTTGACTTTTCTTCAAAATGGGCAAAATGGTCATTTCCACCTTGAACATTTCCCAATGTGCTCTTGGGCTGAAAGTGAAAGGCGGGCCTAGGAAACGGACCGAAAAATGAATCTGATCGGGCTCGGGAATTTGTTGGACTCGAATTGGCTCAAGTTTAGACACTGGGCTAGGACGGGTGAGGGGTCGGTTGGGTCCAACAGGCTCGCTCATTGTCTCAGTCTTCCACGGTGGCCATCCCACCTTGGGCATGAGGCCCTCACTGTTCTTGCCCGGCCCACGTCCTCATAGGCTCGATTTCTCGGTCCAAAATCCCTTTCTTAAAAACTTGGCTTGACTGACTCTGTCGACTGTCAAGGAAGCATTGCCCGAAAGTCCATCCCGGACATTCCCGACAATTCTAAGTCTAATCTTGGGTCCTCATGCCTTGTTAATTTCTCCCTGATGCCATTTTGCTATGACCCCCACAGACCAGCCGTTTTGAGGATTCACGACTACTCCCTCTCAAAAGGGCTTTGAATTTCAAGACGTCACAAAGATGATTCGAGTAGGGGCGAATCGTAACAAGCACCCCTCGGTGTGAAAACTTCCTATGACCATGATGTCAAAAGCATCCTGGCTGACCGGGTCATATGGAAGAAGTACAGGGCGCCTAGACAAGAGTACCTTGTCTGGTGGAAAGGTCTTTCGGAGAGTGAAGCGAGTTGGGAACCTTCCAAGGCTCTTTGGCAATTCAAGCGGTACATCGATGCATTCTATGCTGAAGATGCGACGAGGGCATCGCCAGATTAGGTGGGGGAGAATGACATAGCCCAAGAGTGGGGAGCCCAGGACAAGGACAAAATTAGACCATCCACAGGCCCAGCTAAGGGATTCTCTTGAGCTCATGACCGTTCAATTCTAAATGGTTGTCTAGTCCCATTTGTCTTTTCTACTTGTCCCCTTGTGACCAGAATATTGTATCCAAAAGGATTTCGTAGGGTTCCAAGGCCTGGCCATGCAGACTGACCATGGCAGGCCATCCTTGAGCTATCCCATGTAATAAATCCTACTGTAGCCTTGTAATGATGGTATGGATTTGAATATGACCGTTGGATCAATGAGGGGATCAACAAATTAGATTAGTTAGGGCATTGTATAAATAGGGGACCCTCACCCCACTTGTAATTGCTTGATCAGAAATAAATACACGCTCCTTTACTCTCAAAACACTCTTTTGGTCAAGTGAGTGATCGAAAGGTTGACTTAGGATTGTTCCTAAGGCCGCATGGGTATGAATTGTTCGGTGTGAATCGACCGACCCGTGACAACATTGCATATCACAAGACAAAGAAAGTGACATTTTCATGGGATTTTCTTCAACCTTTTTGTATTTATAAGCAGAGTGTCCTTCCTTCATTTGCATTCACTTCTGCAGCACTACACACCTAAGAAATAGTCCTCTTATTTGAAGCTTTATACTCTAATCTAATTGAGAAGTGTAAGCACGATGTGCCCCAAGAAGGTAATGAAGATGGCATGGATGTGGGAGAAATTAGCCCTTCGCAGGAGAAGAATTTTCGACCCTGGAGTTACTGTGAAGTTGAATTCAACATCAGCACCAGAGAAGGGGTATTTTCTCAGTTACATGACTGATGGAGGGTGTTTCATGATTCCTTTTGCAGTGTATCCAAAACAACATCTTTGAAGAGCTCTTGAAGATGTCTGAAGAAGAGTTCAGTTTGTCAGGGGACGGTCCTGTCACCGTGCCTTGTGATGCAACTTCCATTGAATACATAGTATCACTTGTCCAAAGATGTATAGCCAAAGACATAGAGAGAGCTTTGCTCAATTCTATTCCATTCACTCCATGCTCGTTTGCTACTGCTGTGCATTGCAAATGCGTGGATCGGCAATCTCTTTGTCAGTGAAGGAAAAAACATGATATGTATATACCTGGAAGATGAAAGATTTGTAAAACATAAAATTGGAAGAAGTGTAGTTCGTACAACAAAAGCGAGCAAGAAGAAGAGTATCATGTAAATCATTACATGGATACTTCATGCATGATATCACAATAGTGAAGTGACGCAGTCCATTTTTCAACTTTATCAGGTTGGCTTTGATCAGTTCATAAGTCAGAACCAGATTTGCAAATCTAATGTGTCTTTGTTGCAGAATGGCATTCATATTGCATAAACCACATCATGATGACAATAAGTTCTAGAAATTGGAAGATTTAGTGGTTCTAATCTTGCATGCACCAGTTGCAGTTAAGTTTCCAATTATACATATTAATATTGTTCCAGTTAAGGGTAGAAAAAAGAAACAAGGGTCTTGTTATTTCAATACTTTGAAAATATGTATGCTTGGCTGGTAATCCCAACCTGGTGAATTTTGTAATCACCTTGCGGCATCATTGTCTGTTGTGGGGATACGTGAAGATAAAGTTTTATTTGAACCAAGGAAAGTCGGGCCAGAACAGTAAGATTTCCTGCATGTATGAGTAAATTTATAATTGTGCTTGATTTACATCTGCAGCACTCTAATCAGAGTGAGTTCTACTAATTCATCATTGGAGAGGTTGATACTTCATATATGCAATTGCATTTTCTCATTTGCTTCATGACATCCTAAGAAGATCACCCTTGTATTAAGAAAGTTGATAAGAAATAGTTCAAAAGTCGAGATGACAGTTTTGGAACTTTAAAGTGCGGACATAGAAAAAGATATTTCGCACAGGGTCCAAAGTTGAAACCTCGTAGTTTGCACCATCTTAGCCGCTGAATAAATGAGGCTTGTGTCTATCCCTGATAGACTTTGTGATATGCCGAGTGGAAGGTGTCTAGCCTATCAGAAATGTATTATTAGGTAAATTACCAGTTCTCTGCTTTGGCACAATGTGTGAAGTGTACTCTGGACACTAATTCAACTCAATTCTTGCTACTTCTTTTTTATGGCTGCCTTATTGCTTAAACTCCCATTCAGTTGCATGGATCCTTGACTCGACCACATGACATGTTCTTCGAGGAGAAAGATCCCAAGGCAGGTGTGGGGCATCATTCGTAACTAACTAAGAAATAAATGGTCATGAACTTTTCTACCATCAGTAAATGTACTTTAGCAATGAAATCTCCCACTGATGTGGACATTTTTCCATAAGGTGTGGAATAGGATGGAGGGCTCCTTTCTTGCTTTCTTTCTGTTGGGACTGAAATGACGATGGAAATGAAAAGGGAATCCTGTGCAGCCAGAAAGATATTAATTGCTTGGCCAACAACAACTGGAGAAACAAAGTTATACCTTTGTGATCAACATTAGGAAACATCCAAAAATGTTCATAGATCCTAACAGAAAAGTTGTTATCGGCAATAACAATGTAGAAGTATATTGAATTTGTCCCTTTGACTTTAATGTGTGTTCTTCTTCCATGAGCTTAGTGATTTCAGATGAGACAGGTTCATTTCGATGCACATTGGGAGAGAATCAGTTAAATACCTGTTTCATCGATAATTCTTATCCAAATGCCTTCCTTCCTCGAGATTCCCCTAGTTATTTATGTCACGGTAGTGCTATTAATATTCCCTCATGGAAATGTATTCTCCATAATAAGTTACATGGGGAGAGCATTGCGTATCACAAGGCAGAGAAAGTGACATTTACATGGGAATTTCTTCAATCTTCTGCATTTATAAGCAGAGTGCCCTTCCCTCATTTTCATTCACTTTTGCAGCACTACAAGCCTAAAATCCAGAAATAGTCCTTTTGTTTGAAGCTTTATACACTAAATCTAATTGAGAAGCATAAGCATGATGAGCCCCAAGAAGCTAATGAAGACGGTGAGCAAGTGGGAAAAACCAGTCACTTCAGGCAGGAAAAGAATTTTGCATCCTGGAGTTAATGTCAAGGCTAAATCATCATTAGCAACTAAGAAGGGGCATTTTGTCATCTACACAACCGATGGAGGGTGTTTTGTGATTCCTTTGCAGTGTCTCTGTAGCAACATCTTCAAAGAGCTCTTCAAGATGTCTGAAGAACAGTTTGGCTTGTCAGGGGACTGTCCTATCACTGTGCCCTGTGATGCAGCTTCCATGGAGTACATAGTATCACTTGTCTAAAGATGCGGAGCCAAAGACATAGAGAAAGCTTTGCTCAATTCTATTCCATTCACTCCACGCTCGTTGGCTGCTTCTGTGCATAACAAATCTGTAAATCAGCAAGCTCTTTCTCTTGGTCAGTGAAGAAAACAATGGTGATAGTATACACTTGAAAGAAGATGTAGCGTTTGTAAAGCAAAAAATTGGAAGAATTGTTGTTCGTACAAAAGAGTTAGTAAGAAGCAGATTATTTTGTCATTTTTTACATAGCCACTTCATACATGGCATCCCAATAATTAAGTCATGTAGTCCATTTTTCAACTTTACCAGGCTGGCTCTGATCAATTAGTAGATCAGACCCAGATTTGCAGATCTGGTGGGTCTTTTTCACAGAACGGCATTCATATTGCATAAACCACAATGGGATGTGCTATAGATCCTAGAAAGTGAGAGATTTAGCAGTTCTAATCTGGCATGCACCAGTTGTGATTAAGTTTTTAACTCTGCATATTGATATTGTTCGGGGTAAGGGTAGAAAAATGAAATAGGGGACTTGCTAGTTCAGTATTATGAAACCGTATGTGCTTGGTTGGTGATCTCAACCTGAGGGATTTTGTAATCACTTTGCAGAATTCTTGTCTTGTCTGTTGTGGGGACACCTGAAGGTGTGCTTTGTTCGAACCAAGGAAATGTCGGGCGAGCTGCTTGATTTTCATCTGCAGCGCACTAATCGGAGTGAGTTCTAATGCATTGCTGGAAAGGTCGATTCTTCAAGTGTGCAATTGCATTTTTCACATTTGCTGAAACTTCCTACGAATATCACCCCCTTGCATCAAAAAGTTGATGCGAATTTCCGAACCCTTAATCAGCCCTTCTGGGCAATAGAATAACTGCTACAAGAGAAGAGATTGAACAAATGGTTCAAACCTCGAGATGACAGTTTTTGAACAATAACGTATAGACACTGAAAAGGATATTTTGCACAGGATCCAATTGAAATTGTCTGCTTTGGCACAACCTGTCAAGTGTAGTTCAAACACTAATTAAACTCAACTTCTTGCTTCTTATTGTTTAGATTGTTGAAAATTTTATTATCTATAAATAACGAAAAGAAGAGATTGAACTAGACATGATAAAAGGCAATTGTTGGATATGAAAGAAATAATTATTAACATGAAGAGAAGTATGGTTATCATAAAAAGTAATGATAGTTTAAAAAATGTACCAAAAGACTGTATTATTTGGTTGTCTATAAATAGGACCAAATCACATGTTGTTCTTCCCGTCTTTCTCTTTTTCATGGCTATATTCTTAACAATGCTCTATTCTTCGTATTTTTTCTTTTTTCTTTTTTCACATAAGTTTGACAACAAATTCAAGGTGAAATTTCAAGAGGAAAATTGAGTAATTATTAAACTCGTTTCTTTGTGGTTTTGGTATATATCCCAGTGGTATATTTGCTTTAAATCCAACAATAGCAATAGTGAGAATAAATAATACCTTAAGGATAGTGTTCATCATTACGCATCAAATTATCAAAGAACTATGAACTACTACTCATATATGCATCAACAATCAAATTTTCTCAACAATCATAAGATATTATTATTATGGAGATGGAGATAGTAGCTACATCAAGTGCTAGCAATTTGTCCTTATGATGGAAGTAATTTTATCCGTTAGAAAGACAATATGATTCCTCATTTATCTATACTATATATTTTTAACATCATGGAACCCAACTTGTCCACTATTCCCGCTCCAAAGGATAATGATTCTAATTAAATCAAGGTTGCAAGAAAAAGATGTGAGGATGATGAAACAGGTGCGAAGAAAGAAGTCTCAAAACTTTGTCAAATCGTTTATATGAAATTTTTCAATCTAACATAAATCTCCAAGACATTTGGAATACCTTGGGACCAAATATATTACTAGCAAATAAGGTGTTGATAGATTTACTACTTTGAAATATTTTGAATTTACCATAATTAATGAAAAATTTATCTCTAAGCAAATGGAGAAACTTCAAATATATTTTGCAAAACTCATCAATAACCTTATGATGGAAGTCTCTAAACATTTTCAAGTTGCTACAATTATTTTAAAATTGTCTTCAACTTGAAATCATTATCGAAAAAAAAACTTCTCCACATGATCAACAACTTGATTGTGAATAATTTGGTAAAACACATTCAAATTGTTAAAGTTTTCTTGGAATCATGAGGTTAATTACGTAAAAGTAGCTGCAAACAAGTCAATTTATTGACAATGGCAACATGTGCAAAGACAAAGCAATTAAGATGGGAAACAAGAAAAAATTCTATCAACACTAACACACGCGGCAGCAACAACACATTTAAGAATGACAAGTTATGCTTTCATTGTGGTAAAAAGTGCTGCTACAAGGAGTGCCACCACAAAAAAAAAAAAAACAAAAAACAAAAGATTGACACAATAACAATGATGCTCAAATGGCTTTTTTTCATGGACTCAAACTCAAAACATATTTTAATAAATAAAAAATCTCCACATTGGCTCAATGTTTGTAGCCAAATCTTAGGTAAACAAGATAGATTGCCCAAACTGGGAACCACCTGGACAAGACTGGACCGGCCAGTTGGGTCCAATTCCTGGGAGTGTCAATCTAGTTTTTGATTCCTAAAAATGGAACTGGTGTCTAAGCCGTCCAGTTTTCAATTCCAATAGAGAATCAAACCAAATTGACTACATAATGTGAATTAAATACTATCTTGCCCAATGGTACCACAAGTTAAGTACAAGAACTCTTCACTCATTGTTGCTTTTGTCAATATCTTAAGATTTGTCACTCTTCTAATTATGCACAGACACTATTTTGTGGGAAAAAAATGATTGGTTCCATTAGACCAAACTGGACCAGCCCGAAACTGATGGTCATGTCTAGCTTCTGATCCTAGGACCAAACAGTTTCGTCCCAGTTTCCAATTTGGGAACAGGTCCTCTCGATCCAATTCCGGCTTCCACCTTAGAACCAAACCAAGTGGGAACCAATCACCTCTAGCAAAATCATGATACTTACCATCTATGATGGCTCTCCCAATGCTTGATGAATGCTTCACCCATCACAAATGTCTATCATGCCTATAGTAAAAAATGCAGAGGAAGCACCGTTCACAGTTCCCTGAAGATAATTGCCCAAAAAATGTTAAATATATTATGCAATGGCCCATTTGATCCTTTTTTTTTTTTTTACGATTTGTCAATTTAGTCATTCTTACCAATTTTGGCCAAATATCATTGACGTAGACATTAGTTGTCCTACATAATATGACCAATGCTGATAAGGACTTTTTTGCAATTATTTTTGTAAATTTTCTGATTTTTTATTAATTTTTATTGAGTCTTTATTTTCTTTTTTGACTGGAATGACTAAATTAACTATCGTTAAAAGATTTATGATTAAATTGATACAATTGAAAAGTTTATGAATGAATTGACAGTTATCGAATAGGTTTAGGACTTTTGGACAATATCCCATTGCTGAGCATGTTTTCTCCTATCCCTAATTGAAAATCTCCCCTCAGTTATATTTAATACAGATAAATTTTAAATGCAACTCATATGTAAATTTAATATACGCATGACACAATATATAATATCTAAAAAAAAAAAGTAGCCATGCACACTCTTCCTTTCTCTGTATATTTCAGACTCTAGCCATTGGTGGGCATGGCGTCATGTTCCCTGCCGTTCCAGGCACTCGACTTCATCTCCACCTTCAACAGTGTCAACCGCGATCATCATATCTGTCTCTCCCTGCAGGTCGCTGCGACCTCAGGTCGAGCTCAATCTGCGGTCACTAGCGTCGAGCAAACTCATGTCAACCTTCATTTGAGGTCACACGGAGAGAAATAGAGAGATGCAGTCTCGGTGATGTTGTGGGAAGGATCCAATGGCGACAATATCGCAGCCAGGCATGGTGCTGTGCCGAGAAGGGATGAGAAGAGAGAGACAGATAAAAGGTATGTTATTTGAGCTAGGTTCTTTTTCAATCTATAGTATTTTTTAAAATCACCCATTTACAAAATCTTTGAGTAAGAGAATTTTCATCAATTATAATAGCTAATCTGTTGATTGGTACTTTGTAGAAAGTCAATACCAAATAATTTCAACGATATCCGGGTTGAGGAAATTTTTTGATTACAAGCATGGCTCCTATGGAAAGAATTTTCATTGATTATGATAACTGATCTGCCAGTTGGTACATTAGAGAAAGCCAATTTCCTCAAAAATTTCCACAATACTCGTGTTGAGGAAATTTTTTTGGTTGTAAGTACGGCTCCTATACATATTTGACTTCAAAAGAAGGATCTATGTCTAATCGAGGGACTAATTGTCAAATTGGATATAAGAAGCACAGAATGTCTTGTTAATGTATTGATCTACAACCTTCCGGACAACATGTTCAAGCCTACCTAAGAATAGAGAGGCTTTTTTTCTTTAACAAGAAGCAGAAGGTAAATAATATGTTTGATCCCTTTTTTTTGGTCAGATGTTTGATCCCATTTAAGAGAGAGAAAAGTAACAGATATGTATAAAGAAGTGAAAGGGATGTCCATATAAGTGTTAAAGAAGTAAAAAATGTATATATATGCAAAAAATGTAACAGGAAAATATTATAAAAACTATCTTAAATTTTATTTTTTCTCCTTACATTTCAAAACCAAAAATTATCATCATCATTCCTGCGATGGAATCAAGTTACATTTGTCACTCGCACAAAATTTACTAAATTATTATTTTTTATTTCTTAAACTATCCCGACTCCTTAAAAATCCAACACTCACCCATACTCTTTCCCTGACTTGAGAGGGTTGCTACATGTCTTCCTCCCTAGTGCGTGCGCTGCAATTTCTCCTTCAAAGGATGTCGACAACTTTGAGTCTGAGGTCGGCGACAGTCACCTTGCCAACTCAAGGCTAGATCAAGGTCCACAACCTTGATCCAGCGGCCACAACCAAGCTTTGCTACAAAGCTTGCACGGCTTGTTAGCCTGTTGAAGAGGCTCGCGAGATTGAGGTTGTCCTCAGACGACCTATGCAACCACGAACAGCGGGCTCTAGTCACTTAAGTGGCCTTGCCTTCGCAGGTTATGAACAATCTAGTCACAGATAGGGACAGGGATGTGTCGAGAGGGTCGTGGGTAGAGAGAGAGGGCAAGGGTATCGACATCGGCATCAGAATCAAGCTATGAAGTCAAGTAATTGCTTGATGGTTGGGGGTTGCTCTCGATAATTGATGTGTTGTGCTACTACACGTGAGGAGAGAGAAAGGACAAGGGAAGAGAATGGGAGAGGGGTTTCGATGTAGAGTTCGGAAGTCCATGGTCTATCTAAATTTGGAAGATGCAAAGTGTAAGTTTTAAAATGTGAAGAGAGCACTTAATTTGGAGAGTGAGATTGAAAATGATTTTTGTAATTATCCCTAATGTAATTGTTTTAATGAAAAGGAAAATAAAGCCATTTATGTTTCATGACATCTTGAATTTCGACCTATCTCGGGATATGTGAAATGGTTATTTTATTAATGCACTGTTAGTTACGTTTACTCTGAGCTGACCCTTCATGAGTTAATTGACTAGTCGGAAATGCAATTAAAAATTGATACGCATATGACCAGTGAATTCAATCAAGGATAGGCCACTCGACCATAAGAATCAAAGGGGGATGATATCACACTGTTGCAGGCTAATTAGTAAACGAAAATAAATTAATTTAGTAGAAGTACGCGGTCGGATTGCAGATGATTCCACACGACTTCAATATTAACTGCAAACGATATTAAACCGATTTTTTTTTAGCCTTATATTCAGTATGAGCAATTAACCCCTCATGATTAATGAAAATCGAGGATTGCCCTGATTTGAATAGGCACGATCGTGAATTGAAAAACTATCAACCATGGGAAAACCCCTAAACGCCACCTGATAGTTAGGTCGTACTAAAATCGTAATTGATCGATTTTAACCATGAATTTCAATCCAGTTTTGGGTATCGAACTTTCAAGGATGTCAAGACTAAAATATTGAATGTTGCTTCATTGATTCTTGAATTTATTGGTAAGCCTGAAAATTATCAAAAAAGGATTCAATGAGCTGAAAAATTGGAACCAAGAGGAGTTGGACCAACCAAAGGCCCAATAGGCCTTGTGCCTATTAGGGGTCGGCCACGTGGGCCCCAAACTAGCCCAAGTGGGCCCAATTAGGCCCACCAAACCCAACTTCAAGCCTTTGAGCCAAATTGCATATTCTAGCCCATTTCTCCACAATTTGAGCCCAAACCAATTTTATTCAAGCCCATATAAAATCTTGGCCCATATACGAGTATAGTACAGTATACTATACTTTGAGAAATTATTATTTTACCCCTTCTAGAAGTGACATTTAATTTTAGAGGACAAAAAGGCAAGAAAGTCAAGGGAAATGATGGATTTTTGGGGAAATTGATGAAGCCAATTGGAAGAGGGCTTCAAGGGAGAGATGTCTTCATCTTTTCTCTCTCTCTCCTCCCTCTCTCTTCCCCATGGGCATCCAGCCCCTCCTTCCTCCCATTTCTCTCTCTTTTCCTCTTGTTTTCTTCTTGTTTCTTCCCCTTGGATGCCCCTTGACCACCCTCACCCGCCATCCTTGCTGCCTTGCCGCTGTTTTGGAGCTACCGTGCCGCTGTGGTGCCGCCCATCCGAGGCTACCCAAGCTGTGCCTCTCTTTCTCCCTCACGGTTCTCACCTCCGCCAGAAATCGCCTCTACTGAGACCCATTTTTGCCAAGCGCCCCCGTGACGTTTTTGGGGTAACCGTGTGTAGCCCTCACTACCACTGTCACACCTATGTCGTTGGGATTGTTGCCAGGTGAGTTTACGTTCTAATCTCTCGATTAGTCCGTTAAACTTGCTTAGGGTAGATTAATTTATGGTTAATCTTAGTTAGGGGCTTAATTAAGATGAACTATGGTTAAGGTGGTTGGTTAGGAGATGACCAAGGTTAGCTTAATTAACCAAAGTTGGGTTTATTAACTAGAGTTGGATTATGGTTGGGTTAATTAACCATGGTTGAAGCATGGTTAGGCTAGTTAATTATGGTTAGTTTGGATTAAATTATTAATCTTACTTAGTTCTTATTAATTGAGATTAATTAGACTAATCAACGATTGGGGGGTTAATCTTGATTAGCATTATTTTATTAAAAAGAATTATTTTATTTTAATAATATATTTATTTATGAAATTCATAATTTATATTATCATTTATTAAATTAGAAATTATTATTATTTATTTTAATAATAATTTATTTATAAATAGTACTGCTCGTGCGTTACTGTTCACACGTTTGTTCATATGTTACTATTCATGTAGAATCGAATTATAGTCTTAATTCGATGCGTTCTTGACTGTTAAGGCATGTTAAATTACTGCTTGGATCAATAGGGTATTGATCGTATGATTGAAATTATTGAGTGCTTAATTGCTCTGATAATTATGCCTTGACATTTGTGTACTTTTTGCCTGAATCTTATGATGTTTTCCTGCACGTGCCATGCTATTTGATGCTTGCATTACCTTGAAAAATGTTTGTCTCATGTGAAACCCAAAGTAGTAATTTTCACAAGGGTTTTTATGGACATATAAAAGGGAAACCCTGAGGTGTCAAGTGTATATGTCGAGTTTTATATTTTAAATGAGGCCAGTATGCTTAAAAAGTAAGGCATGTAAAGTTTGATGGGTTTTCAATAATTATGTGACAACGTGCGATTATTTTCCTACAATTTTTACATGAAAAATGTGCAATGATTTATTATGTTGAGCGTGTACCACGTTTGCGTCGGCTAATATGCAAGATTAAAATGAATCATTGTGGTATGCTTGTGTGGTCACATAAATAAACCTGTTATCCTGGTGGGAGATTCGGGGACAAAATCCGACTTGTCAAAATTCTCGTCGGGAGTTCAGATGCAGAGTTGCGGTAGAGGCCGGGCCTATGCTCCTTCAGGAATGCCGTCTTGGAAGAGAGCCCTTGACGTAGCCGCCTCTCATGGGGGAGAGTGATGCCTGCCTATGCCAGTAGACACCGGCGGGAGTTCAATTGTGGCCCCGAGGGGCATTAATAATCGGAATACATGTGAATGCAATGATGCATGTGAAACATATTGTGACGTGTTCTGATTATGCATGTGCTGTTTGCACTGACCATGGCATGCATGAGATTATACCTTGCAGGGTATGGCAATGGCAAGGTAAGATTGCCTGCGAATCGACTTGCCTGTGATTGATCACTGTGGTGATTAAAATGCCGGTTGCATTGGTTATGGCACGCATGAGAATTTATACCATGCATGGTATGGTATGACCGGATAGGGATGTCTGTGAGTCAATTGATTGCTAATTGTTTCTTATGGGGTTTACCAAAACCTGTTTAGCAAATTCCAATCCTGCTTCACGAAAGGCCTTCTGTACTTCCAATAAGCCATTTCTGGTTTCAGGAGTACCACCACTCTGTAGGACAGGAAATGACAATGAATTACCATATATTCTTCTAATCTGCATAAAGGAGAGATCACAAAGCAAAATATCATGCAGGCACCTTTGAAATCACAATTACTAGGGTAGAGGCCAGCTCAGGCCCAAGCTGTGCAATTTGATGGTCAATTCCAGCTCGATCTGTGTTGTCAATGAATCTAATCTGCCAAAAGTAAAATTGAGATATCATTCAAACAGTCAAAAGTCCAAAACTTGCTAATGCAGGGCGTTCACCCGATGTGCTGAGACTTATAACTGCAATTCCTTCAAAGCTTGTGAATTCACTTAAATCTGATGGGCAAATTCTAAAATCCAATAACACTTTTCAAATACCTCGCGCTGAATCAAAAGACAGAAAAAAGACCTAAGTACAGTATCTATTTTCATTTGCATAAGTGAATACAGCAGCATATCCACTTGCTCCAGATGATGGAGGAAAAATGTGAGTATGAAGATGGGGAGGATAGTAGGATCATTCTCATATCTACAGTGATAACCTTACAACTATAGGCATAAAATGGAAAGACATCACGACTAATCCAAGTAGGAACAATAACCTTAAGAGAACTTCTCGCTCAAGGGAAGAGTTGCCAAGACTTGAGAAATATTTTTAACTAGTTGAAAAAGCAAGAAGGGACAGACAAACAAGCCACCACCAACTCATCTGCAACGTCTGAAGATACCTTTAATGGAGGATTATCGGGAGCCAATGCCTCTGCAACAAACTGTGGCCCAAGAGCTGAACCTCCAATTCCAACTGAAAGTATTTGAGTAAAGCGATCCACAGGCGAAGTAGGAGGGGGCTTAATCTGCAAATTATGGTCAAGCATAATCTAGTCAATCAATCCGTCCGCATCCAATGCAAGCAGCCAAGCAAACTAAAAGAAAATTAATGATCAAAAATGATTTTCATGCTGACATTTTATCAGAAAACCTGAAGAGAATGATGAAAACTATTGCATCTCGAAGGAGAAAATTTGGAAACACAGTCATTTCAAGTGACTTATTCGTAAATGAGCTCTCCATCTCTTTGACCAGAAACCACTTCAGTTTATCCTCGGCTCGCGCTTTCTTGAGCGACAAAGACAATGCTGACATTTACCGGAAAACTGACACAGGCAACTATGACAGCAAACCGACAAAAGAAATGAAGGGAACTACAATCTCTCTTACCAGACGGAGAGCAACAACAACTGGAATTCCAGAACTGACCTTACCGCTGACCACGTCGGCAGCGAAATTGCAGACAGCGTCGAGCGTGCTCTCAATCTGCGCCTTCAGGAACCGGGTCGGCGCGAGCTCCGCCTTCCTCAGCCAGTAGTGCCCGACCATGCGACCTTCGTCCGGATTCGCGATCGCGCCGTTCTCCAGCTCCTCCATCGCCTTAAATGCGGCCTGGAACCGGGGTTCCATCTCCGCCACGAACTCGTCCGTGAACCCCATCCGGCTCACGTCAATGAAAAGCCCTAGCTCCTTGTGCTGGTACAGCCAGTCCACGTACCTACTCCACAGAGAGCGGGAGTCCTTCTCCAGCCCGCGCTTCTCCTTCTTCGCCACGCCATCGTTCCCGCCCAATTCCGCCGAGATCTCCCTCGCGACGGAGCGGGCCAGCGACAGGGAAAGCTTCCGGTCGGCGGCGGGCCTGGCGCCGCTCGGGAAAGAGACGGTCTCCCTCCTGCCGGAGGCCGACGGCTTCGCGACGGCGGCCGGCGTCGCCTTCGGCTTGAGGGAAGGGGAGGACGAGCAGATGCCGGAGACGGAGGACGCCATCGGCGGCTCGGGGACGAAGCTGATGAGAATCAAGTCGAAGGAGCGAAGACAGCTCCCTCTCTCTCTCTCTCTCTCTCTCTCTCTCTCTCCCCTCTGCTGAAAAACAAATAAATTTAATTTTTATTTATTTATTTCTCTATGGGTTGTTTTGTCCGATCGAGGGGGGTTCGGTGGGCGGGGTGTTATGAATCACACGTTTGATTGGTTGGTAGTTATGCAGTTGGGTAATTGGTTGACCGATTTGCCGCTGGGGGGATGGGGTTAATTACGGATCCACCACGCACCCGTTGGTCGGGAGTAGCTGGTCTAAATGGGCCGAAAGCGGGGGACACGTCAGCTTCGCGAGACGGCGTCGATTGGCACAGCAGCGCGAGCCTAGCTGTACTGATTTTTCATGCCCCTTGCCTTGCTCCTCTCGGTTCTGAGAGAAAATCAGAAATCGAATATCCGTTCATTTCGGGAAAAAAAATTATATTTCTGAAAATTTATTTTTCTGACTTTTCATACCCGGAGAACGGAAAATAGCCAATCTATAGAAGACGTTGTCCGTTGACTAAGAACAGCACGTCTAGATCAAGGGAAAAAATGATTTCATATCTAAAAAGAAGAAAATCACTTTTTATAAATTATCATACGAACAAAAACTAACAATTTTTCCTTAAAAATAAACTCCATGGAAAAAAATTTCTTTATCATGAAAATTAACAATTTTTCTTATAAATAATTTTCATGAAAAATATATTTTCTTTATCATGAATTTTTTAGTAAAACAAATGCACTCTAGTTTTTGTTGCTTTCAACGAATATATTTTAATGATGTTAATCTATTTTCAAGAAATGTGACGTAAATGCATTATTGACATATTTTCTAAACAGTTAAAACTTTTTAGGGAATAAAAATAAGATCGATCTTATTGAATATTAAAGTCAAACATTCCTGAATAAATTGTTACGGATGTATTGAATACATAGACGTCTCGACGCACGCTCGCACGTACGTCCTCCTGCCATCACCTTCTCTTCCTCGAGAGCTGATTCATGATCCTCCACGAATGGCCTCATCACGTGTCGTAGGGTACCAACCTTCTCAAACCAGCAACGATACAACCGGGCGAGTCCTTGTCATGCAGGTGTCCCCACAACATGCCTGCCTTCTATTGCATGGTTCCAAACGGTGTTTCGCAATTTTGGACCGTCTTCCGGAAGGCTATTTTGAGCGCACTCGCTTTCAAATTAGATTGTTGTCTTTTTATACAGTTTACTCCCCTTTTTTAGCGGTATTATTGCATTTTGAAATCATCTATTGAAAAAGCCAATTCACTTTTCATAAACATTTCTCGTTAACTAATCATTTATTGAGATACGAGTTATTATTTTTAGCAAAATAATTTTTAAATCATTTATTTCTATGGAACAAACGGAGTCTAAGTAATAAAAAAATTCAAATAACTATAAATGGCAGCATTTTTTCCCCAAAAAAAAATGCAACTTGAAATTTCTTATCCCAAATGCTAAAAGATAAAATAAAACAAACAAATAAAATACATAAACAAATCATAGTCATCAAACGCACGCTTGAAAGTCTGAATTCTCCAATGTTAAAGCTAATGTGCTCAGATCGGGACCTACTTATTACCTAATATATATATATCCTCCGGCAAGCCACCATGATTTCATTGGCATGAATGAAATCGTCATTAGTTGACCTTTAGAACCGGTAAATGACATTGAAGATTAGATGGCAAAAGAGCTTCTGATGGATTTGAAGGGGCAACCAACTTCTCTCCGGAAGGTCACCCTGCATTTCGTTTACAATTAAGGGCCGAACGTCAACCTTGGGACACCCTCTCCGGAACCATTTCTTATGAGGCATCTTCATTCGTTAGAGATATGCCCGAGAACTTGTCAAACCTACCGATCTTGCGGAACAGGCATAACTTGGTATAGATTGTATGAGTATTAGAGCGAGCAAGATAGGTTCCCAATTCCAAATTTTTAGGAACGGTATAAATATGGTAGATTCCGAGATTTGTGGTCATTCCACCTTTTCCTCACCCTATATATTGTACTCTGCATTCTATGCAAAGACCCTATAGAACGATATTGATATAAGGTATCCTGTTTAACATTTCTTAATTGAATATATGTATACTTAATTATTTATGACGTTTTCTTTTCTTTTCGAAATTTTTACATTTAAATATGTAAAAGTTCCATCTCATAACCATCTCTAACTCCTCAAAAAAATAAAATATCTTCAACCCCCTTTCTCTCTCATTCATTTTTGTGAACATATATATCTAAATGATAAGTAAGATATAATAAGGATATCATAAGTGTCATAATTTTTTTCAACCACTTAAGTACCATGACTTCTAAAAAATGTTCTGATAACTTTCAATCGATCAATTGAGTGCCATACTTTTAAAAAGTTATATGGCATTCAATTAATAAAACAAAAATTATAATACTCAAGTAAATGCAATTTTTGACAAAAATTGAAAGAAATAATATATGGTACTCAAGTAATTAAAAAGAAAGTTATATCATCTATAATAAAAGCTAATTCATCTATTTGTTAAATTGCTTTCAAATGTTGTATTGCCTTAAGGTTATGTTATTATCCGACATTTATATGTAATTTATCACATGGAATGTTCAACGTGTTAATAATTAAGAATTGTAATATAATCTATTTAATGATTTTTTTCAAAAGTACAGCGCACTAAATTTGGTGTACCTCATCAAATTAAATATTCTCTTTTATCACGGTCTGCCAATAAGCATATATTGCTACGCAGACATATCAAATACCATATATACTTCACAAATTAACGAGTTTCTAATGACCAACATTTCAATGGGTCATAACAGCTTTGCTGATAGATTCGCTGGTCATATGACAGGTCACCCATTATAATTTTTCTCAATTTTTATGATTTTGTAAAGAAAGGTTCTTAAATTTTTGCATCTAACATTCCAACAATACGTTCTCTTACGACCGTATAGGCAAAACTAAACGCAAATTCTAAAGGTGAAAGTTAGTTCATACCGACCGTGGAGCCATTTATGATGTTCAAAAATGTAAAGTGGAAATCTTTATCCTCACTAAGATAAATTGACTTTTACTTCTCTCTATTATTTTGTTATACACCCTTCGGTTTGTCTTTGCAAATCTTATGAAGGTGACCTTGCTATACTTGAAAGAGAAAATGACATAAATGGGCTCTGAAATTTGGTCCTATTTGCAGTATCGTGTTTGATTCAATTTGTTCAATACGATTCCTCAATTTTGCTCAAATGCACAATGCAATCCCTAAACCTTTAAATAAGGACTACATTTAATATTTGTCAATAATTCACTGAACATGTGAAACAAATTAAAAGTGTATGGACGACAATGCATATTAAATCAAAGTTTACATTGAAAGTCTCAGGCGACATTGCGTATTGGATCAAAATTCATGAACCAGAGTCAAAATTTCAAGGCCATTTGTATTATTTTCCCTATTCAAAAGAAGGAAGACAGATAAGCTGAGTTCGAGAATTCAAGAAAGTCAGAATGTGCACATTTGTCTAGCAAAGATGCACTAGATTACCATAGGTCTAAGTGAAGATTAAAAGCTAGCAAGGTTGAGGTAAATACACTATGGCTGCGTTTGGTTCAGTATTTACAAGGGGTTTTAAGTCTAATACAAATACTGAAAACCTAAAACTATTTGGGGAAATGTAATTGTGTTTGATAAAATTTTTTTGCAAATGGACTTTGAGTTGAGTGTGCGTTTAGTAAAAAAAAAAATTCACAATGAGTTTTGATGGATATATATATCTTTTCTTTTTTTAAATTGAACTAAATCCTTCACCAGACCGGCAAAAGGCTATGGCCGCTAGCGAGGGTCGCTCAACCTAAAGGCCGCACGACCTAGTTGAGGGTCGCCAGAGGTCAGGCAACCTCAGCAGACGGCCGCCAGAGGTAGGGCAACCTTAGTCGATGGTCGTCGGCGCCAGATTTGGCTCACTAGTCTGACAAAGGGCTGCCTCCTTTTTCAATTAAAAATAAAAATAATTAGGGGCAAAATCAAAAATATGAAGAATTAGTGATGGTAGTTTTGGAAGGGAAAAAATAATTTTAGCATTCTGAAAGTTAGTTGAAAGCTGAAAGCTGGCTTCAAAGTTGAATCAAACAGTCCAGCATTTCTTCAAGGGACTTTGAGGCCTGAAAGCCCATTGGAAATGCTGAACCAAACGCAGTCATAGGCAAATTGCCAAGCCACAAAATTGGTTTAGCATTTCCAAGGAGCTTTCCAACGATGATGTCATAATTTGTGTATGCTACTCACTTAAATGACATAATTTTTTTCACAAATTTGAAAAATTGATCACTTAAATGCCATCGGTGAATTCCCGAGCCAAAAAATTGGACGTAAATGCTAGTTGCTTTATGTGACATCATCGTCGCCAATGTGGGCAATTAATTAAAAAATTCAAAAAAAAAAAAAATTAACGTCGAAGTGGAAATTTAATAAAAAAATCCACATAGGACAATTTGCTAGGAATGACACTAAAATAATCAATTTTACTTTGACATGACACTTAAGTGATGGAAAAAAAATTATGATACTTAAGTGAACTTCACACAAAGGTAACTACATTCATGTTGTTCTTATTCCAACATTTTTATTTATAAGTGAAAAGGTTAAGAATGACCAATGTAGCTATCTCTATGGAGTTTACCATAAGGGTTCAATGTGCACAAATGCCTTGCATTAGTTAAAATTTTATAATACATATATATGAAATTAGGAAATTTTCATGAATGATGCCCGTTGCATATAAAATCCAAAATATTTTAAATTTAATTTTTAAGAAGATTGAAATCAAAATACCATCAAAATAATTATTATGTGTTAATACATAAGTAGTATTAATTATAAATTAACTCATTCGTCTTTCCTTTTTCCCATCCACCATGCAACCCTCGCATCTAGAAATTCATCATACTCTCTCCTTAATTTACTCACATCAACTCAAATATAAATAAGTAGGTTAGATTTAATATTTTTTTGATCAAAATGTTAGTTTTAACATTTAAACAAGCAATTATGTGAAAAGGATAAGCGCATAAAGGCTAACATTCTTTCCATCCATTTTTAACTTCCGACGTCCCTTTTACCTTAAATCGATCACAATATCTCTTACTTGTTCTAGATTTAAAATTATTTCTTTCCTTTTTTTCTCTTTCTTTGGAAATTCTAGTGGATTTAGAATTGACAAAAAAATCTATTTGCCAAAGGTTTGATTGGATTGTCTTATAATGCAATTACAGTTGTCATAATTTTTTTTGTCAATAATTAATTATTTCACTTAATCAACCCTACTTGAGTTTTGTCAATATAGTCCTAAACTTTTGAGTCATATTTCAATGTATTCTTTCTTGCTAATTGTCATCAAAAATGGCCAATATGGTGTCTATTCATTGCTGGCCATCCAAAGTGGTATGCTAACGTGGCCAATTTGTTGATTTTCACATCACAATTTGCGATAGCAATTGATAAGAAATAGGTATTAGACAAAATTGATAATTTTCCCAAAAAATTAATAATCACTCTTTAAATGAACACATGTACAATAATTTTTGGGATTAATATACTATAAGTGTCATAACTTTAGCGTGGTGTTTACTTAAGTGCCATAGATTTGAAAAATCAATTATTTAAGTACCATCAATAATTTGCCTCATCTGAAAATTTGACATGGACGTCAGTCGTCCTAAATAAAAAATCTATGTTGGAACGGAAAATTAATAAAAAAAAATCCATGTATGACGATTTGTCGGAAGTGGCACTCGAATGATCAATTTTACTCGATGTGATTCTTAAGTGGGTGAACAAAATTTTGATATTCAAGTGCCGTACGAAAATTATAGAACTTCTACTATTTTTATCCCCAAATAGGCGGAAGGTCTAATTTTAATTGAGAGTTGCAACGAGTGCTACAAATGACAATCAATTTAACAATGATTGCATAGGACCACAACTTACGATGTCAAAAACACAAAATTGGCAGTTCATCGTTGTCACCATCATCATCATTAAGCGGCGGATGCACAAAATTTTAGCTCAAGGAAAGGAGAGATTAAACAAAAATCATAAATCCCTGACGCATAGGAGCGACACTATTAAGAATTATCAATAAACTTCTTGGATTATAGAAAATGCTTATTAAGAAATTATATGAAGCATCTTATTATCGATCAATGAACATTATATTTCTTTTAAAAAGGGATTGTTATTTTCACCCTAGCATCGATCATTAACAAATCTCAAATAAGCAGATCGAGGAGTGAAACAAACCTCTAGATCCTCACACCACTTGCTGAGATTATGTTTGGACAGATTTTTTATTTTTCATGCGACAATTCCTTCCGATTTTTCCTTCCACATCCTAAATGATCACGTTTTATGAATCAAACAAAAATCAAGAAAAGATCTCCGAATTATCATTTTCTTTTTCTTTTTATCCTCTTTCACGAACGATTTAAAAAAAATGAGAAAAGAAAAAAATAAGAAAAAATCTGATCTGCAAGTCACGAAGATCAAAACCCGCGTCTAGAAATTTCCGATTATTCCCCGAGAGCACAACCGAGACCATCAATCATTTTACGTTATCCGCTTTCACCCGACACCGCCTCCCCCTCCGCCGCTTGGGCCACCGCACCCGGCGTCCCTCCGTCCCTCTCTCGCGACGGCGCATCGGCGGAGATGATGTGGGAAGACGCCCTTCCGCAGCGCGACGGCGAGCCCGAGCACGAGCACGAGCAGGAATCGCCCTTCAATTTCGACTTCTTCTCCCTCCTGTCCAAGCCCAAGGTACCGCGAGCTCCCGGACCCCTCGTCTGATGGAGGGATTTCGTCGTTCCTGGCTTTTCCTAGTGCTGCTACTCCTTCTCCTTCGCTTCGTTTGATTTCGGTACTGCCGTTTGTGCAGGATTATTACAAGATTCTGGAGGTGGATTACGATGCCTCTGAGGAAGCGATTCGGTCTAATTACATCCGGCTTGCGCTGGTCTGTGAATTTTTCTTTTCTTTTTCTTTTTTTGGTTGGGGGGTCTGGGCTTTCGGTGATGTTTTGCTTGCTATGCTGTTGCTATTGGTTCGCTGTTTGCTGTGATAGTTCCTTTCCTTTGTTTGGGGGATTGCTGAATTTGGTGTTTTGATTTGTTTTTTTAATCAATCCATCCATTATCCGGAAGCTTGGGAGAGAGAGTGTGTGTTTCCAGTCGCAATTAGCTCGCTGTTCGTTGAAATTCTTGGTTTGTTGCATTCGCAAGGATCATCTAGGGCTGCATTCTGGTAGTATGGATGGGGGAGTTCGGTGCCTTTGCCGTGTTCTCTTACGGTTCGCTTGGTGGTGCAGAAATGGCATCCGGACAAACAAAAAGGTCAGGACGATGTGACTTCGAGGTTTCAAGAGATAAATGAAGCGTACCAGGGTCAGTTCGATTCTCCGTCTCCTTATGTGCATGTCATTGCATCTTACTTTCGCTGTTGTTCGTTGGTTGTCATCCCTTTCAGTGGTTCGTGTTGCTGTATATTTGCCTTGGTATATTGATTATTGAACTAATTAAGTGGTAACCCAACCTCTGGTCTGAAAGAAAAGAAGCTTTTGGCCTGCCATGATTTTGGGTCTAATGCCTGGGGAGGTTCTCGTCACATTTGGGCTTGAATTAGACAGATACGTGGGTGTCCTGCGATAATGAAATCAATTTAGAGCTGCATTGGAGGAGGACTATTGGCTGTGAAAGTAGCTGATTTCTACTTCATGGAGAAATTGTACTGATCCAGGGATTGCTGAAAGTAGTTTGGATACCGTAACTGAGCAGTCATGCAAAGTATGCGAGTTAAGGGAAAAATATGGGTCTAAGGAGAAGTGGTAAGATTGGGTAGAGTGGGTCGTCATGTCCATGAAACCAGAACTTGAAGTGATGTTTTCAAAGATATGGGTTAGCATCGGCAGTTGGCAATGCAAAGTTGATGCATTTTGACAACTAGAGTGTCAGTTGTATCAATAATTGGCTTTCAGTGACACTTCTAAAGATTTTGACATAGAATTTGATTTGGTTACGAGAAAGATCAAAAAGGAAAAGCTTGATTGTTGTTGGTACCATCGAGATTGGGGAATCAATTGGACTGATTAGTGTTCAATAGATGTAGTACACAGTTGGTATTGAAACAATTGAAACTAAATCTACTCTTGGAATTCAATGGTTATTTACACAGCCTCTTGATAGTGCAGAGTTCTATCTATTTGAATTGTGATATAAATTGTAATATAAGATCCTTTTGTGTCTTTACTAACTTAAACTAAAAGTGCCGTGCCTTTATGGGGAGTTCTTTACTCTTTACTCTGTTGGATTCCTTTTATCAAAGGAAGAGTTACTCTTAATAGAATGCATCGCCGCTTTTATTCCTCCATCAGGGAACTGAGTTTGGTAAGCAGATTACCTAAGCACTAGTGGGAGTGGATCTTCTCATGTGAATGAAAAGACCTGATTCACATGGACTAATTTATCGTTACATTTTGCATCTTGGAGACTTTTAACTCATTATTATGAGAATTCAGTTGGGTCCTTTAACATAATTGGTGGTGAAAAGGATAAACTTTATTTCGTTGTAATCTTGTCTATTAATGTATGGGACCTTGATTATGATTCTAGGCGGTTGTTTATGATCTTGTCCACACTGTAGTTGTTGAATCATTAAGATCCATGACCATGAGAAAGTTCAAATTTGAGGCTTTCATTCAGAGTCTCTCTTTAACATGGAGCATTTGGTCAATTCTGAATATCGAGGTTGGGTGGCTGGCAATATGATTGCTTATGTTTGATGGTAGCAGCAGCTGGATGTGGTTCTAATTGTTTAATTTTTGAATTTGCTTGACAGTTCTTAGCGATCCTGCCAAAAGGAGAGAATACGACACAAAAGGGATGCTACATGTTTACGATTACAATATAGTTGTAAGTTCTGGACTGGCATTCTTCACTGGGAACAGAGTAATAAGTTTGATAAACTTCCTCTGGATTAAGTTGGCTGATTTATCATTCTCCTACCCTTGCAGGAGTATCTTAACCGCTACAAAGGTCTAATATTGACATGTAATGGCTTGGGGATCCGGCAGTCAATTTGGTGAGCTGAATGCTTCTGTCTGTCTCAAATCACATCTTAGGAAGCTCTAGACGTGTGGCATGTATATGTTAGTAGCCACTAAGCTTCGGCATGAGAAGGCACTGGGGATTTTTTTTTTCAAGAGTTCAATCTTCTTCGAGAAATTTGCAGCTTCCCGCCCCTGAGGATGCCAACCGTCCTGTTTTTGGAAGGGTAACGAATTTCTGTTATGTGTATACTTTGAATTTATCAAATGAGTCATCTACAGTTGATCCAATGGCGACTTTCATATGCGAGGTGCTGTAGTTCACCAATGAAATCATGGAGTGACTTGACATCTTGTGAAATATGAATTCATTCACTAGTCTGCATTTGTTGTTCTGCAAGCTTCTCAATTTTTCTTAATAAATGATTCGCTACAAGTGAACTTGATAGGGCTGCATCTGCATGGTTGGTGATAGTTGAGCCATGCATAGTGCAGGCTATTCCTATTATTCGTGCCCACTCTGGCTGTACTCGACATAGGAGGTAACTTGGATCAATAGTGCCACTACACTCTGGTTCCTGTTGATGCCTTCACTGATTCTATTCCACTTCAAAGCCAGTCCTGAGTTTCAATAGCTTGAAGCCTATTATTGCTACAATCTATTCTGATCACCCATAAAATGTAGGATTCCATGTTAGCCTTTATATAGTCTTGTCTTGATCTCATCTAGCACTTGAAATCCCTCGGCACCACGTTGTCACTTAATCTAGCTTGTCTTAATTCGACCCTTTAACCTTGGTTCGAATCGAATGGCATAAATAACCTGAAAAAGGCAAAAGTTCACTGTGCTAGTGAAAGTACCTGTCGTCCCCCTTGACAACCTTTCGTAGTACTTTGCCTCAGAACTTCGCCGACATGTCAATTCGTTCGAGGACTTTATTTGCTCGTGAGTCTTTAATGAAAGCTCTCCGTCTGGGAGCAAAGGAGCCGTATCCACCAAATTCATCAACACCAGCCTCCGCCCTGATTTTCAAGCGATGAGGGGCCCTCTCTTTGAAAACGAAGAAACGAGGATGCGAATTTACGGCATGACGGTCGCATTCGACCAGATCGGACGATTGATTTGTTCAAACGAGGCGTGCCCTCTGTATTATGCAAAGCGGCGAATAGCGTGCGAAGGTGAGCATCCAAAACGGGTTCGACAGCTGGATCAGCAGGATTTCGTGAGATTGCATGTCTCCGTAAGTTGTCCTTTCCTGTCCAGACCATCATTCCTACGTTGAATGTTACGGTTATCTCCGGGCTCGAAAAGTCTCTTATCTATCTCTGTCTGTCTATGGTACGATATTATGAAATAAATTCAAAAGGTAGTTTCAACCTAATTATGCCGACCATCGGAACCTAGACGCATTCCTGCCCCGACTTGAAATTTGATATCATGACGGATCTACCGTAGCTTTGCCGTTTAGTCCTGATTCCTTTGATTGGAATTTTTGAATATCACAAACTTTTCAAATAACTTTTAGGGAAAATGATGTAAAAATTTCTAAACTTTAAGTGAATGTGTGATATAATCACTAATATTTTAATTTATTCAATATAAGTATGAACTTTAATTCAATGGTAACATAGTCCATAAATTTTTAATTTGCTCTATGTAATTCCTGAGCTTTTAGCACATATTTAATTTATTCATTGTACTATATGAAAATATTTAATATTGTCATTGATTTTTAATTAATGGAAGAATTACATTAAATATTTATATATAGTCCATGAGCTAAATTGAATATGTATCAAAATTTTAGAGACTGTATTATATTATATATTAGGTTAAAATTCAATGAAAATTTTTGCCTAACTTTTACTGGTCTCCCCACTTGAACATGCTCCTCGATGATTAAACAGCCCGATGATTGGTAGTTCTAGCAAAAGGCCCATCATCAATCTCCGGGCCCAATAAGAGCCCAACATCTGATCTTTTTCCCCAAAATTGCCGTAATCAATCATAGCTCAAATCATCGACAGATAACAGTTCCTTTTTAAAGGAATAAACAATATAAAGTAATCCCCCAAAGACCAACCCTGTGCCATCCGAATCCGAGCTGTGCAAGGGGCCCCACCCCGTTCGCTCCTGATCCAGAACGGCCGTCAAAAGCCAAATCAACGGTCCAGCGTCCTCCGTTTTCCTCTCCACAGCCGTCAACTTCCATCCGCTCGCACCGTACTTGCGTCCGCACCGGATCACCCGAGCCCCCTCCCTCCTTTCTTTTAACACCACCACACTCTCACTAATCCTCTCCGGACCTGTCTCTCTCTTCAAATCAATCCACACCCAAATCCTGCTCCTCCTCCCCCGCCTCGGTCTCTCTCTCTCTCTCTCTAGATCGATCGATTTGATCAGAGGTGCTCGGTGAGTCGGAGTGGCGATGGCGTTGCCGGAGAACCTCAGCAGGGAGCAGTACGTGTACTTGGCGAAGCTCGCCGAGCAGGCGGAGCGGTACGAGGAGATGGTCCAGTTCATGCAGAAGCTGGTCATCGGCTCGACGCCGGCCGCCGAGCTCACCGTCGAGGAGCGGAACCTCCTCTCCGTGGCCTACAAGAACGTGATCGGCTCGCTCCGGGCGGCCTGGCGCATCGTCTCCTCCATCGAGCAGAAGGAGGAGGGGCGGAAGAACGAGGAACACGTCGTGCTCGTCAAGGAGTACAGATCCAAGGTCGAGAACGAGCTGTCCGACGTGTGCGCCAGCATACTCAGCCTCCTGGACTCGAATCTGATCCCCTCGGCCGCCGCGAGCGAGTCCAAGGTGTTCTACCTGAAGATGAAGGGGGATTACCACCGGTACATGGCCGAGTTCAAGGTCGGCGACGAAAGGAAGGCCGCCGCCGAGGATACTATGCTCGCTTACAAGGCGGCTCAGGTAAATTCTTTTCTCTCTGTCTCTCCCCTAGGGTTTTTCTATATTATTTTCTTTAGTTTGGTTATACGAGAATCAAGAGGAGAACAGTGAACTATGACTAGTTTTGGATTTTGAGCGATTCGAGTTGTTAATTTTCAGGTTGAGTTAACGATCTTTCAGGATTTCGGGGAGAATTTAAAGATCTATTGGGGTTACCTATTGATTATTAGGGGTTTTACGATTTCGAACTCCATTAGGTGAAGAACTGGTGTTTTGGATTTGATCTCTGGATGGACGTTGAGGTTTGATGAAGTCGCTCTAGCAGTAGTGGGCCAGAGTTTTTTTATTGTTGACTAGAAAATTAACGTATTTACGGCGTTGACTACAAAACACGTCTGTTGAACCTCATCTGCTTGCATGCCAAGGGAAATCACTGAAGCCTAAACAGACTAGAAACTTGTGCTGTGCATTTGGCTCCCTTAATTTTAGGGGATCTGGGCATCATAAGAGTCATTTGTTTCTAACAAGAGCACAAGTAATTTAGAAAGACTAAAAGCTTATATTTTTCTGGGTTGTCTAGCATCATGAGGCCAGAGCAGATGTAGTTCGAAATTTTGTCCAGTATTGTGTAGTTTGAGATTAAATTGTCTTTTTTAATCTTGTGAATGATATATACATTTGTATATCCTAGGATATCGCTCAAGCTGATCTGGCTTCAACCCATCCGATAAGGCTGGGTCTGGCACTCAACTTCTCTGTGTTCTATTATGAGATCCTCAATCAGTCTGATAAAGCTTGCAGCATGGCCAAACAGGTCTGTTTGTCTTTCTTTTTGTCAACTTAGATCTTAAATGTTATTGTTCATCTGTTCTGAATAGTTAGTAAAAATGTTGTAGTTGATAAGTGTATTTCTTGCTCTATTGTCCTCTGGATAGCGGGGAGAAGTTTCCATGGGCCCAGATGTTTGTATTGGGTACATTTGGTTGACTCTTGTGAGAAGCTCATGGCGTCATCATTCTGTCCAGCCAAATATTGCTTGGAGAATTATGTATACCCATTATAAGTTGCTCTATCATTGATTCTACACTGCGCTTTGTGTCGCTATATGGGCATTATAATTTTGCTTCATTTATCCATCCAGGATTTTTGCCTCTGAGATTCAATGCATATTGAAACATCTTTTATTATCTTTTACCTGCTCAGGTTATGGTATAACTTTAGGCAAACAGACAAAACTGATTTGCCTATCACAGAGAAAATTTCCAGGAGTCATACTTATTGGGTATCAGTTGACCCAACTATTGCCGAGCTCATATGTTTTCTTCATTCAGGCATTCGAGGAGGCAATTGCAGAGCTGGATACCTTGGGTGAAGAATCATACAAGGACAGCACTCTCATCATGCAGCTGCTAAGGGATAATCTCACCCTCTGGACTTCTGATGTGCAGGTCAGATTTCCAATCCTCTTTTGCTCTCTCATTGTTTGCTTGATCAGTCATAATTATAAACCATCCTTGGAACTTCTCTTATTATTTGGTTATGCTGGGGGTCGTCTGCTTCACCTCGGGTGAAACAAGACTAAACCTCAGTCTGTAAAGCACTCTTAAATGCATTCGTATATGTAAGCATGGGCATTATCGATGATCACATATATTTTACAAAATCTTCATCCACAAGAATGCTATGTAAGCTGTTTTGCATTTGTTTATGGCACATCAACAATGAGTGCAGTTTTTATGGGCCTGGGGTACCGTAGTATGTGGTACCAAGGACACACCGTCTTTTCTTATCCTCGCTTCTTATGTTGTTCTTATTTCTGACTTACTAGGACAATTTGCTTAATGAAATGCTGTTCTGTCAATGTTGCAGGACCAATTGGATGAGCCCTAGAAGATGCAGCGTAAGCTCGACGGAAGTTCGAAACTTTGTTCTGGGAGGAGGTGGGCTGTGAATGTCATTTGTCGGTACCGATTTAAAGCGTGCATCAGTGACATGTTTTCTCTTTTATTTTTAGATTATTGAATCCTTTTCCTGTTTCCAAAATGAATTGGAAAACTCTCTTGGGTTTGTTAACATGCTCCCCACTACTTTAGTGTCGGTTTTCACTCGATTGAAAGACCATCTCTATCTCCTGCTGTTGGAGTCAAAGTGCGATTATTCTCCCCCAGGTCGAAAGTTGAATGCCAAGAGGCATCTCAAAGCCCTCAAAGTAGGTTTACATTGGCAGACGGTTCTTTAGGACGCTAGTCAAATCACGGGTAGATCGAATTATTTGCCACTTTCTACGTGACAGGCAAGTGTCATGGTCCCGAGGATCCAGTGACCAAGGGACCATGATCAGAGACGCCCCAACTTGCTAAGGAATCCCCAAGAGTTTCTGGAATGTTCCTAATAATAGGCGAAGATGGTAATTATGCTGGATATTTCTAGGGACAGGCGAGATGATAATTATGTCAAAGATATCATAAAATGGTCGATAGGTAGGTGTGAGACAATTCGTGGATCAAGTGCGATCTCATCTACTGATTATAATGTCAATCAATGGTTGGTATAATAAGGAGTGCTTGTTTTCATTGAATTCATCCAATCATATAACAATTTGAGTTCCATTCTAAGAACTTCTTTCTAGAAACTTTTTCTTTATACGATCATATACTATCTTGTGAGCTTAAGGGAGCACATATACTATCCTTGTGAGCTTAAGGGAGCAAAAGAAGGCTCGAATTAGACGCTCCAACGATCCTGATTAATGCAAGAGAGGCGCATACTCCTGATCCCAAATAATCTCAGGACACAAGCAGCCTTTCTGTTCTTGGATTAGGTAAATTTTGCCCAAATTTCAAGAATTCGAGGTCTAATCATGTTCTCGCATCGTAACCCTTACACTCCTGACAAAAGATCGACAAATCTCAATATGGTAGAGATTTTTGTTCGAGCGCTGATTTCTAGTTGATTTTTGATAATTGTAAAGAATATAAAATGATTGTTCTAGTTGATGCTCTCCGGATGCTCCGGATGCAAAGATAAAATTGAAAATAGAAAGGTAAAGCACCAGGGGCTTCACTTATTTCATCATTGTGCTAGTTGATGATGCTCTCCCGATGCTCTGGATGCAAAGATAAAATTGAAAATAAAAAGGTGAACCACCACGGGCGTCGACAAATATAAAAGTAATACCAAAAATTGCAATAAGGCCAGGTATAAATTAGGTAGCAATGCATGCTAATTTCATAGGATATGCCACAAAGTTTATTCCCGACCCATCAGATAGCAAAGGCATAGCAAGCTTATAAAACACATGCCCAAAGTTATTATAGTCACGAGAGAGTATACACATGCAATATTAAAAGCAAACTGATGCAGCCAGAATGCCTCGCCTCCCTCCACCTTAAAACTTAGTCTCTGGTGCTGTTCTTGATCCATTCCAGGTACTGAACATTGCCACCCCGGATGGGCAAGCTAATCACTTCCGGAACCCTAAAGAAACATTAACATCAAAGATTACTAAAAATCTTTCGCCTACTGAGGCCCCCTTTCAGTCCCCAGGAAACTATATTTCTTTGCAACCCTTAGTTAAAGACATGCAAGTGTGCAATTGGGAGAGAAGGCAGGTGCTTGAATCTTACTCGTATGGGTGGTTTGCCTTGACATGCTGGGTCAGAGGCTCTAGCAGTGATTCTCGTGTCTTGATTATAAGCAGTTCCTCGGAATCTGTCTCGATCTGCAATTGGGTGGCAAACACTAAGCCAAGCTAAGAACGGATGCTCCTAATTGAGCTCGTGTCTACCACTTGTAAGAATCTCGTTGCGCCAGCACATTTACCAGTACAACTTTCTACTGAGCTATTGGACAAGCACGATAACTTCTAACCTAGCAGAAATGAAACTGATTTTCAACAATTGGTCTTCACTTCCATACCTTTCCCTGCCAATGGTAAACTGATTCAATACCTGCATTAACATGCAAAGTCTCCTTGGTCAAGTTAAGCATCCAAAACAACAGCAGATACAGACCTAGCTCAAGCAAAAGAAACCCATACAAACATTTAAAAAGATTATCTAGCAAGCACAAGAGGAATCAGTGGGTACAATTCTAGGCCAAACTGGTTGTCCATACTGAGTGCCTTGATTAGTTTGAGGCTAGAACAGTATAAATGCAATGCCATCTGTAGCTATTTAGCACCAATGATTGGTTCTAACTCACGAATTCAGAGTCTTGTAGGGGAGAGCAAAAGCTTACTTTCAGAGTTTAAATTTTCTCGAAGAATTCCAACTTATCTGTTACTTGCACAATCTCAAATAGAGCAAATAGAATCATTACCCGGTACTATATTTACACATGCCGCGAGTCTTTCTTTGATTATGCTCTCTGCCAACTTCTTCCCTGCATGAAAACACAAAAGGCGAATGCAGTCAGGAACTGCAAAAACTATAGAACAGAGGGAGCTCCACAGCGGGCATTGGCAGAATGTGAACCCATGAGCAAATCGAGAGGCTGAAATGAACAATCTATTCTAGAATCGCGTGAATCCGTGTTGCGTATTTGGATTGAGCACGCACAATCGTGTCATGATTAGAGGTTGTCCTGCTTTCGGGTCGTCCCGATTCCAAGCACTAGAGCCCTACAGTATGCACCGGACTCCATGCCTTCTTCACAGCTGCTACTAATGAAGTCAAGTATCATCCCTAATTTGGCGACTCCCTATCCCGGAATCAAATCCTAAGTCCCAACCATACAAAAGCAAGAGCTCAAAACCCAATCCAAATTCAAAAGCATTTCCACCGAATGATCGACGGATCTACCTTACAGAAGCTAACATGTATCTATAGCGCGAAACTTCAATCCTCGCGAAATCTCCAACGAAACATCATCCAAACTACTCCAATTCCGAAGAGAGAAACACGCGAGACCAACCTGCTTCCTTGTTCGGAACCGTGACGTAAACAACGATACTCGGCACTGTGCTGCTGCTTCCCTGAGCTCCCTCCATTTTAGCCGAATGCAAGCCTCTGAAAGGCACTCGAAACTTCGATCTGCAACACCACACAGTTCCGCTCTCCATCAATCCCAACCGCAAGAATCAAGGCGAATCGAAACCGAGAGCGAGAAGAAACCTCGAGAGATCCCGACCTCAAGAGAGGAACGAAAGGGAGAGACTGAGCGCAACCCGTCCTGAGAGAAGAAGAGAAGGAGAGGGCGGTGGAGAACCCCAAGCTCAGCACGCAGAACGCGCCGACGAAGGGAAGGCTCCGGCGTCGCGTGGTGGCGGAGGAGATGGCCGACGTCGCTCTGCAGCGGAGGTACGAGGTAGCCATCGGAGGTCGGGTTTTATAGGGTGTTGCGCGTTATAGGGACGTCTGCGTAGGTTCGTTACTTGATGCTCTCGGATGAGAAGGTTCTTGAAGAAAGTTTCGTAGCCCTTGTGATCTGGCCACGTGTCCTCATCACGATCGATGAGAAATCTCACGGGGGCCAAGGATCTTAAAAAAATTGATGATGTCGCGAGAGAATGTTCGATCAATTTAAATCTCGAGCATTTACATTCTCATATGAAAAGAAACGGAGTAAAAGTATTGAAAATCTTAAAATTTATTGTGAATTTTGTAATTACATTTTAATTTTTTTTAAAAATAATAATTAAATTTTAAAATTTATCATAAAAATGCAATTGAGTCTTATAATTTAAAAAAGTGTTATTAGATCCTAAAACTTATCAATTTGTTACAGTCAAGTCATTTCATTAACTTCATCCGATTTGATAAATGAAAATCGTTAACAAGTTTTAGGATTTGAATACACCAGTTTAACAATTTGTAGGACTTAGTGGTATTTTTTGAAAATTTTAAGACTTAAAAATTTTATGATTTAATTGTACTTTCTGAAAGTTTTAACTTAATTGTACTTCCATGATAAGTTTTAAGAAATACATTTTATCCCAAAAGAAATCTTACATTTTGGTACGTCAAGGTGATCACAACGAGAGGCTCATTGATGTTAACCATTTGAGTCTCAAGTAAGTACGGAGTAATTATGACTTAAATTGAATGTTCCACAAAAGGCTTGTGTTCTCCTCCATCTTTGGTTTGGAGGAAACCTCCGCTGCAGCATTTTTGATTGGTGGGTTAGAAATATGTGGTGCATCAATCGTATTTATGTTAATTTTAGATTTGCATTTGCTTGATGTTCGAAACATAGAATAATTAATTAGAGGTGTGATTGGAAGATATCTTTTCCAATCCATAGCGAAGGAAAGTAGAACCACAATGATAATAGAGGTCATAAGCAGGCTTAGAAAGCATTCTGATCACAAAAATTCGGCATCTCTCGAGCGCCTGCCCGGGCGCTCAGGTGGTTGGCCACTATGGATCGGTTGCTCAGCCCATGGGTCCAAGAGCTTGGCCTCTACCAAACCCTTGGCCAAGCGATTGACCTCCAAGGCTAGGTCACCTAGCCTAGCTCTCTCCATATTTGGACACTCCCTGGCCTCGTTCTTGGATTTATCTTCGACTTAGCTCCAATCCATTGCACAAATTTTGGCTAAAACTCAAGACATAATGAACCGTTTTGCATTGTCTAGATTAATGCTTATTAGGGGTGTGTAAAGGAACCGGGAATCATATGAAATCGGACCAAATCGGATTGGAACTAGTAGTTCCCAGTTTTAGGTGTGGAATTGCCTACTTGAACCGGATGGACATATAGACCAAAAAAATTTAAGAAAAATGAAAACATTAAAATCCCTAATCTAGTGAAACAAGGAGCGACTTTTCAACCAAAACATTGTTCATTTTCTCTCCAGATTTCCCCTCGACGCACTGTTCTTCGGCTGGTTCGCGGAGCTGCTCGGGCCACTCCAGGGCTCCTCCGGAGCTGATTTTCGGAGGTATTGACCCTACTCCGCCGGGCAACATCCTCCCTAAAGCATTTGTCCAAGGTATGTCTACATCTCTCGGATTTTCAGATCTGGGATAGGGTTTTCTTCTGCAAATTCGAGCTGCTTCTGCGACTGTAATGGCTTCTGAGAGGGGTCTTATGGACAATAGGCAAACTCATCCGGTCTGGACGGTCTCTAGAGGAGAGAGTAGTACTAGATGTGGGAGGAGTCGCCCCCCATTACACCGTTCTAGGTCCCGTGCCCCTCTCCCGAACAAGGGCGACGGCGCTCGGCGGTCTGACTTGGGACAATCGTCGGACGTACCTCAAGGTCTTCGGACCAATGCGGCTAGTTCTCCATCTAGGAATCATATGGACAAAAACTTGCGTCCTAGGGATGGTTCAGTCCTCCCTGGTAAAGGGTCCCGAAACACTCAAAACCCAACTGTTCAGGAGCAATCTGGAAAAGGGGTAGTAGCCCCCTGTTCATGGGTAAACGTTGCCCAAATTGCTTTGATGGGATACGACCTGGATTACTTTGAACCTGTGAAGATGGATGATGAGCTTGTTGCTTATTTTCCGGATGAAGCACTAGAGGTAGTTGATCCAATGTGGCCGGAATGCCTGGTTGGCTATTTCATTGGCAAGAAACTACCATTTAAATCGGTGGAAACGGCGTTGAAACATGCGTGGAGATCCAAGCTCGTGGAGGTGAAGGCAAACGATCGGGGCTTTTTCTTCCTAAGAATACCAGACTCCAATTACAGGAGATCGCTGCTAGAGAAGGGGCCATTGATAGTAGCTAGAGTTCCTCTAATATTGCAGCAATGGGATCCGCTTCTAGAACTAAAGAAGGACGACCACACTAAAATTCCTGTGTGGATAAGATTAAGGAACATTCCCTTCGTGCTATGGTCTGCCCGAGGTATTGGGGGTATAGCCAGCTTGATCGAGAAACCTCTTTACGTCGATCAGAATATCGAGCAATTGAAATTACTTTCCTATGCCCGTGTCTGTGTAGAGATAAAGGCTATTGATACTAGGCGTGATTCTGTCAAAGTCTATATGAAGGGCACCATCAGAGAGGTAGAAGTTGAGTATGAAGGTCCACGTGGGATCTTCGGACATAAATGCAGCACACCTACAAACCCCCCTCATCAGGTTCAACTTGCTGCAGATGTTTGCCTTACTCATGACCAGGCGCGACCTGCTGCAGATGGTCCTCTTCCATTTGGACGTGAGGGGGAAATTAGGAGACCAACCACTGATCAGATTAAAGCTACTGAAAAGGCCAAGGCCCCCATAAATGAGAATGTCAACCATGCTCGGACACCTCAAGGAATGCCAGACAAGGCGGAGCAATGGCAGCTCCAACCTGCTGCCCGACGAGCATTACGTCGGAATGCAAAAAAGAATGTCTACAGACATAGATCAGTTTCGCCTAAGAAACCGGTTATCTCGCCTCCCCCTACTCCTAAGAGGACGTCTGGAATGAAGATCAAGGAACATGTTTGCTTTGATGCTGCCATTAGGTAGCTAGCTGGAGCAAGCACTACTGATGTTGAGGCGTCCCAGGAATCTATCTCTTCTGTGGATGATCTGGAAGAGTCCGAGGGAGGTAGCAGCTATGAGGACGAATTGCAGGAAGAGGACTAGGAGGATATTCCTGGAAAACATAAGCAGGCTGACCTGTCAGCTGAAGACCCGAATGCCTTGTCACGGGTACCGGATTCTCAACCTTCCCAGCCACCTGTGCAAAACCAGAATGCTATCTAGGAAAGCCCTACTTGGGAAGAATCTCCCCCGCCTTAGAGATCTTTTAGGAGGCGGGCTGTCAAACGCAAGTAGGTCTCTCCTGCCAATCTCCGTAAATATGTTTATATTCCTATATTACTAGTGACATATGAACTTCGGCTTTTGGAATATACGGGGAGTCATGGACCTGGTTAGGCAAAGTGAAGTGCGACATTTTGTATGTTCAAATTATATATGTTGCCTTGGTCTTTTTGAAACCAAAGTCCGCAAGAACAATTTTGGTGGCATCACTTCTAGCCTATTACCTGGTTGGAACTAGATAGCGAACTATGGGTTTTCCACTAGGGGTTGTGTATGGGTTGGCTGGAATCCAGAGGTTGTCGACTTCTCATGTATCTTTATGTCTAGCCAAATTATTCACGGGAAGATCAGAATTTCAAATACGGGCTCTACTCTTCATTTTGCGGCAGTTTATGGTGAGTACACGTACATCTCTTGGAGACCCTTGTGGATGGATATAATTAGAATAAGTTCTACTCTTGTAAGCAGCCCTTAGATTATCGGAGGAGACTTTAATGCAATACGTGACCCTTCTGACCGGCTAGGAAGCCTGGATATATGGCACCCATCTTTTGATGAATTTAAGGAATGTCTATTCCAAGCTGAAATTGATGACCTCCGTTACGTGGGCTTCCGATATACTTGGTCGTCCTACTTTGGGGTGAACAGGAAACAGAGAAAGATCGATAGGGTGTTGGTAAACAATCAGTGGAGTATAAAATACTCCTTCTCGAAGGCGATATTTCTTCCACCAGGTATATCGGATCATATTCCGATTTTGGTTCGGATACTAGCTCAGTGTCCTAGGAGAAAGCCTTTTAAGTTTTTCAATTTTTGGATGTCTCACCCGGATTTTGCTACAATAGTATCTTGGACATGGGATGACCAAGTGGTAGGCACTCCAATGTTTAAATTGTGCTCCAAGCTCAAAATCTTGAAAGGCTAATTGAAGCGACTTAATAGGGACACGTACTCTGAAATTAGCATGCGTGCTTCAGCTGCTAAACATTCTCTTCATTCTGTCCAAGAAGAGCTTCTACGGGATCCCCAGAACTACGATCTGGCGGAAATGGAAAAGGCCAAAGCACGTGATTATTATGATCTTCAATCTGTTGAGGAATCTTTCTTCAAGCAGAAATCTAGGATCAGATGGTTGAAGGAGGGAGACCAAAACACAAGATTTTTTCATCATACGGTGAATCATCATCATCTGCGCAATCGCATTATCTCAATCCAAGATGATATAGGGTCTCTAATAACGGAACCTGGAGATATCCAACGGGCATTTATCTCTCATTTTATGGACCTCTTGGTACCGGTCACCAAGCCTGCCCCTCCTTCATCTGATGTGATTAGGCAATTCATCAGCCGGTCTCTTACGGAAGAACAAGTTAGTATGCTTTCTGACCCTGTTATGGCACAGGATGTTAGAGATGCTATGTTTTCTTTGGCTGGGAGTAAAGCCCCGGGCCCGGATGGTTTTAATGCAGATTTTTTTAAGAGAAATTAGACCATAGTTGGCCTTTCGGTTGTTGAGGCAGTGCTTGATTTTTTTCGGAATGGGAGGCTACTTCAGGAGATAAACTGTACCACTATAGCTCTAGTCCCCAAAATTCCAAATGCATCTTCTGTAAATGATTTTCGACCCATAGCATGTTGCAATACCATTTACAAGTGCATCACCAAGATAATGGCCAACAGAATTGCTAGAGTTCTACCGAACATAATCAGCCCTAGCCAAACTGCCTTCGTCAAGGGAAGACGTATTACTGATAACATCCTATTGGCTCAAGAATTATTTTGTGGGTTTCACTCACCCAACTACTCTCCCAAGTGTGCAATCAAGATTGATTTCCGCAAGGCATATGACATGGTGGATTGGGACTTCTTAGAATCCACTCTCCTGGCTTTCAGATTTCTAGACCACCTTGTACGGTTAATCATGGTATGTGTCCGTACCCCAAAATTTTCCATTTCAATTAATGGTGAGATACATGATTTCTTTAGTAGTGGCAGAGGACTCAGACAGGGAGATCCAGTTTCGCCCTACTTATTCACGCTGGTGATGGAAATTCTTTCGGGTATCTTGGAAGCTCATTCTCAGAGCCCAGAATTTTGATTCTATTGGAGATGCAAGAACACTCATTTGTTGCATATTTTCTTTGTCGATGATGTTTTTATTTTCAGTGAGGCAAAGGAACCTTCGGTTGCATGTATGAAGGACGGACTTGATCTATTCTTTAAGTGGAGCGGGCTCAGTCCAAACAACAACAAAAGCAAAGCTTTTATCTCAGGTGGTTCGGAGACCTTACGGGACCGTATCCTGGAATTGCTCAATTTTCGTGTGGGCTCTCTTCCTATCAAATACCTCGGTGTTCCAATCATCACTGCAAGACTTAGCAAAGCGGACTGCAATGCCCTAGTAAGCTTACTAACTGCGATAATTCAGTCCTGGACTCTCAGATTTCTTTCCTTTGCGGGTAGACTACAATTGATCAAATCTGTCTTACATGCCATACAAGTGTACTGGGCCTCCATATTTTGGCTTCCATCGTCTATTGTTAGTAAGATAGAACAGTTATGCCGCTAGTTTCTATGGAAAGGTCCGGCTTTAGGAGTGGGTGGTGCTAAAGTATCTTGGGAAGATGTGTGTCTCCCCAAAAAGGAGGGAGGACTTGGTATCCGTAGAATTCGTGATAATAACATTGCCGCGATGATTAAACACATATAGACCCTGTTCACTGACAATGAATCCCTTTGGTGTAAATGGGTCCATTCAAATCACCTTAAAAATGCATATTTCTGGACTGCATCTGCCTCGACGTTCTGTTCATGGGCATAGCGGAAGCTGTTGGTCTTGAGGGACGTTGTCAATGGCTTCTTTACCTGGAAGATAGGGGATGGAAAATCCGCTTCCTTGTGGTTCGATCCTTGGTTGGAAATATGCCTCCTCAGCCGGATATACTCCGACATTGAGATCTACCGCTTGCCTGTGCAGCGCGAAGCAAGAGTTGAAGAATTATTCTCAAATTATGGCACAACCATCCGACAGGAACTGCAGTCCCTCCAGGTTACGCTCCCCACTCTATCTCATTCTCCAGATTTTTTTTTGTGGAAACTGCACTAGTCGGGACGGTTCTCGATTGCGTCTACATGGAACGCAATTAGACGGAAAGCATCACCAGTCCCTTGGGTTACACTAGTGTGGGACAAAGCGATCACCCCCCGGCACCAGTTTCTGCTATGGATTATTACTCGGCAACGCCTTCCTACACAGGTTTTTTTGATGTCCTACGGGAGGCTCATAGGTGGCTGGTGTGTGTTCTGTAAGGCAAGACCGGATACAATAGACCATTTGTTTTTTGAATGTCCAATCCCCAACTCACTGGCGAATTTTTGGGCTGGAAAATGCAATCTCCCATGGTCCAACCGACCCTGGCTTCAAAACATCCTCTGGATCAGCAAGCACTTATCAGGAAGTGACTTTTACTTTGACATTGCCAAGTTTTCATTTGGAGCGTTATGCTATGTGATATGGAAAACCAGGAACAACCTCATAGTCCGGTCTTCAGGACTTTTTGTGCCATCGATGCAACAACACCTCATCAAGGCAATCAAAGTTAAAGCACTTACTTTTCAGAAAGTTCCTGATTCCCCAAGGAATAGGAGATTGCAACGTTGTTGGGGCCTTGATCCTAGTATTTTTTGTTAGTTCTTAGTAGGAGGGTTGACATGTATTACTCCCTTCTTTGATGTATTTTCTCCCTTTGAGAGTCCGCCCCCCCCCCCCTCACTCGGGTGACGTTTGTTCCCATCGAGTGTTGATGGTGCCGGTCTCCTCCTCTTGTAAATTGTTTGGTTGAAAATCATATATACACTTACCAATTACCAAAAAAAAAAAAATCCCTAATCTAAAACTCAACACTCATTGATTGAGTTAGAGTGCTCATCTCACGTCACTCTCGCCTTGTCTAACTCATCTATCTATCTCTCACTTACAGCCTTGACTCTCAACTTTTAATATGAGCCCAATATTCTTACCAATCTCGCAATTAAGAATAAGAAAGTTCTTTGTTTTTTGCTTTAGTTTGGCTTCTTAGAGAACATTGTACTAAGTGCGTGAAGTTTGGTGGGACCGATTCCGTGGACCCACTTGGGGACCGGACCACTAGTCTAGTTATCGGATAGGTCCATGGAACCAATGGGCGGTTCCCATTTCCAATTTTTCGGAACTAGTCCTTAGTTGGCAGTTCCCGATTTAGGGTGGAAATTGTCCATTGAGACCGTCCTTACCCTAGTGCTTACTTATCTAAAGAGCAAAGAGCCTTTTTAGCAAGGGGCCAGATCAGAATGGTTATTAACTGGTAAGCTTTTGGTGGGCTTAGGAATCATAAGTCTAGCCCAACGCTCGCACACGCTCTTTTGCGCTCCAAGTTGGGATTCGGTCTGTGTTTCGGTCAACTAGAATGGGAGTGTAATTGTTGACCAATCAACCGGCCCATTGTCCGAACAGCAATTCCCAAATGGCATTCATGGCCTAATAGGGTTAAACTGTGAAGTGCAAAGGTCCAGTTTAGGACGAAAACTGGAGAAAAGAGAGAGAAGGAGACGAAGGAAAGAAGCGGAGAGCAAAAGTCATCGTGGTCATCTTATCATTTCTTATAGCGTCAACTCTAAGGATAACTATGGATTAGTTGCATTTGTCCTTGAATTCAAAATGAATTTGCACAGCCAATAGTATTTGCACACACCAAAGTTCAATCTAGCATATTGAATCATTGATGATGATGACAGTTCCTTTGATGCAGCTAGGAGCCCCCCTAACTTTGAGAGCTTTGCGGAAAGGATCCCCTTTTTCCTCATTTTCCACCGATCTCTAGATCAATCCCAATCCCTCCACATGTTAAACAACGCTTCGGCTGCCAAACCTTGAAGTGGGAACGCCGAGCGCCATCGCGTGAAAAAGAAGGTCGGATTGGGGCACAAATCTTTGACAAAGTAAGAAAATATTGGCCTGAGTTGGGGGGTGTGGACCAAAAGGGAACAGTGGAGACAGACCAAGCTGAGATACACGAGTTCCATTGACCTCTTGGTGTCCTTCAGTACGTATGCTCACCAAACCAATCGGCTTCAGTCTCCATAACATGATGACCGTAACATTTCTCCAGATGGGGTGTTGGCACCAGGACAAGTCAAGGCGTGCATTTGACTAATCTTAAGCTCCATTAGAAGACACTGCCATATCAATAACATATCTTGAGCTGAGGCACTGCTCTCCCACTCTCTCAAAAAGACCCCTCCCTTCAGCACCGCCAATCGAGAATCCCAAAAAGCCATAAAGAACCCGGATTATTATTAAAACTAGGGAATTTGATGTGTTAATGACGCTGGATGAGGAGGCGAATGTGCCGAGAAGGGGGTGTCTTTGCCAGCTCGATCCGGTAAATTGGAATATATTAGGATGTCGTGACAAATGAGAGACCGGGGATTTGGAAGACAGGCTCCTATAAAGCTACGCAACTTGCACCAAATGTTGGGTAGCTGTGGCCCCGAGCTTGTTTCCACGAGGGGATCAATTTTTATTTTTCTTTTCTTATTTTTTTTGGATTCGGGGCTTGCTTTGGGGCATTTAATGTTGGATTAATCTTTGGGGTTAGGGTTCTTAATCTTTTTAGTGGAGACACAGAAGATACGGCGGATGTTCGGGACTGTGTGTACCGTGCGGATGGCGGACCACGGCGTTGAAGGGGGTTTGCACATGCCAAGGCGACCAAAACGTTGCAAGCTCGATGAAGACAGAGAGAAGAATATTATGGTCCTCGCGAAAATATATGTTATTGAACAAGTGATGGGGTTTTGCTCTGCTCTCGCTATGCATGTCCCTCTTAAAATTTCGTCAACAGGCTATATTATTCTTTGATGATTGCATAGGAACAGGGTCTGTAGATGTTTGTTTATTGGGTGGTGAATCTCTAGGCAAATAATGTTGGATTGGTGGAATGGAGATCTCACACGTATAGGAGTGACCAGGGGGTGGTTATTATTTTCGAGTGTGGATCTATACAGTTCTTTAATTTGCATTTCGATTAATTGGGTCTTGCGGACGTTAAGAGAATTGAGTTTTCAAATAGAACTTCCTTGCACAAGTGCATCCTCCTTACATAGATATAAAGATTCAATTTTCATTAGATTCGTGGGAAGAAGATTGTCTATACCACACGGTGTTGTCATTGATGTCACAATAAATTTTAATCATTGATGCATTTCGTTGTCGTAAATTTCATGAAGAATTTATTCACAATGAGTGGTGGGTTGGATGAATGAGACACTGAGGATGCTAATGAGTACAGAGGATTTGGTCGCAAAATTTTGACCAGGTGTTTAGGAGAGCTTGTAGAACAGATGTGATAAGTTTAGGGGGTATTAAAGTTTTACATTTCAAAATTTCAGACACTATGCACAGTTGCATACAAGATAGGTTATGTGGTATAGAGTCATACGCACCTATACCGTACACCTTATTCTTCATAATTATAGGAAATTTATTTGACCGATCTTTAACTTATTATACATATGCCAATTTAGTCTAAATTTTTCAATCTTGTCAATTTAATCCTAAATTTTTTTCACAAAATTCCAATATTGTCTTTCTAACCAATTTTTGCTAGAAATTATTAATGTAGCAACCTAGTCATCACCTACCATCCCAAATGATGAACCGCCACATCAATGATTTTTCGGCAAAAATTGGGCAAAATAACTACATTAGAATCTCACCTAAAAGTTTAGAACTAAATTGACAAAATTAGACAGTTTAGGATTGAATTGACACCTATACTATTTTAGAATTGATTGGATAATTTCCCTCACAATTGTAACTAGTGTCCACCAACATAGTCTTTAAACCAATATGTATATTGAATAAATGTAAATCTATAGTTGTTAATGATTTCCACTTAAATTTGTAGGTTCTATTTATGTATGTGTATGCATTTATGTGCATATTTATCTAGTGAGATGCTCGTGCATTGCACGGATCTAAAACTATATTTGTTATATTATTTCTAACATTGTGTCTATGTGAATTTTTGCAAGAGAAATATAATATATAAATGCAGAAAATTACGACAAATAAAATATTTACATCAATCAAAGTCTCTATTAGAGTTTAATTTGATTTTTATATAAAGTGGATGCAAACCCCTCCATATAAGTTTATCCGCTTATTAAAATTAAACATAAGAATAGAATTGCAAATTTATTGTAAAATAGCATATAGAGGCAATATTTGAGCAAATTTTTTTTTTTTATGAATTAAGAAGAAACATGAGTTCTCCTTTATTTTGTCGAAATCGTAATCTTTGTGCCATCGACTTGGCATTAAAAAGGCGAGTAAGCTATATACATAGTATATTCTTGAAAGTAAAATGGTTCTTTTCTCTCCTTCAGTCGCTTCTCTCTATTTGTAGATTTTCAAAAATGATTTTTTCAAGATTATTTTCCAATTCTATATATTTCAGTTGCCCTTTTTATTGAATTATCCCTTTTCTTTTAGGTAGTCATTTAATGTCTACTTTTTATTTTAGCAAGAGTTGATAGGTATCTCATTATCCATAACAATGTATCAGAATGAGAAGTGTTGTATATCTTGTGAAAATGTGCAATATTCACTTTGTAATTTCAAACATTTTTATAATACTTCTCTCACAAAGAAGGCATATCTAATACTTTATTCATTTATTTTATTGTGAAAATTTTGTTGCCAACAGTTAGCTGTTAATATGTTCTGTATTTATTGCTTCTTCAAGTTAGCTATTTTTCCCAACTTTGTTAATTCGGATTTGGTTGTATCATGATTATTGATTGATATGATCTTTCTCTATCAAACATTCATATCATAATAGCTAAATATAGAGGATCCCATGTAGGAGAAGTATGAGATGTTGTTTAGAAATTCTAAGATATATCTTAAAGTTTGATGCAAACTACACTTTGAACTTGTCGCTGCTGCATGTTTTGGAATAGTAATCTTATTCAGAAAAATAGAAAACACAAACACAATTGCCCGGACGTCAATAGATGATTGTAACAAAAATAAAAATAAATGTGCTGATAAACTCTCTTGAACACATGGAATATGTGATGGAATTATCTTAATGGCTTTGCAAAATTAATCGAAATACTTGAAATCCGTGAAGCTAATAAGTTTTGGGTTCGAAGGATGCGATTCCAGGAGCCTACGGTCAGGTTCTGAAAACTCAAGACTAATGACCACATTCAAGTAGATTTTAAGGTAGAGGAAACATCATATTTCAATTCCCCATATTACTAAGCAAGAGAAGTTCAACTTCTATGCGATCAGGCACTTGTTCAACATTCTTTTTGTGTGGTCAAGAATTTCAACTTGATTCTAGTAAGAACGCCGCTTCATGGGAAAGGACCTTTAGCAAAGAATGCGAAGTTCAGGGCCCTAGAGAGAAAACGGGTAGGATGAGTACATAACGGCAGGCGCGGATCATGCTAGTTGGTACTTAGTAGCGTGGAAAATTCTTGAAGTCTTTTGTGAACAATCGATTGATGTGATAAGATCAAATCAACGAGGCATTGACTTAAATGGTAGCCGAGGCATGATCTCTCTCTCTCTCTTTCCTCCCCCCTTATCAAGGAGGCCGACCTTTCAATACGAAAGCATGTTCCCAAAGTACGAGGTCATCTTAGCTAAATTGATACAAATGGGTGATGTTAATGGACTTGAGGTTTGAACTATTGAGAAGGATAAATTGACATTTAGAGGGATGAAGATGTCAATCTAATCTTTAATGGAGAGGATCTCTCTATCTATGAGAACGAGCCTAATCTAATAAACAGATTCTTGTATAGCACGCTCGTCGATACTCCTCTTACTTAAGAGACTGATTCTTCTATTTAAGTGCTTATAAAGGTTTTGATGTTGCTAATTTTGAGGTAGGTTGTATTAGGGTTGATGACCATATCATAGATCAAATCTGCCATAGTAATTCGCAATATGAAACCTACCATTTTTATCATTATCTATGAGAAATGATATTTGAATACTATCCTCAAGCAATCAAAGTTAATAAATGCTGATATTGTTCACGGGCTAAGTGCATCGACTAAACAATCAATTGATATGGATCTATTTGGGTCATTGTTCATTGACTCACATCTACTCGACAAACAATATCCCGAAATGCATGCCACGAGCATTATGTTTTATTTCTCCAACAAGAACACGAAACAAGACAGACACGCATGAGGACTTAAAAGCCTCACTCATCTTATCGTAAACCCTATTATTCTACGTGACCGAAGCATGCAAAGATGAACCGCCCAATACAATACGTGACCTTGAAGTGAACTTTTATATATCTGAGAGAGAGAGAGAGAGAGAGAGAGAGAGAGAGAGAGAGGGTGGTCAAAAAGCCAAAGATGAATTGGTCATATGCCCTCGCAGAGAACCTTAGACGTTGGGGATTGTAGCAGTAAAAAGAAAGAAAAGATAGAAAATTGGAAAGTGAGGGGATGAGTTAAAAAATCTTTAGTGGGTGTGAATGACACTCTGGAGAGGTCGGCTCGGATCTCAAACAGTAATATAACGCGCAAAATGCTCTCTCCTTTGGACCGTGGGGCGAGACGAGGGTAGGGATAAAGTCTTCTGAGGCAGAAGAAAGTTAAAGAAAACACATAAAAATTTAAACCCCAACAGAAGAAAGAAACAAGAGACAGTGAATAACAGATTCATCGAAGTTTGCATCGAGAACTGACAAGAACCATATGGGGCATTCAAAAGTGGGCATTGTTTTTTGGCCCCCTCGCAGGGGAATTTCTGTGAGTGTGAAGCTGCAAAAAAGAAAAGAAGAGATGTGGAAAAAGTAGAGAAACTTCAAGGAGTGGAAAGAGCATTTGGCCAAAGGATTGGAGGGGATTGCAAAAGGGGGATTGGAAATTTGCGTCTCCCAAAGTCTCTTTTGGAACCAAAGGAATTCCCCGTTTTGAAGCTTGTCCCAAAGGGTGCAAGAATAAGCATCCTAAGCTTGCAGCCCTAGTAAAAAAAACCCTAATTTGTGGTCCAAAATTATTGTGCTTCATGTGATCATGTAAAGTTGGGAGTTGATGCCATTTTTTTTTTCATTTTACTTTTTAGTTGAAAATGAGCCAATTTAAATGCTAATCTTTTGAGGCCATTTCCAACACAAAGAATTTCTATTTCCAATTGAATAGAATTAAATTTCTGTCATATGGGAAAAAAAGAGATGAGAAATAGGTAGTGATGCATATTCTACTTGATGTATCAGGAGAGTAACTAAAGGCCAAGACAAAATTTTATGAGGTCTGAGACTGTTAGGCACGATCAACATTTCATTACTTGAAATTAGATAGAATTTCTTGAGCCCAAAAACATACAATAAGCAAAACTAAGCTTATTGGTGGAACATGAAAGAAAATAATTGTTCTCACGAGAGGGAGTAAGTTTGATATAGATCCACACCCAGAGTGTGAAGCGGGGACAAAGGAAATAGAGAATTCCGATACCAATCACAAAGGAATTCCAACCTAAAACCCTAAGTTCTTTTATACGGGTGAAAGATTAATCACATACATAAATCTCATTAGCATCCATATCAAAGTGGCTCGAGACTCTTATTGTTTTTATTTGGATAATCTAGTGCGAGACTATTACTGTTGTTATTTGGATAATCCGGCGGGAGACTCTTATAGCATGTCCACATGAATCACACAATGGCTGATGTTGCAAAGACAAAGCAATTCTTGAATTACCCAAATTATTTTCACTTAAAATCTCGACCGAGACTGGGACCAAAAAAAAAAAGAGCGAGGAGCACCAAATCCTGTCTCGGACCGCCTAGTCGAGGGGCATCTTGAAAACCATGAACTGGTCCAAAGCAGCATTCGGAGATTGTGCTGTAAAATCTCCCCAGGACCAGCTACTGCCCCCTTTCAAACGGCGAGTCAAAGGCTCCTCTTTCTTGTTTTTTCCCACAGCATTACCAAGAAAACATGATGAACTGCGACCCTGAATCTCGTGTGGTCCACCTTAATGTCGTGGTTAATCTCAGATCATCAGCACGCTCAGTCGTGTCTTGCCTACCTCAGTTAACATGTTTGACAATCTTTTTAACTTTTAATTATGGGGGTTTTACTGCTACTGAACCGCATTTTGGCTAAATCTATCAGTCATCGCTGAATGTTAGGAAAGCAAGTTCTGTACTTTTGATTTTACATCCAGCAAATCCAAAGCAGACGCTCCCCCGAAAGTGAAAAATTGAAAAAGGAGGAGAGGGCAAAGATACTCATCTTTTATGATGCCTTGGTCAGCCTAAAGAAAAAATCTTTCCAATTTCCTTTCCCCAACTTTTTTCCAACTTTTTTCCGGAGGGAATTTTGCTGATTTTGAGATGATTTTTTTTTCTCTCCCTCCCCGCTTTGATCCTTCAAATCTGCCTTTTCCCTCTCGCCGATTTGACAGCTGCGGTGATTCTTTGGGCAGTGACGAAACTGTTTGCTTTGTCTCCTAACTTTGTTAAATGCCTTTCTAAGGTGGTCTCTTTAATGGAATTATATTAATTATTCGAAGACATATGCCGTACATTACTGAAAAAAAACTCGATATATAGTGATTCCTATCGAAGAAGCTAGAGCTAATTATCACGTGGGCCATTGGGTTAAGCACTACTTTCAAATTCTAGTAATTTAGCATTGACAAAAATAATTAGGGACAGTCGCAATGTTGCCAAATATCAAGACGAGCATACATTTCATTTGATTAGTTGATTAGATGAGAACATAGCAAATACCATGTTTAAATCATCGCATCGCTTATTCATATTATCCTTGGATGCCACAAGTCGGTCACCTTTTAGGCAAAACCTTAATTGATGCATAACCGAAGCAGTTTGTGAGGATCCAAGAGAGTTGGTAAAGTTTATATCTAAAAGCTTAAATTTATAAATGTAAACATAACCAACAGCTCAATGCTATCATGCTCTCTCCCATGTATTCATTAGGGTTTAGCCTCTACATGCAAAATTGCTTATAAGTGAGTTATCTCTTCTAATTCATTCATGACTTTGATTTAATGCGTGAATACTCTTTGTGTGTCTCTATCTTTCCTTGTGATCGAGGAAAAATAAATTCTCAATATTCTTTTCTTCATTTTATTTATTTATTTGATTTTCCAAGTCTTTTTGTCTTCATTATATTGACTTCTCGAGCATATTTAAGATCTATTTGCATAAAGTAAACTCTTGTCAATATACTTTAGTGACGAAGGATGTGGATTGATTTATATACAAATTGACTAAACTTTCTAGAATCTGCCACTTAAAATATAAAATCATCATATCTCCTTCAAATCAATAAAGTTTGAGACTTTAGTGTCTCTCAATAGCAAGTAGATAAGTTACACTTTCATCATCTTGGAATGTGACAAGTTGGAGTTTCCCTTTTCAACTCAAACAATTTCTTCTTGATTTTCTTATGTGGGTATTTACAAGAAATTTTTTTTAAATTTATTACATTGATACCAATTCAATTATAAATCTTATAATTAGATCAATTTAGTCATAAATATTCTCATATTAATACTAATTCAATTCATTCAGCCAATTTAAAGGGAAAATTATTGATGTAAACATTGGTTTTTTACAAATTTTTTACAAATTTTTTTTGAAAATGTTAATTTTTTATTAATTTTATCTTCTTCTTTTTTTTCCTTCCCTTCTCTCTTCCTTCTTTTCTTTTCTTTTTTCCCCACTGTGGGCCGTAGTCACTTGCCCCTCGCCTGGTGGTCAGTGAGCTCTAGCAACCATCGCTAGCCATAGTGGAAACAAAATGAAGAAAAAGGGAAGAGAAGAAAAAAGAAAAGGAAATTTAAAAAAAAAAATTGTCCATGTAAGTTTTAGCCACGCCATGTTGAACAACCAATGTCCATATCAATAATTTTAATTTTAAATTGGCTAGATGAATTGCATGGGTACAAAGTGAAAAAGGTTTTGGATTAAATTGGTCAAATTAAAAAGTTTATAATTGAATTTGTATCAATGCAATGCAATGATTTTTTTTGTATTTTTCTTGGTACTTATGACATTCTATGGATCAGCTGCTATGCAAAAAATAAAAGAACATCTTTTCTGTTTATTAGAATAATAGCTAGAGTTCATTATCAAGGAAATTTATATATAATATTCAGTAATTGCCTACTGCATAATTATTTATGATCTCTTTTTTATTTTGTTATGTATGTTTATTTGTATTCTCAAATCGTATAAGTATTAATACCAATCTATACTATGCCGATTTGAAAAGGGGAAGATGAGCTTTCTTGGTACCCAAAAGTGAAGTTTCCATTTACACTTAGTTGGGGCGTGAGGAAAGGAGAGGAGAAGGGAACAAAAGGTAGTGGGGAAAAATGGCTGAGGAACGGAGATGCAGGTCTAAGCCCTTCAATGTACATGCAAAGGAAGATAAGTCTCATGTCGGTGTAGTTGGTCGAGACATTAGAGATTTTCGATTTAGAAATTTGAAATTACCCATTATCAAGTACTTTAGGGGTATCAATGAATCAGGGTCGGATCAATTATTTGAGTTGACTAGTTTTATTTACAGTACCATACGACCCATTGATCCATTAATACAAAAAAAATAAAAATTTAATTTTCGTTTCGAGATAAACGGCCCAAACAAGTTATTTCTTTCAATTTTTTGTTGAATAATAGCACAAGTCAACTTAGGCGCGACAAATTGAAGTCGGGATTCGCGTCGCTAAACAGGCCAGGCATGATTCCACATTCACAATGCAGTATCAAACAAAATTATATCATCTTTTTTCCTTATTAACAGCAAAATCCACCTTTGTTTGTCTGAAGCTTCTTAACAGCGAAAGAGGCGATGCTTAATTAGCAAATGCAATGCACTGGCCACCTCCGGTCAAAGGGCGAGAGATCACGGTCAATAATCTCATGATTGTAAATTGCGGTAGGGAAAGTTTTCTCGCGAATTGTCAGCAGACAACGAAAGGGGCCGCCACGTGTCAGGACCGCAGCGAGAAAAGACAGAATCAAGGTCGATTGGTCCCCCCTCCCGGTCCATGGGGCCCCCAACCGTAATTTCGCATCACTTTATTCCCCTCAGAGATAAAATAGAATTAATATGATATTTAAAAAAAAAACCCGAAATTGACAGCTATTTCGTTTTCCTCCCTTCAGCATTTCAGTCACACGAGAAAATGACGGTCGAAGAGGAAAACGCCGTAGGGTTTTCACATAGATGTCCCATGAAAACCGAGATCTAATCCAATAAATTTTTGCCTAAAATGAAACCTCCTCTCATAATTACATTTTGACCCTGTGATTAATTTGCCTTGTTTATTATTAGAAACTTTATCTCCATCATGATGCTAACTATTGTCCTAATTATCACAAAAATGGCGAGTACTTAAAATGGTTAAGAATATAAGTGTGGATCAAATGGAAAGAGAGGGACAATGTGTCGACAGCAATGTCATGCTTGCAATGGCAATAACACATTTGTACAAGTTCTATAAGCGGAAAGGCGTGTCCAAATGAAAATGCATATGATAAATTGGGTGATTTATTTATAGATTTGGATTTGGACAATGGAAATGTACCTAATAAGCATTGGATTTACGAGTTTCCTCCCTTGTGGGGGTTGATGGCCTTCAATGATTTTGTCACTCATATGTGTGAGGGTTTAATGTTTTTGAGTACCCAACCCCAAAAAGGACGTGAGTTTCACTTAACATATACAACCAAATGAACTCAAGTTTAGGCATATCAAATAATATATCAAAAGATCCATAAAAATGATTTTTTTAGTCACACTGAATATAAATTAAAATACTCAGAAAAACTCAAGACATAACGTTTCATCGTTGGAATTTCAATTATATATATATTAAATACATTATATTATCGATTTCACTAACAGGAAAGAAAAGGACAAGAAATTGGAAGGAGGATACCTTAAATTTTCCACGTAAATTCATCGTATGGATGCGAATCCGAACAAATTTTTGTGAAAACCCACCTTCGTCAATTGCATTTATTTTGCCCTGCCTCATTTTCTTTTTCTTTTGATGCCCTCCCTCTCCTCTCTCTCTCTCTCTCTCTCTCTCTCTCCTTTCTCTGCCTTTTACCCTAAAAAGATGTACTCGTGTCCTTCATAAACCCTCCTCCCCATCAGTCCCTTTCAGCCTCCAACGCTCTCTCTGTCCTGAGTGCTTCAGAGGGAGAGAGAGGGGGGCTTGAGAGGGAGGGAGAGACTGAGGGAGGACCTGGTTTTTGGGGCTTTCATTCAATAGAGGCTTTGGCTGTTCTTAGTTTTTGATTGATTTTCTTGATTCATTCGTTATAAAAATTTGTTGGGCAAAAGGGATTTTTGTATTTCATCGTCAACATCATCAAAAACCCAGTGCGGGGATATAACAATCTCTCAAAGATTAAAAAGACACAAGGGACAGAGAGACCCTGTTTGTTCATTTTGAGATGGCGCCGAGCTTTGACTGTGCGGTTTCCAGCCTCCTCTGCGTTGAGGACAACACGAGCGTCTTCGGCGATAACGACGGCGATGGGGCCGTGGAGGAGGGCCTCGAGGCCACGTGGCACCGCCGGGGCCGCCATCAGGACGGTTGCTTTGAGGGTAGGGAGGAGTTGGTGCCGATGCAGAGCGAGGAGTGCTTGGCCGTGTTGCTGGAGAAGGAGTGCCGGCATTTGCCCGGATTCGGTTATTTGAACCGATTGAGAAATGGGGATTTGGACGTGGCTGTTAGAGCTGAGGCTATTGATTGGATGGGCAAGGTGTGCATTTCTTGTATTTTTATATTTCCTCTTCATGGTCGTGGATGTGATTGGACCTTGGGTTTTCAGTCTTCATGTGGTCGGTTGATTATCCCAGTTACTGTCATTTTGATAGTGGAGTTTGTGGTTTTGCTGTTGGTGATAGAGCATTGATAACACGCTTTGGTTCATGGCAATTTCAATGTTTTTCTCACATTTCATGGGAATGGCCTTGCATTTTCCTGGTTAATAGATTGCTTGTTCAGTCGAAGATGATTTTGCTCACTCCATCTGTTCAACTCCATCTGTTCAACAGGTTCATGCCCATTTCAGCTTTGGACCGCTCAACTACTTGGATAGGTTCCTCTCGGCCTATGATTTGCCTGTAAGTTCATAGATTGAAAGCTGAATCACGTATGGGGTTGTTTGGCATTGATGTTCATTTGTTTATTGCATTGCATCGGATTGGATATTCAGAGTGTCTGAACATTTTTACTGTCCTAATCTCAGAAAGGCAAACCTTGGATGACACAGTTGTTGGCTGTGGCATGCTTATCTTTAGCCGCCAAAATGGAGGAAACTGAAGTGCCTCTTTCTCTAGATTTACAGGTTTGAATCTTTTCATTCATTGTGTCATTGATTCTCGGTGTGTCGAATTCGATTTCGATCCGATTCATCTGATAAATATGGTGCATGTTGCAGGCTGGTGAATCCAAGTTTGTGTTTGAAGCTAGAACAATTCAGAGGATGGAACTCCTAGTTTTGAGTACGCTGAGCTGGAGAATGCAAGCTGTGACCCCTTTCTCCTATTTAGATCATTTCCTTCGCAAAATCAATGGTGGAAACTTGCCTCTCCGAACATTGATTTCCCAATCGGTCCAACTTGTTTTGAGTATTGCGAAAGGTTATACCTCTTTTAGATGTTGAAATTGCTCCAAGATTAAGAAAACTCCTCTTTCAGCTCAATGTGCCATAATGTTTGGCTGTGAGATATTCAAATGGTCTGACGGATTGGTGAATGCTATGTACATGCAGGGATTGATTTTGTAGAGTTCAGGCCTTCCGAAGTTGCAGCAGCAGTTGCAATATCAGTTGCAAGAGAGAACCATTTAATGGATATTGAGGAGGCAACTTCTGTTCTCCCTCAACCTGTGAGAAAGGTAGACATTGTTTGTCCAAAATGTGACATTGCATGATTGAAAATGTTTGTCCAGGAACATATATAGCACATTGAGTTATCCTCTGCTCTTATAATTTCATATCCAAATTCATGTAAGATTCTTCAGCAAAGATCACAGCGAACTTCTTTCTGATATAGTTTGCATTTTCCAGGAGAGGGTCCTGAGGTGCATCGAGCTAATTTCCGATATGGCATTGAGTCTTGGGTTCCCTAAAAGTGGCACTTCAGTTTCCTCTGTACCTCAAAGTCCAATTGGGGTACTTGATGCTGCTTGCTTGAGCTATAAAACAGACCAAACGGCAATTGGGTCATGTGCAAATTCCTCACATAGCAGCCCAGACCCTAAAAGGAGGAGGACATAGCAATCCCCAAAAAATTGCTGTTAACTGTTGTTGGGTCGTGAAAGCAAGGTTTATTTCTCATTTACAAGGGATGAACTTGATTTTTGTATGTAAAGGTGTGTATACTGAAATGCACCAAGAAGACAATGTTAGAACACAACAGAAATGAAGAGGAAGAGATGAGAGAAATTGGTTGGAAAAGAACTGGCAAAGACAGATCTTTGGATTATGTGTAATGGAGAAGTTTTGAATAAGTTGGGTCATCAGTTGGAGGATGCAGGAATGGCATAACAGTGTGTGTTCATACTCTTGGTATGAAATGGGAGTTTTGACACCAGCTGTTAAATATTAGACTTCTTAGCAGCTAGGTAAGGACTCAAGGAGGAGATGAGCGAAAAAGATGAGAAAAGATTTGTGTTGGTTGTGAAATACAGTTTTTAATTTTTTAAATATTTTTTCTCCTTTTGATTGGAGTTTGCAGATTTGCATTAGCTAAAAGGGGAGGAGAAATATATAATAAATCCCCCAAAAAAATGGTTTCATGAGAGTTTTGTTGAAATTGTTGACTCCATTTTCTCCTGCTTGGTCGTTCATTCTATAGTTTATCGCCCTGTTTTCTGAGAAGTCAATGAGGTGACAGGGCTCTGCAAAGACCAAACGTGGCACGCTTGGAAAAAGATTCTTGAGGAGGTGCATTCACTTCATGTTCTGGGAGTAATTGCTCTCTGCTGAGCCACTGGATTTGCTTTCTCATGAGACACTGTCAAACAATCCTTTGTTTGACTGTGCAGTCAAGACTATCGAGGGCACTGCCCTGATTAAAAAATTAGCAGAAGACAGAAGAGCCATATGAATGAAGTAGCAACATAAAGATTCGTGCGCATATTTATTTATGCAGTAATGTGGCAAAGTATTAGAATTTGGGGATTCTACATGAATGAACTACACATTTTAAAATGAATTTGGCATGGAAATTTGGGATTTTGTTCATGAGATCTCGTGTTCGATTTTATAGTCATACCTAACACGATCAGAAATTGTTGTATCAAAAGGGCGTAATGAGTGTTAAATTTTTGGCATGCATTACTGAATCCTTGAAGCTGAAAATTTTAGTTCTAATGTCGAGTTAGGTGTCTTCACTTACTCGCATTGAGTAATGGGGATTCTTATATGAATTAAGCATCCCATCATATTTTAGGAGACTGGGTCAATCTAGATTCGGAAGGAGTTTAGGGACAATTCTACAAAAATAAATTTCTATTAAGTTATTTTCTAGAAAAATGATTATATTTTTTTATGTTTGATTGAAATGTAAAAATGAAATGAAAAATATTTTCTGTCATTTGGTAAGGAAAATCTCAATTTCCCTAGATAGGCATATGTTATTTGGATGCTAGTGACTTACGCATAAACAATTGAGGAATTGGGTAAGGGCACCATGGTTTTCAAGTTTGGCCTTGAGGACTTAGGCGGTAAGGATGAAGCGTGGCCTCCAGCGTCCCTATTTTGGCCTCAATGGACCCTGGCAAGTGTGTTGGCAACCCGAACTCATGCATTGAAGTCTCAAGCCCGACCTCTATGGACACAAGCCTGGCCTTGATGGACCTAGGCATGAGTGTTGGGTCTTGAGCCTAGCCTTGATTGACACAAACGAGCACTGATGTCTTGAACCCAACCTGGATAGACTTAGGACCTAGGCCTAGAAGCTAAGGACCTAGGCATGGACACTAGGGTCCTAAGCATGTGCGTCGAGGTCCCAAGCCTGGCCTTGATGGACATGGGCACTAGGGTCTGGAGCCTAGGCAGTGAAGTCCCTAGTCTAATCTCAATGGACATAGGCATGAGCATTGGGCACCCGAGCACTAGCATCCAAGTCATGATCCTAACCTTGATAGACTCAATACCGAGCATAAACTCTAGGTACCCTCACCGTGGACCTAAGCTATCAATCAACCCATGCCTATGTATTAGAGATATGAGTGCCCGGGCTGAGGCGTTGAAGCATCAGGCAGTTGACAATAATACCAGAGTCCTAAGCCTAGCTACGGGAGTCGTTGTCCCAAGCCCAACCTTTGTGGGACTAGGTGCGAGCATTGAGGTTCCAGGCTTGACCTCGATGGACCCTAGCCTAAAGCCGCTATCAAGGGCTCGAGAAGGGAACAAGCATTGGGGTTCTCCTGTTGAAATGTAGAGTTTCTAGCTTAAGTGTTGAAATCTAGCCATATTTTGAAAAATAATTCTAATTTTTGGACTTCATTTATTTCACGAAAAATATTTTCCAAAAAGTCATTTGCAGAGATAATGGAAATATTTTCTCCATTTGGTTGAAACCTAAAAAAGAACTGGAAAATCCATTTTGATTTTCTTATATATATATATTATTCAGGCGCTAATAATTTGTGCATGGACAGCTAGGAAACCAAGCACTAGCATCAAGATCCTAGGTCTGGTCTTAATAGTCCCTCCCCTCCCCCTAACCACCCACTATATGGCGGGGTCAAGAACCTCGCCTCAAAATACTTGGGTCTTGAGTTAGAGCATAAGCATCAATCCCAAGTTCACAAAGGTCTAGCTTAAGGCCTATGTGTATGTGCCCAGATCCCTAGTAGTCAAGCTTGATCCAAAAAAGCCAAGCATCGGGCCATGATGCTTGAGTCCATAGAGGCCAAGCTCATAGCCTAGTGCTTGGGCTCAAGACACTAGTGCTTATACTTGAGACTTTGACCATTGGGTCTATTGAGGTCAAGCCCGAAACCATGGTGCTTGTGCTTAGGCCTTGGATGACTATACTCATTTTTCACAAAAGAAATAAAGCCTTAAAGAGGAAATCATTTTTATAATTTGAAGTATAGATTTTTAATTGATTCATTTTTCTAAACAATCTAGACCTAGAAAATGATTTCTCAAAAAGCCTTAGAATGTATTTGTTTTGAGAAAGGTTTATGATGAAATAAAATACTTTTTGAGAAATCATTTTTTAGTAAAAAGGTTTTTCTTTTTGCAGATTAGAGAATTCATTTCTTAATTTTAAGATACATATTTTCTTTAACCATATATAGTTTTCATTTGTCAAATGCATTAAAGTCTAAAAAACTAATTCGCAGAAAATTATTTTACTCAAACAAACACACCCTTAGTAAAAATCAACTAGCAACTTAGATATGCCAACTTCAACGTGCCACACAATTAATTTGAGCTCCACAGTTCTTCCTTTTCCTTTCATGACCAAATTTTCACAAAAATGCACTCATTTTATAAAATCATGGACTCATGAATGTCTTGTTAATTTCATGGACCAAACCTTTTTTTTTCAATTAAACATCTTATGAATATCCACAAACTCCTTTATAGCTGACAAGTACATTGAGTTTGGCTTTGGAAATGGATTTTAAGGCTCTCATGACCCTTTAGCTAATGCTAAAGTATTTGATAACTGTTTTTGGAGCCCATTTGGAAAATAGCATTTTCAAAGTGTCTCAACTTAATGCAAGTCCTACCCAGTTTTAGGTTTTGAGTAGCGAAATGCTACTTTAGGGATTAAAGTTTTGAAATCCTACTTTCACCGTCCACCCATGTCTTGGGCATTGAAGTCTTGGTTTGGCCTCTATAGACATGAACACAGCCCCAATGGACATGGGCGCTAGTGCTGGAGTCTCGAGCCTAGCCTTTACTAATAGGAGTAGGCATTGGCATCCCAAACCCAGCCTTGATGGACCCGAGACCCAGACCTAAGCACTAGGGACTCGCTAGGGACTTGAGCAAGTGTATCGAGGTTCTAGACCAACCTTGATGGCCACGAGCATCAAGGACCTGAGCGTAGGCATTGAGATCCCAAGCCCAATCATTGATGGACACAAGTGTGGCCTCAATCAACATTATCGCAACCCTCTTTTTTTGTCGTGAGAGAAAGAAATGAGTCTAGAGATATTGCCTCAAGCCAACGGACCTCGATTAGGTGTTGGCTCTCCTAAGCCCATACTTCATGAGATTTTGGATTTTGTTTTCAATTTTGGTTAGCCTATTAGATTTTAGGAGTCACCACTAGTTGTTTTCAACCGACTATAAATCAATTGAGACACGAGAGTGTCATTTTAATTTTTACGTAATCAGATATTCTAGTTTTGGGGACTTAATTATACTAAAGTTTCTATTAATGCATTTTTGGTACCACTAACTTAGAATATTGTTTATCTAAATAGTCACGCAATCTTGATTGTCAGTTACAAACCTAAAGGTATCGAAACCACTAAGTGATCATAAAATGTTCTTACAAGGTTTATTATGACCCTAAACTAACCCAAACCATTTTAGAAGAGAAACTAACAAGCAATCTATCTAAATGCAGTGTAATAAAAAAACACTCAAGTATTGAAATGACTTTAAAGTAAATATGAAAAAGAAAAATCCATACAAGTTGGGCAAAAAATATGCACAGTCATTTTATAAGTCCCGAGACAAGATCCCCTATGAGCTAAATTGAAACCCAATTCAATTTTCTACTTAAAATTGATCTATCAAGGATGAGCATGATAATGATTTTGTGTTCGGAAATAATTTCTGCTTAGGAATGATTCTTTTTTATTTTGTTCCTAAAAATAATTTCTATGTATTTGAAAGTGTTTGATAACTGTCCAAAATTTTTATTCTCAAAATAGATGCGTTTGATAAGACTCTTAAAATTTCTAGTCAAAATCATTTTCTTTTAATTTTGCAATGATTTTATTACATTTTTATCCTTTTTTCCTTTTTAGCTTGTCCTCCTTGCCGGCAATCGACCAAACTCGGGCAAGTGACCTTGCTAGAGTGTTACTAAGCCTCGACAAGGCCTTGGCAATGCCAAACTACAGCGAGACTCATCGGCTCAAGCCTTGCCGTGAGCCAGATGAGGTTTGTTGACCCTAGCCTCACCGTGACCTAAGTGAGGCTTAGCCTCGTCAACCTAGGTCAGCATCACCTAACCAAGGCAAGGCCGACCCAACGGTGTCCTAACGAGGTCGAGCCTCGCCGTGGTTGGGCATAGCTTGGCCTCACCTTGGCTAGGCAATGTCAACCTAGTGATGGCCTAGCAAGGCCGAGCCTCACCTAGCCATAGCAAGGCTCAGGCCGACAAGCCTTGTCATGGCTTGGCATTGCCAAGGGCCGCACTTCAGCGAGGTTGCCGGCCTCAGCCAAAAGGAAGAAGAAGAAAAAGAAAAGGAAAGAGAAGGGAAGAAAATGAAAGAAAATAAAACTTGGACTTGATTTTTGAAATTGTTCCTGATAACAAAAATCAACTCATTTTATTTATTTTTGACACTGTTCCAAATCTATTTTTAGGAACAAAAATTTTTACCAAACGAAAATCTGTACCAAATCTATTCCTGGGAATAAAAAAAACAGAATCAAACACTATTTGACTAGTTACCATACACACCCTAAGACAAAACCCTAAAAGAAAAACTAAACTAAGGGTGCGTTTATTTCGCGAAAATTGTACCATTTATTTTTCTCATTTTCTAACGTTTGGTTCATTTAGGAAAATGAGCTAATAGAAAAAAAATTCTCGTCAATGAAAAATGTTTTTCTACCAAAGTTTAAATTTAGGAAAATGATTTCCCCTTTAAAAGAATTGGAAAACATTTTCCTAGTCTTAGAGTCATTGAGTAATGAAACATTTATTCTTATAAAAATAATTTTAAGAAAACGAAATATTTTATTATTTTCAAAAATTATTATTATTCTTTTCTTTTCTTTTCTTTTCTTTTCTTTCTTTTCCTTTCTCGCTCCTCCTCCCTGGCAACCAACCATCATCCAGACGAGAAGCTCAAAGATTGGCTAATCCATGCACTCGAGCTTTAGGCTCACTAGATCTAGGTGAGCTTGGGCTTAGCTGAGCCTGGCAAGCAAGCTCACGACTTGGCCCAATTTTGGCAAGGCTAAGCTTGCCCAAGGCCGGCAAGCTCAAGTTTCCCAAGGCTAGCTAGCTCACAGCTCGCTTGTGGGTATTGCTAACCTGTCATGATGGGGAAGAAAATGAAAAATAAAATTAAAATTAAAAAAAATAATTTTAAAAAGAAGAGACAAAGAGAAAATTAGAAAATTAATAAAACTGAAAATTTTGAATTTTTTTTAAAATATATATAAAAATATGAAAAATAATTATTTGAGATAAATTTATGAGATTGAAATCATATTTCATTGAGACCAAATATCAAAAAATATTTCCAATCATATATTACTGAACAAAGGAATATTAACAGTATTCTGGGAGAGCATTTTCCTTTATAAGACAACTTATCAAAGGTACCTCCTAAAAGAAAAACTAAAGTAAAGGTTATGCTAACTATCAGGGCTAAATTTATTAGTAAAGCAAACCATCGTCAAGACTTATCTCTAAGCTATTTTCTAAATTTTATAAATTTTCGAATTTTTTTTAAATTTATGATTTTAATACTTTTTTTAATTGTTAGTTTCGGAAATGGGGACTCGGACTGGGCCGTCGGGCCAGGTCCGAACATGGGCTGGAGCAGACCTTCGGGTTTTGGGCAAGGGACAAGAATTGGGTCATTACTTGGCCCGATCTTCTAAAAAGGCCAACCCACTAAAGAACAAATTCGGCCTAAGAAGTCAAATGAGCCCAAAATCCCTTGGACCAAAACAAGCCCAAAATCAATAAAACCTAACTGGAGCCTATTTCAGTGTTATGGCTGCATCAAGCCCATTTCCATATTCCTCCTTAGGGCCGATTCCCTCGAACCAATGCCCTCCTCCCTACTGCAGGTGAAGGAAAACTTTGAAGCTAAACAACTTGTCCTAGAACACTTTAAGGCTTAATCAATGAGCAACACATTCAATTTTCGAACAGACCACGCCCAAAACATCATCGGCAACTATCTCGGGCCACCGCTGCCGGGCTGATGACAGGGTAATCTTTGCTGCCATACAGCCCACTTCACATGATGCGATATAAAGTCAAGTCTTCTCCAACTCGATGAGCCGGTGTGGTTGAGCTTAAGCTCTGATTATTTCGCAGAAAATGAATATTGTTAAAATCATTTTCCTAAAAATAATTGTTTATCTCTCTTACGAAAATTACTAAATGAAAAATATCCTCGTCACCCACAATAACATTTAGACATAAATTGTTGTTGATAGAAAGTATTTTTATTGGCTAATTATTTCAAGTGACGACAAATGATCATTATTAAGAAAATGTTCTCTAAATTATTCATTTTTCATGAAATGAATGGAGATTTAGTTGTTTTAAGAAGCATGAGTAATATCGCTAAGCACAAGTGTTATTCACTTAATTGACACCACATGGATGACAATGTGCTATTGGAAAGATATTGCAAGATCCAGGTAACGGTATAATTATGAAAACTTTTAATTTTTTTGATTGAGAGTTGAGGAACTAGATTAAACAAATTGAAAACTTAGGGACTAGACTGAGCATTTAAGAATAGTTCGAGAATCATGTTGGACAAATTAAGAGGTCAAAGATGGAATTGCATATTGGAACAAAGTTTAGAGATTACGTGGGTCCTTTTCCTGATAATTAACTATGTAATTTGCCAATGGACTCAAGGGTTGTAGCGCGGGATGGATTGGTCTGTTTTGGACATGGACTTTCGGATTCATCAACCCATTGGACCGACTTGCCAACTTGAATTCTTAATTATGCCGAGCATCAAATTTCTTTTTTTTTTCCCCCTAGAATTTCTGTTTACTGAATATGCTGAATAATATGCACATCGAGTAATGTTTCTAGCACTGAATGTTCATTTGTTAAAGCCAAAAAAAAAAAAAAGAGTCAACCTCATTGGGTAAATACCGGGTTTAGAATGAGCGAATGTCAACTGTACAAAGTTACCATGCCCATGACCTAACCCAAACCTGAGTAACCCTTGCTTGAAATTGACCTAATCCATCCAAATGTCTAGATTGTATATATCTAAGTCATTTTGTTATGTTGTGATCGGGTAGCAACTAAGTTAGCTTTTGCACATTAGATGATGTTTGTTTTAGAGTTGTTGTGTCTTTTATTAAAAAAAATGACATTAGAAGCGCTATAGCTTTTGTATAGTATTCACTTTGGTATTAAAATTTTTCATCGAATCACATATGTGTCAAATTGGAAGAAAAAATTGACCATATAAGTGTCTCCGGCAATAAATTTTGACCAAAACTACTACATGGTTTTTTTAATGAAATTGTTATTTTTTCATGGCTTTTTAATTTAAAAAAGGAACAGAAAAGAAAAGAAATCCAAAGTGGCAATGACTTGGTCCTTCTTGAAAAAATGGTGCCGTTTGTGTCCTTCTCAACATAGGGAAGCAAGTTCACGTTTTTGACATAAGCGAAGAATAATCACGGTAGATTTAGGACAACATCTATGTTAAGCCTAGAAAAAAGCTAGCTCTTTCTTTAAACAGACAAACCAACACCAAAGCATTCAGTTTATTAATCAAATAAACTAGGGATGTTACAGGGAAACCGAAACCGAAATCGAACCGAAATTTTATGCATTTTCTTTACTTTGGATAACCGAAAAATAATAATTATTTATTCCGATTCGGTTCGAATGAAATTCTTAGTAAAAAATTAAATGTCCAATTTATGATCTCTCCATTTTCTCACCCTTTTTAGATTTTGTTCCAATAAGTAAAGCCAAAATAAAAACAAAAAAATTGAAAATCGAATTAAACCAAGTTTTCGGTTCAATTCGTATTCAATTCGGATTGGATTAGTACTCTATCAGTTCGATTAAGTTCAATTTGGATTTTCTGGAAGACCAAACCGGACTGTTAACATCCCAAAACAAACCATCAAAAAGCACTGTGAATACAAAATCGGCTTCAAACCCATATGTCGAAATGGGTTCCAATACCAACACAAGCGAGACCCCATTTCGCAATAAATGCCAACATCATCCTCAGGTTTCTTCCTTTTTCTCCTCCCCTCATCGTGGTCCTCGCCCAACGCAATTTGACAATTGAGCATCACACACTGAAAAGACACCCACGAAATAAAAGAAGGAAAAAAAAAAAACAAACTTTTCAAAAGAAAATCATCAACCGGCTAATGAAAAAATCGAATGGCGCGAGGAAATTAAGAAAATCCGGATGTGGGTATGAAAGGTTGAAGCTTCAAAGTGGGTGTCCACGATCGAAGTATTGTCTGTACTGGGGCTTCTAAGCCCCAATTGCAATGATATTAGCCTTCATCTTCACTTGGTCGACACGATCTTGAGCCGCCTCTCCAGCTCCTCTGCTCTCCATCGCAAATTTTTTTGGTGAAAAGGGTAAAAATAGTCGAATTTCATTCCCAACCGAGATTCCTCTAAGGGACGATCTTCAGAGATCAAACATCCTAAGTAGCCCCTACTTCGTGTGGTTTAATGACATGCAATATTATCATAGTGCGTCTGCTTGTTTTGGCATCATGCTTTGATGGATCGATAACTTTGGATGGTGAGGATTCTAAGTTTGCGGTTAACTTTCTTTCCAACTTAGCTATTAAGGCCAAGAACTGTTCGTTGGAGAAGTTTTGAATCTTTCAACAAGAATTGTTTCTTATTATGAACTAGCTTCTTAGGAAGCCTTTTACATTGTTTGGTACAATCTTGGATTGGCTCTATAAATGGGGGCTTCAACTAGTATGTGAGTTAGATGTGAGAGGAAATGCTGAAATGGGAACTAGTATCTAACTTGCATGGCATTTGCACATGACTTGCACATGACTTGCGTGACATTTACATGTGAAAGAGGGTATTGAATTATTATTACATATCACTTGATAGTCGGTCTTAAATGCTTTTTATATTCATGTTGCCTATTTTTATCTATCGACTTAAACTTTTTGGGGTAGAATTTCCAGCAATCAAAAAACTATTACATTTGAAACTTCCTCAATCATTTTAGCCTATTAGATTTTAACCATGTCAATATGTATTCATCTCCGAAATGAACTCCTACAACTTCTTAGTTACCAATCTTTCGCACATTAAATTTTACGGTTCCATTATAGCTCTCGACTGGGTGATAAGAAACCAAATATGCAAGGATGCCAAGGACAATAGCATGAGCTACATGTGTACCAAGAACATCATTTGCATTGGTACCAAAAACGAATATGGGTATAGGTACATTTATTCAAAAGGTTACCGAGGCAATCCTTACCTTGAGAATAGTTGTCATGATACGTTGATAATATCAACATTCTTTCACTTGTCCTTTGTAATTATGTGATATGAGATTAGATAAATTTGATGTGTATTTAAATTTTATAGATATTGATGAATGTGTGGAGAATGATCCATGTGAGGGAAAATGTCATAATATTGAAGGGGATTATACATGTTAATACCTAAGAGGTTATCATGGTGATGGCAAAAATGACTATGGAGATAGACAATAATACATTACTAATCCATTGCATTTGTCACATTTTGTGAAGATTTTGTTTGGTGAGTTCTATCATTTTACTTTGACTTCCTAACTCATTTGGCTCATTGTAGAAATATATATTTTGCGAGTTCTAAAATCAAGCTTGCTGTATTGTCTTTTAAAATGAAAGTTGTTACCAAATATTCTTTAATCAATCTATTCCTTTCCATTTTGTCAACCAAAATATATATAGATAATTTTACATTATGAATTCTTCATCTCTATATTGATATCAAGCATTCTAATAAAATTTATATTTTATACACGTGTTGTTACGGAAGAGATGACTAATTCCATTATATATGCAAATAGTACTAAGACAGGGGCCATATCATACCACAAATTAGTTGTGGCAGATGAGAAGATTTTAATTCAACTAGTACGTAAGTTGCATGTGAGAGGAGATGTTGAAGTGGGAACTAGCACATGACTTGCACGATATTTGTACATGACTTGCATGATATTTGCATGTGAGAAAGGGTATTGAATTATTATTCCACATCACTTGATAGTCGGTTTTAAATGTTTTTTATATTCATGTTGCCTATTTTCATCTATTGACTTAAGTTTTTTGGGGTAGATTTTCCAGCAATCGGAAAACTATTCCATTTAGAACTTCCTCAATCATTTTAGCGTATTAGATTTTAACCCATGTCAATATGTACTCATCTCCGAAATGAACTCCTACAACTTCTTAGTTACCGATCTTTCGCACATTAAATTTAACGGTTCCATTATAGTTATCGACTGGGCGATAGGAAACCAAATATGCAAAGATGCCAAGAACAATAGCATGAGCTACATGTGTACCAAAAACATCATTTGCATCCGTACCAAAAACGAATATGGATACGAGTACATTTATTCAGAAGGTTACCGAGGCAATCCTTACCTTGAGAATAGTTGTCATGATATGTTGATAATATCAACATTCCTTCACTTGTCCTTTATAATTATGTGATATGAGATTATATAAATTTGATGTGTATTTAAATTTTATAGATATTGATGAATGTGTGGAGAATGATCCATGTGAGGGAAAATGTCATAATATTGAAGGGGATTATACATGTTAATACCTAAAAGGTTATCATGGTGATGGCAAGAAGGACAATGGAGATAAACAGTGATGCATTATTAATCCATTACATTAATCACATTTTATGAAGTTTTTGTTTGGTGAGTTCTATCATTTTACTTTGACTTTCTGACTCATTTGGCTCATTGTAAAAATATGGATTTTGCGAGTTCTAAAGTCAAGCTTGTTGCTTAGTCTTTTAAAATGAAAATTGTTACCAAATATTCTTTAATTATGTCATTCCTTGCCATTTTGTTAACTAAAATATGCATAGATAATTTTACATTATGAATTCTTCATCTCGATGTTGAAATCAAGCATTCTAATAAAATTTGTGTTTTATGCATTTGTTGTTATGGGAGATATGACTAACTCCATTGTATATGCAGATTGTACTGAGACAGTGGCCATGTCATACCACAAATTAGTAGTGGCAGATGAGAAGATTTTAATTCAACTAGTACTTAAGTTACATGTGAGAGAAGATGTTGAATTGGAAAGTAGCACGTGACTTGCACAATGTTTGCACATGACTTGCACGACATTTGTATATAAGAGAGTGTATTGAATTATTATCCCACGTCACTTGATAATGGGTTTTAAATGCTTTTTATATTTATGTTGCCCATTTTCATCTATCGACTTAAGCTTCTTAAAGAATGAGAAGGGTATAGAAGGTTAAGATTCTAAACATTACTATTAGCAGTCAGTTTGGTGCAAATTTACTTATGGGAATTTATTAAATACTTATTTTTAAGCATATCGGCTTCATGATTTAACCAAGCTATACTTCATAATTATTTACCCATATTTATCGTGCTAGATTAGTGGTCAAATTGTCCCTAAATTGCCTAGTTTCTTGACAATGAAGATTATGGTATATATCTACAGAAAGTTTAGAAATTGTCATGGTTGATATTTATCGCAAGTTCTTTCATTGTACATGGATTAAGTATTCTAACAAAACTTGTGTTTTACATGTGCGTTGGTGTGGGTGTTATAGTGCTATTATTTGGTGCAGGCTTTTTGTATTTGGCACTTAACTCATTTGACTCAGAGAACAATACTTCAAGCAAAATAGTGGCTTGCTTTTATAGTAACAATTATATGAATATGATAGAACCACAAATGCCACAAAACTCTTCAGCACTGAAGACCTAGAGAAGGCCATTGAGCATTATCACGAGAGCATAATAGCCGTTCGATGAGGATATGGCACCGCTTACAAAGGGATCTTGCATAATAGCATTATAGCGGCGATTAAGAAATCCAAGCTTGTGGATGAGACCCAAATCAAGAAATTCATCGATGAAGTCATGGCATTTTTTCAAATTAATCATCCAAATGTGGTCAAGCTATTGAGGTGTTATTTGAAAACAAAGGTGCTTATGTTAGCCTTATGGAACCTATACCAACATAAATTGCCCAATCTAAGTACTTCCGGGACTAGAATTGGTCATTTCCCCAACAAATCTATATTGAGTTTTCTCAGTTCTTACCACAAAGCAATGTGATTTTGTTCTTGTCAGGGATCTTGAACGGATGAACATAACGAGGTAATAGCATTATGCATGATGACATAGCAAAAAGGCGACACTCCAAGCAGTGGCAGCCTCTTATTTTTCTTCATCAAAACCAACAAAAAGGCAATGTCCAGACTAGTCCCACATATTGCTTATTCTAGTACTGCATTTGTTGAAATAATTACCACACAGCAAGGCTAAGAAACTCAGCATTTATCAGAAGCAAAGACAATACCGCTAGATTACATACAGAATGCTTATGCTTTCTTCATTCCAATCTTCTTGGCTTCAGCATTGCTTGCATTGGGTGAAGCTTATGAGTCGTCAGTCCCACCATATCGACCTTTTCTTCCTCTCCATCCTTCAGTTGCCATTCAAACTCCTGTACTAATCTGCCGATGGCTGTGCAAGATATTAACATGGCCTGAAGAGCTCCGGCACAAACCCTCTTCCCTTCTCCAAAGGTCATTGTCTTGAACAAGTCTGCTGGGTCATACTTCTCATCAAGAAACCTCTCCGGCATCCATTCTTCTGGTTTCTCATACTTCTCTTTGTCCATGTTACATCCGTCTATGTTTATCGTAATCTAAAACAACACAATTTGAGTTTCAATTCCTAATCCAACATGCAAGACATGGAATTGGCATTAAAAAACCACGTGTACTTATCTACCTGGCTTCCAGCTGTGACAAAGTACCCTCCTAATTGGGTATCTTCGTGTGCATAGCGCGGAGGAATTATTGGAACTGGACTGTATTTCCTCAGAGTTTCATGGAATACAGCATTCAAGTACGGAAGCTGAGACAAGTGGTCCTCCGTGAATGTTTCAGACCCACAAACTTTTCGAATCTCCTCAAGGACTCGATCCTGTCAAGGAAATTACAATTACTTAAAAGTGTATGTACGAAATTAGAGACGATGGAAAAAATGAAAGAGCTAATTAATTAGCTAAACCTGGCACTCTGGATTCTTAGCAAGTTCATACAAAGCCCACTCCGTTGTGACCAGAGTGGTATCAGAAACCTGGATGATCACCTCCCAGAGCAAAATGGTAATCTGCTCCTCAGACAGCATCTTGGCTTCGGATATCAAGAAGTCAATATAACTCTCCGCTTCCTGCTTCAAAGTTGACCCAACTTACCACAAAGATTCGAGAAAATAAGTTGAAGTTGATTAAACAATATTGGTGTCTCGAACTGCTTCTCCCAATTGGTTTCTGCTTTAAAGAACTATCTAGCAATTAGTACTGGTTAATTCTTTTGAAGCCGTCCATGAAAACACATTTGTTCCCAAAGCAGCTATCTTTCCAGTTGTTTGCCTTTTCTTCTTAAAGCATTGTAGGAAGAAAATGCAAGAACACAAAATAGGTGTCCTAATTTATTGAAATTTTGATGACAGTTTCAATAAGAGCTATAATCGAGTTGCAATATCCTGCGTAGACTTCCACGTTAAGCAAAACAAGTAACTGTCGTTCCTTTTTCCTAAAAGATTTCTGAATAAGGTTCTCAAGAGAACTTCAAAACAGGCGCTACCTCCCCAGAAGCGATTCTCCGTTTCTGTTCCTTTACCAGGGCTCTTGCCACCACTTTCCTGCGGAAAGCTAGTTGTTCAATCTTCTTTTCCCAGCTTTTATTAGGAATCCATCTCAGGTAAGGAAAGAAATCCCTCCAGTCCACCTCAATTGAACCAGCCATCATGTCCGACACCATAACCTTGAACATTTCCTCTTTGGACAATGTGGTCCCAAGTTCCTCCACATATATGGATTTCACATCTCGTCCCAACACCTGAAATGTAATTACCAATTGACCCTGATCTCATGCTTGCTTTTTTAATGTTAGAAAAGAAGAGGTGGCTTACTTGTTTCAGTGCCAGCGCAAAAAGCTCACTCTCGAAGACTTCCTTGAAATTGACCGCTTCAAGAGGATGGCCATCCACAAGGGCATGTAATTGTCTAGAAACGTTTTCCATCATGGTGTCTCGGTAAGACCGCAGCCGCTTCTGCAAATAAATGCCACATAAATCAAGATCCTAAGCATGTAAGGTGTACGAGTGCCCATGCCCAAAGAGAGTATTCTAGCAGCTTGCCTGAGCATTCGTGCCTAAGACACCTGCAAGTACGTATCGCTTCACCATCTTGTGGAATTCATCGTAGTCACTCATAGCAACCATGCATTTATCGGCTGTGAGGATCTGCAGGGCATTTGACAGCTTTCTCGTAGAGATTGACGAAAATCTAGTAACCATAGCCTGAAAGAAGAAAGGAGCATGCCTGAGCATTCTACAAACAGTTCAGACCGTGCTATCAGCACAAGAATCAATAAAAGCTCAGGTTTGACAACCTACATCAACAAATGACAAGAGTCATCCGTATAGCAATAGCATGGGAAGGGCTGTTACGATACCGGTGGGGAGCGAAAGAGCAGGCTTTAGGACAGATATGGAAATATTCAATACTTGACTTGAGACGTGACATATAAATATTTTCTCAAAAAAGTATACAAATATCATTACTTTTGTTCTTGTTGGTCTTCAAACTTTTTAATCCATTATTTGTGCTGTAGTTCTTGAAAAATGTTTACTCAAATGGCATAAAATTATTTGACGTGATTTAACAGTAAAATGACGTGACCAAAAAGCATAAATAAAAAATCGTCTTGAGTCTTTCCTTGTCCAAATTGGCAAATTGGGGCTCGTTAGTCCATTCCTTAACCCTAGCCTAAGCCCAAAATTAGGTCCATAGGTGGCAGTGCCGCCGAAGGATGCCCTTGGAGAGAAGCTGCTGGAGGTGGCGTCGGTGGGGGTCCTCGAGGTCCGCCATGTTATCCCAAGAGGCCGTGATTCAGTGGGTGGTTTGAAAGATTGACGGCGGGATTGAATCGAATGATTCTTCCCTTCAAGGCACGACAGCTCTCTTTAAAAAAGTGACGTTGGATAAGTTATTTCTGAAATCTTTTCGTGTAGCATCTGTCATCAGAGAGATATGCTATGAGAGTGAAGTGAGCATTTTTTTTTTTTAAGTTATGGCATACAAATCGATTATAAAGTTATGTTATCAAAATGAACGTCGTATGGAAATTATAGTATTTGTAGTGTCTTTTCTCTAAAAATTCTGTATGTAATCTCATATATTATAATCTATATCTTATAAAATCGCGTGAAATGCTAATCAGCTGGGCTCACACGGCTCTTGTCAGCCCGCATTCCGTTCCCAGCCATTAGTATTACCTCTTTGGCAATATCGGTGGAATTCAGGATCACCATAGTAGTAGCACCAGTTTTGATGGAATAAATAGGGCCATAAGTTTCAGCCCACTTTGCAAAGGTCTTGTGAGGTTTCTTCTCGTTCAATTGAAGCAAATTCCCCACTATGGGCAATCCAGGAACCTCTGCATCATATTCAAGTCCCCCAGAGAGAGAAAAAGAGAGCACAATTATCATTACAAGACACAAAAAGCACTTACTCTTTCCTACTTTTCTGCTCAGCAGAAGCAAAGATTACCCGGTAAAGGTGGAAGAGTGGAATGGCCATTCGTCTTCCTGGTAGAGCTGAGCATCCTCAAGAACAAAGAGAAGAGCAACAACAATGAAAGCCCACCAAGAATGGCCGTGGTAGCAAAAGGCAACGGAAGTTCTTGCACATCTTGGAGCATGGACATAACTGCGAAGTTGAAACTTGAAAGTGAAGAGTCGGTGATTCTTGAATCGAATGAAAACGAGAAGAGATGACGATTATAACAGTCGAGCAGGGGCTAATTAATATAGCAGGAACTGTCTCCTAAGACTGATGGGTCGGAGCAATTATAAAATAGAAAGAGATTGGAAGCTCCATTTTATTTATCGATTTCTGCAATTTATTAATTGAAGCAGGCAAAATGGGTGCAGTAAAACAAGAGGAAACGAACGGGGAGCGCTGAGCAAGAGCGAGGGTATATACGATTCGGGAATTGGTGACCCATTCTGGGATAGGGGTTTAGTCGTTTTCTTCAGCCGTAAGCAACTCGGAAACCTTAGAAACCTTGTGTCTTTTTCTGCTCTCTTATGACTAGAGAAAGACGTCCGAGGTTGTGAGGAATCTGGGGAGGGCGGCTTAGGGGGGCGGCATGGAAGAGTTGGGGGGAGGTGATTTGCTTGCGGGGCATCTCTTCCTTGGGAAGGATAGAGACAGGCAAAAGGACAAGTGCTTCGGAGATGATGATGATGGCCTCTTACAAAATGATCTTTTACAAAAAGCAGGGAGGTAAACACATAAGAGTGGGACAAATAAAGAAACGAGGACATATTTTAATAGGCTAAACACACACACTCACATCCAAAAAGAAGGGTTGCGTATTTTGTTTTTGTTTTTGGGCGGTACGTCCTTAAATTGTGGGATAAATGTGGCTCTAGTTTTTAAGCAAGCTAAACCCAAAAGAAAAGAAGCAAAACTCGTGCTCGAGAGAATGTTCTAGGACGAGGTAGAACATCTTCATCTTGCCAAAGTGACAAAAAGGGACATAGTTAGATTATCCATCTGAAGGAATCTCAACATCAATTGATGTGGCGAATTTAATGAATGAACGTGTTTAGCCCATTGATGTAATGCATCAAAGTGAAGCCAATTCTCTTCCAGCACAGAAAAGTGACGTCGTTTGAAGATGACTGATTTGTATTTAGGGGGTTTGTTTCGTTCAAATCAAAGAAGAGAGATATTAGATGAACATAAAGAAAAACAAGTTAAAAGTTGATCAATCGGCAAATTTGCTTGTCGTGTGGAGTTCCATAAGATTCCACTAGGGATTCGATTTTGACTAGGGTTTTGACTATAGAAAAGGGTTGATAAAGATTGGTAATTTTGCCCCAACGTCATTGAATGTGAGTTTAGGGTTTGATGGAAAAGATTCAATTTTTCCCCAATTCTTTAATTTGGGGCAAATATGAGGTAGATCATTTTGCTTCGGTCAAATAATGCTAAGTTAACTTGTTAAGCCATGTTAGACTATTTATATTAAAGAAATTGAGACGTCGGATTTTCTAGCAACTAAAATGGGCGATGGCACCGAAGTAATAGTTTTTTTCTTTAAATTTAGATTGAAAAGATTTAACATTGAAAGGAGTGCAATATTGTCACATGAAATTTTCAAGGAGCCAATATCTTCTCTTACTTCCGTTGTATCGATTATCTTCTCCAACAATTACGTGGGAGAGAAAGAAAAAAGCTCTCGATCAAATTGTACGTGAGAACATGAAGGTTATTAGGTTCGTGTTGGTTATATGGAATTATTGGAACCACGATCGATTGTTCCTTTCGCCTCGTCCCTTTCCGAGTTCCTGCCTACCCTTTTGGGCTTATATCCTCCAAATCCTATTATAAGGCCACAATTGAGTCGTCGTGTTGACCTATCAGCCTGTGCATGGGAAGGATCGAAAGGGATGTTTTGGCCCACTTCGACTTTGGTGTCTTCACCTTGACTTCCCAATGCGATTGGCTTGCCAAGTCTTCATGAGTAATGCCCATTTTCGAATTGGATTACCGACAGGTTTTGGACGAGTGGTTTAAATGAACGGAGTCTATTCAAGGATAGGGTAGCGCAGATGGGGCATGGCACTGTGGCTAACCAAGATGCATGTGTCACAGGTTGTCAATTTCTTATTCATGAAATAACATGTGTGACGCAAGTCAACCTTTCTTCTAAAGTTGTTCTTGAAAACTATACAACGAATAGCTTCTTACACGAAATTGTACCATACCCAATTTAACTCCAGCGTTTAATCCATCGAGTAAGACAACATATCACTTTAAGCTTGATAATTGATTTCCCCTGCCTTGGCCTCATTAGGAGAACGACTTTAGCTTCAGAACAGCTTGTGCATGGGAGGCTAGGCCAACCTCGCCTTTAGAATTCCTAAATAATAAAATCATTTAATCCTATAACTCATAACACTAACTGTCCTCATGCCACTTCAATGATAGTTGTATTCATCCATTTTACATCACTCACTCTTTACTTGATAACTCCAAGTTCTATTCACGAGGGTCATGAGTATGAGAGGATTCATGGACCATGACACATGAGTGTACCGTTGTAAAAGCATTCTCCTGTTGTCTTCCACATTGATCATTACGGTCTAGGCGAAAAGCATGACTTCCTTTGTTTTTAGGGTAGTGAAAATACCATTCTTCTGCTTCAACATAAATCTAGCACGCCTTTGGAATTTCGTGCGTGGGAAATCATTGCTCCGACCGGTGAAGGAAATTTTGCTACTTTGTCCATATCGAAAGGCAGCGAGTCAAGGCGTCGGTGAATGCCAATGCCTGTTTCGAGAGCAAAACACGGATGCGGTACTGTCTTCACATTCCGGAAAGATCAAAACCAACCGTACATTAAGAAGCACCACCTCTTTGATGATGGTCCAATCTACACGAGTTCAAAAGCGTTGAATTCCTACTATCAAGAATCAACCAGTGTCGTGTCTTGAGTAATATACGATCAGAATCGAATCAAGAACCCGACCATCCTCATCCCGGCCCCGATGCCACCGTACGCAGGTCCAATGGGCCGACAGCAGCACCATATTGTCCACTTTGGTCCCAGCTCGTTCGAATGACTTTTCAAAAGGGGTTCCTTTGGGTCGAGTTGTGTGATCATATTTAGTCAATGTGGAACAAGGAAATAATGTTGAGACGTTTTAAAAGTTGCAATGCCTTCTTTTTCATTTTGGCCAAGCAGAAAAGTTAGGAGACATGGCCGTCAAGCGCCGGCGGCCGGCAGGCGGCTACACAAGTCCGTGGCGGCCGCTGTCATGATGGTGCCCTGCGCGTAAACTGGCGAGTCGGTGCGCGCTCTGGAATTCCCCAACGTGGGCTCGACCCAAATCCATAAGCCCATTCCACGCTCGACCACGTGGGGCACGTGCGTGTGGAGCCACGAGCGGTCGTGGCGCCAATTACGCCAACCAATCGCCAGTTGTCGGGCGATCAAATGCGTTCGTAGCGGGACAAATTTGGAGACATCCTCGACCTTCAAAACCCAACTCAGGGGTGGAACTGCCTTTAATTCGTACCTTCGGACTAATTTAGGTTTGAAAGTCAGGACGAGAATGTTGTCTCGTATTTACTTTGCCCCGCTGCCATCCTCGTACGTTAAGTTCAAGCTTATGAGCAGGCTTTCAAGTGGACCTATCATAAGGGTCGGTTCATTCTGTTCAAATCAAAAATAATTTAACCCAGATAGGCTCATCTCTATATAATGTAAGTCTAGCAACTCATATTTGCCCACAACCCACACTTAGTCAATATTCGATCCAACCCGACCCGACTCAACATTTATCACCAGAAGAGAATTTGTCTTCCCTTGATCTAAATTTATTGTTTTCAGTTTATGAATAAGTTTTCTATAAATTCATTAGCTTTCCGTTGTCAGATTACTAGATATTCGAAATTAATTTTTTCCTTTTGAAGCTGCACATGATGACTATACTATTTTTGTTTTTAAACTTTTTTTTGACTTGTTTTTTGAACAGAAATCCGTTTAGTAATGCAATTTTATTTTTCATTTCTAGAACAAATACTTAGTTCGGAAATAAATTTATAACAAAAATGAAAAGTAAAAACTTTTATCATCACTCGTTCTCTTTACTAGTCGGTCGCCCACCATCATCGTTACCCCCCATTGGTCCACCTCGTCGCCAATAACCACTTGCCATTCGCTGCCACTAGCTAGCCTCCACTCCTCGCCACTATCGATCACCACTGTCTGTCAACACTGGCCCCCACCCATCACCACCGTCCACCATCGCAGTCTGTCGCCTATCGTCCTCAATTGCCAAATGCTACTACCGGTTGCCACCATCCACCGTCGCCGGTCAGCCCTCACTCGCTAGCAATTGCTAGTCATTGTTCAAGATGAATAAATTTTGTGTATTTATCAAATGAATTTCTATTTCGAGAATATAAATTTCATGTGGTTATTAAAACGTATTTTTATTCATTTAAGAATATAAATATAAATATAAATATTTATTTATATTTTATAAATTAATTTCTGATCAGGATAATTATTATTCGTGTCCTAAATGAACGGGCCGTTGTTCGAAGCATGTTCCGGCGAAACGGGACAGGGGCCGTTTGGAAAACGCGATGCGTGCTTTCCTTTTCAGTGTATTTTAGCGAAAAAGGAAAACAGAAGAAGAAAAAAAAAAAAGAAATGGGGAAAATTAGTTGGTGCGGGAGCTACCATTGACTATTAGGGGGAGGAGAGAATGGTAAATGCACGCATCTGAGGAGCGTAGGAAAGCAGTCTGCGGTGGTCAATCTCAGCGACCAAACGGAGACGAGACGGCGTGCAGAATTGAAAAGGAAAAAATTAGAAAAGAAAAAAAAGAAAAGAAAAGAAAAAAAAGGGAGAAAAAGGGGGGGGAAAAATCGAGTTCCGCGTGGGGCGACTTTTTTATTTTTTAATGGCGAAGGACCTGCCTGCCTCTTTCTGTACGGCAAGATTTGCTGGTCGGGATCCCTGGATTTTCTCCCTCCCCATTTTCTCTTTCTTTCTTTTTCTTTTTATTTTCTCATTATTTTATCCCGGCGTGAAATTACCCCTTTTTTTTTATATATTCTCCTTTCCCCCCATTTTTTAATTCGATATTGACTTCACTATTTTGCCCTCCCCTGCTTACCAACATCTTCCAATTAAAAATATTTTGACTTCCCTATTTTAATTTTTTTTCAGATCTCGTGTATGGAATAATCCCCTTTTCATTTCGCCTTTGTCTTGTCCTATTTAAGATGCCCCTATGCTTTCTCTCTTTGAAATACCGAGACCTGAAAAAAAAGCAAGCATTAAACTATTGTGTAAATTGTGCCGAACGATTTCGAGTGTTCAAAAAATTTCATGCGTTAATATTTAATGAAAGTCAAAATTTGAAAATTCGAGATAAAAATAAAAGTTGGGCATTGAAAAATCAAAAGCGAGTTTAAGTATACGTAATTTCTTGAATCTTTAAAGGGACAAGTCAATTGATGTCGTATAGCTAGAAAAAAATAATAATAATAGCGACCCCAAACTAGGCTTTGGTGCTTACTCAATGTTCACCATTTGCCACTAAACTATTTGAACAAGTTGACTTTAATTTTAATATGTCCAGTAAATAATTTTAATATGTCCAGTAAAATATAAATTTGACTAAATTAGATGGGTTTCGCATACATACTTTGGAAAATTTTAAGGCACAAACCAAAAAACAAAAGAGAGAGATATAGATATCCTAAACCATTTGTATGAAATGCAATCGAGTGTTACATCTCTTACTTAGTAAAATCAAGTCTTCAAATTTTAATGGAAAGCACAATCAAGCCCTCGGACTTTTTAATCAGTAGAATCAAATCGCACACTTTTAATTTTCCATAAAAGTGCAATGAAGTCTTATTATACTCATGTAAGCAATTTCTGGCACTATTTATTGACTCAATTATAGTAATTTTTTTTAAACAGAATCTTATTATACTTGTAAAAAAAAATTTAGAACTTCCAATCCCGGTATCGTGCACCGACACTGCTCTCGAAAATCAAAGACTTCGACTACTTTGCAAATAGAAGTACAGAAAATAGAAGAAGAAGAGAGAAGCCATTCAATTCAAACCCTTGTTTACTTACTACTAAAAGACCCGGCCGTTCAAAGTTGACCAAGGGGCTTTAACAAATATGAGGAAACAAAGCGCATCCCCATCCCATCCATGTGGCGACACCTAACTAGGGTTTGACACTATTGGCAAAATTAACACCCCAAAACCTTCTCTCTCTCTCTCTCTCTCTCTTCCCCTTTTCGTCTCGCGTCAAGCACGGCATGATTCTGCTGCCAAAGGGGAGTCATCCCGCCCACTTCCCGAGCTTTTTCACTCATTCGACGGGGAGAAAAAAAACAGATGGAAAGAAATTAAATGGCGAGGGGGGGGGGGGGGGGGGGGGCGGAGGTTTTACATATCCAGCCTTTCAAACATCACATCTAACAAGATATATGATGTGAAAATGAGATATAAAATAAAGGTTTTTCGTGTTTTCTTGCCACCCAAGGGACATGAACGTGCAACCACCATATTTCTAGATGATGTTTACCGTCGCCATCAATGCTGTGGAAAGAGAAAGGCAAAGGGGGGAAATGTTGGGAAACCATGCGAATTAAAAGTCAAGAACTGCGTGATTAAAAAGTCCTCTCACACGCAATCCCAGAAAACCCTAATTATACGCCCACCGAAGGGGAAGGAAGGAAGGAAAGAAGGAAGGATGGCGCAGCCCGCTTTTCACGTTCGCTCGCTTCCGCATCCGCATCCGCATCGGCCGACCCTCGATGCTCGCTCGCTCGCTCGATCTCCAAACAGCTTTTGGATGGGGGATACGGCAATGAGAAGGAATCATGAGCATGGCCTATGCACGTGCTGATGATGGGAAACTTCGCCACCCAATTTTGGCACTCGCATTTGGCGTAGTCTATACGAAGTGCTGCGCGTGTAGACAGTGCGTGATTCGGTGACTCGTGGATCAATCATGGCTACATAGGAGATTGAGCATTTGCGGGGAAATCTCTGGAGTATCATTCTAGGTCGGCCCACGTTTTAGGTGTTGCGAGATTGTTTAATTCAAAGCCTTTATAGGGGGTGGTCTAGGTTAATAAGGTCGTGTGATCAATTTGCTTAGAATGGGATCTTTCTTTTTTTAGGGGGACCTTTGTAGGGTGGTCTAGGTTAATAAGGTCGTGCGATCAATTGGCTTGGAATGTGATCTTTTGTTTTGGACCTTTACCCATGCCGGAAACTCTTCTCATGATGATATTGTTTAGTAGGTATAGATTCAATGTTTTGGCGCTCGCCGCTCGCCGCTCTTGCTTTTTAGCTCTAAAATAGTAAGTGTCAAGACAAAGAAAGGATGTTTGGTATGATATAATACCAAAGTTGGTCTTCACATTATTTGTGCCAAAAGGGCTGGGGGGAAAGGGGAAAAGGTTCATTCCAATTTATTTCTAACCTTTACTTTTAACTCGTTGTGTGACTTTTGACCGGCTAACAGTAGTAATAAAGTAAAGTGCCAAGAATTCAATCCCTTCATCTCAAGAAAACATTGAATCTATACAAAGTGGACATACACAGGTCAACATCGGTTGCTACCATTCAATTTGTACGTACGAAATTAGCTCATTCCTTTTGTTCATTCGACCTAAAACAATGTCTACCGAAAAGCATTCTTTTCCCCCCGGCCAAACATCCATCCCCCAAATCTCTTCCCATCTCGAGCCACTAAAGCGAACATACTCGAGAGAAAAACACCATCCGACTCGGCACTTTTCCAAATGGTCCTCCTCCTTTTCGGCGATAGGACATACGCAAGAAACATACGCACGAAGAAGGACGAGATGGGCGGGGGAGATTTCCAAGTACGTTTTGTGTGGAGGAGAAGGCGACATGGGTTCCTTTCCTATTTGCATCATCTTCCCCTCTCCTCTGTATCGGTTCGTGAGTTCTTCCCCCTTTATCTTTTGGCCAAATTATTATATTTCCAAACCCTAAAGTTCGCGACCCTCCTTTTCTTTTTCTTTTTCCCACCCTTTTGTGTAAATTTTTTTTTCTCTTTTGTTAAGTGCGGCATGAGATGGGGGAGTGGGCATAGCTTAGCTTTCCAAGCGTGGGATGTCATTGTTGGAGAATCCACAATCAAATGGCTCCATGGTCTCTCATGTCCCCACCCCCCCTCCCCCACCAAACCCTCTCTCTCTTTAACACGCCCATTATTAAACTTGACTCGATTAACCTTAATCATGAATCATGAATAAGCACAGCCGGTGTCGGCGCAGCACGTGTCGCGAATCGGCGCGTCCGATGGCTTCGATCGAGGCGTTCTTTGGCGTGGTTTAGAATGAGGACAACTAAATACAATATTGGATCCGGCGGAAAACATGGAAATCAAAAGTCTAGGTAATGTGCCAAGATAATGGAGGAGAAAACGTAATAAAGAAGGAGGAGGAGAAAAAGACTTTTGTCTTTGAATATTCTCGCGAGCACGTATGACTTTGTTCCCCCCCTCCCCCACCTTTTAGGTATTTTAGTATCGCACGTAATTAAAGTGCTCTTGGTTGTTATATAAATATAATCCTTTCGTTGAACCTGGAGATTGTCCACACTCATTGATGGTGCAATTGACGTATTATAGCTTATGGGGCCGGGTGAAGTGATTATTAATCACACTCGCGATAAGCACGTTAGAAAGCTCGAGTTTGCCCTTCCACCACAATTTGTTAGGAAATTATTTTTCCCAAAAATTCAACCTATCTGTCGTCGAACATATCATTATTAGTAAATTCGGCGTACTGTTGATTTAGGGGTAAATTGATATTCTTGAGGTGCCATGTGGGCTGTGTATTGAAGATTGACGTAACATAATTAGCCTATAATTCATAGGTTCAAGTTTTGGAGTAAAGGTGAACTCACTCTTGGTGATCTCACAGATTAATATATAGACTTTTATTGTGAATCCCAACAAATGATATTAGACTCGATAGTAAATGATGGACCACCAATTTATTCTCATATTTATTGAATATCTTAACGAATAAATATTATGGTCAACAAAGATTCCGAGTTGAAGTTGCCGTCACTATTGATTTGGCAAGAAGAGATCATGGGTAGTTAGCAATATGAAATGTAAAGCATAGGTGAAGGTAGGCGTGGGGCAACAACAGCACGATCTCGAATCAGTAGTTGATAGCAGTTGTTATGCACAATGTTGATGTAGAAGAATCTTTGGATAAAGAGAGAGCATGCGCATGAGGATGAGATTAGAAGTTTCATTGGTTCAAGTCTTAGATTATTTGATCCGATACAGGGCAGGGCTACTAGTATATTTTAACAAATTAGTCAATACCTCATCAGCTTGACTTTTTGAGTGAAGATTCTTCCATCAAAATTTATTGTTGGTTCCCTAGTCATGCGACGATAAAACCAGTGTTTGAGAGATTTGTGCACGCGAATCATTCACCAGCTTCACAAAGACTTTTAAATACATCATCGTCCAAGAAAATCATATCATTAAGATATGCAAATCACTCGAGATTTTTCCTTTCTCTTTCGAACAAAATTGCTCACCACATCGACACATTACACATACACACACGTTGAGTTCCTCCTACCTCGTCAAAAGGGCATCTACATTTGTCGGACGACAATCAAAATAACACCATGATCGATAACGAATATGGAGGCTCCACTATTGTTGGAAGTGAGCATGGCTCTCCCTCTCCTCTCCGATTCCTTGCCCCTAAGTGCGAGAAGCTACCTAAGCAAAAGAGGTCGTGCAAGAAGAAGATCTATAGCTTTGTTCACATTAGAGTTGAAAAAAGAAGGGTATTTTTCTTTCTTCTTTTTTTTTTTCTCTCCCTCTCTCTCATTTATTATTTTTTTAAGCAAAAAGCATGTGGCTTTTGGTTAAGTGCTCAATCCACATCCATGATTCCCATCCCACACCCCCACCCTCGAAGGCACATTGCCAAAATCCCAATTAAAGGGCACTAATTATTGCTCAAAAGAACGCTCGGATCATAGCATATGGTGTACCATAAGGATTACTTTATTGATTAGCTTTAGTGTAATTAGCATTAATGATTAAATTAATAGGCTAGACGTGCGAGGGAATCCCCAGCTTTACATCTCACTCGTATATGGGGGGGAGTGTGTTGTTGCCACCAAAAGGGTAGACCCAACGGGATTGGGAGGGAGCAAAATAGGAGGGGAAAAACGAAAAAGAAGCTTGATTTGGTGTGTGTACAGATTGTTCCCTCCTCTCCAAACAAGAGCTCGTGGACGTGCTCATGTTGCTAATTATCGGGTTTATTTTATTCCGAGGTGCGTTACATTACATGGGGAGCAAATGCATCTCCATCTTTGCATAGGAGATCTCTGTCAGGTGGTAGGATCAAGGGTCTACTTCTTGAGTTAATTGTGTTTTTGGCTAGGGTTTCTCTTTATTGATTTCGTTTGAAAGTCATGTTATTTAGGGTTCTTGTTGCTTGATGGGAACGAGATGTTGATTGATGAGAACTAAGTAAATGCAGCACGAGACATGAGCAGTAGTACCCTGGTTGAGGAGCGCAAATTACTTGTAGGATTAGACGCGGGAATATACAGAAGAAAACTGACCACGGCATGAGAGAAATTAGCAAACACGTCACATGCAAAAAAAAAAAACCGAATAGACACGATTAATGTCAATTTGTTGCATTAGCCTTTCATTTCCGATGCATTATTCCACACAACCGACCGTCTATTCTGGATTATGCGATATTGCCACACCTATACAAAATGGAATGACTTTCCCCAAACTTAGTCATTTTTTCCGAATTGAGTATTGATATTTATTCTTTCCAATCTGGTCTCGTGAACTGTATGAGTTTTTTTAAGAGTCTTTTAGACCATTGCATGGATCGCATGCATGGCAATGGTTGCTCGATAGGAATTATGTTGAATAACAATAAATTGACACATGATATTTATATGTATTTAGCAATGTGGTGTAGTTGAATTAGTTGTTCAACTTGATTAATTGAGTTTTCCATCCTTCTCGATAACAAATCCTGCATACGATAAAGAACTCTTAATCAGAGTACAGTGTATCACTCAATATATCAATACTATTATTTCATTTAAGTATACTTAGCACGATTCATCAATGTTAAAAAGGGTAAACTAAAAGGAAAAGGTCCTTGCAAACCCATTGATTTGATAATAAATTTATAAATGTTTTTCTACATCGGGAGTGAATTTTCTAAAAATTCAAAAAGAAGAAAATAAAAAAAAAGACCCTATGTCTGCTCTGTTTGGGGGAGCCCATGTAGAAAACAAGGGAAGAAAATGCCTCGGATTGAAGACTCCTCTTTCATATCCTCTCCACAAAAATTAGAAAAGATTCCATATTTTCCCGCACCCAATTTTAATTATTTTCCCAAAGCAAAAGCATCAAGAGCTCCTGCCCTCCACAAAAATTCTCGAAAAAAAAGAAAGAAGGGGGGGGGGGTCAAAATCAATACATCCATTCTAGACGAAAAAAGGCGATTTCTTTAAATTCACGCGTATAAAAATCACATAAATTTCCACCAATACCCCGAATGGAGTATTACTTCCAAGAGCATCATCCCCCCTCCCCCCCCACCTCCCCATCTTTCCCATGATGACTCCTTTGATGGCCGCGACACATCCATACATCAAATCAAACCTAAAAGTTCTTTTTCCGTAGGGCAAAGTGCCCCAATGCCCCTCCTCCTAACCACGGGGGCCGCACCTTTTTTAACCCTCGCCCCCATCCGAAAGATGATGGATGGTGAATCGGAAAATTACAGAGAGAGAGAGAAAGAGGGGGGGCACGAGACCCATTTTTGTCAGGAGTGCCGAAATTCTTGGCATGATGCACCTCCGAAATAACACTGATCAAAACGGGTCCCCCCCTCCCCTCCCCTCCCCCTCCACAACCAATGATTCGACATGGTTTGAACGGTCAATCTACAAATTATTGGTGTCCATGGCTATCGCATTGGATGCCATCCTCGCCCCCCCGCTTCTGTAAAAAATTTATCCTTCGATCCTTAGGAGTCACTTTGCGTTTCGGCTGTTGTTATTGCGCTGGCTGCTGCTGGTGGTGGTGGTGTCGAGTGGGCTTCGGAGGAGATATTTCTTTAGGAAGTACATGGATGGTTCGTACTTGGCGGTCCATTTTTCCATGTGTGCGGGGTGATAAAGATATTTCGTTTTTCGTCTCGACAGCTCCCGTCTTTCTCGCCGTGTTGCTTCGTTTCGAGATTAGGATGAGGATTACCCCCTTTGAATTCTTTGGAATCGGCGTGCGATGAATGGAGATAGATGGGGGAGCTTTGGTTCGTAACTTAATTAACAGAGGGCCCGATTTTCTATGGCATTGTTTGTTAGCTTTGATGGTATAAGTCCGTGGTCGTTTGCCTCAGAAAACCAAAAATAAAAAATAAAATAAAATGAATGATTGGAGGTAATGAGAGGGAGGATACATATTAATATATAAGGGCACGCATGGTAAAATTTCTAATCTAGAAATTAATTTCTGACCAAAAATTAATTTTTATTTTTATTTTTATTCTTAGGACGAATTTCTAAAACAAAATATACATTTGATAATGATATAAATTTTTTTTTGTAATAAAAATTTGTTTGATGCGGCGGCTAGCAATGGTTGGCAGCAATCAAGTAGCAGGTGAGTGACTAGCAAGCGATAACGAAAGCAAGTAATAAGATGAATTTTTATTTTTCACTTTTGTTTCGGAAATTGTTTCTCACTTTTTCAAAAATAGAGAAGTAAAATATTTTAACTTTTGATTTATGTTCGAAATATATTTATGGAGTATAAATTTATTTAAAAAATAAAAAAAATGAAATTGCGTTATCAAATGGATTTCTATTCCAAATTTATTCCCCGAAACAAAAAAATATAGAAATAGAAAAGTAGAAATGATTTCATGTGCACCCTAAATTTCAACGCGGAACAATTTTTTTTTTTTTGGGTCATTAAAATATTTCATTCATGATTGAGTAGGAAATGTGACGTTAGAGTTTCCATGACATAATAAAGACCAAAGATAATGAGGAGGTTTAGTTAGCCAATCTGGATTAAGAGAGTCGGTCTCGTGAGCCTTTGCCACTCAATCGACAGTCCAATTTGCTTCTCAAGAGCAATAAGCAATGGATACACCGCCCATTTGAGCCAAACATATTTTACATTCTAGCAACTGATCAAATAAGAGTGTGAATTGAATTGAAATGAAATAAGGGTTGTCTGACCAAACAAAAAAGGTAAGGGTATTGCATTATAGTATCATTTCATAATACATATTGTAGTTCGATCGCTAAATCTTCACGCGAATCAATATCCAAAGCTCGATGGAATTTGCTCTTCAATTTTGGCAGTGGGAACGGCTTGAGAAAATCCGACACTTCTCTAATCGGCGAGACATGGAATGCTTCTGAAGATTGAATTAAGATGGTCACACGATTGAGATGGGAGCATATTTTTAGACATAGCACCGTGTAAAAGCTGTTTTACATCACTCTCTCGTGCTAGATCATCGAAGGAAAAGCTAATCCTAATTAGCAGATGAATTTACTTATAAAAGGAAATATGTTGGATATAGGACGACACGATGTAAGCCATTTAGACATATACGGGGAATATCGGGTACAGATATAAATTAAACACGACGTACGAGGTACGTATAATACGAAGAGAAATACGATACGAGAGTCCCCCCACTCCCGAAGCGAAAAACCGGGGCGGGTTGGGCCGTTTCATCATGGTACACTCATACCTCGCGTGCACTCCTCAAGCCTCCCGCGCACGTATGCACTCACCCTCCCCTCTTTTTCTTTTTTTTATTTTCATTTTTCATTTTCTCTCCTTTTTACTAAAAGAAAATACCGAATAAAAAAAAGAGAAAAAGAAAATCCCCCTCTGATCCCCACGCCCGGCATCCAGGGGCATTTGCGTCAATTCATCCCTCTATATAATCTTCTCCTCCTTGCGTCCAGCTAGTCCCTCTTTCTTCTTCTCCGTTCTCTCTGTGTTTTGACTCTCTCTCTTGCTTTCTCTCTCTCTGGAACGCCTTTTTGAGTGGTGTGGTGCGAGCTCTCTCTCTGTCTGCGTCGCAGTCTGTCTCTGTTCTCCTCCTCTCTCTCTCTCTCTCCGGCGGATTCGCTTCGCGGGACGGAACTTCTCGAGGTATTGATCTTGTCTTCTGGGTCGTCGTCGTTTGCTTTTCCCTTCCCGGCGGCGAGCTGAGTCGTCCGGTTTCTCGTCTCCTCTTCCGGCGGGTTCCGGTGAGCGAGCCCCTCTGTTTTCGTTTTCACGGTCGAGATTTGTCGTCTCCGGGGTCGGATTGCGCGAGAAAACCCTCTGGCTCCTGTCGCTGGTGCGCGGTAGATCGACCTTCCGTTCCCTTCGGGACTGACTTTGCCTTTTTTGATTCTGATTTCTGTCGTGTACCCTTGTGGAGGAAGGATTTGAGCTTTGATTTTCCGGGGCGAAGCTTCTTGTTTTCTTTTTTTTTGTGTGGGTGTGAATCGGTTTTGAAACGCGAAATTGGGTGTGTTGCAGGCTTATTAGCGGGAGCTATCGTGGCGATCTGTTTAGGAAGAAGCCGGAGCAGTGGAACAGCATGCGGTGGTGGAGTTTCTCTATTGATGTATGCCGAAAAGCCATCTCTCTGAACCTGTTCTGTAGGGTTATTCTGTAACTTTCGCTTGTCCATACCCCCGAGATTTCGATTTCCCTCGCCTTCCCCTGTTAGTCGGTAACCCATCATTTTCCCCATGGGATCCACTTTCTTCGTCGTCGTCCCTTGCTACGTCCGCCAGATTAGCTGAACTTACTCGTAGACCCATCTGTCAAAATTGCTAGTGTCTTCCCTTTGCTGCCAGTAATTGGACAAGTCTCTGTTTCTTGTTGTTAGTTCCTTAGTTCCCTTGATCTTCTGTTGGTGCCTCTGTTCGGACGCGGAAGAGTGCTCTGTGGGTATTCTTCAAGCTTTTTCTGATCGTCATCTATCAGCGTCCTCGTTTGTTTTCTGGAGATCTTCGACTTCGTTTCCTGTTTCTTGGGTGTTGATCCTGTTGCTCTTCTGGTGGATAAAAAAGAGTTGAAACTTCTTGAGTTGAGGGGGTTGGGAAGTGTAGTTATGGTGTGCCAAGCAGCAAGCCAAACGAGATTCCGGGCATTGAAACATGAGAACGGGATTGCTGGGAATGCTACCATTATTGTCAGAGTAATAGCGTGCTTTCAACCTCTTCAAGATTGCCAGGTTGGTAAAAAGATCATGGCGTACTCTGTTTTCCCCACTAGCAAGATACTCGAAACATTTCTAATGTGATTTTTTCGTATGCATTTTAGTTAAGATTAGGTTTTGGCTGTGCTGCTTACTGATATAGATTTTTTCCCCTCTTGGTTTCTTTTTCCAGGCTGAATACTTTCGTCACTTGCTTAAACCTGTCACGTAGATTGATTTTGCTCCTTCGCGTTCCTCTTAAGCTGGTGTTCTTAGTTTTTTCCTATTGTTTCTCAATCAAATAGCAAGCAATCAGCCACTTCTAGTAGTACAAGGTCAATCAGGTACCCTTTTCAATTGTTTATGGAAACTTACCTGTCTTAAATTTAGAATGTATAACACTGGATTTATTGAGGTCAGTCTTCTTGCTTAAATTTTTGCAGGTGATTGTTTTTGTTGGATGGGAGAAGACGGTGGGTTCCCGTGGCAACACTCTCCTTGGCAATTGCCTAATTCGGATTTGCCGAATTGCCAAGTTAATTTGGGGTACCCTGGTCTCATCTCGGCCCAGAAAAGTGGTGGCCAGAAAATGTTTCCTTCTGATCAAGTCTCACCACTGGATGTGTTTTCCGGGCTACCTCATCCTCGGATAAGCCAATCTTATGAACCTCAAGGATGGTTTTATTGCTTGCCGCGCTTTCGGCAAGCTTTAGGCCCTACTTCGGACAATTTGGTTCTGGAAGACAAGCTCCCTGCTTCCACTTTCAAGAAATGGAGGGATTTCAGCATGCCTAATACAGGCTCTGTCGGTGTGCAGAAGAAATTTGTTGTTTTTGATCGATCAGGTGATCAGACTACTTTGATTTATAGTTCTGGGAATGGAGTTCCTACTGAATGCTTAACTCCCTGGACTACGAAACAACTTTCTCCTAGAAGTGCTGTCAATGATGTTGCAGGGAGCAGCGCTGATCATGATAATCATTTTCGGCCTTTATCAATGGAGAGAATACATGAAAACCCAGAAACTGATGAGCAGAGTGAGATGCGGGAAGATACGGAAGAACTCAATGCCTTGCTCTATTCGGATGATGACACTGACTACTCTGACGGCGACGGCAGTGACGACGACGACGAAGTTACTAGTACTGGCCATTCACCCAGTACGATGACAGATCATGAGAGACGTGGTTTGTCTGAAGATAGTAATGAGGAGGTAGCTAGTTCAATTTGGCCAATTAAGAGGCGAAAGACTTCCTGTGGAGATGATAATCAGCTGCCATCTCTTACGGACACTGCAACATCTTATCTGAACCAGTCTATTGGGTCTGAGGACGATGCTAAATCCAGCAGTGCTGATGGCAAAAAGTATGCTTTTGACTTGGCTTCTATATCTGGCGACAAGAAGATTAAGCGGGAGAGAATCCGTGAGACTGTCAACATTCTGCAAAGCATAGTTCCCGGCGGGAAGGAAAAGAACGCTATTGTGATTCTTGACGAAACCATCAACTACTTGAAATCCTTGAAGCGCAAGGCCGAAGCTCTTGGGCTTGCCCCATAAATCTGGTGCTTTTACAAGTAGTCCTATGTACCTGCTTCTGTTTTATTAGTAGTGAATGTAATGTCTAGTGTGTGCAAAATAAGTTCGAGGACTGGGTGATCGAACACAGGACCTTGTGCATATGGCGAAACCAAAGCTTCTCTCTATAGTGATCGGTGTGGAGGTTCACAAGCTGTTGTGTGGAAGACAGAAGTTGTCCTTAACTCTCTAGACTGTGGAGCATTTTATGTGAGCAGAGCACTGTTCGCAGTCCCAGCAAAAGGGTTGAATCATCATGTTTAGTGAAAGTAGGGCTCAAAGTTTGGACTGAGCAAAAGGAGTTGGATGGCAAAAGGAGTTGGATGGATGTGTGAATGAGCAGCAGACCAAGTGAAAATGGGGATTTGCACGCCTCTTATTGTCCTGGGTCCCAACCCTCACTTTCTCCCACCCCTTTTCCTGAACTTAGTGCTGTTTTATCCTTGGTGGGTCATCCCCTTTTTGCGTGAAAGAGAGAGTGAGATAGAGAGATCTCTCCCCTCCCCACTTGAACCCTCCTCCCTTTTGTCATGCTCAAAATTGCCCCCTTTGGGAGATGGTTTATTTCCCATGCACAGGTCATAATCCCCCCCACCCAAGAGGAGAAGAGGAAGGCGCTCCCAGTGTTCTTTCCGGTGCCTTTTCCTTTTTCACTGTCAGTGGTTGCTGCTGCGATTTGGGTGAAAGTGGGTTGTAATTATAAAAGAAAAGCTCTGGTGGGTAGGAGGAGAAGGGCATGTTCTTGCTATCATGTCGCGTCGCCCTTTGGTGTAACTTTTTGAATTACCTTTTGTCTTTGTGCTTTCGTGAAATTATTCTCTGCTGGTTGTGAATTTGTCAAAAGAGCGTGCTTGGTGTTGATTCTTGTTCTGTGGGCTACGGTTTTTTGGCTGCTTTCTTTTTTCTCAGCAGGTGCAAATTTAATCCGGTTGGTGTTATCGTTGTCTTTATTCCCATGTACTTACGTTGCATGCACGCATTTATGGCCATCGAGAAAGCGACCTGTTTGGGGATTGTGATTCCCCCTCCCCTCTCGCTCGAAAGAAAAGAAAAAACTTTTTTTATTTTTTTCCTGGGTTTTTTTGGTTCTTCGTGGAGATGATGGCGCAGCGGAGGAGGGGGCCGGGGGGGACCGCGTCGTACAAACGGGGCGAGGGTTTGGAATTATTTTTAGGAAAGGGTAGACCCATCAGGCCACATGTGGATGAGCGTGCCTTAATGCATGATTTCTCTTCTTTTTGTTTCTTTAACTTAATTTAATCGTGTGAGAGCGAATGGATCTCCCCGTTGCGGGCAAAGATCTTCTCGAAAGCAGGAAGAGAGATAAAGAAGAGATGGGACTGTCGTCCTCCGTTTTCTTTTCCACCCGTTCGTGATCATAGCGAACCATGAGTCCCGTGTCAGAGACCTCCTCGAAAAAGGAAAGGGAAAGGGGCCTGGGTCTAAATTGTAACTCTCTCTCTCTCTCTCTCTCTCTCTCTCTCTAATGGACAAGCACGGGCGTGGAGTTTTTACGGTTTCCCCTGCTCCTTTTTCTGGGTTACGTACAGGTTTTCCCCATTTGGCTTTGTGCCAGTGCGATTGACGGTGGTGGTTGAGGGTTGCGAGCAATCAAGAGAGAGACGTCCGACGGTAGGTTGGAGCGATGATTCTTGCTGTTGAAGGATCCACGCCTGCAACGATCTAGGATTGCAGGACCGTCTCATTTTGAAGCTTAGCCCCTTTATGTTTTTTCATATGAAGTGACGTGACGAAGGCGAAACGCCCTTTCATCTTCGAGGCCCAGAGGTCGTTGGCACGTTTTACGCGAACCGAGCCATGGAATGCCGATCCGGATCAAGAAGGAATGCACGCTTTAGGTTCCAGAATGGGAGCAGTACGCATGCTCGCTGCTGCCATCAAGGGTCGAGTCGGGCAAAAGCCGAAGGGATCTGGCGATAGTGACTTGATGTGTGCGACGGTGCGGAGTGGTGGAACTTTAAGAGGACAGGAACCGAGCGAGAAACTCTAACGCTGTTATGGGTTCGCGTGTATGAAAGATGAGGGATAGAGTGTAAATTCAGAAGCATAAGAGGGATGCGATTGACACAACGACGAGAATTAGGGATCGCAAAGAGAGGACGTTTTCGATACAGAGCATCCATTTTTCAAAAGCCCGGCAAAATGGAGAACCATGCTCGGCGTGACACGGGTCCGAGAAACGAATAATGATACATCGTATCGTGACACGGGTTTGGCAGCCTATGGTATTGACCTCGGATCACAGCATCCGACATTGTACTGGAGGGAGAAGTGTCCGATTCGTTAGTGGGCTGTCCTGAATCCGGACTGATGATACCACAGGTACATCGCTGCCTCTATTCATTTCACAAACCGAGACATCCAGTCTGAAAGCTCAAATTTTCTCCGAGTTTCAGACTCGACTTTAGTACAAAAGGGCATTCGCTTCTTTTCCACATGAACGTTCTCTCTCTCTCTCTCTCTCTCTCTCTCTCTCTCTCTCTCTCTCTGTGTGTCTCTTTCACTCTCGATCGATCGAAAGGGATAAGTCGAGTCATCAAAATATTTGATATCGAATCGTTTCCTTGTCTCGTGAGAAGTTAAGGACTCAGTTGGGATGGCTATTGTTCTACAGATGGAGCCTTATCCTATACCACGTTGCTTACCGCCAATCGAGAAATTCGAACGTATCTGTGGCGTAACCAAGGTCGATGATCCGTGCTGATACTACAACGTCAAGAAAACGAGAAAGGAAAGTGAGAAAAAGGTGCGTGCGCGTGAGTTTGTGCAGAATATATTCCGCGACATCGCATCGGTCGAGCAGGAAAGATCCGAATTTCCCAGCATGCGTCGCCCCTCCTCTGCCTCCTTCACTGGCTTGACGACAAAATAACTTTCCCTCTTCGCCGAGGGGTTGTTGCCACGGGGCCAATGAGTGAGTGAGTGAGTGAGCAATTCACTCAGCAACGCATGATTTGTCGTGTTACAGTCGCACGACATTGGAATAGCATCATTTAATTAAAGCCAACATGGTCATGTCCCTTCTTGCCCCCCTCGAGAAAGCTTCAAATCGGAGATGATTTGTCTTAAAAATTCTAAATTTATCGTATTACAACAAATTTAATTCTAAAGTTATCGATTGTGCTAATTTAGTTTTAAGCATTCTAACGATTTGCCAATGTGATCTTTCTGATTAATTTTAGTTGGCAATTGCTCACCGGCAACCTTTAAAGGAAGAAGAAAAAAGAAAAAAAAATCAGAAATTTTTTAAGAAATTGCAAAAAATCGTCTATACAGAGCCCGTCATGCCACGTGGAATGGCCAATGCTTTGGATTGTGACATCATATTAGTAGGAAATACTATATTGGCAAGTCTTTAAAATATTTAGAACTAAATTGACTAAATTGGAAAATTTATGATTGAATTGGCTACGGTATAATATGTTTATGACATTTTTAGACAATTATCCCCATTTTACTACTCTAGATCGGGAATTATTATCACATCGTGTTAGGTTTGTCTCTCTATCCATAACTACAACGTAATACTTATCATAATTTGTGTGGTCTCGTGCCAACATGACATAAATTTCATGAAATTGGGTCAATGTCGGTCCTGCTTGGAGTTATATTCACTAATATGGTTAGGTGGGTTTTGATCATTTTCAACTCTAATTTTGACCGGGGGAAACTATCCTGTTTCACTACATCAACCCAGTCAAGGGATGAATAATAAAGGTGGACTTGTTTAGTTTGGTTCACCTAGGACCATATGGTTGGTAGCTAGGGAATAAGAAAGTTAGGAAATGCTGGCGACTGTTGAGTAGAGAGCAGTGAGAAAAAAAGGGGAATCCTCTGCTTTGGGTTTTGATGTCGCTCTTCAGAATTTTCACGTGAAATGTGTATAAGTTTTCTGGATTTTCATTTTGCCAAATTCCTTATAGCCGGTGCCCTTTTCTCGAAATTTCCCCAGACTCGGATTTTAATCTAAAAGAATTCGATCACTTCGATCCAATAATTCCTACAGCTTGTCGGCGACGAAAACGATTATCCAACAGATGAGCACATGCTTACCAAGCGCATTTTTCGTGTCCCCAAAAACATTTTTGGCCCGGTTGCACTCGCCTGCACACGAGAAACCTCAAACAAGCACCGATTTTGTCCTGATATTAAGGATAAAAAAGAGGGCTCTCGAGCGTAGATTGAAAAAAATTGAATATGGAGGATTATTGCAGACATGGTAGGAAAAACATCATGGAGCCAAGTGGAAAAGGAAACTTAGGGACTACTTGGTAATTGGCTGAATCTGTTCTTTTATTTCCTAGAACAAAACAAAGAATATAAATTTATTTGGTATTATCAACTAATTTTTCTATTTTGGGGAATAAATTTATTTCTGAAAATAGATTTGGTAAAAAGTAATTTTTTTTTCCAAAAACAATTTTAGAATCAAGCCGTTTTTTTCTCTCTTTCCTTTTCTTCTTTAAAAAAAATTGAGGTTCATGTTAAACGCATTTTCGTTTTTATTCCGATATAGAAATTTTGCATAGTTATCAAGTACCTTAGAATGTTCAGAAATTTATCAAAGGAATAAAAAAAAAAAATATTTCTGAGTAGCAATCGAGGGTCTTTTAAATTGATTTTAGAATTTCCGGGTTAAAGCGGGAGATAATTCCCCTCATTTTAGTCTTCCACCACCCAAGTGCGTCTCATTCAGTCGGGCAATCTTCCCATTCTGCCCTCCTGAGAAGGAGCGAAGACAATATTTTTTCGGATGGACCTGCCCCTCCCGGCAAAAGGAGCGACGTGTTCATCGACCGACAATTAATTTTAGGGGGGGATAAAGTTCAGAGCCCATTTTTGGATCCGAGGGATCAAAATTTCAAAGGGCACTTCAGGACAAAACCCATTACATCTGGAGGGACTTTGGAAAAACGGGCCCTATGGGTGGGAAGGGGTTTCGGAGTTTTGCCCACCGTGCACGGGAAGGCGGGCCTAGAGGTTCTAATACTCTGCAGCCGCATCCACTTTGAGAACACCCGAACCGACCCGAACGCAGCCTCGAAACCAGCGGTCTCGGGTCACCACACCCTCATCCATCGCGGGGGCCCCCCAACACGTGCGGCGATCCACGTACCGATCCTCCCGTCCTCGAGATGATCGCGCCCGCACGGGATTACGGGAACGTGGTGCGCGCAAGGACTTTAAGGGAGTCGAGGAGAGGATTTTAAGAGCACTTTAGAGAGAGAGAGAGAGAGAGAGGGAGGGAAGGAAGGAGGTGGCAAACCGAAGCTTACGTTATAAAAAGCGCCTCTGAAATTTCGGCCAACGTATTTATGCCTCTGGGTGGGGAGGGACGGCTCGGGAGGTCTCGCGCCTCGGAGAAGAAGGAGGAGGAGGAGGTGATCGGCGTCCGGCCGAGGGAGGATATCGCGATCGAGGTCTAGGGTTTTCGCCCCGGGGGGTTCCCATGGCCGTCTGCGGTGGCTTTCACGACGGCAACGTTCACGGGTTGCTCGAGAGCAGATGCATCGACGCGCGCCACGTAAATTTTTTCATTTTCTTCTTCTTCTTCTTCTTCTTCTTTTTTTTTTTTTTTGATTCGCTCCTGCTGCTGCTGCTCGCTTTCGCGAGTTTTAATCTGTTTGTGATGGATGCGGGGAACGTGTGACTGGCGTTTCGGTCGGCTGATTTTTATGAAGTTGGGGCTGGAGCGCTTTGGCTGCGCGTCTGTGGTGATCGGGGGCGACTTGGTTCCGTGGTTGCCGGTGATCATTTGCCCGGGGTAGAATTTTCGCGATTTTTGTGTGGATTCCGGGGAGAATTCCGGAGGCGTCGGACGCTGTGTTGGGTCGACTTACGTTTCTTCCCTAGGTGAATGTGGCTCGGAGATACTTGGAATTTTGATGGGATCATTTATTCTTTTCTGCCAAGAAAGGCAAAGTTAGGATGGGAATAGTGCTGATTACCCAATGGTATCATTTATTGCGGGAAAATGATCATTGTCCATTAATGCATGACTTGTGGTAAAATGAATTTGGGGCATGGTTTTTTGATCGGATATGTAAAGAATTGTGGAAATGGAGAGTCCCGTGAGCCAGTGGGAAAGTTGAACGTGAAGATCGGCAGGGAATGTTTAAGAGGTGTTGAGAATGGCTCCAAAGTTATATTAGTCTCACGGTATCTGTATTGTTCTCTGTTTAGGCTGGAGTGGAAGGTGCATTTAGGGCATTTGACATATATCTAACGGATTTAATGTATTGCTACATTGTTGCCTGGAGTAAACAGGTGATTGACCTGATATGGTTCACCTCTGCGGTGTTGTGATGGGCAGTGATTCTTTTAGCATGTGGGACTTGGGTACCGATAGTTGAGTTTGGGCAAGATTCATGTTTGATTTTTTTTTTCACTCTAAACATCAGCATGCTTATGTTTCTGCAACATTATTTTTTCGATGAACCTCTGTATTATATGAAAATTAAAGTTGGGATAATAGTGGCCAATTTGTTTTGTGTTGGAAGAGGAACAAGAGTAATCGTTTTGTTTCTCACATACAAGTGAAGGGACTACTTTCTTTTTCAAGTTTGTTCTCTCTCTCTCTCTCTCTATATATATATATATTTATACATTTATACATATGGTTTGGTTTATGCTATCTGAGTTCTTCTTGATACTTTGATAGGATGCAAATCGTAGTCTACAAATGCACTCATCATTAGTTCAGAGGCTCTCCCGTGAGAAAGAATTGGAGGTAGTTATATTCCATACTTTTGGTAACTCTAATTAATGGTGCAATGTACTTGGATGTACATCTTTACAAATTTTGCTTAAGTGCTTTTGGTTCGGGATAAAATGTACTTGCTTTCTTGTTATGGGCATAAATTGTATTCATTTTTCCTGCAACACATTCTTATGTAACTTTCTCTTATGTGAGTTTCATATGGATGCATCATTTGGACAGCTTTTTTCTCACAAACCTTTATGAGGCAGAAGTTGGTTATTATCTTGTGACTGGCAAAGCTGACTGTTTTAGTTGTGTCCCCTTCAGTTGGTTCCCTTTCTATTGGGACTTTTTTCATTGCTGGGACTGTCCCATCATTTACCTTAAGTTTCATATTTCTGTAGAATAAGTGGATGAATTTGTTTATAAGTAAGGACCTCAACAATGATTTTCGATGAACTGAATTGGAGCAGCTTTCTAGCTTTCATTATTTACCAGAACCATCATTGAGGCCAGAATATGAATTAAGTATGGAGTTATGTTTGCATCTAATGTATAGAACTTATCAATTTCATATTTTTTTGTCTACACATTGTATAGATAACATTTTGACTGAAGTTCATATTCTTTTTCAGGGACATCAAGGTTGCGTTAATGCTATTGCTTGGAATTCTAGTGGTTCACTTTTAATATCAGGATCAGATGACACTCGGGTACAACTTAATTTGATTTTTGAATTTATTTGAACATGTGATATAGCTTAGAACTTGTCAATTTTAAAGGTGTATTGAGGCGGTACAGTAAAGATATATTTAATGTTAGCAGCTTCATATTTGGGAGTGAATATGGATTTTCATCTGTGAATGGAAAGATGCAGTCGGTTCGGGTGTGTATTGAATGGTCACATACTGCATTTAATGTTTAAGGTATGACTTACACGAGTGTGGGAGTCTTAAAACTGCATTAGAGGTACATTCTGAAGTGGTTTCCTAACATTTTCAAGCTTTTAGGATTGGTGACATCCCAAACATACCATGTCAAGTTAATTATGTTCTTTGTTTGTCTCGGAAGCATGGTGAACCTGGTCCTTGTTCTGCATAGCGGATAGCTATGTATAGCAGTTATAGCCCTTGGTATAGATGAGTCAAGACATGATGCGGACAACAAAATCTCACAAGATATTTGTTCAAATATTGACGTTTCTATCGAGCTTTGAGGTACAAATCAAATTAGAGTCCTGAGGGAGTTTCCTTTTAACTTTAAGTAGGATATTATGTTTTCCTATTCTATATTATTTTTCTCACCTAGAGGTTTCCTATTTCAACTAGGAGTAGGAATTTAGAGAGTCTGTAATTGTCATTGTAGTGCTTCCTTGTAGATTTGATGATCATTTGCAATTGGTAATTCTTTGCTTTGGGATTTTGTGATGCAGTTCTTCTATTAGGGATGATGCCTTAGAAATCCTAGGTATGATGCCTAGGAAGCTTACGGTGTCAAGCCTAAAGATTTATTCTGTGTTTTGGGACTCCTTGTCCTACAATCAATTTGGTTTGAAAGCAAAGGTTCCTACACTTTCTCCTGCAATGGTGGACCAGTGTTGAGTTAAAATCCAAGGTTGGAAGTTGAACGCTTTGTGTAAAGATTCTGAACACTTTTTCAAGCAACAAAACAACAAGATGGATGAACTCTTTAAGCAAATAAAGAACTTGTTTATTGCCCTAGGATCACAACCAATGTAAATAAGAGTCAATCAAGGCCCTCCATAAAATGAAAATACGAGAGGTGTGCAAGATTTTCAAGTATTAGAAGAATCCAAACTCAAGAAGGAAGATCTTGAATAACATGAAGCTGTTCATTGCACAAAGTAGACAAAAAATACAAACAGATCAAGCAAGGAGGATGGCTTGAAAGTTGTGTCCTTTAGGTGGAGATTTCTGTCATGTTGTTAATCAATGTCCCATGCATGCAAGTTGGGCAAAACAAGCAAGATTTAGCTCGAGGTGGCTGTGAAGATTACACAAGCATAATTGAGGATATGGATATCATAATACCATCTAACTTTGATTATTACAAAGAGTTTCATCATGAATTTTTTCTCAAAATATGCCCTAATTGAACTTCTTTCGGCTTGAGGGATAGAACTTATCATATGTGGATTAAGCTGAAAAATTGTTTGACCCTTCAAAATACAAGGACAAGTTTTCTCCGACAAGCGGAGAATGGTGCAGCCCTTGCAAGATGATGTCTGTTTAAATATTGATGATTGTACCAAGTTTTGTTGAAAATGGACTTCACAAATCTAACAATAGTCCTAAGGGATAATGATTGTACTCATAGATAAATTAGCTGTCTAATATTTTTTAGGAATCGATTCTTGTTAGACTTTAAGTAGGATATTATGTTTTCCTGTTATATATATTTTTCTCATTTAGAGGTTTCCTATTTCAAGTGGGAGTAGAACTTTGAAGAGTCCATAGATGTCATCATAATTATTTCTTTTAAATGGAGTTGTTGATTATTTGAATTTGCCAATTCTTTGCTTTGGGATTGTGTGATGCAATTCATCTTTCATGTGTGATGCTCAAGAAACACTAGGTGCAATGCATAGGAAGCTTTGGTGTGAAGCCTAAAGAGTAATTCTTTGTTTGGACTCATCATTCTAAATCAAGACAGATACTAAAAGTAATCTAATTATACTTGCTCAGAACACAAAAGTAATGTTATTAAACTTGCCCAGCACATAAGATCGCATGACCTTACATTCCAATTTTTTTTTTTTTTTGGCTGGAACGTCTAATTCATTCAGCATTGTATAGTTGGTAAGATCATGCTCAAATTTGAGAGTTGGGTGAGTCAAAAAATGTTTTTAGTGATTTCAATTTTAGGGCTATACTATTAGTTGCTTGGGCCAGAGAAGGTTTACGTAAGGGGAGGAATGATACTTTTGATGAAATGGTGCACATCATATAGAGACAGATTTAGAAGGACGAAGGCCATTTCCTCTCTCTCTCTCTCTCTCTAAATGGAGAAAACTTAAAGCTTTGGCTAAAGTCTGGGAAATTAGCAACTTAACAATCAATCTTATAATATCCAAATTAGTCCACATGGGGCCAATCTTTCTGGCTGTCTTTTATGTTGTTTCAAAAATCCTTTAGAGAGAACTCGGTTTTGTTTATGTTTGATGTATAAGAATAGTCTACACTCTACTTTTATGGTGCTTCAAGTAGTGGGCAGATTATCTTGACTCTTGATTGTGAGATTTGCAAGGGAAGTCCCACATTGCCCTGGGGGTGAGGACTCCTAGCTGCCATCTGAGTTTTTCTGGACTTAGATAGAAAAATCACGTGTTCAACATGTCATAGTCTTGTTTGCGTTCGGAGAGGCAATATGTGCTGGTCGATAGGTGCTCTATTTGCGAAAAGATTCTGTGAGGCATCTACTAGTTCATTGTCCCTTGTCAAGTGTACTTTGGGCAGCTTCTTATGCATGCAGTTGGATTCGTTAGGAGTTTCTATTAAGCAAAAATTACAGGCAGGGTTCTTTTGCCATGGGGCGAGAAAAGAAGGATTACTTCAATTTCTCTCTATTTGTGTTTGCTGATTTGGAAAGATTGGAGCAAAAAAGCTCTTGAAGGAGAGGTCTTTTGGTTTTGTAATTTATCAAAACTGGCTCAAAATCTTGCATTGTTCAAATAGTGAAAAATTGCTTGTAGATGTAAATGCATAGATTGTAGATGCTTTATCCGATATCTTAGTTCTTTCTGGTACTTGAGCTCTTTTATAAATTAGGTTTGCACATCCTTGGTGCCCTAAAATGAATTACTCTTTATCTATGGAATGGGCTTCTGTCTCAGCAATGAACTATTTTTGCGTGCTTAATGATTTGGAAATTTTTATATTGACTAGGCCTTCTTGAGATTCCCATTCTTCTCAGCTCCTTTCTGTAGACTTAATTTGGTGTAAGGAATAAGAAATTAGCCACGGGGAGTTAACAGTTGTGAAGGACACTTGGATTTTGATTGCTAAATTTGTGTGCATATGTTTCTTATGTCCGTTTTCTGATAGGGCTTTAAGCATTTGGTGAATACACTTAGCTTAATGTTGCAGACCAGATTAGTAGCAGAAAATGACGGTGATTTCATTTTTCTGCAAACATGTATGATGTAAGTTTCTCTATGGGGAGCATCATGAACTTTTTCCTTTCGCAGATCAATATTTGGAGCTATTCTGGTCAGAAGCTTTTGCATTCAATTGATACTGGGCACTCTGCAAACATCTTTTGTACAAAATTTGTCCCTGAAACATCGGATGAGCTTGTAGTCTCAGGAGCTGGAGATGCAGAAGTACAGTTTCAGCTACTGATATTTATCATGATCACATTTGCTTCCAATTATTAAAGTCTATAAATTTGCATTGGTACTGCTACAGGTCAGGTTATTCAACTTGTCTCGATCAGATGGGAGAGGAACCGAAGAAAATGATATTCTTCCATCAGCACTTTTCCAGTGCCACACAAGAAGAGTTAAAAAATTAGCTGTGAGTCTATTACGGCAATTTTTAGTTATTAATTGGTGAATATCCACATTTTATGTGGCTTCTGCTGTGAATAATTGTCCTTTCCTGTTTCACGTAGGTTGAAGTTGGTAACCCCAATGTTGTCTGGAGTGCGAGTGAAGATGGAACTTTGAGGCAGCATGACTTTCGGGAAGGTAATTCTTGCCCTCCTGCTGGATCTCCACAACAGGAATGTCGAAGTGTTCTGGTGAGTTATAATTCTTGCGAATGCTTGTGTACTATTATGATTGATCATTCTTGTGATGAGAGTATTTCGAAGTTTTTGAAATTCACATGATAATGTGGACTAAGAAGAACCTATTCTTGTTTTTTTTTTCTAGCTGTAGCATCCTGACAGTTGTGGGAGAATCTTGAAATGAATATTCTTGCTCGATGCATTTCCTCCATGTACTTATTACTGACCTTATGTGCTGTTGCCTGCATATATTGTCAACTCGCTTTCTGCATTTGTTTTCTGTTTTGTTTTCCTTGTGTTATGTTGCAGCCGTCTTTGCTTGAAAACTTTGTGTGAAGGGCATTTTGAGTTAGGCAAAAGATGTGTCTCGGTTTGCTCTTGGATACAGATGATCCTGCATGTTGTGCATATCTGCCATTCATTCGGCCAGTTAGGCTCTAGAATACGAAGTAGATCCATTTGTTTAATTCTTAGAAAAGAGACGAATACTGACATGAGTTGAGGAAGATATAGTGTTTCCATCTTATGGTCATGGATGAAGTCCTTTATTTCCCTTATTTTTGTTCCTTCAATCAGTGCTGACACTGCCCAGTTATTAATTTTCGTCATATCTTGCTATATGCTAAGGAGAGATCAATTCATTGAACAGGGGGAATGAAGATATGTTCAGACACATTTTTGTGCTTGTGAACAAATAATTTTTTTGTTGCTTGTAGAGGCCAAAATAGATCATGCACTAGGAGTGCCAGCATCTCGAAGATATTGACTGTGATGTCATCATCTCAAAATTATGGCTGTCTTTATTATGACTTTTCGAAGTCATTCTTCTCTCTTTGAATTTTGGCAGCTTGACTTGCGTGCTGGGTACAAGAAATCACTAACTGATCCTCCGAAAGGAGTCCTTGCACTAAAATCTTGTGATATCAGCTCCACCAGGCCTCACTTGATCCTTGTTGGTGGGAGGTATTTTATTGGAGCTGAAGCTTGTTCTTTAATCTAACTCTTGGCTTCAACTAATACTCCATTTTTGTATGTCAGTGATGCATTTGCACGGTTATATGATAGAAGGATGCTGCCACCATTGTCCTCCTGCAGAAAAAGGATGGCACCACCACCTTGTGTCAACTATTTCTGCCCAATGCATCTCTCGGACCGTGTTAGTTCAGATTTCTGTATTATTGCATTTTTGCTCTGTTTTGTTTAAATTTAGTGCTTTTATTTCTGAACTTGTATTTCTGTGCTAGAAATATGGTTCCCACTGAACTTTCTAGTAAAAGCAATGCTTTATTGTACCTTATAGTTGTGATTTTATCTTACAATAAGAAAGACGCAATATTTGTTCTTAATGGCAATAATTAGATATAAATGAGTCTATTGTTGTCAAGTTCACTGCATTCTTAAGCTTGGGGTGGACTTTGTCAGCATATTCTTGTCATATGTACTAGTATGAATTTTGTTTGACATGTCCTTGCAAGTGTGGCTGATTATCTAGATGTGATTCTATAGTGTCTTAAGTAAAATTCAAGTACTTAAATTTTTGTTGAAATCTCCATCTGCAATTTTTATGCCTTCTGCTTCTCTATTTAGTCTCTTTCTTTGCATCCCTTATTGCACAGCATCTTCTTACTGAACTTTCTAAATTCTGTCATCAAGTTTTTAAACCATATTGGACGAAGTTTTCTCATTTTACCCTTTATCAGGGGCCAATTTTTCCTTCAGTGCGGTCATTTTAAAGCCATTGGTATTTTGTTTGCTCCAAGAAAGCATTCTCATTGTCAATACACGCTGCTACTTGACCACTCAACACTCGATTTAGTAAAGCACTACCAGCCCTATTGTTGTCTTATAGGATTTATTTATGCTGCTTCTCGTGATTTTGCACTAGATACTAGACTTCCTTCTCTATTACATCTATTCTGCCTATATCCTTCAATAAAAACTCAAATAATGTGTCAGGCTTCACCATTATGGATACATGTGATAATAGAATTGCTTCCCTCTTTTCCATTTCTTGGTCTTCAATTGCACTCCTGGTCTGTGTAAACTGCTTCCTCCTTCGGACTTGCAGTTAATATGTTCCTTTGATTGACTTGAAAATCCTAAAATCTCCTTCCCAAAATTCAACTTTCAGATAATTTCTTCTTAATTTTTGTCTAAGAGAACTATATAGTATATATCATTACTGGAAAGCTTACGTTAATGAATATCATGCCAATACTCCCAGTGAACTTGTCTTTGCACAAAGAGGTAGATTCCTGTTTTAATTTGTAGGTCAAAACATCATCATTTTTTCACTTTTTATCTAAGTATTCCACTAGATAAAACTAAAATCGGCATGAAAGCTTTGAATATTATAAATCGATTTAATTCATTTTGTAAATGATATGAATCTGTTGGATGAATCTATTAAATGCTGAAACACAAGCTAATCTATTGGCTGTCACTGTGGCCCAGACTGTATGTTTTTGGAAGTGTGATATTTGTCTGCAAAGAACCAGTTTCAAAAGTATCTTGTAGATGTTCTTTGACATTGTGTTTGGTACCGCTGAATATTGCCTAGACATCTTATTTTAATACATCTGCTTATCTGTATCTGAGACTTTAGAAACTAAACTTAGATGTTTCACTGAATCCAGGATTTGGTTTCATTTGATTTGTGAACCATAGAGAGTTCGATTCAATATCTATATCTTGATTTAATGATTATGCTCTTGGTTGATAAATGTACATGTTTAGGCAATTACTCAGTTTGAAGATAGCTTTTTCTACTGCTATGGAAGAAGATCAAGTATGTTAATTTCCACTTTTTGCAGGGACGCTCAAGCTTGCACCTGACTCATGTTACATTTAGTCCAAATGGAGAAGAGGTTCTGCTCAGCTATAGTGGAGAGCATGTGTACCTAATGAATGTAAACCCTGGTATGCTTGATCAATTGCTATTAGATTTTACAGATGCCATCAAGTGAGATGTTAAATATGCAAGGATGAAAGCAATGTTCCATTTATGCAGTTCTTAGATGTCACTTACTTAGCTGAGTCTTTAGTGAACTGGCAGGATGGGAGCAGATTTGATCTTTAGTACCGATAAAGAGAATGGAAAGTGATAGGACACTGCGAATATCTTTTTCTTCATTCTATTACTATTGGGAACTCTAGTCTTCCACATGCAACAAGCAAGATGCTCTTCTTTGAGAGAATTTTATGACCGAGTTAATGTGTACCTACTGAATGCCTTTTGGTGATTGTAATAGATGTTCATATATGTGAAGTATGTATCAAATGATTTCTGGTAAAAAAGTATAATCTGGTCTCAGATTGATAATTGTGACATGGGCATGCATCTGTTATTCCCATTAAAGTGCGATGATGCTGAAATTGTGCAGTATTTGATTGGTGCATGAGAATTTGTTTTCTTATGTCAAATCATAATCTCATTTTCTACAGTAGGAGGAACTGCGATGAAGTATACTGCAGCAGATGTCTCAAAGCTGACTACCTTCACTCCTTGGCCAAATGGAGTGGAAATGCAACCAACATTCTCCAAAAATCATCTACATCATCTTGCGGTGCCATTCTATCTGAACCTAGTCTTGATATGTTTTTTGAAATGGAGCTGATGATCTTTCCACTGTCATTTCTGTGTCTAATACAGGCTTCACAGCTTGAGAAGTGCCGGAGTATAATGCAGGTGGCAGAAGCATTCTTGAGAGAGGGAACAGACTATTATCATGGAATTGAGGCATGCAATGAAGTTTTGGATGGACATGGGCAAATGATTGAACCTGCCTTAAGGCTTGAATGTCTGTGTACGCGTGCGGCTTTGTTACTCAAGGTCTTTGGTGAACTATTGTGATTTGGTAGTTTGGTTTGAGCCCATTGCTGTTGCATAATAAACTGATTTTATCTTCTCTTATCAGCGGAAATGGAAGAATGATGTGCATATGGCTATAAGAGATTGCCAGCGTGCTAGGATGATCGACACTTCTTCTGCCAGACCGCTTTACTATATGTCTGAAGCTTTATCCCAGGTGGCTATTAAGTTTCCCTGTCAATCTGATTCTCCAAAATACCTGTTGCCTGAATACACTGGTTACTTGAGCCGTACTTATTGAATGTTGGATCAGATCAGAATTGGACAAAGTATGAGCTAGTGAAGTTGTTTTAACTCTTCAGGAGTCGAAAATATGATATTTTTGAGATAGATGTAGCTTCATTCACCAGTTGTGGGAGAAAGGTGTCCTGAGGTACTTATGTAGTCACTTTTAGTGAGCCCTCTCATGCTTTTGTTTGGGTCTTTCAATGGTCTTGGCAGCCTCTTCAGTGTGAGACTTAGACCGTGACAATGGAGTAGCCTGTCAAATACGTGGGTCGGGTTGAAAATGTTCCAACCCAAATTGACTCATATTTATGCAATATAATTTAGTGGCCCATACCCACCCCAATCCATATTACTAAAACACATCCATATTTAACTCTACCTATGAAAACCCATACCCACACATTTAACGTACTTTAAGCCTTTATGTGAATATGTTACTTAAATAGAAGTCCATATCAAATTAAATAACAAAATAAAAAGATGTTTGTAAATAAAATAAAAAACATAAAAAAACTAAAGATGGAAATACTGATAAAAAACTAAAAAGCCTGCGTGTGTAGTGAAGAGGCATACTCCAAAAGCATACTTTATTGATCCAAGTTAGTTTAATTTTTTCCTTTTGTTGCCAAATCCCATTTATCTTAGTGAAAGATGCAGAGCAACTTATTAATTAAATCTTTGGAAGTAGGCATTGATTGTTATTTTTTTCCCCAAGTGCTTGTCTTTATTTAAACACTATTCGGTGTCCGTGTGCCTTTCTTGTATTCTTTTTACCTTGTCAAGATTGTATAAACTTGGTCTAATAAGATGAATACTTTCTTTTCATGAATTGGAGGTTGAATTCCCAATTTCATGATCTTTTACCTCTTAGCTGAGAAGATGACCTTGAGGGCTGACGATTTATCTGATTCGTTAGTACTTGGCTGTCAACTTCTTTAAAAAAATATGTTATCCTTGGTTGATAACTTTGGTCGATAGCCACAGATATTGAAATGGCAGAGAGGGGGGGGGGGGGGGCTATAAGGCTTGATGAAGCAACTGTACAATGCCTAACAGAATAGATTAACTGCACCTGACCTGGTCCTGCATGTGGTTGCTTTATGATTGTTTGCAAAATTCAGATAAATAGTTATTTCTTAGGTTACCATGTCCTTTACATGCTGCAGTTCTCATATATGTATATTAATGATGTGGATTTTGTTCAAAGACTTGCTAAGTTTATTAGCATGGCTGGTTCCCCGGGGGGTTTGTGCACTCATTTTTCCATGCATACTCTTTGGCAGTTGGGCAAACATAAAGAGGCTCTAGACTTTGCTCTTTCAGCACAGACTTGTCTCCATCAGATCCTAAGCTAGAGGAAAGGGTGCAGGATATAAAGCAGCGTCTTGCTGCAGGTATATAGTTTATCTACAATAAGTCCTCCCTGCTTTTATTTCTGTAGTTGATTATTCTGAATATCATTTATCACCTTTTACTTCTTCCTAGCACATATATGTCTGCTATGAAACTGCTTGAAATTTTGGACATATTTTCCTTCTCATCCTGCTGTATATTACTACAGGTTTTTTCTTATTTGAGTTTTCTTCCTTTTGTGAGTGATGGCCATTGTTCAAGTTGATTTCCTGTTTACTCAAACAAATTCATCCTCTGGGTATAGAGAAAACAATGAGTATTCACATCATATCTGTTGTCCTACCTTTTGATTTGTCTATTTTTGTGTTATCGTATTGTTTAGCTGAAGCAGAAAAGAATAACAAAGTAACAAATGGAGCACCAAGATCCGAGCCTCGAGGAGCAAGAGTGCTTTCATTAGGTGACATTCTATTTCGATCAGAGGCTAATAGTGATGCTTCACAAGATGGTCCAAGATCTGAAAGAGAGGAATCTGATTATGATGAGGAAATGGAAGTGGATTTTGAAACGTCGATTTCTGGCGATGAAGGGCGTGATGTTGAATCAAATATTCTACATGGAAGTTTTAATTTGAGAATCCACCGACGAGGTGATTCATCCAGAGAAACTGCCAGCACAAATGATTCATGTGGATCCCCTTCATCATCATCGCAGAATGATAAAATCCCATATCAGGTTCATATCTGGAGCTTCTCTATTTCTAGCTAAACTGCCCATATACTGGCAGAGGTTTTATTGGGCTTTGCCTGAAAGTTTGGGCTTGGGCTAACAAAATTGAGATGCTTTTATGAGTACTTCTGTTATTTGTCATCTTATGCCATCAACTGTCTTCCTCTTGCAGCCTGAGGCAGTCATTGATATGAAGCAGAGATATGTTGGACATTGCAATGTGGGAACTGATATAAAGCAGGCCAGTTTTCTAGGGCAGAGAGGTACATTTTGATATGTTGATGCTGCCCATTACTTGAGGTCTTTTGAGAATGTATCCTTCTTAGCCTCAGCCTGATGACATGATGTTGGTATCATGTGTGCATTTTCCTTATTAACATACTGGCTACATAGTTGGACTGGATTAGTTTTATCCACGTGGCATTGTTCCCTGGATTTTTCTTAGGTTAATAAATATGCTACTGTTGGTTGACATGCTTAACACTAAGAAGCCTCTAAATCTCCAAATTCTTGTTCATGGTTTAGGCAATTTAAGTAGCTGATTTTCCAGATGTAAGCTAATCCGGGCACTGGTTTCATATGGTTGGTTAAGCATCCGAGAAAAAGCTGAAGCTGCATACTTTCCTAAATACATGTATTCTTCATAAATCAGCCCATACCGTTTAGTTGCGGTGCCCTACCGGCCATTTCATCATATACTTTCCCTTTTTTTTCCCATTTGTCTTCCTTTTAGAACCTTTCAATTATAGTTATTTGCGCATTAATCAATGGAGGTGTAGAAATTTTTTGGCTTGGCAGGCCTGTGCTCATGGGCAAATGATTGCGAACTTAACAAAACTATAGCTGTGCACTCTTGGCGATGTACTTTCCAATATACTACCTGACGACTTATATTGGCTCCATATCTTGGATGCTTCTCCATGAGTTTAGATTCAGCTAGAAAACCACTTTGGCGTTGATACTGAGGTTTTTTAGTGAAATTTCTTTTATGGTTCTTTGTTTGCCTCCATAACCTGAGCAACAAAAGCATGGTGGCATGTGTGATGCTTTTTCTATTTTTCAATCAACATATGGCGGATGTTATTACAAGCATTGAGAAGATTGGTAATTTCTTCCAAACAGGCTTTTAGTTCGTATATCTTCCACATATGGGTATTCCAACTGCTGTTAGTGCACTAGCACAAGAAAAATAAAAATGCACTGCTGTTAGTGAAGTGATGTAAATGCCTGTCTTTTATTCTCAGGTGAATATATTGCGAGTGGAAGCGATGATGGCAGATGGTTTATCTGGGAAAAAAGGACAGGTAGACTGATTAAGATGCTTCTTGGAGATGAAGCAGGTATTATCTAGCACTGATGCTTTGACTTCCAAGGGATGCTCTTCCTATATTTTCTGAAGCATGTTACTCATGTTCCTTCACAGTTGTGAATTGCGTGCAGTGTCACCCCTTTGATTGTGTTGTGGCAACCAGTGGGATTGACAACACGATAAAGGTGAGTCTTGTGATGGATTTGTTTGAGGGCAGAAAAGTCGTACTTGGGAAAATTATTAAGTGTTTTGTGATGCTAGATATGGACTCCAAGGGCGGCTGATCCATCAATTGTTGCCGAAGTGGCAGCTGGACCAGAAACTACAAATGTATTGGAAGCTATGGAAAGCAATGAACGCAGATTGAGCCACAATCGTGAGATTATTTTGTAAGTCTCTTCTCGAGTTTTCTGGTTGTTAAGTAAATAGAAACAGCAATTGATATCTCCTGTATACCTAACTGATCAAACATATTAGCTGTGGCTTTTTCTGTTCAATCTTGTTTTACATTCTATATGCCCTAACTTGGAAAAAGTACTTACGTATTTGAATGTGATCTATTTGTCAATGTTATTATAGGATGTTAAAGGCCCAAGAGGCCATGAGCACTATGCTAGCTCAGCTTCCATAATTTGTTCAAATTGTATGAAGGGTGTGGGGGGATGTAGAAGCTAGGGTGCAGATTCTGGATCTGCCCATGTCCCATATTCCTATTTTTAACAAGGATGCTCAGCTGTGAAATGGCTGTTGTACACTTTTAAATTTGTTTTGAAAGCCCTGGATAATGCGACATTATGCATATTTGTGCCAATACTTGCTTTGTAGTCCAAGCAATGGGACTGCTAATCTCATAACCCAGAGTTACATCTTTATTACTATCCAATAAGCAATTCATGTATTTATTTAGTACATCTTTATCACAGTTTTGCCATGATTTCATTCTATAAAATTAGATTTAAGTAGATTTGATGGAATGCAAAAGCATTCTGCTTTAGCAAAATTTGACTCTTTAAAAATTAGTAGAAGTTTGTTGCACTGTTAGTCCATTCTTTTTTGGTTACATGCACTTATATTTTTGTTTTTGTTATTCTATGGGTAGTAATATGAATGTGGTATGATATGAATAGAAAAATGCTGAAACATCCTGATTTTTTGTTCATTTTAGTAGCAAAATTTGTAAGGTAAAAGAACACAAGCAAGGTGGTTCAAGCCTGAGCCAAATAAATGTCCCCTCTCTAACTCCTCCATTACCCCTCTGCTCCCTGCTCATTTCTGCCTATCTTCTTTACAAAGGGAATAGTTTTTCCTCCTTTGCCATTGTTATCTTCATCTGTCTTTCTTTTAAAACTTGATGTCTTATTGTTTCCCTGGGTTCTCTTACATGATTGAATTATGTTGCTGGCCAAAAGAGGTGAGCATGTTTCAGAATGAGGGGTTATAGGAGCTTGACAGACTTAGAATTTTAGGAACCTTGATTTGATCTTTGCACCTGTTCATTGGCTAGATGCGGAGTCTTAGTTTTTGTTTTTGCCAAATTACTTTTTACACTCTTCTTGTTGACATTCATTCTTGTAATTCTTGCTTGCAGGCCCTTTGAAATCCTTGAGAGGTTTAGGATGCATGAGTCTGCTGAATGTGCCCAAAGTTAAGAGCAGTTGAGGTATGCAAGCCACTACTCCCACGTTCTGAAGTGCGCGCTTATTTGCATAACTAGCTTGATTGACAAATATGAAATTAAGTATTTAAAATTTAAGGACTAGACTTTAGCACTGAAAATAGAATTAAAAAATTGGTTGATAGCAGTTGAAACTTACATTGTATGTATGATTAATTTCTTATCAAACCTGGTTTTGTGGAAATTATCGGTGGTTTTAACAATATAATTAGTAAGATTTAATTCTCGTAACTTCTTTTTCTATTGATTGAATTGTGGCTGCTTCTCTCGACACATTAAGTGAAGACTTGACTTTATGGTTTTCTAAATGAAAACTAGTTATGATGAATATCTTCATTTTCAGTACTTAATTAGGTTTTTTAAATGGCATTGAGCCTATGCCTTGAAGCTGTTATGATCTGGATGCATTATTTATTTTATGTGCGCCTTGCTGGTTTTGCTTTTTCTGAGGAGCAACTAACTACATTCTCATTTATAGCTTTAAGGTCTTTGAGAATTTATTTTCTGCGCTGGCTTAATTTTATAAATCCCATTTGGGAATTTACTGAAGTTGCATCCAATCAAATCTATTTTGCATGCATTACCCTCTTTATAGTGATGAATGATTGTCGCATGGTCTCCCTATCCCACATCTCTCACTTAGCACGTGCCCTTGTTCTCCTGCTGTTGATGGTCTTATCTCATCCCAGTCTTTATCTCATTCTCACGCCTTCTATATTTATCGGGGCTTCTCAGGGAGAAAGTATAGTTGGATGCATACTTCAGCTGTAGTTTTCAACAGAAGGGATGGATTGGTTTTTGTAATAAAAGCTTGAGGAGCAAATCTTGAGGGAGGAGAAACACAGCATGGATTATAACAAAGTGCATCATGTCGAGCTATACAGCATAAGTTGAATAAAGTAGTTTGCTTCTCTCTTGAAACTCATTTGCCACAAGTCTCTGGCCTTGTCCCTTATCTTGTTTTCATTTTGTTTCCCTCCTAAATGATCTCCCTGTATCTAGTAACTCTTATATGTATATCGCATGTATATTTGTATAGTTTATGCTTTTCATATCATCATTAGTGATGGTTTATTGATGATTAACTAAGGTGTCATCAGGATGACCTTTTTGGCGGCTATGGAGTGATGCGATCTGCTAGTGATTCCCTTCAACTTAATTACTTGCGATTGCTTAGGTCTATGTCCCTCCATTTTAGTCGTCTGTCTGCATTAGTGTGGTGCGCATGGCCTCTGACAATGGACAATGGCCTCGGGGGCGGACTCTTTACGTGACTAGATCTGGTGTCTAATGTGCTGAAATACGCATCAGCTATTTGTTCTGATGATGGTTTTTTGTTGAGAAATTCATTACACGTTGTGCACGTGTTCAGTCATTACGGTCGAACATGGTGATTTAAGTAGTGCCCATCGATAGAGAACAATTTGGAAACCATTCGCCTTGAAAGAGACTGGAAATGGGGCAAGCAAGACGTTTAGGCGCTACTCAAATCTAGTTTTTCTTTGGGGCCTAGGATTTCATTGCGGCAGTTATTAGAAGGCTTCGAGATTGCCATGTAATGAGCTACGTAAGCAGGATCGGGGATGTCCATGACAAAAGAAGATTAAATTCTCACTACTTATGCGAGTGTAGGGTTCAGTCGCATCAACTAAAATTTTGAGGGCCCAATTGCCACACCATGAAAATTACGGTACTAATTGTAGGAGAAGCTGATTGTCACAAATGAGCAACTTAAAAATTTATGCGTCATGTGTCATGTGACAAATCACCACATGAACGATGTGACCGGTTGATCACCGCATATTGGCTGTTGCAAATGAAATAACTTTTCACAATTGTGGACTTATTCTAAGATCGATCGTATAGTTGGTGGCTGAAAATGTAGTTTTGATTTTGTCGCTTCAACTTCCGAGTCAAAATTCAAATGCTTAAGAGTTTACCATCGTTCTAAGACGAAGAGGCATGGTTGGCGGTTCAAAATGTAGTTTTGATTCTCCGTTGCTTCAACTTCGAGTCAAAATTCAAATGCTTTGAGTTTACCATTGTTCTAAGATGACGAGGCAAGCGTCCATTAATCTATGCTGTTGATTTATTGTCAACAAAAGAAGTTGAACGCAAGGTGCTCGTCTTTGTTTCCTGTGCATAGGGGGAATTCTCACCTTATTGATCTTGACTGTGCAGCCCTTAAAGTCCCTGTTTTCTGCAGTACGGAGAAACACCAAAGCTTTCACCCGTCGTCGACGATTTGGAAGTCCATCTGGACCGAATTGAAATAGACCTTCGTGTGACCAAAGTATTTTTGACGGTCTAAAAATGACAAGCACGACACGTATTTGATTTGGACCGAAACAAATAGCGTATCGAAAGGGTCTGGACTTTAATTTGAAGAGCCTACGAGTTCAATAATTGCCACATTATAATCGAGAAAGAGGGATCATCGAGGTCCAATAAAAGTGAAGAGAAGGAAAGAAAAACGCCCACATCGGATCCATGTAAAAAGAGACGAATTGCTTTCACGCATCTTCTGAATGGTCATCATCGAGACGACGTCAACGATGCGACATAAAGAAGAAAGGGAACCCTTCAAAGTCAGTGATTGCTGATTGACACTATTGGCCAAAGACCATCACTTTCGCTGGACGTGAGTCAAGTCGACGTGAGTGGGGTTTGTTCCAGTACAAGATGCCATGGTTAATATCTTGAATCTTATACATCCGTAATAAATATATTTAAAATTAATTTCTTAATTATAAAAAATTTAAAATTAATACATTTATGATAAATTTATCTTTTATTATTTTTCGTTAAATTTTATCATTAAATTACAGAATTGACTGACACGTGATAGCTGACGAACGTACTAATTTAGAATTTTACTCATAATTATATCATTTTTATGATTTTCTGTGTAATTCAATTTAATGAAAACTAACGGAGTGTGAGTTTATTATAAATATATAAGTTTGAGATTTTTTATGATCAAAAAATAAGTTTGAGGTAAATTTATCATATATATATAAATTTAAAATTTTTCATGATTAAAAGATTAATTTGAGATAAATCTTTCACATATATATAAATTTAGAGTTCTAATATCAATCCAAATGTCATCCATCAAATTCACCAATTACGAAATTCACATCACATGAAATTTCTATTCTGCGTCGGGCTGATTATAACCTCATGCGGGTGATTTCTGTGGGGCAGCGCAATACTCTGGAATCTGCGTAACTTTTCATCACGTTATCCTAACACCGCGTGCGGAGAATGCGGAAGTTTTATTTTCCAACTAAAAAAGATAAGGAATTGGAGACAATAAGAACCCTAAAAAACTTGTGGGAGAAGAATGGATTTGCGTCTTTAAAATGAGAAGTTGCCAGGAAGGTGTGGTGTTTCTCCTTCTTACGTCAATCATTAAACCTTTCGTTCGTGGCAAGACCAAGAATCCTCATTGTATCGCCTTTCACACACGATCGACCGGAAAACGATACCAATTTAAATACACGCGATAAAGAGAAAGAAGGGCCATCAACCAAACTTGTGGCCTCTCTCTCTCTCTCTCTCTCTCTCTCCACGATGAAACATGAGGCAGAGGGAATAACAAAGGTTGGCATCCCCACATCGACAACGGCGAGCGACGAGTGCTGCATGTGTGGGGATCATGGCTTTCCTGAGGAGCTCCTTCAGTGCAAGATTTGCCATTTCAGGTTTCAACACACTCTGTCTCTGTCTCTCTCTGTGTAATGCTCAAGAGGGTTTCAATTCTTGATCATGCGAAAAATTTTAGTGGTCATTTGACATCCGAAAGTAATGCAGGTACTGTAGCAACCTCTACCCCAAGGCCAAGTCATACCAAGTTTGCAACTGGTGTCTGGCTCAGAATCAGGATGGATCCTCCGCCAAGGAGAGAACGAATAAATCTTCATATCCTTCGTCGTCCCGCAAGAACGGCGCTTGTGAAGAAGATAGCGATAAGAAGAGCAAGAAGAGAAATAATAGTGGCAGAAAATTAGGTTACCTTGATGATAATGGCGACCCGAAAGGCGAAACGACTGATTTTTTGCAGTTTCAGCGCACTAAGAAACAGAAGGAGCCACCGGAGAGCTTGTCTCCTACTGCCCGAAAGAGGATCATCTCCAATGGTGACTTGGAAGAGAAGCGCAGAAAGAAGAAGGAAGAGGAGCGGTCAAAGTCAAACAGCAATGCTGGCATTGGCATGAGAAAGCAGGCGGTATTAAGGAGGAAAAGAGTCATCAGAAGGTATAAACTCCTGGATGAAGTATCAAGCTGATGAAGATGAATTGTACCCTAGTCAGCGAAGCTTCAGTTACATTTACAGTATACCGTGATGTACATGAGAAATGGTGATGTTTTCTGTTCCATTTTTGTGGAGTTTGATTCCTGCCAGATCGGATTACCAGGTCGTTCAATGTAATTAGCGGTGTCATCTTGAGATGCGAGAAACAAAGATTAGTGAGAGCAGAAAATAAGGGTCGATGGGAGATTCTTCTTGGCTTACCATGAAATTGCTTCCGTCGCTGCCAATAAAAACGACATAATTCGGAGGAGAATAGCGACAGGGAATGCTTACAAGTCTTCAGATCAATATACTACTAGGACTTTAGATGCTGACAAGAAATTGCACCTTAGATGATTGAGTTACAGACCCGTGAAAGTAACCCTGCACGACGCGGCCAGACTTTCTGAAACTTTTCGTTACTGTTACGAAACTTCGGCAGTGCAATTTCAATCCGGTCTCATATCGACAATTGTGAAAAAGAAAGGGAATATCTGACGCGTCGTGTTTCCTTGAAAGGAGGAGTGACTATTCCTTATAGAAAGCAGAAGTCAGGATCGAGGAACTAGGGCGGAAACTTCTCAGAATGAGTACGGAAAGAGGCTGCAAGTTCATTGTCGTCGGTAGGTCTGATAGGAGGTCATTCCTATGCGTCATCCTTAATTCATTTCTTTCTTGTACTGCTTGTGCTTCATATGATATGGTATTAATGTGAAGTATTTATATTACTTTAGGCGGATGTGATTGACAGTTTCAAAGCTCTGCCGGTCAGCCCTGAGGTCAATGGTACAGAAAAAACCTTAATTTTTGTCGCTTCTGGTTCACATTCTAACTGAAGCAATACTTTTGGGGCCACAAGTTGGAATAGATTTTGATTGACTGACCCAAAGCAAGGCAAAGACAAAGCAGAAGTCGTGCTCAAACTAATCTTAAAGGAGCTCGAACCTCGAGAAGTCATTGCATAGGTATCCTCATTACTTGTAGTGGGAGTAGTTGAGCCCACTCAATCATAACCCTCCAATGATGTGGGTCCCACGTGAGTGGGTGGTTGGAATTATACTCGTAAAATAGGCGAGTCGAGTTAAGTCGAAAATATTTAACTCGATTTGATCAATCTCCATATAATATAAATCTATTGACCTATATTCGACCCGACTGATAACTAACTCATTTAATCCAATTTAGGATATAATTAATTCATATAACTAGTTGAAATTAAGTGAGCTCATAAAATCTCCTTGCATGCAAGATGGGCTCTTAAATAGGCGAGTCCATATAGCCCAATCATATAATGGACTCAAGTTGCAGTAGGGGTGAGCATATCGAACCACCCGGATTAAAAACTACGTGGATCGGACCAGACTAGTCAGTTTGGTTTGGTTCTTGAGGGTGTCGATTTGGTTCCATTTCTATAAAATTGGAATTGGTAATTTTCGGTCCAATTCCCGATTCTAGGCGGGAATCGGACCAGACTAGTGTTGACACTCGAAATTTTGTTTATTTTGTCTTAAATGCCCATTTACTTTGCTTATATAAATACATATTAATTTCTAAAAAAAAATCGAAAAAAAAGAATTAAAAAAATTTGGGTCCGGGCCAGAGCTAGGCCTGCCCGGCCCCTTTCTTTTCTTTCTTTTCCACCGCATAGGCTCGGCCCATTTTCCTCCTCCTCTTTTTTCTCAGCCCGGCCCACTTGGACTTCTTCTTCCTCCCCTCTTCTCCCACGCACGGCAACAGCAACCTGCAGAAGAAATAAAAAATTTGCAGCAAGTTGCAGCATGGCTGCAGCAGACCGGGATAGAGCAATCTGCAGGTCAGACGGAAGAGGTTAGGTCGGCAAAGTCAGGCGTCAGTTGGAGGTCAGACGGCAGCAGGGTGTTGCTGGGGATAAGGAGAAAACCGAAGAAAAAGCTGAGGGAGGTGAAAAAAAAAACGAGATCGGAGGGAGAGAGGACTCCGGGAGAGAAAGAGAAAAAGAGAGACCGAGAGACCGAGAGACCGAGAGAAAAAAAACTAAGGCAGACAGAGCAGAAAGAGAGAGCTCGAGAGAGATAGACCGAGAGACCGAGAGAACAAAAGAAAAAGAGACAGCAGAAAGAGAGAGCTCGAAAGGGAGAGTGAGCGGCAAGAGGGGCAGCTTCTTCAGGAGATCCGAGAGAGAAAAACCGGGAGAAGAGAGTTGCGGGTGAGAACGAGGAAAGAATGTCAGAGGGAGAAACCGCCGGCCACCGTTCTCGAATCGTGGCCGACGACCCGCAGCGACACCTCCTTTCCGGTGCCAAAGCTCCGGTAAGTCCTAGCCCTCATTTTTTGCGTTGTTCTTCGGGTATGCCGGGCCGGAGTTCTCAGCCTCGAACTCTGGCCTCCATCTGTCCTTTTTAGATTATTATACGGTCCTGACTCATTGACGAGAATGCTGGCGTCGGTCTCGTGTCCCGGTTGAGCCGGAAACCTTAGGATTCGGTAGCGCACCCCAACTGTTCGACAAAATGCCTCAGAGAGATCCGAAAATTCAATCCGTGTTTTAACTTGGGATCGATCCGTGTTTGCGTCCATGGCTGCCGAATCATGCTTGCTGCTTTATGGTTATTGTGTTTTGGCGTGTTTTTCGCGAAATAATCGCGCGTCGTCGGGAGAGCAAGGGTTTTCTTTGTTCCGGTGAACGGATTATCGGTCGCCGGAATAGGTGGCAGGATTTAGTCGACGCCGGTCGGAGTGAGTGACTAACGCATGGGGGTGGTTCAGCAATTGCAGGAAGAAGTATGGTTCGGTAAAAATAAAAATAAAGAAAAGAAAGAAAGAAGAAGTTGCAGAAGAGAAGATGGGGAAGCGTCGGGCGTGCATGGGGTTGCATTTGGGGAAGAAATCTGCAGGGAAGAAGACCAAAAGAATAAAAAATTAAAAGAAAAGAACAAAAGAAAGATTAAAGAAAAAAAAAGAAAAGGGAAAGAAAAACAAGAAAGGTCAAAAATAAGATAGGGGCCAAGAAGAGGGGCTTCGCCACGGGCCTGCTTCCGTTGGGTTGAATTTTTCACGGGCCGGATTTTTTAGCTGGGCTAGAAAATAGAAATATAAATGGGCTTAATTTTGATGTGAGCCTAGGATGAGATATGGGCCGTTTGTTGATTGGGCTGAAAATAGAAATAGAATTGGGCTGTTTTAATTTCTGTTTTGTTAATTAATGGGCCATTTTTAAAAAAAATTACCGGGCCGTTCGGCCAGCCCGGACCGGTGGGGTCCGGGTCGGTTTCCGAATCACTTTTTTAATAAAAATTAAAAAATTAAAAATTCTAAAAATTCAGAAATTCAAAAAAAAAATCTTAGAAATCTTAAAAATCTTTAATTATTTTTTCGAAAATCATTAAACAGGTTTTGAAAGTTTATTTTTATTTTATTTTATTTTTTTCTCTTTCTTTTTTCGGATATTCAAAAATTCCAAAAAATTAGAAAAAATTGGAAAATTCCAAAAAAGCATTAATAAATGTTTTTTTTAAAAAAATTCAGAAAATTAAAAAAATGAATTAAAAATCTTAAAAGCTTGTTTTCTTTAATTTTGAAAAATTCAAAAATATTAAAAAATGTTTAAAAAATATAAAAATGGCAAAAATTCAGAAAAAATTGCAAAAATTCCTAAAAAAGAAAACATCCAATTGAATAAGCCTTTAGGCTCTACAATAGGGCTCTTCTTTTGTGCCTTGTTTTGTCATAATTTTTGGATGCTATTTCCTTACTGTAGAGCAATTAGGATAAACCTTAGTTCTATCGAATGTGTTTCCATAGCTTTAGTTAATACACAATTGAGTTAGGTACTGAAAAGACGTTAGTCGCGTGACTAACGTAATTAAGTCCCCAACCCTAGATTTTTTGGTTGCGTAGAAAGTGAGGTGCGCTCCCATGTCTCGTTTGGTTTCTAGCCGACCCCAATAAGCCAATGATGACTTCTTGTTAGAAGACTTTCACGATATCCATGTCGCGCGGGGTATGGGCTTAGGAGAGGCCGAGTTAATTAAAGATTGTCGGCTCGAAATTAACAATACCCCTAAACCTATTATTTTTGAAAAATTTAGGTCACGATAGCTAGACCGACTCTTTTTTATTTAATTTAATTTCTTAAAAAATGAAATAAATCCTCAAATAATAATAACTCTAGTATTTTTAAATTTTTTTTTTTTTGCTAAGTGGCCAGTTTCATTGGATTAGTCCGGTCCCAAAAATGGGAACTGGTCCTCCCAGTTCAGTTCCTGATTCCACCTTGGAACTAGACCGGATTGGGAGTCGATCACCCCTAAGTTGCAAGATCTAGATGGACACTGTCACATTTTAGATCCAAAGCTTGGAGGTTCTGCTAGAACAAACTTTCCATTCCAACAAAGTAGTCGAACATTACAAGGAGAACTGGTACTTGCGTTAGAACAATAAAGCCAAAGACACTCCACCGACATTCTATTTTTAACTCTAGATGAGACATTGTTAAAAATAAACGAAGATGCTGTTCCTATCTAAAAGAAACCCATTTGCAAACTCATGAGCATCGCCATTGTTGGGTCTAGGAGTCCACATCAAACTCCATATTAAGTCGTTGCGAAGTAGAAAGCATACTTCAAGGCCATGGACCTTTTTGTTAAATGGTATCAATTAAAACCTTGCAGTCACTTTCAAATACCGCCCGGTGAATAATGAGACTGAGCAAATTTGTAGGTTAGAAGAAAAGCTACAGCTTTCATTTCCATTGGTGACTTCTATCTCTCACGTCTAGTCTATGCTTAGACAACTGAGCCTCTAGGTGATCATGCAATGATACCCATGGTCCCTCTATTATCCTTCTATGCACCATCTACGGTAAACTTCAATCCTTGATCCAAGGGGGAGCCATGGGTCTATCCTTTCCTCAAGTAAAATAATCTTCTTTGCTTTTCACAACTTTGTTCCCTTCCCTGAACATGTTTGAAAATTCCATGAAATCTTATCATACTAGCTTGACCGCTTGTGAAGGATTTGGAATAGACTGATCATGTAATGTTGCATTTCTATAATGCCACATTCTAACACATCGAATTGCTGCAAAAAGGGTGAAGCAATTGCAGGCCATGCCCATTCTTTATGCTATTTGTCTTGGGTCAAGAAAATGGTGTACCATCTCCTCGGGCGAGCCGAAGTTCCAAGAGACAAGATGATATCCCATGGACTCTGTCTCCACATAATTTGGGCCAAGGGGCATGTTATGAGCATATAGATTGTATTTTCCTCTAAGTTTCCACACAATGGGCAAGAAGGGTCTAGGATGTGAAGTAATCTACCTAGGTTAGCACGACAAAGCAAAACATTAGCTGTCGTCCTCCATAACATCATCTTGTGCTACTCATGAATTTTAGCATTCCGCATGTCGTTCCAAGTCTCAGAGTTGTTACCATTCTTTGTATGCAACTTGATGAGCTTATATGTGGATTTAACCATGAATATGCCGTCAATATTTGGCTACCAAATAGGTCTATTAACCCAAATGCAGATCAGAACATGAATTTGTAGAATCACTTGGATTAATTTTATGCAAATCATTGGATTTAGACTATATATGTTCCAAGGTTTATCCCCGAGAAGCTCTCGATCTTCCTTTGCTGCAAGAGAGGGTTAGGATTAATAAAAGAAGAAAAATGATTTGGGACGTAAGGAATCTAAGGATGATTGCCAACCTTAATCAACTAATTACTATCCCCTACCTGATAAAGAGTTCCCAGTTTGAGTATTTCTCTTGTATCCATAATTGCCTTCCATAAGGGAGATGCTAATGCCTTAATGTTGTGATTCCGAAAATTGGAGCTCCGTAGATATTTTCCTTAAAGACTCGAACCCATGACTTGCCTCTATCCTGGATGAATCCCCGTCCAAAGGTCGGAGTTGGAGACAACAAAATGGTGACCATTTTACTATTGGTTGTTTTGGGGAAGGAAAGGTTTTCCTATAAACCCGATCATGAGCACAAGCAGACCACTAACTTCAACGGGTCACTTAGTCCGCCTAAGCCCATCAAGACTTGAAGCACAATTTCGATGGATTTAGACAAGCGTATTCTCCGTTGAGTCTAATCCCGCCAAGTTTGGCCTAGTTGATCTCATTAGGTCCTGTCATTATATGTAGAAAATCTAATACCTGTCATATCGTGGGCGACATTGGATAAGGCTATTTCGACTCAATATTTGACTAGCCCCTCTTGTGAGCCCAACCAATAATAAATTCTAAGTTACTACAGGGAGACAATTTTTTACACAATGATTAACTGAAATCCCTTGGGTTTGCCTCCTCGTGGGTGTACATATAGACGTAAATTCATCCTTAGCCATATGCGGGTTACGTCCTTGTCTGATCGATCGAAATGTCAGGATTTCAATATCTAGCAATATCATCAATTGAGATAGGCACTCATTGCCAGGAATCGGTTATTATTATAAGCCTCATAAGCTGTACGTAGAAAGTATCCCGTCGTGGATGTATCGATTGACGCGCTAGCTGTCGATGATCAATAGTGGCCTCCTCCCTCGATTGTTTCCATCCTTTTCTTAAAGCGATGATCGGTTAGATGGACCCAACGGATGCTGCAATCCTGATGGCGGATGAGAGTCTCGGAATTGTGCTATGCACGTTCAATGAAAAGACACTAGACAGAACAGGAAGAAGTCAAATTGCGTGTTCTGCCGACGCCAATTTGAGATTTTGCTTCTCTTCGCCCTTAATGTATAAATTTTCATGATCAAACTTACCCCGTGAAGATCACATAATTTGCCTTTTTTTGTGAAAAAGAAATTTTGATTGTGATTGTCATGTGATCTATCTGAAGTTTTATAGGGTATTATATAGACTCACGGCTCCCTCTACTCTCTGGAATGCTCATCTCTCATCCCCCCATTTCCCCTTCCTATCTTTCCCTATGATGTACTGTATTCTGAATATCTTCTTGTTACTCCACTAACTTAAAAATGAATGAATGCTTGGTATAGCTTTTTTTTGGGTCCCTTTCCTTTTGAAAATTACAGGCAATGAAAACGAATGCTTCAGCTCTGCTAAGGTGCTCGACAAACATTTCGCATCTTCATCTCTAGCGTCCACTTAGAGCAAAAATATTGTGGCTCTACCATCGCTAACACCATGTTTGACAAACAATTTTTATATGCAATACATACAATCTTCCACCGGTCCAATATTTACCATTGCTTCAAATCACGTTAATATTACTCGGCCCAATGCAGAATGAAAAAGTTCTAGTACAACCTGAACGGATGAAAAGCCATTTCGAGAACACAGAATGTCATTCCTAGCTTATTTCTAGTGCAATTCGATGATAAAAAGCTAATAAATTTCGAGAATACAGAATAAGAGGGCTACTGACATTTATTTCAAGCTAAGAAATTCCAAAACATGCATTCCATTACTATTGCTATGTTTATATTATCATGCATAGCTATTGCATTCTTAGCTTATTTCATCCAAAAACAGAATGCAACATTCATATGCCCTTGTTTTCACATAGCTCACTTGTCTTTCTAACCAGATTCAGCCAATTGTGTTAATTTTGAGAAAGTGTCCATTTATTATAGTTCAATGCCCAATAAGTAAAATCACTTAGAGCTGGCAAACCACGTAAACATGTTTATATGTGGCATAAGCATTGCCTAATCCATTTTGTTGTGCTGCTCATGATTCGTATATGCAAAGATTGACCTTACGAATGCAAAACCTCCAGAGACATTCTAAGTCGAGTTGTAACCGAATTTGCCACATTTGGAATTGCACAGAACTAGCAACATGAATAAAATATGAAGCTCTACAAAGTCATCATGTGAACTCTGCAAAAGTTAAACGCTAGATAGAATTATTTAATATTTCAAAGCAATGGCAAAAAGAATCATTTTACAATCAAGGAACAAAAACAAGAGGCACCTTCTTCTCAACAAGGACTTCCATCACCATCTACCAAGTTGAAATTCAAGTCCACTCTCGGTTCATAACATCTATATATTATAGGAAAATCTTACAATCTACATAAACATTACAATCTTGAACCAGTCAGAGCAGAGCACATCACGAAATATATCTAGTTTCAAGATATCACACTGTGCAGAATATAGTCTGCATGCAACTCTTGGAGCACAGTGCACCTTAGGCCACCATAAAGAGAGAAGCTACACAGCATGTGAATTGGGCTGTACTGCTCCTTGAAGATATTTCACGGCACTATCATACTGAACGAAGCCCATGAACCAAAATTCATGATTATCAATAGAAATAACCTGGATGTACTTTTCAGCTGTATTGACCCTGCTTGTTGATGGATTGACTGCCTTCAGTTGATGCAACGGAATTACCACCTAAGTAAGGTGAAAAACATCAGGACATTCAGGAAAAAGCAAAATATAACTAGAGATGACACAAAGAAAGAGTTGCAAGATTTGCATTTGAAGCAAGACAACACAGATCAGTCCATGACATGCTACACAGAGAATGCCCCACACGTGCCTCAGTAAACAAAACTCAACTAATCTCAGGGTCACAAGCTGATAAAGAAACTTCTACTTGGCAAGAGGGTAACAATGGCAATGAGCAGGCAGGTTGGGAACTTAATTAACACACCATACGTTCCCTCTCCAACCTGTGCAACATGCGAGACTTGACCTTCTCACATGTACCAACAGTGTGGTATTGTGGTATTGTGGTATTGTAGTCCCTACCCCCGAACTGACTCACACTCACAAACCACCAATTCCTTAAGATACTTTTTCGCCCTCAAAGTAGGAAAAAGAATCGAAAGCTCACACTACCAGATTGTAAATCCAGCACCTTATATCATCTACAACTCTTAAGTTTCATGGAAAAAGAGAAATTATTTATGACATGGATAAATTTCCATGGCAAGGAAACCACAAATAGGCAGAAGTAAGACAAACGATCAAGCGAGAAAGACAGAGGGAGAGAGATGCAATGGTGGACAGTGCACCAAACTCCAGGTCGGAGTTAGGTAAGAGCTTTCAAGTAACAGTCAAGTTTGAGTTATAAACTAAGTAGACTCAACTTGTCGCAATTACACCGTTAATGTGTATCATACAAGAGGAGCAGCCTTTTTTTAGGCCCATCCCTACCCCATATTAGTGGCCCATCCATCCCACTAAGTGTAGGCCAATGCTGGTCCCTCTCATATTATAAGCTTACATGTGATATTTTAGGATGCAAGTCTCCTTGAGGCTAAGCAAATTGTCATCCCTAGAAGAAAAAGGTTAGTACGGTAGGAAGTACCCTTTAGGCCTTGTCTGTAAAAGGGATCAAGCAGACCAATATGCCAAACTATATATGTTGAAATGACAGAGTGAATTGGAATGACAAGATAATGTCATTTATTTGTCTCCTTCCCACCCGGCATGATCATTATTCTTCTCTGTAAGCTATTGCACACAAAAGTATCAAGGTGAATTTAAAAACAACCACGCTTTCACAAGCATTGAACATGAAATCATGACTAAAAAGTTGAGTCAGTTCATCATTTTATGGTATTGTAGCAGAGGCTGAATTTGAACATTATAAAGTATGACCTAATTTTTTAGCAGCTTCTTCAAAGCCAAAACTTAAAAACTCTAATATCACCACAGATTTGTGACAAATGTTAAAAGCAGGGGGCTCACTGATTATCTTTTAGTGATAGAGAATTTGCATGAACTGTTTGCAATTCTTCTGTCTTTAGTTAGTCAGAATTGTAATATAAAGCAGAAAAAGAGGTAGGTTCAACTTCACAGGTTAACAAAGAAAACTTTGAAGGCAGTCCATCACAACATCAAATGGAATGTATCGCTTGAAAGGAGAAGCTTTGACAAAGAGATCCACTTTTTCCAAAGAGAAACAAACAATCTCTTTCACTCGTCCCTGATCTAATCTGATTTTATTTGTTTAGAATTTATTCTGCTCTAACTTTAACTTATCCTTCTATATTTTCTGCATACTAGAGTGGGACAAAATTGGTTATTTACAAAGAAAAAGGACCCACAGCTTGTTCTCTCTCCTCTCACCCAAATGCCAAAGTAACATGATATCTCCAGCATACACCCCAGCAACAAATGATTGTGTGTGTGTCATCTATATAAGCAAAACCATGAAAACCTCATAAGTTTCAAAAGGCAAACTCATTGGAAGCATGTATAACGAGTTAAATTCCTCATCATGGAAATCAACCAAAACCACCATCTTCAGAATGAAGCTGATGCTTTGATTAGGAAGCACACCTTATAGTAACTCCATTCGGTCTGATCACCAGTTTTGTAGGAAAGAGGATTGTCGCTACAAAATGCAAGCTTCGCCGAAGACAAGTATAGGGTGCCCATCACTGGACCAGCAGACGTTGACAAATAACATGCATATGACTTCAGGAGCTGCTCCTCAGGAACAGTTTCAAAAGTAGAACGGAAAATCTTCTCATAGCCACCTTCCGCCAGAACTTTTGTTCCCTGAGCAATTCTGCTGACAGCAGCATCAGCAAAGCTGGGGCCCGTTTTCACTGTTCAAGAGACAATTTTTTAGTTGATACGCAATCAAATGATCTTCTTCTTCTTCTTTCTTTATTTTTTTTTCGCTAGGTGCATCAGGTGACTTAGGAGGCAAATTTCCACATAAAATTACTCACTCCGACTTCAAGTATTAGAACAAGGCTTTTCCAATAGAATCACGAATTAACGATTGGACAAGGTCATAAATCAAAAGGCATAGCCAAACACACCATCCAATCCCTCGCGACGTCCAGAAATTCTCTCGTCACTCAACTTAAGCGGCAATTATAAGGAACTAGAAGAGGCAAGGGGACTTACAGTGCTGCCACATGTTCCCGGCGAGATCCTCGGCCTTCTTAGTCGCCTCGGCCGCCTTCTTTCCCCATCTCCCGAGCGCATCCTTCACCGAATCCATCGTATCTGCGCACAATCACGAGATACACGAATCGATAAACTAAACAGAAGGAAACGAGAACAGCCCTCCTCAATTTCGAATCCAATCGCCGAATCGTCGGCACACGACTCACTCTTGACAGACGATTGCGGGGCGGTGGCGGGGGCGGGGGCGACGTAGGGATTCGACTCCGAGGGCATGGAGGTGGCGGCGACGCCGGAGATCGGAGCACGGGGGGCCTCGCCCGCGAGGGGAGGGGGGGCGACGTCGTTGGGGTCGAGCTTGGGGTAGGGCGCGTAATCGGAGGAGTGGGGGGCCGCGGCGGCAGGCTTGGGATCGGGGTCGGGCGAGGGTTTCGGCAGGTGAGCCGGATCCGATTCGGGCTGGCTCATGGCTCCTGGCGGCTCCGGCGAGGATCGATCGGCGGGGGGTCGGTGGATGAGAAGGTTCGAGGAGAAGGAGAGGAGGAGGGAGGAGGGAGAAGCAACGTGGGGTCGTTCTCGGGTTTGAATGGCGTGGGATGCGACGGTCGATGTCAATCGATCTCAGATTCTTAACGTATCAGAAATCACAACATGCAACGTCGTTTCTCTCTCTCTCTCTCTCCCTCTTCCTTTTTTTCAAAAAAAATTGTTTTGTTTTTATTTTATTTTGGGCCTTTTTTTTCGTGTTACTTGCAAGAAATCAGAGATTAGTACGCGGCTTTGATTGCACAGATGGGGCCCACAGCTGCGAAATTTTGATTTTCCAACCTGGGATCCTACGAGACACGTGGCACGCTTCTCATGAATCATCATCGATGGCGATGTTTGTTCCGTGAATAGATAAATGATTCAAAAAAATATCGGAGATCGAGAAAAATATTACTTTTGACTGATAATTTTGACTGATGAGTGATATGAATGATTATTTTTTGAATTTATTTTCGAATTCATTTATTTTCATAGGAGCCTTAAGAAGACCCATAAGCCTGACTCAAATCATTCTTCCGTTGAAAGGAACTATTCAATGTTGGGCACTCATCTCTATGCAATGTTAATTTTGCTTCAGATCGCGTGGCATTGTTTTTAATTCTTTTTCATAGCATATAAAAAAGGAAAATTTCCAAAAAAGCCAAATTTTCTTATTTTCTTAAATAAGGACTTGAAATGAATTTTATTTCAAATAATGATCTAAAATAGTATTAATTATTTTAAATAAGGGTACGGTTGTCCATAATTATTTTAAATAAAAACCTCGTCGGTCGGCTAAATTATCCAATCGATCAAGGGCATTTTTATCAAAATCTTCTTCTTCTTTTATCTCTTTATCTTTTTTTTTTTTTTTAATTCTTCTTCTTCCTCTTTGTCAGTGGCCGACTAGCCACTGGCGATGCCCACAGAGGGTTAGGCGAAGGTCGCCCTTGCCCGATCTGGTAAGGTGCGACCCTCACCCAATTTGATGAGGGCCATCCTCACCAACCATAAGTGAGGGGCGGCTTTGCTTGGGGAGGGCACCCCTTGCAACCAACCTCGAGGTTGGCAAGGCCCCCCTCGCCAAAACCTTGCGGCCAACCGTGAGGCCAGCAACAGCCTGCAAGCCCTCGTCGACCATGGGTGAGGGCCTGCAAGCCCTTGCCAACCATGGGTGAGGGCTCGACAACCCTTGATGGCCGTTGGTGAGAGTCAACCTTGCCTGCAACTGGCGAGGACCTACAGGCCCTCATTTGCAACCAACGAGGGTGATTGGCCACAAAGGTTGCCCCTCGCCTGTGGCCAATGAGAGTGGCCCTTGCTAGATTAAGCAAGGGCGACCCTCACTCAGCCTTCTATGAGCATCACTAGTCGCCCATCGATGAAGAGGAAGAAGAAGAACGAGAAAAAGAGAGAGGAAAGAACAAAAGAAAAAAAGGAAAATGATAAATGACGAAGATACCCTTGATCATTAGAATATAGCCGGTTCTTATTTGAGAAAGTAATGACACTTTAAGCCCTTATTTGAAATAAGATCCACTTCGAGTTCTTATTTGAGAAAATATAGATACTTCATACCCTTTTTTAGAATTTTCCCTACAAAAAAATACGGGTGTTGCAAAAAAAAAAAAGGAAAAGGGAGGAAATGAATGGGTTAACTAAAATTTGGAGAGAGTGAAAAGGAATATATTGGTTTCCATCGCACAGCATATAAGCGAATTAATTTCTTCTTTCTAGTAGGGTACTTATTTCAAAATGAAACGCTGATTTGAAAAATACAAGAGGATAAATAAGCTACAATTCAAAAAGTATTTATCATTAAATTTTAATTTGAAAAATTGATTAATTAGCTTGTGCAGCCTTTATATCCCACATTATAGTGTTTCTTTTTTAAAAAAATAAAATAATTGCAGAATAATTTCCACCTCAATTTTGTGAATTTCAGACAAATATTACAAAATCTTGCCAATTTTCTAAAATATAACTTGTTCAAAAACATTTTCCCGAATTGTTAAATTCCATGAAATTAAAGGAGCCTAAGATTTGAAAAAAAGAACTAAATATCACTTAGACATGGATCTGCATACCACTTATCCTTTATTTCTTTTTTAACACTTGACTTGATTATTGCAAGAGAGAAGTCATTGAGACAAATAGTAATAACATAAAATCTATAGAGGCCTGCAGCTGATACATCAAAAGAGGTGGTAAAAATTATATTCCTGCAATTCGCTTGTGATTTCATGTCACAAACCCCACGATGTTAAAGGGGATGCTGTACTTATTTTGCACAATACCATGATTGATGAATATCACAGCGAGGAAGAAGCTAGTCAGGGAGCCAGTCGAACGATTCTCCAGACTTGTCTTCCGTCGACCTCTTGCGGACGATACTGCAACCTGTAAGAAGACCATCCACAGTCAACCAAAGGCATCGTGTGAACTGAAATCAAGCACGCCTCATTCACTCGGGCATTATTCCACATGCTCCATCTATCTGTCAAGAATTTTAGTTATGAATGTTTACTCGCACATCATCGGTTTCTCTTCAGTGGAAAAAAGATCCTGCACCATGGGGATTCCCAATGCTCCCACACAGGTTCTTTTATCGTTTCATTAATAAAATTTGCTCACGTTAGAACTCGCGCTATATGTTCAGGATTACTCTTACTCACGAGAATCCCCATTTCCATGTGCCTTTGGGCCAGCACAGCATTGAGACTTATTACAGACAATATCTAATTGTTAATCGTTCACATGGTGTAAAGTATAGACCATAGAGCCAATCCAACACAGCACCTAGCCCAAGTTGCTCCCCAACTAAACGGAATGCAGTAAGATCTCTCCTCCTATGAGACTATTAATTTAAACCATGAAAAGATAAAATAACTCCAGAAAGAAAAGCAATGGATCACAGCCAAAGACTTAAAAAACGATTGATACAAAGATGACAATATCCATGTAGATTCCTGCGATTACATATCATCTAGAAATCGACAATCGTTAAAATCCTTCCATTTGTTTTGTATAGAGTGATAAGAAAACCTTTGGTCAGATTAGGAAGCAACTTTACCTGTCGTGCAGGCGAGACTGCTGGCCTTGCCAAAATTCAAATATCTCTGGCTTAAGTCTGAATCCTCCCCAGTGTTTAGGCCTTGGAATCAAATTTCTGCATCCCATACAAAGGAAAGGAAACTTTACCCCACGTTTGTGATATACACATGTACAACAGGAGATTAAAAAAAAAAAAAAAAAAAATCACGCCAGATCATCACAGGGTATCATTGTCGAGTAGCATACACCAGATCATCTTTAAAATACACAAAATTAAGATATGATCAGTTTTCATGCAGAGAACTGCAGTTCTGAGTACTCATACAATATGGAAATCTAAGAGGAAAGGTTATGGAGCTGATCGTACATGATGAAGGTATAAACTAGAATAATCATCCTAACTTACACATTAGAAAACTTTTGCTCCAACTCTCTGTACTGTTGGTGGAGCACCTGCCTTCCAGGAACTATAGAACTCTGAAGGGAAAAACAAAAATTGTCTCATAAATGGATGCTTAATTTATTATCTGATTTATGCCAATTTATTAAACCGAATATACCTGATTGCTGACTATTGCTCCAATCTGACTTCCATGAGGACGGCTGTGGAAGTACAGGTCAGATTCTTCATTGGAAACTTTCTCAACAGATCCTTCCACTCTTACCTAGACTCAAAATTTCAAAATTCTCAATCAAGCTTCTCAATAGCTAATTTTGGTTTGTATAACTTGTAGAAAGATTCGATAACAATCATTTATGATTGCTCTGCCACAATTAGAAAACAAGGAAGTTCACCTCATTTTAAATGAACTACCCCTGTCACCATCTAACATTGTATTAGAACAATTCCAGATTCCATGCCTCTCGAAGAATTTAATTGATCAGTGATATATCAAGTGACTGCTTTACATCAATTCACTTCCACAGAAGATGTAGAGTCCTCCGGAATAATTGACTCATCACTAGATCTGTCAATTCTTAACACAGTCCTCAAATTTGCATGATTACCTGACGGTTGAGGCTTTCCCAGTAGAAAAGCAGTGATGCCCAAGGATTTTCAGATAATTGACGTCCCTTTTGACTTTCATAATTGGTGTACCTAAAGGAGGGAGCAATATATATTAAATATTTGGCTGTCAAAAAAGTCCGTATTCAGCACCTGGGCAATATTACAATGGCAAAAAAAAATAGCACTGACCAGACGAAGCCATCTTCGTCAACTCCTTTCAGCAAAACCATGCGTGATGAGCTGTGATTAAACAACAATTTTTTGAATCAGACTAATTCAACCATGTTTGTCGACATGTCGTTGTTACAAGACATACTACACAAACATGACATGCTGATGTCAACAACCCACTATAAGCTCTTAGCCATGAAAGGGCCATCACTGCAGCAAGACTAAAAAATTTGTTGTACCTTTTGTCTAATTAGGAAGTTCTTAAACAATATCTGGACATGTCAAACATTTATAAAAATAGGCAAATGGAGTTAAGGCTTTCATAGATACCATTGGAAGTCATTATCTGGATGATAGTCGACTCAACTAGAGAATTCCACAACGTGATAGTTAGGAGATAAAGAAGTGGAAGAAAGCACAAACTTACGGTTTCCCATCCTTGCCAGCAGTTGACAATGCCATGGCATTTGGTTCCCGCAACCCAGCAGCCACTGCTTCTTCAAACCATTTATGGAACTACAGGAAGTTGTCACTTGTTGGTGATAAAGTGGAAGGAATCGTGGTTCAATAGGTAAAACTATTATGTAGAAGTTGAAAAATGTGTGCTAGACACAAAAAATTATAGTAGATGACAAACTCATTGAAAGAGGCGACATCATTCATCATCTAAAAATAACCTGCTTGATGGGGTCAGCCTCAACTTCTTCCTCACGAAACTCCGGTGAAATGTAGTTCTCTCTCATAGCTGATATATCAACTTGAGGGACCTTGCCAATACGGACACACATTGATGCTCCAGAATATGAAGGAAGCTGGAGGTTATATTTTTCTGCTATAGGTGGCGGGACAAATCTACCTCCTAAAAAGTGATGTGGACCACGAAATTGCTTTGCACACAACTTTGGAGCAGTTAGAGAAACCTAAACAAATGAAAACGTACAGGCATGATGTTAATTTTTTAGTAGCTTGTAAAGAGTAACCGCATTTTGGTATGATGCATTAATTTGAACACTTCAAAAGTCCTGCAAGAAATATACCAACATATCAGGCTTGATGCCTTCGCCACTGATGTCCCCTTCTTCAACATGCCATCCAGAAGGGATATCTACGGAGACAATCACAGGAGATTTTTTATTTGCTTGGTCACTCTTCTGTATTCCCACCAATCTTCTTAATATATCGTCAAAAGGCGGCCTTGCGGCACCTGAGCAATTTGAAAATAAGTCGATACCTCAGAGGAAATGAAAAAGGAAAAATCATACAAAGAAATTTAGCCAGAAGTGCCAGAATATAAAGAGACAGACAGAGGAGTACAAGTAAAGTGAAGGATATGCCTTCTCCTTGCATGCACAGAAGGAGTATGACTCTATCAGAGAGACCATCGAGAATGCAGGACAGTGATATATCCCAGTTTTCGTTACAGGGGGAAATTATTTTATCATCATTATCCTAAAGTCGACTTCCGTAAGTGAAAAAATATTTCATCTTCAAAAGTTGAACAATCATATTTTCCCTATAAACATTGCACTCTTGTTTGTCTGGTTTGGAATTTTCACCTGTTTAAGCCCTTTTGGAAGTTTAGTGGAATTAAAGAATTGTTAGAGAAGAAGCACCACTCATATATCCCACAAAATCGAGTCGGGTTAATATCCTCCAACTCCACGAAGTGTAGCTTTGTCCATGAAGCAGAAGAGAATCTATTCAAGTTACAAGACAGGCATCAAGTGAGCCTGCGATGAGTACCCAAAGTCTGTTCAGATTCCACAAGAATGGAAATGCTAAAGACAAAGTTATAAGTTAAGAGGCTTCACCACACATATTGACATTCTCCTCTCATTTAAACATTCTGTAGTATGGTAAGCCTTTGCTCTTTAAGTCAAATAGCAGTATCAACATGTAAGGAGAGTGGTGGGTTGGTGTCCTTATATCATTACAATTTGTAGGAACTCAGGTGAAACTTACATCCCGGAAATAGAACAGAGATAATTTCCAATCAACATGGAACACCAAGGAAACTACCAAAAGAGAAGCTTTAACTTAATCCTTAAACTTGGGACGTTAAAGTAATTACCATGGAATGAGAACCCAAATACTGCATCCAGCAAGATATCGTACTCTGTAGACAAGTCTGAAGGAAGATCTTCTACTGACAAGAAAGGAACTCTCAGAGATTCGAGCTGCAGACAGGGAGATACCAGTAAGAAAATGTAAAAGCTGCCACTAAATAACTGTTCCAGCATATTGGACTCAAAATTGTGTCCAACCTGAGTAACCAGACCATTATAAAGAGGCTTCGGAGTACGCTTAGGATAACAGATGTATGGCTTGTACCCAAAATGAAACAAATGACGCGCAGCTACCAGGCCGTCACCACCATTGTTCCCAGGTCCACATATTGCAAGAACACGCTTATACTCACTGGCTTTGTAGACCTGCCAACACATCGGATTCACAATTAGCCAGCATTACAACTACCCAAATTCTAAATGCTAAGAAACCCACTTAGATTTCGGCGAAAAAAAGATGGAGCAGTAACCACATAATTCCACTGCAAAGTTCTGGCAATAATGTCATGGCAAGTAGCAACGTACTTCTCTTAGCCAACAGAAATAATTAAAAAAAATTGGCAATGTATTGTCAGTCGATTAGGACATGTAAGTCTACAGTTACATTATCTCTAAAGAAAAACTTAACACAATCACTGAACGGACGCATTCTACATATGCTTATAATCCAGTGATATATTAAAACAGAGAGCACAAACTCTAAAAAATTAACATATCACTCAACCAAGCCATCTACCGACCAGCTATTTCTTACTCCGCATCCTCATCTCAATTGTTAATGAATCCTATTGCTCCCCAACAATGCGCCCATGCCATTGCGAATAAATCAAACAGTAGCCAATTAACAGAATCAAAGAGAGGCAAGCAATGCGTTACCTCAGCAATTGAAGTCGCCACGCTCAGGCCAGCCAATTCCTGCAGAAATCAGAAGCAAAAAGAAAAACTAATTCGAGCTAGCTGCAAACGAGAGACTCCACGCCCTCAAAAAACACGACAATCACAGACAACGCGACCGCAGCGCAGTCACCGCCGCACAATAATTCGAACACTCGGGCACTGACCATCAGCTGATCGACGCTGAAGCCGAGGGGGCCCATGAGGTCCTCGTCGATCGCGGCGGCCTCTCTCTGCGTGAGGTACGACACGGAGCTCGGATCGCTCGAGCTCTCCAACCGTCCCGCCATCGCTGGACGCTCGCAGCCCGCCGTGGAGCAGAAGGAACGAATCGCGCGGCTCCGACCGCTGCCAGAAAACCCCTAGCAAAGAAGACGTACAGGGAAGCGAAATGAATTCGAGCAGTCGACAAAATGGCTAGAGAGAGAGAGAGAAAGAGTCTCACGGCGGAGGGGAGGAGAGAGGAGGGCGGAGGAGGCGGTGGTGGGGGGAGAGAGGAGGGGAGGGTTTAAAAAGGGCGGAGCGGAGGGGAGGGGGCGATTGGGATTGGACGAGGAAGAAGCATGGCATCGTCTTCGCGGTCGTGGCCGTTCTGTTGCGCAGAATCGTCCACATGCTTGTCACCCCCGTTCATCATATCGTCGTCCGAGAATCCTAGTACAGCATCGTTCTCAATCTCATGCGAGCGTCGGGTCGTTTCTCGAGCTCCCTTTCGAGGTGGCCTTCAAAGCTTCCTGTGGATGAGCTTGGGATTGAGTAGAGTTTGACGATATTTCTATTTCTTAAAATAATTTTTTTTGAAATAATTTTATTTTATTTTTAAATACATTTGGTACATGCACAAATTTTTTCATATTCTGGAAATAGAAAAAGAATATAAATTTATTTGGTATTGACTCAAAAATTTATGTTCTTTTTTTCGGTGGCAGTGATGACGGGTGGACGAGCGACTAGCGGTGACGATTGGACGCGATACTAATGGTGGCGATTGGCAGCGACCGGCAGTAGTGATTGTCGAGAGGGGTCATAGTCACCACGAGGGTAGCAGCAATCAAGAAATACTTATTTTAGAAATTATTCTCGAAAACAATAAACTACTTTTTCTATTTCTCATTTTTATATCAAATTTATTTCTTGTAACAATTTTTTATTCCCAAGAATAAAGATGTTACTAAATAGATTTTTATTTTTTATTTATTTTGAGGAATAAAAGAATAGGAAAATAGAAAAATAAAAATGTTAATAAACGGTGACTTGCCCATTGTGTTGCTCAGAATTGTAAGTGTGCCGAGGCACATTCCCGATTGTACGGCCTGACCCGCCTTTATGTGATGCTTGCACCGTCTGTTTAGAACAATTGTTCTCGGATTGTGGCTATTTTACTCAGTAGATGCGTTGAGAAGTGTCGTGACTAATTTTTTTAAAGCGGCTAGAGCACTTTTTTAAGGGTTGATGTAAGTTTTTGTGATCGTGAAATACTGTAGCTAGATATGAACAACCTCAGGAGAGGCTAGCAGGGGGTTGCCACCTTAGCCACTAGTTTATTAACGTAATTTCACTAAGTTTCATATTGGGTAAAATTTCTTAATTTGCCAAGCTCTCTCTCAGATCAAGATTCTACAAATTCTTTTTAATTCTCCTACTACCAATGCCAAAGTCTAATGAAATTAGTAGGTAAATTTTAAAGGATCAATTGTACCGTATGACAAAGCAAGATAATCAATTAGGATTAATTAAGGATATGCATAATAAAAGGTTAATATGAAGAGTCTTCTTGATATATGTACAAATTCCGAAAGATATGGGAAATAAAGGGAAATAGCATAATTATCTCCAACAGTACTATTTTCATTTCTTGTGCAACGTTATAAGAAAATAAGAATATTCATAACTTTGATTGCACGGAGAAACAAAACAGTTGAGGTAAGTTTCTTTTTCACCACTAAGCGAATTCTCCGTTTTTAAGAGAAAGTATGAAATAGACATTGTGCTTCTTTCAGTAACTGAACACAATCATTTATTTAGAATTCAAAAAATTAGAGAAAAATTAGAGAACCATTCCAAATTTCTCACATGAAGTGTAAGGATGAGTTTGATTATTGCACTGTAAGGACAATTAAGTGACATTACCAAGTGCACTTTCTTAACACTGAGTAAATAGTTTTGACTAAAAAAAAAAAGGCTTGAAGTATGCTTTTATTTTCTCAAATAAAAATCTGAAAGTAAACTCGTTTCAAGTAAACTCGTTTCAAGTAAAGGCATGGAATGACCATATCAATCTTAAAAAGGCATCAACTCACTATTTGATAAGGACAATTTTGTCTTTTAATTTTTTTTTCCTTTTTTCTATTTAATCTTTCCATAAAAAACAAATTAAAAAGAAGAATAGAACAAAGATAGGAGGGAGAGCTCGCTCCTGTCCTTATTTAAAATTTTAAGTTTAATTTAATTGAAATTTAAATTGTGTTTTGACGAAGATACCCCTAATCAATTGGATTTTTTTACTGGCCAATGAGGCTAGATCCTTATTTGAAATAAATATAACCACTTCAGGCCCTTCTTTAAGACAATGTCCACTTTAAGTTTTTATTTGAGAAAATTAGCGTACTTTAAGTCATTATTTAGAAATTTTCCTTTTTTATTTTACCTTTTTATACATTCGACTTTACATTTTTTTTCCTCTTTGCTTTATAATAGAAAAATAAATTGACAAGGGCCAAATGAGAAATATAAAAGTCAAATGAAAGTGTGTTTTGGCTTTAAATATAAGAGGGAGTCTTTTGACCAAACTTTGATTTAAATGAATATCAAATTGGATAAATGCCAATCGATTAGCATTCCGATTCTAGTTTAATTGTCCTGCTCGTGAATATATACTCTAATGTGATTGGACTGCTTGTTGAACACTAAAATATTTATGCATAATTTTTGAGTTTCTCCAAATTTTTCACTATCCACATATACTTTTAAGAAACTGAATTTAATGATTTCATTATCCGTTCAAAATTTTCGCTATTTAGCTCATCTAAGAATGAACTACTTTCCAAATAAGACGTGTTAATGAAGAGCACAATTTAAAAAAAAAAAAACCTTTGTCTAATTTATCTTTTTATTTATCATATATGTATTTACGGTTTGAATGATCGCCAACTGAGGAAATAAAAAATAAAGAGGACGAAATCACACAGCCTATCGCGATCCGCCACGTCGGCAGGAAACACTTTCTCTCTCCGCCAGTTCATCCGTCTTCTTCCTCCGCACATCACTTTGCCGCGCGAAGTTAAAACCTCCCAGAACGGAAAGAGGCTCCGGCGTCTGCAACAAAAATCTTCACCGGAATCCCAATCCCCTCAGCGAGCCTCATCGGAATCCGCGTAAACTCTGAAACATCAGCAGCCGCTTGTTCTGTTCTAGGGTTATTTTCCCGTATCCTCGCCGGGAGCTAGCTTCAGTTCTCGGGCTCCGATGGCAGGAAGTTCCGGCGATGGCGGTCCGATCAACGGCGGAGCTGTTCCCTTCAGATCGCAGTGAGTGATGCTCTCAGTTCTCTCCGGTGTTAGCAGTCTCTCCAAACATGTTTTGAGTTGCCTCTTAGTTGATTAGGGAGTGGAATCTGATTCTGGTCTGGTTTTGCGGTTTTGATAGCCAGGGACTAATGCCGAGAGCGGCAGCGGTGGCTCGACCGGACGAAATCATGTTGCAGATCGATCCGCTGGACGGTGGATTGGATGGTGAGGTTGGTGGTCTCCGCAGGCAGGTCCACCAATTGAGAGACGTAAGTTTTGATCGATGAACTCGTTTTTCTCTCCCTTTTTAAGCCGAGGAATGTGCTCTTTTTGTGGTAACTATTCGACTGCGAGCTGGCCGGATGCACTGCGATTGCAGTATCCGTGTTACTATGATCGAATTTGTGATTTTTGGCTACGATGCTCACGGTTCTGTTGGAAAGACACGGTGCGATCTCCATATTCTTTGGGTGATCAAGCATAGCTTAAGCATATAAGCAAGTTCTACGCACTCTACTTGGTGAAAACTGTGGAAACGATTGCTTAGATTCGAGCACCAGAGGCTGCCAGGGAGTAGAAACTGTTTTTTAACATTCATAAGTTTTTTGTTAACACTTCTCGTCCACGTTCCTCATGTTACCTGGGTTTCCCTTAGAGGAGATATTTCTGCACTTTCGTAGTCTGTTTGTTCTGTCCATCCACTTGGGGGAGAGATAAATCATAATCAACTTTTCTTAAAACCTGAGATTGTAGTTTTTAAGAATGTTCGGAGTTACTATTATAGCTGCCATTACTCATGTGCAGGTAGCCCAGGAGATAAATAAAGAGGGGAAGTTCCAGAATGATATGCTCAATCAGCTGGTATGTATTTTACTTTGGACAGCTAGCCATCACTCACTGTTCCTTCCTTGAAACCTTCAGGTTGGGCTATTTTTTTTTGGAGAAATCATAATTAGTGGAATAAATTGCTGAATGATGCTGTCTCTTCATTGTGCTTAAGTTCTTATGTAGTGGGGAAACGAAATGGGTGGAGCATACTTTTAATCATAATCGTGTCATTGCGCTGTAGTATGCAGCAACCATGCTGTGCAATCAGGCTATCAGCAGCCTGGAAATGGCACTAATAATGAACAAGATTTGGGAAAACTATGAGATTGATGTGGAAAGAGTGGGCAAATCATTCAGACACCTTGTGTTTTGAAAGATTACCAACTCCCTTGACAGAATCTCTTTGATCCACCCAATTAAGAAAGTACAATCATGTTTACCATGCTTGTATCAATGTGTATTTGGCAGTACTGGCTCTGCCATTGGTGTTTGACTAATCTGTCACAGCAATTGGGGTGACTACCAAAACACAATGTTATGAGATTAAGTTTCCTGATGAAAATCTGTGGGCCTTCTAATTGAAGCTGCTTGTTGCCTATATGCTTATTCTTCATGCGACTGTGTAAAACATTATGAGCTGCATTTGGTGACGTGCATATGCAGCTGAATAATATAAAAATTATCCTTCCTGGTGTTTGAGGGCATTGCAAGTATTGGATAAGAAAACCTTGAAGTTCAGCCTCAAAAAATGGTTAGGGTAACCCTTACCTATCCAATAAATTAAGAAAATAAAAACCAGTTCGCCTTCTTCAACAAGTGAAATGTCCTGATGCAACTTCAATTGATGGTGAATTCCAATTACAATGAGGTGGCTGCTGATGGTCATTATCTTCATTGTCAATAGTTTTCTGTTGTTGAAGGTCATAATTTTGTTATTAATATCTGCTCTTTTCCTCCCTCTGCTGATGTCCTTCATCTGTTCACTGCTTCTGCTTCTGGAAACTTATTATCTGGACAATACATGCTAATGTCGAAAATCCCAGTTACCAAGCTTGAGAACCCAACCCCTTCAAAGAATGAACGACTAAAGAAATAAGAAGATGGTTTTTGAGGGAGCATCATGAATCTCGATTCTCTTTCCGCTTGAGGTACCAGCAATTGCCTGGCTATCAAGCCATTGCCGTCCGTTCTCAATGATTGATGTTATTACATGGAGTTTCATTGTTAGCTGTAGCCTGTAGCTGCTTTTATTTGTTACCTAGTCAGCATGCAAAGTCAGATTATTGACTTTTACTGGTTTGGAGACACTGAAATGGCCCATCGTTTTCTGAAGTTATTTGATGTCTCGTTGATAGCAATTGAGTCTGATCAAAGCTCGAGCAGGTGTGAAGAACAATGTCAGGAGACTGAACAAGAGCATCGTTCAGTATGATTCAAACAATGTCATCCACATCATTGTATGTGCATTGGTTTGTTTCTTCTTGGTCTACCTATGGTGCAAAATCTCTGGATGATGAGGAGTTGGCGCTTTGCTTCAACGCTTCGTTAGACGTATCCCTTAGATTTCAATAAAGATCGCTCTAGATGGAATTGTATAGGCATACATAGGACATCCCTTCTTTTCCTGTTGAAACCATGGTATTTCTGATTACTTTGTTTGAGCCGTGTCTGCTATACTGGTCAGATGACATTTTCAATACTCTTGCGGCTAATTTAGGTTTTTTTATTTTTATTTTTTCCCTCCTTTTCGTCTCATCACATCAAGTACCTCTTGGTAAGCATTGATTCGAAAACATCGGCTCTTCAAAGTTGTGTGAAGGGTCGTGTGAGCAGGAGACTAACAAAAGGTCCCAACTCCACTCGCAAGATGGATTTATTTAAGAGGAGGTTGACATACTTCCTTTCTTTATTTTGCCATGGCATGTTGTTAGAATATTTAAATAATAAACATGCATTCATTTAATAGTTTAAGTTTTTAAAATAGTTGACAATGATTTTACAAAAAAATCTTACATGGTATTAGAGCTAGAGATCTTGAGTTTGAATTTTTTCAGGCTCTATTTATCTTCTCAATTAAATTTCCGTGGCTAATACTAGGCAAATTACGATAGTTAGCAGTGATCTCATAAGAATCTTATAGGTCATCGTGTAACTGGATTTTTCCTTTTCCAAGAATACTTTTTAGATTCCTTGTATTTGAGTAAATTAGAATATAGTTGGCAGTAATCCCATAAAAATCTTACACATACATGCCATCTTGTACCTAGATTTTTCTTGGAATGCTTTTTAGAAACCTTGTATTTTAGTAGAGGATAAAACAGTACACCACTCGGATCAAGATGGACATCAGAGCCTACCAGGTAAAGAAGTTTGCATTTCTTCCTGGGCGGACCAAAATGGTGCTATGCACAAGTTCATGGATGGACTTTGCTTACACTTTTGGCATGTTATGGAAGAGGTGATAATGTTCTATGCAACAATAGTGTCTTCTTTCACGGTTTTTATATTTCAGTCTTTTACAGTAATGAGAACTTCAAAAGCCATTTCACAATGTAATGTAACTATCATAATACTTGTGAAAGAAGCTGTCGTGTAAAAACCACTGGGGAAAAAAATGAAAAGATTAAGTAGGTCCACATTTCTTGAAGTATTGATTAGATCCAAGCAGGCATTGAATTATAAAAATTGATCTATGAATACTCCATTTGTTTCGTAAAAAATAAATAATTGAAAATATATTGATTGAAAAATAATTGTTTATATTGATTGAAATAATTAGCTAATAATTACTGTATGTATCATTGACAACAATTACATCTTCATGGATGACGAAAATGTTTTCCACTTATTCAATTTTATAAGTGATATGGGCAATCACTTTTAATATCATTGATTTTTCGCAAAATAAATGGAGCTTACACATAGTTTGATAAATTATAGGAGGGTTTCAACAAATTGGCAAAGGAAAAAATATTATATGTTGAAGTCTTGAGGGCACTAATAAAAGAGAGATCATGTGTAAAGGAAGAAAAAAAAAGAGTGCATTTATTTTGAAGAAAATTTCATAAAAAAATATTATTAAAAAAATTACTTTTCGGGAACATACTTTTCCCTTAAATTCATTTTCCTAATATTAAACTCTGCAAACCAAATGCGGAAATTTTTTTACTCAAATAAATAGAAAAAAAAAGAAGTAGAAAAATTGTGGCGAACTGAGACGGTATTTAAATCGACCGTTGCATAAACCCCGAGATAAACCTTCCTTTGTTTGCCTTGACGTTCAAGCCAAACCTCCGAATCTGGCTCGCTACTCTTTCTTTCGATCGTACTCTTTCAGTCTTCGATCGCCCACAGTTATGGCGGGTTGAATTTTGCGCTCTTTCCCCAATCTCTTCTTGCCAAAAGATTTCGTTTCTTATGGGCAGATTCAGCTGGTTAACATCGGTGATTCGAGCATTTGGGAGGGTCCGGTCGTTTTTTGTCTTTGGTTGGTCTGTGTTCGCTAATACCGGGTTGTTGTACAGTGTCGGCGGCGCTTGCTGTCTTCGGTTACTGGCCGGACGAATTCGATCGCGAAGGGTTCGGTTTGGGATTTGCAGAGGGCGGTGTTGCTCGCACAAAGTAAGCTTTTTTTTCTCTCTTTTTCCTTCCCCTGCGACAGTGTAGTTATTGCTTAGCTCATGAATGGAAGTAGCTGAAGCTTTTCATCAATCAGCTTTGTACCGTCGCAGGTTTTTTCCTGGGAAGAATCCTGTTGGTTGTGACACCTTGAGGTCGCCATGGATGTGTCGGCTTCTTCATGCAACAGGTGTGCTTCTGTCATTTGGTACCCGTGAGGCAGTCTTTCTTGCTTTCGTTACTTTTTTTCTTTTTTGGGGGGTCTTAGCGGCTAATTTACGTGATTGAAGTGATTCATGAAATTCAGGTGTTGGTCTGTTCATCTAATTTCAGTTGTTGCTATCCTGAAAGAAGCTACTATGATATTCTTGGTGTTTTGGAGAATGCCAGTCGGGATGAGATTAAGAGGGCTTTTCATTCGGTGGGTTAGATCTTATGTACTGAATGTAGTCGAGGGATGCTAATGGGAATCACCCTGGCGTTTAACCAATTCATGCCATTCCATTGAGAATGCATGTTCTTTGGTACATTGGAAGTTACGATAAATGACATTTTAACAAATGATGCGCTCATGAAATGACAAAAAGAGAGGGGTTTCCATGTACCACATTCCCTTGCTTTGTGTGGAGTGAGTTCTTCATCCGCTTCTATCCACATAAGATGCCTTGGATTGAAATCTATTCCACTGAGTTATGGTCAATCATTGCAGATATAGTGTTAGAACATAGGTCTGCTAATGCTATAATTCGATTAGTCAAGGTTAAGAATTTTGTTTTTTGAGAAATTGGTTTTTGGCTTGTCAATGTCACCAGTGAGTATAAATAGTTACAATTGCAGCTTGTGACATAGAGTACTTTCGTGAAGTTTGAAGAAGTTCTTTAATGCTAAAACTCTTTCAGGCGATTTTCCTGGAAATGAATTTTAAGAGCTCAAAATTTCCGTATTCTGCAGGATTTATGTATAATGAAATTTGAAAGAGTTAATGAAAAGAACAAAAATTGAGTTGTCCTGAAGAATGATTTGAGATCTACTACAAATATTTTAACTATTATCCTTACTTCCAAAAGTCAGTGTTACAATGGTATGATAATACAATACAATGGCATAGCTTTTTGTAAATATGGTATGGAAAGATTACTGCCTGAACCAAACACTGACATCTTGACATATAATGAGTAGTAAGCAGTTCTTTGTCACTTCTGCTTTGTAAAGGTCAGGCTGATGTTAATAAGTAGATCACATATTCTTGTTGATCATACATGTTTCAACAGATAGAAAATCAGTGAAGTACAACAAGAGTCTCCTGCAGCTTCTCAGTCAACTCCAGCTTCTCAGTCAACTCCTTCCGTTGAGAATAAAGTGGATACCTTTGATATTAGAGGTCCAAGTATCACAGCCAATTTGATTGATATAATTGACTGAACTTCTTTGATAAATTGTTTATGCCATGGCACCTGTTTAGTTGTTATGTGAATATTATATCTGATTCTGTTTATTGGATGCAGCTTTTGAAGAAGTACCATCCTGATGCAAATAAGAATAATCCTTTTGCAAAGAGGAAATTTCAAGAGATAAGAGATGCTTATGAGGTTTGTCTAATTGATTATATGCCAGTGGAGGAAAATTTTTTCAACAGATTCTTACATGTTGTTTGGATGTCTTACATTGAGGGTGACAATTTTTCTTACTTGCCTTATCAACTAATTTCAGACTTTGTAAAGTCCTGGAAAAAGAGCAGAGTATGACATGGTAAAATCTCACTCTTTCTACTTTCAATTGAATGACCCAGTTAACTTTAACATCTGAATGTATAGCTGCATTTATCAGAGTGTGTTTTGCTTATTGTGCCTTTTACATTAATTTAATGAAGAACCACTCTGGAATTTCAGTAAATGTTGAATATGGTGATGGAGATGCTGAGGGATTTGCACTTTATTATGGGAGGCCTTTCTCTAGTTTTTTCCACAAGATCTATGAGGTAATCCCAAGTGTGCTGCATATCACGATCTTCCAATCTTCTGATCCGCAATATTTAGCTAAAGAAACATTGGTGTCATATCAGAATTTTGAGGACAGTAGGGATCAATTTGCATCTGACGTTCAGGTTCACCATTATACTCTTGATCTTGTTTGTTTATGAGATAATATTACTCGGATTTCTGCCCTTGATCTTGTTTGCTTTTTTGTGATAATATTCTGCTTTATGTTGGAAATGTATAGGTGGAACTGATACTTTCTTTCCTTGAAGCTGTGTAAGGGTGCACAAAAGATGTTTCCTCTGAAGCATATCTTCCTTGTGATACTTGTGGTTAGTAGAGCTCAGTATTTTTTATCACACTGGGTGCAGTACATCCTTCTACCTCTTGAATGTCTCTTGGAGGTCAAATTGATTATATATGTAGCTTTAGATGCTGAAAGTGTGGTCAAATTATGCTCACTGGTGCTCTGCTCTAATCCCGTTTGCTTGCTAAAGGTTTGTCAACTAATGTGTGATTAGTTTTTGCACTTTTTGGAGGTTTTGGCATGTCCTCGTAGAACTTAAAAATATGAGTGGTTGAAGTGGCTTCTCCTAATTGGCAAAAATTGAGGTGCTTTGAAAGTGTAACGCAAGTATGCCTCTAATAAGAGTTGACTTGATGGTAATTTCTTTATCATTGGCCGTACATAACCATATGAAAAATCTCAGTTACTGATATTTGTTTTTGCTTATGATATCTTTTGATTGTAATGAATTACTTTACAGGGTTTTCCTTAGTACTTTCTTGTGGCAAAATCATGATGATCATGTCAACGTGGTAATGCAGATGGGTGGGGTTATCCACCTGGTTTCAAGGTGGGAGTATGTCCACCCTATGGAGGTAGTAGGAGGGTAAGAGCTTTCGTGAGCTCTGCAATTACGCTGATTAGTTGTCGAGAGTTCTGCTGGATTGATTGCTCCTGAGGATGATTGTCTGATTGATTAGAAGTTTAACGGACCATCGCATAGTATATATGACATGAATTTCGTCTTCCTTGCTATTAGGTCACAATTCCCCATTTACTATAGTGATGTGCACTACTTGTAAAGGCTAAGGGATTGTCAAGGTTTAACATCACTTCTCCAGTTCCAGCTTTAATTTGAGTTTTCTTGGTGAAGCTGCTAATAATTGGTTACTTTGGGTAGGAGCAATGCATTTCATGTGGAGGATCAGGAGTAATTGAAGGAACTAAGGAAGTTAAAGTTACAATTCCTGTGGGTAGGTCAGAGTTATTAATCTCTGACGGAGTTCTGTGGGTACTGGGTTTGACGCATGCTTTCTGTGAAGATGTAAAATGTTGAATAAGGCTGACTGGGTTGAGACTTGATCTGGGAGCGTGACCTCGTTGTGCATGCTCATTTTACAGCCGTATGACCTCAGTTCTTTATGTTATATGCATTGGCTTCTCTGATTAATGTTATTATTGTCAAAAAGTGCTTATGTAGGATTCACAGTTTTACTATTCTGGCTTCACTGTATTACATGTACATGGGTTTGGGCTGTGCTGCTAAACCTACATTTATCAATCTACTGAACTTAATTTTTCTCTGATGATTGTGACATTCATGGGGATCATTATTCAAGTTCTGTTACTCATGTTTTCTTAGAGGTGTGGATCCATGGAGTGCCAAAACTTGGTACAGGGAAACACTTAAGTGCTAAAATCGGAGTAAAATAGATCATTTAAGTGCTGATGGTGAGAAAATCCAGCCAAAATGCACACGCGGCATTTTCCGGCAACTTTATTTGCTGTCGTGGCAATTTTTGTTTAAAAGAAATATTCACGTGGCAATTTAAAAAAAAAAATTGTCCGCATGGCAAAAAAAAGCCATATCAGCCAAAAAAATCCCCCAAAAATCAGACCTTGTCCCACCCTCAACCCCCTTTTTAAAAAGTTTTTTTATATTATTTAATTAATATTTATATTAAATGTCATATTAGTGCCAAAATGACATCATTTAAACTGAATTTTTATTAACTCAGCTTTCCAGCGAGTCACGCATGCGAGTTATATTATTAAAAGAAGTTATGTCGGACGTCGGATTTCTGGTAGCCTTCACTATAATTGGCACTTAAGTGATCTCAAAGCATTTCTACTCCGTAAGGAAATAATTTCTTGTTGACACTGTAGGGCTTTTTCTGCTCCATGCGATGGCTGTTGTATGTACTTCTTGTGGTTTCAGTGTATTATTACATGTACATGGGTTCAGGCTTTGTTAAACATACATTTATCAATCTACTGAACTTAAATTTTCTCGGATGATTGTGACATTCACGGGGATGATTGCTCAAGTTCTGTTACTCATGTTTTCTTCCTATAATATGTACACTTCTTGTAGTTGATTCTTTGATGACCTCGGAGCATTTCCGCTCTGTAAGGAAATAATTTCTTGTTGACACTGCAAGGCATTTTCTGCTCCATGCGATGGCTGCAGGAGAACAAAAACCAGTAAAATGTAATGGGAAATGTGTCTGAAACATGAATCATGCCCCGCACAAGATGTCTGGTCAGGGCAAAAGACAGCTTAAGCAATTAGGATCTTTTTTGTCCCCATCCTCTGGCTTCAGTAGCATCATGATCCTTGTCTGTATTACTGAGGGCTAGCTGCAAAGGTTATACAAGAGTTGCTTTATCTCAAAGTTCATGATGCTTTCTCCCATAAGGAGGGCAATACTAGCCTTACCATTTTCAACATTTACTATTCGTTTGGATATCTTCATTCTTATGCATTGTTAACTGGAATACTGTCACAATCTCTCCTCCCTCTCTCTCACACACGCACAGGCACACGCACGCACCCCGAACATGTGTGCTGGTGTTCAGAAAGTTAGGGTATCGGAACATTTAATATCAAACAATGCATGAATGCAATAGGTTATGCTTTTTATAAGTTGACTAGGATCCCTTATACGTGGCGAGCAGATGGTCCTGCGTTATTCTCCAGGCCTCTTATTAGCCTCCCTTAGCTGACTCTTAACCTACTGTAAGAGGAAGTGTAAGATTATTTGTATGTTAAAAAGTGCCATAATGGAAAATCTTTTCCAATATCTTAAGTTTTTCAGAAAAGTTGACAGTTCCACATTCTAGAAAAAATGTCGTAGTTTTTTGTGAGTTCTAAAGAGCTGACTTGTAAATTTACTTATATGCATGAGTCATGACCATTTTCATATGTCATAACGTGCTCTTTTTTATTTGCTAACATAATCTTTAGCTTTTCTCTCTTTAGGAAGTGGGAAGCTTGTTTTGAGGACATATTCATTTACAACCAATGTTCGTACAAAAATATTTGTGACATTTATAGTTTTAGGTGACTTCAAATGGCTTACGGGATAGATCAATGCCGTCAGGACATAGGACATAGATCCTCATGTCATGAACGGGGATTACCTTTATCAAAGAATGTAACTATCTGATGTATCTTCAGCGGATAACCTGATATCTTCGGTTCGTGGATGGCGTAGGTGCGGATTCGGGAGATACAATTCGCATGACAAAAGCTGGTAGTGCTGGAGATTGTGGGAGTCAACCTGGCCACTTTTTCATCAAATTAAATGCATGTCCCCTCTGGTTGTATGGTAATAATGATGTTAAGGACAACTTCGATCTCACCCAATGATCGAAGCTTTTTCCATCTATTGTTGGAGCTTTCCTGTGTAAACTTTATCTCTCTACTTCTTTTCTCCACTTGAAGTCTGTCACGTGATTTATCTGAAATTGTCCCAAAAACTGTTATTACCATCAAAGAATTTTGGTTGTGATCGCGAAACATTTTGAAGGCTTGCATTACATAATCGGTCAGCTGTATCACCGTCAGATTTCCAACCGCATGTACATGTAACAAGTAACTGTGCTCATGCAGCTGGCTGAAGATCCTACCTTTACCAGATGCGGTGGAGATGTATACGTGGTCTCAGAAATTAGCTTCACACAAGTGAGAACAATGATATTGAGCATATTATGTTATTACCTCCCTTGTTCCATTGGACTATGCTAGGGAATGTAGGCTTCAAAATCCACCTAATAGGAATTCATATAGAGGTTGTGGAGAAGCCCTTGCCTTATCATGGGACACAGTTTGGTAGGATGTATATATACTTTGATGCATGTAGAAAGGGATTTTTAGCTGGCTATACAAAATTGATTGGATTAGATAGGTGTTTTTTTGAAAGGATTATGCAAGGGAGAGTTATTGGCTGCCGTTGGGAGGGATGGAAAAAATCAAATGCTTCCAATAGTTTGGGCTGTAGTAAAGATAGAGAACAAGGACATCTCGGTTTTTGAAAAATCTGATAGCTGATTTTGGAATAACTAATGGAAGAGGTTAGGCATTCATGAGTGATCAACATAAGGTATTTGTGGAATTATTGTTTTACTAATATCATTTTGTATTGTTAATATCCAGGTAGCTTACAAATGTTTGCTAGTTTTATAGGGACTTCTTCCAGCCATTATTGAGCTAATGTAATATGCTGAGCACAGAATGTATGCTGAGCACATACATGCAAATTGGGTGAAGAAGTGATTAACTGCAGAAGCAGTTTTGGTTGATTGCAAAGAACTCAAATATGACAAATTTCAAAATTCACAAAGACCTTCTACATGCCTTGGCAAGTGAAGCTTGTGAAGCAATGTTCCAAATTGAAGCAAAGCATTGGTGTGAAGCTTTCTTTAGTGAAGAATTTAAGTGCGATAACATTGATAACAACCTTTGCGAGCTTTCAATGCTAGGATTATGGAAGCCAGGTGCAAATAAATTGTCAGTATGCATTAGAGCTATGGTTATAATGAGACTGGAAAAACAAAGAGATGAATGCTTGAAGTAGCCTAGACAATTTGGGCTTAAGATTGTAAAAAAAATGGAAGACAACATTGCTACTAGAATGTTCTATCTTCCAATTTGGAATGGGGATGATGTATTCAAGATCATGAATGATGATGACCAGTATGTTGTTCATTTGGAGAAAAAAATGTTCCTATTGAGCATGGTAGTTGATTGGAATATCATGGTCACATGCAATTGTGCCATCCAATTGAAGCAGCTTATTCCAAGGGATTATGTAGAAGACTATTACCAAAAAAGCAAGTATCTTATTGCATACCAATTCATGTTACAGCCTTTGAAGAGTAGCAAGTTCTTGGGCAAAACAAATCATCAACCCCCTCGAGCCTCTACCATTGAAGAAGCAAGTTGTTAGGCTTAAAAAGAAAAGAGGAATGCAGCAAATTGAGGGTAGCAGTAATATAATGAGTAGGGCTAGTGGAATGGTTCAATGTTCACATTGCCATAGGGAATGCACAACAAGGCTGATTGTCCAACTAAGAAGGAATTACAATAGTAGTAGCAAGAGGCAACACGGGCCAATGATGTAGGTGCATGTTTGGGCAACACAAAAAGTAATGCAAAACCAACTACAAGGCCAACTGAGTCTAATAGTGTATAACAAAGTGTACAACATAGAAGTAAATGTCAAGAAAGATGAAGATGTTCGTTATGTTATGGTCATTGCTGTTGTATGTACTTCACGGTGCAACAAATTCGTTATGTTATGCATTTTGTAGGTTAGAAAAGGAAAAATTACAGAGATTTCTAAAAGTTTTGCACCACAACATACACATGGTGCAATTGGAGAAGGGTAAGAGAATATGGTTATGGGTTGTTTATAGATATGAATACTACCGAGATAGTTTTGAATGTTAGTTTTTTAGTTGTTATGCATTTAATGTATTCATTTTGATTGACATGGTAATTAATGATGTTTGAATGATTGTAGTCTAAGAGAAGTTCGGAGGTGTTGATATCTCAAAGAGGACCAAGTCAAGAATTGGTTGCATCTACAAGAAGAAGAAGGGCAAGAACCAGTATTAACTCGAGCATAATCAAAGAAGCAGCGACCAATGGCAGCTCCAAAATAGAGGGTAGAAAGGGTAGCTTGAAAACAAGCACAATAAAGAATTCAACATTAGGTCTATTTCAATTGAATAATCTTGGGAATTCGCAACTTCTTGCCACAGTGCCAATACCAATTACAAAAAATTCAACAAGAGGCAACATTGAAACACACGAAACTCAAAGGAAAAGAATGGATCTTTCAAAAGATAAGACAATGAGAAAAGGTACCTAGAGTTCCAGTTCGGAAGAGTGCAAGACTCTTGAATCATATGAAGAGTCCATTGAAGAAGAAAAAAAAGAGGTGATCAGGTTGTTCTAATTGACTAATGGGAGGATGCCATCTTTTATGTTTGTTGTTAGGTGTCAATGTTTAAGACTTTAGGATTTTGTTATAGGGCGGTTGAGATTATTGTTGCATTTGGATGGACATGTGCTTAACGGGAATGTTGTTTTGGTTTTGAATGTGAGAGCATCAATGTTGATGTAAAAGACTCTAGTGCAATGTTTGTGTATGGTGTACTGCTATTTGGTATTAATTTATGCAAAGACTGATGGTATTTGTTGAAATAAGTCTTTTTTTCTATGCTGTTACAGGATGATAATCTTCCTTAAGCTATTGTAGGATGTAGGATGTGTTTGACAAAAATGAAACCAACCACTTGCCTAATTAAAAAGTTAAGGAACTCAAGTTGTCACTTTCAAAAGGTTAAGGAATATAAGTTGTAACTTTTAAAAAGTTGATGAATCAAAGTGTTCACTTAAAATTTTTTTTTGGGTATTGAAACGATTATTTGTAACGTTATTTGAAACTTTGACTGTCCTTCACACATCATGTGTAGAAAAGCCAAAAACATACTAGAAAATGCAAGACCATCTCTGCTCTTGCTGCAGTTGCTATGAGTTGGGGGCAAGCCATCTATCCGTTATATAAATCAACAATAATACTCAAATTGCATCACAAAACACAACGTTCACCAAAATGGATCGGCCATTCAACCTTCAAGACACAAAACTAGGCAACCCACATACATTGTAACCACTCCAAAAACATTCTAATAATTACTATTCATTGTACCGAAAACAGCAACACATTTTATTGTTCTTCAACTACAGTTAGGGGTGTGCAACGGGAACCGCCCAACTCGGGAACCGCCCAAACCGGCCGGTTTTGGGTGGTTCCCATAGCCGACGGTCCGGTTCCCGGTTCCCATTTTTGGAACTGGTAGCTAGTCGGTCCGGTTCCCGGTTCCAAGGTGGGAACCGGACCGACCGGACTGAACCGGATCGGACCGATAGTTTTTAATATAAATATTTTAAAGTTTCTCAAGAATTCAAAAAAAGAAGAAGAAAATTCTTTAGAGTCTTAAGAAAATACAATTATATAGAGATTAAAAGGACAAATTAATAAAACGGTGTATAAACGAAGTGGATTGTCTTTGAGAATGTACTGTAATATTAACAATTTTTTTACCGAAAAAGAAAATTACCGGTTTCATTGGACCGGACCGGACCAGTCGGTCGGTCCGGTTCCAGGATCGGCCGGTCCGGTCCACGGTCCTAGAATTTGGGAACCGGTCCTCCCGGTCCGGTTCCCGGTTCCACCTTGGAACCGGACCGAACCGGGAACCGATCACCCCTAACTACAGTAGACTTAGTAGCTTCTTCTCATTACTCAGATTACATATGACCACAAACTAGATCAAACCGACAACATCAAGACAAATAACATTCGATTAATATCTCTTTGATATTTCATCCTTGAAACTTCTTTCTTCAAATGGTTCACCAAAGATTCCAAATTCTTGATTTCCACTTCCATAGAGTTGGCATCGTCCAACTTATCTTTCAATATAGGCGGAGGTTCATGTCGTCCTTAAAGGAGCTCTAAGATCACCTCTATTGCTCGATTTGAAAATTTTGCGTCAACCCACTTGAAATATCCACAATTGAAGCTTTCTCTATACCTGACACATCCATGGAACCTTCTTCTAGGATTTTCTCTCGTCCAAGAAACTCTTGTTGGAATTTGCAATCCACAAAAGGAAAAATATTGACTTTCATCTTCACTTTGTTCTGAAATTCGTGAGACGCTTCTCCTGCTTTTGCTCCCAATTGTGAATTTGATGAGATGATTTGCCCCAATTTGAAGAGAGTTTGTGTGTTCAAGGCAGGGTTGTGGTTTGTGAAGATGCAAATTGGGATTTTTCCCCAATTTGTGAAGTTAGGCGATGATTCTTATAATTAGATGGGTGAACGACATTGTTTATCATCTCATTTGCTGACTCAACTTGTTGGCGAGACATGTTGGCCAGTTTAATGTTATATTAATGCCACGTTAGCTTTTCTACTAAGGCAAATCTAAATTGGCACTCAAGTAATTGATTTTTTAAATTTGTGGCATTCAAGTGAGTATTAAAAAAGCTTTGACACTTAAATAAGCACTATACAAAAGTTTTGACACTTGTATTGTTCTTAGCTCAAACTTGCTACACAAGCTGCAATAGAAAGACCAATATGTCAATAAGGGAAGCATTTGGGATCAAAGAGCTCTTCCAATTTTATGTCCTCCAACGCACTTATCATGATTGAACTACGTGTGGATATTGCTTGAGACACTTGTTCCATGCTTGGACGATGTTTTGGTTTTGTACTCAAGCACGAAAATGCCATCTTTACGAAGAAGATCACTTGACCTAGCATGTCACCTTCTGGGTATGGAATTCTAGAACTTGTTTTAGCAACCTACATGAAGCCGTTGAATTGCTTGATGATGATGATGATGATGAAGATGAGGATGTGACATATGATATGAGATTGCCTGGATGTCTACCCATGATTACTTCCAATGTCACCACTCCAAAGCTATAGACATCACATTTCTCCTTCACCTCCATTGTGTACGCGAGCTCTGCCAAGGGAAAACAACAATATTTTTTTTTATTAATGCTATCTTTTTTGTCCAAAATCTTAGTAATGCTTTTTCATTGATTGTTTTATTGAAGAAAACCAACTTACCTGGAGCTGCATATCCAAAAGTGCCTGCAAAGGAAGTCCAATTGGATGAACAAGGTTCTAGAACCTTAGCCGTGCCAAAATCAGTGATGTGAGCTTCGTATTCTTCATCTAGTAAAATGTTTTTGCTTGACACATCTCGATGAACCACAGGAGGAGAGCATTCATGGTGCAAATAGGACAAAGCATAAGCCACACCTTTAATAGCATTTACTCTCTTATTCCAATCAAATGTTGTGATCCTCTCTTCATTGTTCAATACATCCTTCAAGCTGCCAAATTCCAAGAACTCGTACACTAAAAATGAATGTCGAGTGCTCGAGCAAAAGCCATAGAGCTTGACAATATTCCGATGCCGAGCTTTGGTGAGAGCATGAATCTCCCTTTCAAATGCTTTCCGACTTGCAATTTCGACTTCCAATGCTTCCTTAAATTTCTTCACTGCTACAGTTTCACCTGTTTGCAATTGGGCCTTGTAAACACTCCCTTGTCCTCCCACACCGATGCAATATTTGGCATCAAACTCCTCCGTGGCTTCAATAATACTCTCATAGGCCATTCTTCCGTCAAAGCTCAATATTGCCCACCGATTTTCATTGCTTGCATCATTCGAACTAGGCTCTATTTTCCTTAATATTTGGCATACTATACTTGAAATTCCCACAATAAGAAGCAACAAAAGTAAGCAATCTAAAGTGGGAATCAAAATTAGGAGCAATTTATTGTTTTTTGTTGTTTCTGTACAAGGGTCGAGACTAGCAATAACTCCACACAAGTCTTTGTTTCCTCTTACAACTTCAATTGTTGCATTTTGAAAGATTGAAATATTGGGTAAAGGACCCTCTAACTCATTACATGATATGTCGATGGATGTCAAACTTGCCATATCATCAAAGGTAGACACTATTGAACCCGAGAGTTGATTGTGAGAGAGATTAAGTATTTCCAATCTAAGCAATAGCCCAATTTCTTGGGGTATTTCTCCGATGAGCAAATTTTGACTCAGATCTAGAACTTGAAGAGACTGGAGATTGCTGATCTCCACAGGAATACTGTTCTCAATACTATTCCTGCTTAAATTTAAAAACTGAAGGTTGGAGCACTCCCCAAGTTCCGTATGGATTGAGCCACTCAAGTTGTTTCCTGCAATGTTGAGTTTTTGTAGACTGGACAAGGCTCCAAGTTCTTGAGGGATGTGGCCTTCAAGATGGTTACAATCCAATGAAAGCTCTAGCAATAACTTCAATTTTCTTAGGTCTTTAGGAATTTCCCCAACGATATCATTTGAAGAGAGGATGAGTCTGCGCAATTGAATCATGTTTCCCAGTTGAGGTGGTATGGTGCCAGAGATTTTATTATTGGATATTATCAAGCTTGTCAAATTTCTACATTCAACCAATGTTGGTGGTAGCCCACCGTAGAGTTCATTGTTGCTCAACTCAAGGTAATACAAGTAGTTGTACACCCCAAGAGCATCGGTTATGTTTCCCTTGAGCGAGTTGTTTTGAAGCCTTACTCTGTGCAAAGTTGAACAATTTTTCAGGCTTCTTGGGATAGGCCCAGTGAAGTAGTTGTCCGATGCAGAAATATTTTCAAGAGCTTGGCTACTACATATTTCTTGTGGCAATCGGCCAACAAAGTTGTTGTTAGCTAGTTGGAGGCTTTTGAAGAATGTGAGGTTATTCATCTCGATGGGAAGAAAGCCCTCTAGATTATTGTAATATAGAATCAAGTAAGTGAGGCGACCTAGTTTTCTAATCTCTTTTGGAACAAGGCCTGACAACTCATTTTGGCCAAGGTCAAGAATCTCTAGATTGCTCAAGTTCCCTATTGAAGAAGGGATAGAACCGGAAAGCGTATTGTTGCGAAGTTCAAGAAACTTTAGATTGTTCAAGTTCCCTATGATGGACGGGATAGGACCAAAAATCTTATTGTTTTCTAGCAAAAGACTTTTCAGATTGCTCAAGTTTCCTATGGATGACGGGATAGGACCTGTTAAATCATTTGATAACAGTTGAAAATGTATGAGGGATCTCATTCCTCCAACTTCCAAAGGTATGGGGCCAGAAAGTTGGTTTTGATAGAGGTAAAGAAAGGCCAAATTACTCAAATTTCCTAGAGTTGTAGGGATGGAATCATTCAGATAGTTTCTTGATAAATCAAGTTTACTGAGAGACCCCAACATTCCTATTTCCTTTGGAATGGCCCCAATGAGTTGATTGTTTGAAAGCTGCATCTTCCACAAGCTACTCATGTTTCCAATGAAAGAAGGAATTGGACCGGTGATGAGATTGTTCATTAGGTAGAGATAATTGAGAGATTTTAGCATTCCTATTTCTTTAGGGATGAAACCGGAAAGCTTATTATCATAAATGAATAGGCCCAACAAGTTTGTCAAACTACCTAATTGTCTGGGAATTGGGCCGGTGAAACGATTATTAGAAAGGTTGAGAACTCGTAAAGATTGCAACAACCCAAGTTGAGTAGGAATGTTTCCCGAAAGGTTATTTTGTGACAAGTCCAAATGAGTAAGCTTGGCAAGATTAGCCATGCTAGGAGGGATGCTCCCAATGAGAGAGTTTCTAGCAAGGTTAAGGGTGACCAAGTTGGGCAATTGGGAGAGATTGAGATGACGAAGCGTACCGTGTATGGCAAAATATGAAAGGTTCAAACTTGAGACTCTTCCAAGAGGATCACAATCGATTCCGTGCCATAAACAAGGGTTGCTTCCATTCCATGAAGAAAAAGGATAGCGACTCTGGTTGTCTAGCTCAGACTTCCACGTTAGGAGTGCTTCCAGTTCCTCATTTTGGTTACTAGCACCAGCAAGGGCCACTTGAGAAGGGCTTCGAGATGAAGCAAGACAAGGCATTTCTTGCATGAGCACGAGAAGGACATAAGTGAGGAACAATAACGAGGGTTGTTTTTGAGATGTGGCCATGACAGGTGGTTAAGGTTATATGGGGTGGGCTTTCTTTGATTCGCGGCAGATGTGTTGAAATAGGCCAAGTACAAGTCACGCATTTATAGAAAAAAATCGGACCATCAAGTCAACAACCAAGTCAATAATCACTTCTTCTTGGGGAAGGCGAAATTACACAAAACTTTTCATAATTTGGAGGATAGTATATGTTGGCTCCTAAACTTTCAACTGTTACGCAATTACCTCATAAGCTTTCGTATTGTTAAGGCTATTGACCCTCCATTATATTTTCCACGGCAATTCTAAGGAACAACACCATGTACCTAAGATATAAATAATAATAAAAACAGAAAAACTTATCGAGGCACTTGTGTTTCAAAAAGTTGCGTATAAACATCCCTTATCAATGCAAGGTGATATGTCCAATGAATTTTTGATATATTTTCAATTAATACTATCACAAAAAAGGTTTGGTAAAATTATCAACTGCAAAATCCACATTTCCTGGTATGAGTAATATGATAGTGTTTCAGAATTCGACAATTAGAGAAATGATTGGAAGGCGAAGGTCAGAGTCAACACGCCAATTCAATTATTGAAAGACCCTATCTCATCTGGTTACCACAGGCCACGTTCAATCTATTCTTTTGGAGCCGTGTTGCCTTTCTTCACGTGTCTTCACGTGGCATTCCACTTTCTTTTGGGCCCCTTTCTACTTTTCTTACTTTTCAGGCGTAATTTGTCGGCCATTTGAAGGAAATGTCAATCTCAATCGCTGTTCCACGATCTCGTCCTTTGGATATGTGATCAGGAATTTGTGGATCGATGCTAACAATTCCCCCTGTTTAGCATTTTTTGATCTGTGCTTTTGCGGAGTTAAATGGATCCGACGAATAAAGGCAAAAGGCATCGTCGAATTATTGATCATCTAAATTGACACTTGATGGAGACCATGTTGTTTGTGACTAAATTTTGTCAAGAGAATAGAATAGCTGGAGTTTGGGAAAAAAATATATTGCTTTTCTACAAATTACAGTCCTTTTTATAAGACAAAAGGTCTAAGTGTGTAAGAAAAGAAAAGATATATATGATATCCCAAAACATATCTCCCACGATCAAGATCAATTAAAATCAATTAGCATTGGCAACGGTATCTTCAACACTCCCCTTCAAGCTTGGTGGTTTGTATACATCAAGGATGCATAGCTTGCTTAGTAGATACTAATGTTACCTTTGACTTAAAGCCTTAGTAAAAATATCTGCAGGAAATTCTTTTCGACCAAACTGCTTTAATTTGTCCCACTTTCTAATAGGCTAAGTTCTCATACGTAATATCCAGCAATCATGTTGTGCAATCGACAGCCTGGAAAACGATGAGATTGATATGAAAAGAGTGGGCAGATCATTCAGACACCTTGTGTTTTGTAATGTTTTAAACTCTCTGTATCACAATCTCTTTGATCCACCCAATTTTTATATAAAAGAAAAAAGATCAGATATACATAAGCTAACTAGGAATGCATCGGTATTGTGTATTTGGCAGAACCAAGTGACTGATTGCCGTGAATGTTAGACTAATCTGTCCCAACAATTGCAATGTCCAAGTGATTCTACAGCCAAAACATGGTGAGGTGAGATTAAGTTTCCTGATGTTATTCTGTGGGACTTCTGATTTAAGCTGCTCGGTGCCTATTTTTTTGTTCTTCTTCATGAAACTGTGTAAAACATTTTGAGCTGCATTTGGCGATCTGCATATGTAGCTGAATAGTATGAAATTTATCCTCCCTGGCATTTGAGGGCATTGCGAGTCTTGGATAAGATGGCCTTGAGGACCGACCTCGAAAGGATGGTTAGGGTAACGCTTATCTATCCAATAAAGTAAAAAAATTTAAAAATCAGTTCGTCTTCTCACTTTTTCAACAAGTGAAATTTCCTGATGCAATTTCAGTTGGCAGTGGATATCATGTCCAATGAGGTGGCTGCTGAAGGTCATTGTCTTCATTGTCAATAGTTTTATAATAGTTTTATGATGCTGAAGGTCATAATTTTGTCATCAATATCTTCTCTATTTCCCTCCCACTGTGGATGTCATATATGTGTTCACTGCTTCTGCTTTGAGAAACTTGTTAACTGGATAGTTGAAGTGAATAAACTATTGTGCCATATCATATTAAATGCTAATGCCTAAGATCCCCCTCACCTTGAGCTTGACTACGCAACCCCGTTAAAGAATGAACTACTAAAGAATAAGAAAAGGATTTTTGAGAACATCATGAATCCTTATTCAAGTTTTCACTTGACGTGCCAGCAGTTGCCTAGCTATCATGCCATTATCATCTGTTCTCACTGATTGGTGTTATCAATGAAGTTTCATTGTCAGTTGTGTAGCCTGTAGCTATTCCTATAATTTATCTTGTCAGAATGCAGTGCCATGGATGATTGATAATTACTAGTTTGGACATATTGAAAAAGCCCTTCGTTTCCTTGCTCAAGTTATTGATGTCTTGACAACAAGTGACTCTGATCAAAGCTAGAGCAGGGGGGAAGAACGATGTCAGGAGATTGGACAAGAGCATCTCCGGTGTGGCTCAAACAATGTCATCCACGTCATCGTATTTGTATTGATTTGTATCTTCTTGGTCTACATCTATTAAAAAATCTCTAGACAACGAGGAGTTGGTGGTTTGCTTCAACACCTTGTTAGACGTATTCCCTAGGGTGTCAGTAAAGATCACTCTAGATGGAATTGTACAGGCAAAGGACATCCCTTTTTTTTTCCCGGTTGAAACCATGGAACTTTTGATTGCTGGTTTGAGCTCTGTTTGTTGTACGGGTTGGAAGTAATTTTTAACGCTCTTACCGCTATTCATTTATCATCATGTGATATTCATTTATTCGCAAAATATGTTCTATTGACATTTTTTTGATGCGGGATAACGTTCCTATAGAGACTTCATCGCAACTTTAAAAATATGCTAAAAATGATCTCTGATTATGCATGTTGTCATGAATGTCGTGGCCGATTATGTATTTAGTCTTACATGCATGTTGTCATGAATGTCGTGGCCGATTATGTATTTAGTCTTACTTATTTGTAAAATACAGAACATTGTGTATTATAGTAGAAAAATATATATTTTTTCCTCTATAAATTATGGAAAATATTGCTTAAATCGAGCACCAGAGGTTATCGGGGAGCAGAAACTATTTTTTAGGTTCCGTTTGTTTCACGGAAAATAACTTTTAAGAAAATATTTTATGGATTTTTCGATGTTCATTTTCATGGAAAATAAATTTATTGGGGAAAGCATTTTTTTATGAAAGAAAAAAAAGTCTTCTAAAGTGGGGAAAATATTTTCCACTTTTCAAGTTGGGGAAAATATTTTTCATACTCACTCTCTCTTATCTCGCATCCCCGATTAGTTCTCACTTCTTTCTTTCTATTTTTTTTTAAAAATAAATCTTTTTATTTTTTTTTAAAATTCGAATTTTTTGTCATTTTAAAAAAAAATCGATTTTTTTTCTTTCTTTCTTTTTACTAATTTTCTTTTTTGGCCAATCGCCAGCCACAACAGTGGCTGGTGATCAACAACAATGGCCGGTAACCAATGGAAGGCTAGCCGAGCTTGTTAATATGGTGTAGCAAATCGATGACGCCCGAGCCTAGCAGTCTTTGGCAACACTCGAGCTTCACCGATCTGGTGAGGCCGGAGCCTCACCGTAGTTTGGCAATGCTCGAGCGTTGTTGATTTGGCAAGGCCTGAACCTTGTCGTTTCAAGCTTGCCTTGCTAGGGAGCTAATCGGGCGAGCTCATGGGAGGTAGGTGAGCCTCAAGTCTTCCCAGCAAGGTGAGCTCGAGGCGTGGCCGGCAATCGGCCAAGGACAAAGAGAATATAGAAAAAAAAATTAATAATCAATTTTTAAAAATAATAAATAATGATTTTAAAAATAAAATAATAATAAAATTATTCAAAAAGAGTGTATAAAGGAAAATATTTTCCCTAATGAACATTGGAATATAATTATGTTTTCCTAGAAAATAGCTTTTTGGAAAGTGTTTTTCAGAAAAATAACATTTTCTGCTAAACGGATCCTTAGATTCACAAGTTTTTCTTAACACTTCTTATCCACGTTCCTCGTATTACCTTTGCTTTGATTTTCCCTTGGATGAGATTTTTCTGCGCTATTTCTTATTTGTCTGTTCTGTTTATTTCCTTGGGAGAGATCAATAATAATCGCTTTTTCTTCAAAACTAGTATCGGAGTTACTTCGGAATCTACCAGCACTTTTGTGCAGGCAGCCCAGGAGACGGATGCTCAATCAGCTGGTATACAGTTTACTTTGAACGGATAGCCATCGTTTAACGTGTCTTTGCTTGAAATCTTTCTGTGGGGCTATTATTATTTTTTCTGAGAAATCATATTTTAGTAGGATATATTGCCGAATCATGTCGTCTCCTGTGCGCATAAGTTCTATAGCGCAGAAGTGAAACAGGCGGGGGATACTTTTAACCATGATTCCGTAATTGCCCAGTAATCACATTTCACAGCAACCATGCTGGGCCATCAGCAGGTCGGAAAAGGTTTTGTCCGCATTAGTAACGGACAAGACTTGGGAAAAATAAGAGATTGATATGAAAAGATGGGCAAATCATTCAGACACCTTTTTTGAAAGATGATTGACTCCCCACCTCTGATTCTCTTTGATCCACCCAATTAAGAAAGTACAATCATGTTTGCTATGCTTTTTCTTTTTATTTAAAATTCGAATATACAGAAGCTAAATGGGAATGCATCAACATGTGTATATGGCAGAAGCCGGAGCAACAGCCATTGGTATTAGACTAATCTCTCACAACAAATGGAGTGTCCGCGTGATTCTACTGCCTAAATCTGGTGGTTTGAGATTAAGTTTCCTAATGAAAAGCAGTGGGACTTCTAATTCAAGCTGCTTGTTACTTAGATGTTTATTTTTCCTGCGACTGTGTAAAACATTTTGAGCTGCATCTGGTAACCTGCATATGCAGCTTTATAGCATAAAAGCTATCCTCCCCGCCATTCGAGGGCATTTCTGAGTCTTGGATAAGATAATCTTGAAGACCGACCTCAAAAGAATGGCTACGGTAACACTTATCTATCCAATAAATTAAAAAAAATAATTAAATACCAGTTCATCTTCTTACTTTTTCAACAAATGAAATTTCCTGATGCAAACAGTGAATTCCATGTTCAGTGAGGTGACTGCTGATGGTCATTATTGTCTTCATTGTCAATAGATATCTGATGCCGAAGGTCATGATTTTGTCATTAATCTCTACTCTCTTTCCCTCCCCTGCTGATGTCCTATATCTGTTCACAGCTTCTGCTTCAAGAAACTCGTTAACTGGACAATCGATGTGAGTAAACTATATGCGCCATATAATACATGCTAATGCCTAAGAACCCCTCATCTTGGGCTAGACAATGCAACCCTATTAAAAAACGAACAACTAAAGAAATAAGAAAAGGATTTTTCAAAGTAGCGTCATTAATCCTGATTCAAGTTTCCGCTTGAGGTACCAGCAGTCGCCTAGCTATCATGCCACCGTCATCTATTCTCAATCATTGGTGTCATCAATGAAGCTTCATTGTTAGCTGTGTAGCCTGTAGCTGTTCTTATAAGTTATGTTGTCAAAATGCAGTATCATAGGTGATTGATATTTATCGGTTTAGAAAAGGCCCTCCGTTTCCTTGCTCAAGTTATTTGATGTCTTGACAGCAAATGGGCCACTTTATCTCAATTAGCCATTAGTTAGCATGGACTGAGACAATTTGATTGGCCACAATAACGAGGGATTTGATCAGGAATACTTACTTCCAGTATTGTCTTTTTGATTGTTAATTGAGATCATAGGTCTTGGTTGTTTGGCTGTCAAATTTTGATGCAATATAATTACTTTTTATGGCTGGTTACTTTTCAGCGAGATAAATGAAAGAGAACGTGCAGTTTTAGAAGGATTTGATAATGAGGAGATCAATAGTGAAAATGATAAATTTCAAGAAGGAAATTGGTATGTTCTCTAATTGTTTTCATGGTGGCGTCTACTTTGCATGTGTGCATTTGTCATTTACGTTTCTTTTTACCTAAATAATTTGTAAGATGACTTGCGTTCTGTTTCTGAAATTGATGGGAGGGTGCAGGTTAGCAGGAACTATCTAGAATGCGTCTGATGGTTACTCTAAGGTTTATCCACTTAGACTAATTAGGTAAGGTGTCTTGCACTTGGACAACGTCGAAAAATAGTAGATAATTTTACCGGGTCTAACTATCCACTTGATGCTTTCTGTGGTAGAAAGAGGGGAGGAAATTTAGGGTGGGTGGTGAAAATTATTAATTTTGCCTGCAAAACCTTCTCATAGAAAATTCAAATTCTTCCAAGACTTCACATACCTACCTTTCATTTTCTTCCCTCGCCTTTTCTCCCAAACAAAGCCTAAGGGTCTTATAACTGTAAATCTAAACCATGTAGACCAAGTCCATATAGATTGCTGATCATGTGATACTCACAGTGTGTTAGGATTTGGTGCACAATCACAAGGAAATCGAGAATAAAAGCGAGAAAAGAAATCGATACATAAGGTTTTTATCTTGGTTCGTCTTAAACTGGGGTTTCATCTAGTAGCATATTCTAGTATAATTTGCATCTCGCACGTCTTTGTTACATCTTTTAATTACAAGAGAAAGATGTTATATATACTCAGTAGCTATTCATGAGTCAAAATCCAGATTACTAATAAAATATGGGCTTAAACTATAAAAGCTCTCTAGCGGCTCAGGGGCGCTGTCCCCACAACCCTTGTTGGGGTGGCCTTGGACCCTTGCCCACTCACCGGGGAGCGGGACCCTCATGCCATCCTGTTGAGGGGGAGAATGAACCCCGTCCCAACATAGTGAGACCTACTTAAAGCGGTTGAGATGATCTTGGTCTACATGATATGGACCGTGCAATGATTTCTCCTGAAATGTTTTAGTTTTTCTACTTCCGTTATCCAACGTTTGTGTTTCTAGTAGGTGCTTTTGTTTCATTGACTGACCTCAAGTGGTTTTGGACCTTGGTGCATTAGGATTGCACATGTATACTGTCCATCTTCATAATTTTCTACCAGAAAAAAGGAATGTTCATTTAATACTACTTTTTGAATAGTTAATTGTTGCTACTTCCCTGATTATGATGGAGATCCTGAAATGGATAACAGGCCTTATCAGCAGTGATGTATTGGTTGAACTTACAGGTGGATACAATTTCTCGAAGACGTGGCAAGTCCTATCCGGTTAATCCTCATGCTCCTCCTGCACATATCTCAAATTTGCAGTCAGACCAGATCAGATGATAGCTCAGATTGAGACTGGTTGTGGTGGAGGATTCCCTGAGATTATGCTCTTAGGTCGAGTGATTTTGATAGGAGACATCATACTTTTTATGGAGGTGACCACAGTTGCTCAATTAAAAGTTCGTCAAAGCCATTCTTTTCCCCCCCTGAACTCCCTTATTTTTTTGAAGGTATATTAATGAACAGAAATTACTTATCCTTAATAAAGCTCTCATTCTTTTGCACTTACTCTTCCTTGCTTGAAAACTTTCTATTGGGCTATTATTATTTGTATTTTGGAAAACTCCTAATTAGTAGGATAGATTGCTGAATAATGTTGTCTCTTCTGTCTACCTAAGTTCTTAAATAGTGGGGAAAGGAAACAGTTGGAGGATACTGTTAATTATGATTGTTCGATCGCTCTGAAGTAAGAACAACAGTGCTGTCTAATCGGCAGCCTAGAAAAGGTTATGTTGGCATTAATAACAAATGAGAATTGGGAAAGTTAAGAGATTGATGCGAAAGATGGGCATATCATTCAGACATCTTGTGTATTGACAGATGATGTACTCCCCATCTTAGAATCTCTTTGATATATCTAAAGGTGAGTGATTTCGGATTTCGAATAGGTTTCACCTAGAATATAGAACCTACTCGTTTGAACAAATTCCTCCTTTTTTTAAATTTGAAACCTATCTTAAATATTTTAGAATCTGGAACTTACCTTGTCATAGATTTCAAAGTCTATTTAAGTTCTACCTATATTATTAATTAAATAATTGCAGTGAGTTATTATCTTTTTTTTTTGGTAAAGTGAATTATTATTTTTAATAACTACCATTTACTGTTATAATTCACTAACCATAATTTATATTTAGATATACGAAAAATATGAATATTAACAAAGTAAATGTCTCAGTTATAAAATGGAAATTCAAACTAATGATTTCGGATTATATACTTATCATCAAATGCATGGAATACGGCAGGATTACGTGAAACATAGACCAAGAAAAATATAAAAAAACTTGTTCTAAGTTCTAGAACCTATTCGTCAAAACAGGCTTAATTTTTGAAACCTTAAACCTATCCTGCATACTTTAGAACTTGGAATCGAATACGTTCTCACCGATTTGATTCTCAAATTTTAGGTTCTATCTTGGAACCATTCTCACTCCTAGATACACCCAATTAAGAAAGTACAATCATGTTTAATGTGCATTTTTTTTTTCCATGAAAAAACCTTCGAGTATATGGAAGCTAACTCGGAATGCATCAATAAGTCTTATTTGGCAGAAGTAAGTGACTACCTTAGCGTTAGACTAATCTGTCACAACCAATGGAGTGTCCACGTTATTCTACTACCAAATCACGGTGGTGTGAGATTGAGTTTCCCTAGGGAAAAACGATGGGGACTTCTAATTTTAAGCTGCTTGTTGCCTATTTGGTTTTTCTTCTTGCGATGTGTAAACCATTTTAAGTTGCATTTGGTAACCTGCATATGGAGCTGATTAGTAAGGTTATCCTCCCCGGCATTTGCGGGCATTACAAGTCTTGGATAAGATAACCTTAAAGACCGACCTCAAAGGATGGTTAGGGTAGCACTTACCTATCCACTTACCTATCCGGTAATTTAAAAAAAAAAAATGAAAACCGGTTCAACTTCTCTCATTTCAACAAGTGAACTTTTTGGTACAACTTCAATTGACAGTGAATTCTATGCCCACTTAGATGGTTGCTGAAGCTCATTGTCTTCATTGTCAATAGTTTTCTGATGCTGAAGGTCATAATTTTGTCATTAAGATCTTCTCTCTTTCCCTCCCGCAACTGATGTCATATATTTGTTGACTGCATCTGCATCGACAAACTTGTTAACTAGACAATGGCAGTGAGTAAACTATATGTGCCATATAATACAAGCTAATGCCTGAGAACCCCTCAACTTGGGCTTGACAAAGCAACCCTGTTAAATAATGAACTAAAGAAATAAGAAAATGATTTTTGAGAATAGCATCATGAATCTTGATTGAATTTTTCCGCTTGAGGTCCTAGCAGTCGCCAAGCTATTATGCCATCATCACCTATTCTCAATAATTGGTGTTATCAATGAAGCTTCATTGTTAGCTTCAGCCTGTAGCCGTTCTTATAAGTGATATTGTGAGATTGCGGTATTATAGATGATTAATAGTTACCGATTTAGAGATATTAAAAAAGGCCCTTCGTTTCCTTGCTCAAGTTATTTGATGTCTTGACAGCAATTGACTCTGATCAAAGGTCGAGCAAGGGTGAAGAACAATGTGAACAAGAGCATCGTCTGGTGTGGCTCAAACAATGTCATCCACGTCATTGTATTCGCATTGATTCATATCTTCTTGGTCTTCATCTAATACAAAATCTCTGGACAATGAGTAATCGGCAGTTTGCTTCAACACTTTGTTAGACGTATTCCTTAGGTTTTAGTAAAGATCGCTCTAGATGGAATTGTACAGGTAGAGAACATCCCTTCCCCTGGTTGAAACCATGGAACTTCTGATTGCCAGTTTGAACTCTGTCTGCTGTGTAGGTCAGATGTCATTTTCAACACTCTTACCGCAATGTTAGGTCATGCATTTTTATGCCTCGTCACATTAAGTACCTCTCAGGAAGCACTGATTTGAAGATATTGGCTCGCCGAAGTTGCGCGAAGGGTTGTGTGAACACGAGTCTAACGATTGAAACGCACTTGTAATGACCGCTTTGGAACTGGCATGAGCATAAATCACTACTGAAAGCTTCCAAATTCACGAATCCATTGAAGAAACTTCATAGGTACTAAACTTTAGTCAATTACACGCTGAATAGATTTGGAATACTATAATAGTTTGACATGCCATATCGTGACCTTGTCATCTCTTAAGCCGATCTTAAGGGTCACATGAAGCCACAACGATCCATTTTATCTAGCTTAAAATTGCAAAATGCAAATATGCCGTTATTTCCAAGGAGTTGATAAATCATTGGGAAAATAAGTGATAAATTGCATATCATCCTTGTAAGAGAAATAAAAGGGGAGAACTAGTTACACAAGCTGCTGCAGAAAGACCAAAATGTCAATAAGAGAAGCATCCGGGATCAACAAGCTCTTCCAATTTTATGTCCTCCGACGTGCCTATCATGATAGACTTATGTGCCGATATCTCTTGAGACACTTGTTGCATGCTTGGACGATGCTCCGGTTTTGCACTCAGGCATGTAAATGCCATCTTTACAATAAAAGCCATTTGACCTAGCATGTCACCATTTGGGTACGCAATTCTTTGATCTAGAGCTTGTTTCAGGGGCCAACATGAAGTTGTTGAATTGCTTGATGATAAAGAAGCTGAGAATGCGAGAGATGATATGAGCTCACCTGGATGTCTACCCATGATTACCTCCAATGTTACCACTCCAAAGCTATAGACATCACATTTCTCCTTCACCTCCATTGTATATGCAAGCTCTGTGGAGAGAAAACAACATTTTTTTCTATTTCTCATCAATGCTATCTTCTTCTTCTTTTTTTTTGGCCAAAATCTGACTAATGTTATTTAATTGATTATTTTTATTGAAGAAACCAACTAACCTGGAGCTGCATATCCAAAAGTGCCTGCAAAGGAAGTCCAATTGGATGAGTAAGGTTGTAGAACCTTAGCCGTGCCGAAATCAGAGACGTGAGCTTCGTATTGTTCATCCAATAAAATGTTCTTGCTTGACACATCTCGATGAGCTATAGGAGGAGAGCAATCATGATGCATGTAGGACAAAGCATTAGCCACACCCTTAATGACATTCACTCTCTTATTCCAATCAAAGGCTGTTATTCTCTCTTCATCATTCAATACATCCTTCAAGCTGCCTAATTCCAAGAACTCGTAAACCAAAAATGAATATCGAGAACTCGAGCAAAAGCCATGGAGCTTGATAATATTTCGATGCCGAGCTTCAGTTAGAGCATGGATCTCTCTTTCAAATGCTTTTCGGCTAGAGATTTTGACTTCCACTACTTCCTTAAATTTCTTTACTGCAACAGTCTCACCTGTTTGCAATTGGACCTTGTAAACACTCCCATGTCCTCCCACACCGATGCAATATTTGGCATCGAACTCCTTCGTGGCTGCAATAATGCTCTCATAAAGTATACATCCGTTAAAGTTCAATACTGCCCATGAGTTTTCATTGCTTCCATCCTTTGAACTAGGCTCTAGTTTCCTCAATCTTCGACATACTATACTTGAGGTTCCCATGACAAGAAGCAACATAAGTAGGCAACCTAAAGTAGGAATCAAAAGCAGCAGCAATTTTTTGTTTTTGTTCTTGCCTTCTGACATTGTTGCTGCACAGGGGTTAAGACTAGCAATAACTCCACACAAACCTTTGTTCCCTCTCACAACTTCAATTGTAGCATTACGAAAGGCTGAAACATTTGGTAAAGGACCCTCTAACTCATTATATGATATGTCAATGGATGTCAAGCTTACCATATTAGCAAAGGTTGACTCAATTGAACCCAAAAGCTGATTGTGTGAGAGATTGAGTATTTCCAATCTATGCAATTGTGCAAATTGTCCAGGTATTTCTCCCATGAGAAAATTTTTACTCAGATCGAGAACTTGAAGAGACTGGAGGTTGCCGATCTTCACAGGAATACTCTTATCAAGATTATTCCCGCTTAAATTTAAGAATAGGAGGTTGGAGCACTCCCCAAGTTCTGTAGGAATGGAGCCACTCAAGTTGTTTCCTGCAATGTTGAGTTTCTGCAAATCGAACAAGGCTCCAAGTTCTTGAGGGATGTGGCCTGCAAGATAGTTGCCGTCCAATGAAAGCTCTAGCAGTGACTTCAATTTTCCTAGGTCTTTAGGAATTTCCCCAACTATATCATTTGAAGAGAGGTTGAGTCTGTGCAATTGATTCATGTTTCCAATTTGAGGTGGTATGATGCCGGAGATTCTATTGTTGGAGATTATCAAGCTCGTCAAATTTCTACATTCTTCCAATGTCGGTGGTAACTCACCGTAAAGTTCATTGTTGCTTAACTCAAGGTAATCCAAGTAAGGGTACACACCAAGAGCATCGGTTATATTTCCCTTGAGCAAGTTGTATTGGAGCCTAACTCTATGCAAACTCGAACAATTTCTTAAGCTTCTTGGGATGGGTCCAATGAAGCGATTGTTTGCTGCAGTCAAATGTTCAAGAGCTTGCCTACTGCAGATCTCTTGTGGCAATTGGCCAACAAAGTTGTTATTATCTAGTTGTAGGACTGTGAGGGATGTAAGATTATTGATCTCGAGGGGAAGAAAGCCCGACAACTCATTTCTGTTAAGATGGAGAACATTCAAATCGCTCAAGTTGCTTATGGATGATGGGATAGGACCTGACAACTTATTCATGCGAAAGGAAAGATAATTCAAATTGCTCAAGTGAGCTATGGATGACGGGATGGCCCCAACAAGTTGATTCTCGGAAAGCCGCATCATTATCAAGCTGGACATGTTTCCTATGGAAGAAGGAATAGGACCAGTGATGTGATTATTCACTAACAAGAGGTAATTGAGAGACTTGAGCCTTCCTATTTCTCTAGGGATGAAGCCAGAAAGCTTATTTGCAGAAAGAAATAGGCCGGTCAAGTTGCTCAAGCTACATATCTCATTAGGAATAGGACCATTGAAATTATTATACGATAGTTCGAGAACTTGAAGAGATCGCAAGGACCCTAGTTGAGCTGGAATGCTTCCCGAAAGGCCGTTTTGAGACAAGTTTAGATGAGTAAGCTTGGCAAGAAGAGCCATGCTCGGAGGGATGTTTCCGAAAAGTGAGTTGTTGGCTAGCTTCAGAGCAACCAAGTTGGGCAAGAGGGAGAAATTCAGATAATGAAGCGTACCGTGTATGGCAGAATCCGAGAGGTCCAGGCTCACAACACGCCCACAAGGATCACAATTGATTCCGCGCCATGAACATGGGTTGCTCCCATTCCACGAAGACAAAATATAACGACTCTGGCTGTCTAGCTCAGACTTCCATGTTAGGAGTGCCTCCAGTTCCTCATTTCTGGTTTGGTTACTAGCACCAGCAGGAGCCACTAGAGAAGGGCTTTGAGATGAAGCAAGACAAGGCATTTCTCGCGTGAGCATGAGGAGGACACAAGCGAGGAACAACATCGAGATTGTTTCTGAGATGAGGCCACAATAGGTTGTTTATGTTGTTTAGGGCGGACTTGTCTTTGTTTCTTGCACGAACAGAAGTGCAACCGAGTCGTACTTATAGAAGAAAATTAGGACCATCAAGTCAACAACCAAGTCGATAATTTTGGTGACGCGCACTCCTTGTTACGAAAGTCTTCCATTCCTCGCAAAAGCTATGCCCCATGTCGGTTTGACTTAGGAGACAACGTTCACATCTATAAATGGTTACCATCTGATATGATTTCGGCGTGAATCAAGGCAAGCCTCATGTGCCTGATTAGTGGTCGAAAGAAAATTTCAATTTATATTTTATCGTGATTGCAGAATTTGCATGTGGACAATGGGACTTTGATGTGGGAATTAAAGGTAAAGCCTGAAATTAGGGAAGAAAGTGGATTTTTTGCGTCGGTTTTTGCGTGGAAGATAATCTGGTCTACCTCAAAATAATTCAGTCTCCCTTCCCTCTCGTTCTTATCACGTAATTGGACTCATTAAATTAATCGAGCAGGTATTCACCTCTGTGAAGAAGTGGGACATTGTAATTTATTAGAGAAGATTCTTTCCAATCGTGAAACACAGCACCCTAAAGAAGCTTCGGAGCTAGTCAAGATGGTCTACCTCTGGGACAGTGCTGGAACTTTGAACGGGAAATAAAGTAGGGGAAAAAATGCGGGCCCGCACACAAAAAAATTATACAAAATATGTAACTTATTTATTTAATCGGAAATTCGATTTAGTGCTTTTTTTTCCCCTGAACTCCAAATAAAGAGGAAATTCTCTTTGAACAAACTGCTTTAATTTTTCCCATTTTCTATAGGCTAAGTTCTTATACGTGGTATACAGCAATCATGTTGTGCAATCGGCAGCCCGGAAAACTATGAGATTGATATGAAAAGAGTGGGCAAATCATTTAGACACTTGTGTTTTGTAATATTATGAACTCCCCTTGTCAGAATCTCCTTGATCCACCCAATTTTATATATATATATAAAATCAGATATACATAAGCTAACTAGGAATGCATCAGAATCGTGTATTTGGCAGAATCAAGTGACTGATTTCCCTGAGTGTTAGACTAATCTGTCCCAACAATTGCCATGTCCAAGTGATTCTACTGCCAAAACATGGTGTTGTGAGATTAAGTTTTCTGATGAATTCCCGGGGACTTATGATTTAAGCTGTTTGGTGCCTATTTTTTTGTTCTTCTTCATCAAACCGTGTAAAACATTTTGAGCTGCATTTGGTAACCTGCATATGTAGCTGAATACTGTGAAAGTTATCCTCCCTCAAATTTGAGAGCATTGCGAGTCTTTGATAAGATGGCCTTGAGGACTGACCTCAAAAGGATGGTTAGGGTAACGCTTATGTATCCAATAAACTCAAAAAATTTAAAACTAGTTCGTCTTCTCACTTTTTCAACGAGTGAAATTTCCTAATGCAATTTCAGTTGGTGGTGAATATCATGTCTAGTGAGGTGGCTGCTGAAGGTCCGTCTTCGTTGTCAATAGTTTTCTAATGCTGAAGGTCATAATTTTGTCATCAATATCTTCTCTCTTTCCCTCCCGCCGTGGATGTCATATATATGTTCACTGCTTCTACTTCGAGAAACTCGTTAACTGGACAGTTTAAGTGAGTAAACTATATGTGCCATATCATGTTAAATGCCAATGCCTAAGATCCCCCTCACGATGGGCTTGACTACACAGCCCCATTAAAGAATGAACAACTAAAGAATAAGAAAAGGATTTTTGAGAACTGTACAATGAATCCTGATTCAAGTTTCCGTTTGCGGTACCAACAGTGGCCTAGCTATCATGCCATTGTCATCTGTTCTGACTGATTGGTCTGGTTGAAACTATGGACCTTTTGATTGTTGGTTTGAGCTATGTCTACTATACAGGTCAAAAGTCATTTTTAACACTCTTACCGCTATTCATTTATGTGTTATTCATTTATTCCCAAAATATGTTCTATTAGCATTTTTTTGACATAGGATAACGTTCATATCGAGACTTTATTACAAATTTAAATATATGCTAAAAATTATCTCTAATTATGCGCGTTATCATAAGTGTCTTGGTTGATTATGCATTCAGTCTTTCTTATTTCTAAAATACAGAACATTGGGTAATATATTAGAAATGTATTTTTTTCTCTATAAAATGTGGAAAATATTGCTTAAATCGAGCACCGGAGCTGATCTATCGACTATGAAACAATTACTTAATGGATCAGTCGATTAGTTTGTTTCAAATTCATATAATATCAAGGTTGCAGAATTTGCATTTGGACGATGGGACTTTAACGTGGGAATTGACGGGTAAAGCGTGAAATTAGGGAAGAAGAAACTGGAGGTTTTGTTGTTGGTTTCTGCGCGGAGGATTATCTAGTCTACTCCAAAAATATTTCAGTCTTCCTTCCCTCTCGTTTTCATCACGTAGTCGGACTTATCAAATCCGCAATCAACGGCGAAGGAGAGTACGCTCAACAGTCCAGAGTAGTCACATCACCCGACTCGTTTTGCGGACTTGCGAAGACTTGTTGGTCTTCGACCAAAAAAAAAAAAAAGACTTGTTGGTCGTTTGCGACTTGACGTCGATGGAGGAAAAGTCCAGAAGGTTTAACTCTCTGAAGAAGTGGGACATTATAATTTAGAGAAAGATTCTCTCCACTTGTGAAACACGACACTTAAAGACTTGGACAATTGTCTGGTGTTGGGGTAGGGCTTGAGCATTGAACAGGAAAAGGCCAAAAAATAGAGTTAATACGATATTTACGATAAATTTATCTTAAATTAATTTTATAATCACTAAAAATCTTAATCTGATATACTTGTGATTAATTTATTCCAAACTAATTGGTATATTTATGATAAATTTACCTTTTTGTTAGTTTTTGTTAAATTGAATTTATATCATAAAAAATCATAAATCAGTATATTTGTGATAAACGGAGGGTAAAATCTTAAACGGGTACACTCATCAACTGTCATGTGTCATCCAACTTAGCAATTTGATGTTAAAATTTAACAGAAATTAATAGAAAGTAAATTTATCATAAGTATACCAATTTAGGATTTTTGATGGTCATAATTGAAGTAAATTTATCTTATGTAATACTAGTTTAAGTTTTTTTCATATTAACCTGAAAGAAAAAGGGGAGTAGAAAAAAATGCGTAGAACAAATAGTATCTATTCACTTACTTATTTATACGGAATTTAAATCTACCGCCCTTTTTTTTTCTCAATCTCTAATGAAGAGGAAATTCTCTTTGACCAATCCCCGGCTGCTGTTGCGTACATTTAGGCAATATCTAATTAACTCAGGTTCATTAAACATACAAGAAAACCTAATCGAAACAATGGTGGCCTACCCGTGTCCACACCTTCTCCGCTCCATCTCTTTCCCCCTCGCCATATCCGCCACGTTGCCGCCCCGTCGTAACCGCGTGGTCGCCGTCCTTTGCAAGCTCTGATGCACCTCTGATGGCTCGGTCTCCAAATAGAGATAAATCCGAGGTTATCGATGTCGGGGACAAAAGGGTGGTCAATTCACCTGGTCTGGACACCATAACCTCATATCTAGGTCGACCAAATGTGATACTCCTTCGGTGACTCAGCCTCACGTTGAGGTCAATCTGAGGTTATCGATATTTGGGATAAAAGGATCAATAGTGAAGTAGAAGCGATGAAGACACTGACAGTATGGTGGGGCTGGCTATGGCTCTGTGAAGAAGTGGGATATTGTAATTTATTAGCGAAGATTCTTTTCACTCGTGAAACACGGCACACTAAAGAAACTTTGGAGCAAGTCAGGATGGTTTACATCTGGGATAGTGCTGGAACTTTGAAAGGGAAACAAAGTAGCGGACAAGAATTGATCATACTTGTGTAATACCATGCTGTGCCATCAGCAGGTCGGAAAAGGTTATGTCGGCATTGGTAACGGACAAGAATTGGGAAAAATAAGAGATCGATAGAAAAAGATAGGCAAATCTTTCAGACACCTTTTTAGAAAGATCATTGACTCCCCACCTCTGATTTTCTTTGATCCACACAATTAAGAGAGTATAATCGTTTTCTATGCATTTTCTTTTTATTTAAAATTCGAATATACAGAAGCTAAATGGGAATGCATCAATATGTGTATACCGAGTGGCCGCCATTGGCATTAGACTAATCTCTCACAACAAATGGAGCGTCCGTGTGATTCTCTTGCCAAAACATGGTGGTTTGAGATTACATTTCCCAACCAAAAACTTCAAGATGCTAGCTGCCTGTTTGCTATTCTTCATGCGACTGTGTAAAACATCTTGAGCTGCATTTGGTAACCTGCATATGCAGCTGAATAGTATAAAAGTTATCCTCCCCAACATCTAAGGGCATTGCGAGTCTTGGATAAGATTGCCTCAAAGACCGACCTCAGAGGGAGGACAATGCTAGGAGACTGGACAAGAGTATCATATGATGCGGCTCAAACAATGTCATTCACGTCATCGTATTTTTGCGTTGATTTGTATCTTCTTAGTCTATATCTATTAAAAAATCTCTAGACAGAGGAAAGTTGGCGGTTTGCTTCAACACTTTGTTAGACGTATCCCCTAGGTGTCAGTAAAGATCAGTCTAGATGGGATGAACTAGCAGAGGACATCCCCCCACCCCCAAACGGAGGCCGCTACGATCATGCTAATAGATGCTAGGCTAGTGATAAAAAGGGTCTTGACAAATGACAAGCGCTAAGCACGAAAGATAGACTTTGGCATGAAATCGAAAAGATGGATACGTATAAAGACCGAATCGGATGGATATGGGCTTGATTGTAGGGGATGCTCAACTCATGTTCTTTCTGAAAGAGGAAGCAAGAAAATTGCCTACCTTCGCGATTCTGAACTCTTTGAAACAAGCACTACTTCGTCCTGATCCACTATGGAATTTTCGAAATCTACAAAAACATTCTTGGAGAGGGCTCGTAATGAATTCCAGAGCCTCCGTCCTTATCGGATGCTCTGGAAAGGGGGTGCTTCACAAACAGTAGCTGCACTTGGATAGAGAGAATTCTCAGCTTTTGTAGATTTCATTATTCTTCAATGAATGTCTTCAGCTTTTGTGTTGGCGTCAAGTTGCAAACGACCAATAAGTCTTCGTAAGTTTTTAAAACAAGTCGCGATTTTCTTGCTGAAGAAGTGGGATATCGTAATTTAGAGAAAGATTCCATCCACTTACGAAACGACCAGGGGACTACAATGTTTCTAAAAGAAGGCGATTTTTAATGAAAACTAATGGAGAATAAATTTATCATATGTGTACAAATTTGGGGGATTTTTGGTGACAAAAAACTCAGCTTGGGGTAATCTGTTACATGAACACCAATTTGGAGTTTTTGGTAGTATTAATCTAAAAGAAAAAAAGGAAGTAGAAAAAAATTGCAAAGAACAAATACTATCTATTCAACTTACTTATTTATATGGAATTTACCGCCCTTTTTTTTTTTTCTTCAATCTCTAAGAAAGAGGAAATTCTCTTTGACCAATCTTCGGCTGGTGTTGCTTACACGTAGGCAATATCTAATTAAACTCAGGTTCATTAAAATACAAGAAAATGTAATCGAAACAATGGTAGCCTACCCGTGTCCACTGTCCACACCCTCTCCGCTCCATCTCTTTCCCACTCGCCGTCTCATCGCCCCGTCGCAACCGCGTCATCGCCGTCCTCTGCAAGCTCTGATGCACCTCTGATGGCTCGGTCTTCAAAGTGAGATAAATCCGAGGTCATCAAAGTAAGGGACAATAGGGTGGTCAACTCACTTGGTCTGGACACCATAACCTCATATCTGGGTCGACCAAATATGGTACTCCTTCGGTGACTCAGCCTCACATTGAGGTCAGTATGAGGTTATCTACGTTTGGAATGAGAGGATCAATAGTGAAGTAGAAGAGATGAAGATGTCGGCAGTATGGCGTGGCTAGCGATGGCGGCGGTGGTTGAGGAAGATGCAGTGGCATGGACGGATTGGCATCGGCAGGAGACTTCCGGAGAAAGAGAGAGGCGTTCTTTTTTCTTTTTAAATGAAAAATTCAACACAAGTTGAAGACAGTGCGAATAGAATTTTCTACAAGTAGCCCTATTTACCCTCGATTCTATGGTTAATGAAAAAGTGTGTAGTTACAAACTTCAAATATAAGAGTAAATAAGGCTGCTTATGGAAAGTTTTGTTTGCGCTAATGGTGTACTTTATAATACGCAAATGGTGTACTTTTACCAAGAGATCCAAATTCATTATATACGCATTGTACGGTTCTAAGACTGTATTTATCGATTTGCTAATATTCACTTTTTTTTTTTTATCATTATAGGATATTCATTTATTCACAAAATATGTTCTATTAACATTTTTCGACGATAAATAACATTCCTATCGAGACTTTATCACAAATTTAAATATATACTAAAAATTATCTTTGATTATGTATGTTATCATAAGTGTCGTAGCTAATTATGCATTTAGTCTTACTTATTTCTAAAATTGTTAATATCACGAAAAACCCAAAATTAGTATACTGGTGATAAATTTACCCTTCAATAGTTTTCATTAAATTTTATTGTCAAATTATTGTGTTGAATGACATATGACTGTTGACCGGTGTACTAGTTTGGTAAAGTCAATTTGTGGTTTTTTGTCCCAATAATCCAATTTAGCAAAAACTAACTGATAGTAAATTTATCACAAATGTACTAATTTAGCATTTTTAGTTGTCAAAAAATTAATTTGTGATAAATTTTTCATAAGTATATTAATTTGAAATTCGAGATAAATTTATGATTAATGTATCAATTTGGGATTTTTGTAATATTAATTCTTTTTAAAGGGCGTTGTGCCTTTTTGACCACACACTCAACGGGGATGCAATTGGCAACCGGAAGAGACAAAATGAGAGACGTGCACCAAATATGGAAGCATTGAGCACAGGCTGTCGCCTCTGCAAGGACCCCCCCTCGTGCCCGACCTCTTCTCCTCCGATGGCTCGCCATGCATGGCGTCGCCTGGATCCTCGATTACTCAGCGGCTCGAGGAAATTATTGGCAGCGTTCGTTTTTTCCATTGATTTTTGCTGTTTTTTTCTGAGTTCTTGTCGAGCTATTTAAGGCAGGGGAAATACATATGAATTTTCTTTCTTTCTGTAAATTCCGAGATCGTACAAGTCTATTAGAGTACAATTTTTGAGTTGGGAGATCAAGAAGGAAAGAAGCTGTGTTTTTCTTCTTTCTGAGTTCGTTGGCGTGATTGAAATAAAAAAGGTGAGGGGAGTTTATTTCTTCTTCTTGGTTAGTAAGGGCGTGTTTGGCAACGATTTTACTCTAGGGAATGATTTCTGATCAGAAATGATTTTTTTTTTATTTTGCTTTCAAAAATAATTTTTGAGTATTTAAGGTGTTTAATAAATTGTTTAAAATTTTTATTTCGAGAATAGAAATGCGTTTGATAAAAATTTTCAATTTTTTGATGCTTTTAATTTTTTAGTACTTTTTGCTATAATTTTCTTATATTTCTCTTTTTTTCTTTTTCTTTTTTTTCTTTTCTCTCCTTCTTCCTCTTTAATGGCCGGGCGAGGTTTGGTAGCCTTGCCAGTGGTTTAATTTTTTAGTATTTTTTGTTATAATTTTCTTATATTTCTCTTTTTTTCTTTTCTCTCCTTCTTCCTCTTTAATGGCCGGGCAAGGTCTGGTAGCCTCGCCAGAGGCTTGCCTGGCCATCGGTGAGGCTCGGCCTTGCCTAGATCTACGAGGCCGAGCCTCGCCAGGCCAGGGCGAGGCCGACCTCGCATTGCCTAGGTAAGGTCAAGCCTCGCCTAGCCATTAGCGAGGCTCGGCCTCGTAGGCTTGGCCTCGCCCATATCTACGAGGCCGAGCCTCGCCGGGTTGGGCATAGCCTTGCTAGGCCAGGGTGAGGTCGAGCCTCGATTGGCCATCGACCAGGCTTGGCCTTGCCCAAATCTGCGAGACCGAGCCTTGCCGGTGGCCAGGCGAGCCTCTGGTGAGCTTGCCGGACTTTGCCCTGACCTGACGGGGCTCCGGTGAGCTTGTCGGGCCTCACCCAACCGCTTGGCGGCGGCGATCCAGGGGCAGCGATGGGGCGGTGATGGAGTGGCAGGGGGTTGGGAGGAGGAAGAAGAAAGGGAAAGGAAAAAATAGGAGAGAAAAAAGAAAGACCAAAATTGATTCTCAAAATTGTTCTCAAGAGTAAAAAGTTACTTTTTTTTTATTCTCGATTCCACTTCAAATTTATTTTCAGGAACAAATTTATTCTTGGGAACAAAAAATTTACCAAACGAATTTCTATTTCAAATATGTTTCCGAGAATAAATAAATAGAATCAATTGTTTCCAAGAATGTTGCTAATAGGCCTAAGAATAATTTCATTTGGCACTTTGAAGTTGCGACTGACTTGAGATTTCTGTTCTATGTTTTCTGTTCTTCATTCATTTATTTCTTTCATTTCCAATGTGAGAAGAGAGAGAGTAGCGGGAGCGTAGTACAGCAGCGCAGTGCGGAGTAACAAGAAAAGTCAAATGTGGGGCCTCAAGTACCCAATGTCTTTTTCGCCAAGGCGGATTCTTCTTGACATCCCAGTAGACCGGTCAAGACAAGCAAGTTGTCTGGTGTCCTAGGCAAAATATGTGGTGCAGACTGCACCGTCACTTTTGGAAGAGTGACGCTGCCGTCAGCTTAGAGCCTGCATGATAACTTGCCAAATAGTAATAATTTCTGTTTTTTTATTTTTGGGAGTAGATTTGGAACAGAAATCCGTTTGTTAAAATTGTTGTTCCCGAGAACAAATTTATTCCTAGGAACAGATTTGGAACGGAATCAAGAATAAAAAAAAAGTAGCTTCTTGATCCCGGAAATAACTTCAAAAATCAGTTTTTTCTTTCTTTCTTTCTTTTTTCTTCTCTTCTTCTTCCCTCATCCTACTGCCGCCCATCACCGCCCACCATGACCGTCGCTGGCGCTGGCCATCGCCGGCGAATGGCTGGGCGAGCTCGCCGGAGGCTCGCCTGGCCACTGGCAAGCTCGCCTAGCCCGGCGAGTCTCTGGGCGAGCCTCGGCCTCGCCTTAGCTGGGCGAGCCGACCTCGCCCAGATCTGGCGAGGCCGAGCTCGCCCAGGCACTGGTGAGGCTCGACCTCGCCGGCCCACCGCTAGGCCTGCGTTGCCCAACCAAGTCGACGCCGCCCTGGCGGTGGGCCAATGAGGCCGAGCCTCGCCAGTGCCTGGGCAAGTCGGCCTCGGCCAGATCTGGTGAGGCCGCGAGCGGTCGAGCTCGCGCAGCCACCGGTGAGGGTCGGCCTCGCCGGCCCACCGCCAGGCCAGCGTCGCCCAGCCAAGCCGACGCCGCCCTAGCGGTGGGCTGGCGAGGCTCGGCCTCATCGGTGGCTAGGCGAGCTCGGCCTCGCCAGATCTGGGGGCGACGCTGGCCTGGCGGTGGGCCGGTGAGGCTCGGCCTCGCCGGTGGCTGGGCGAGCTCGGCCTCGCCAGATCTGGGTGAGGTCGCCTCGCCCAACCAAGGCTCGGCTGAGCCTCGCCTAGCTCACGGCGAGGCTGGGCGTCATCGGCTCTCGGCAAGGGCGTCGGCCCTTGTTTGGCCGGTCGCCGGTCGCCGACTGCCGGCGATCTATTAAGCAAAAAAAGTTGAAAATGAAAAGGAAAAAAGAAAAGAAAATTGTATTTAAATTATTAAAAAATTAAAAGAAATCATTTTGGACTAGAAATTTTCAGATTTTATCAAATGCATTTCTGTTCCGAGAATAAAAATTTTGGACAGTTACCAAACACCTTCAAATGCTCAGAAATTGTTCCCGGGAGCAGAATAAAAAAGAATCACTTATGAGCAGAAATTGTTTTCAGGCACAGAATGGTTACCATGCGCATCCTTAACATTTTCCCTTTTCAAAATACGGAAAATTGTGTTTTATAGTAGAGGCATATAGTTTTTCCTCTATAAAATACGGAAAATATTGCTTAGATCAGCACCAGAGGTTACCGGGGAGTAAAAACTGATTTTCCAAATTCATTAGTTTTTGTTGACACTTCTTGTCCACGTTCCTTATGTTACCTTTGCCCTGATTTTCCCTTAAATGAGATTTTTCTGCCTTTTTTCTTGTGTGTATGTTTTGTTTATTTCCTTGGGAGAGATCAATAATATTCACTTTTTCTTAGAAACTAGCATCGAAGTGTCTTCGGAAGCTACCGTTACTTTTGTGCAGGTAGCCCAGAAGATAGACAGAGACGTGGTTCCAGAATGATATGCTCAATCAGCTAGTATACAATTTACTTTGATCCGATAGCCATCGTTTACTTCGACGTTTCTTGTTTGAAATCTTTCTGTTAGGCTATTATTATTATTTCTGAGAAATCATATTTTAGTAGGATAATTTGCTGAATAATGTTGTCTCTTCTGCGCGCTTAAGTTCTTCTATAGTGCGGAAATGAAACAGGCAGATGATACTTTTAATCATAATTGTGTAATTGCCCTGTAATCACGTTTCACAGCAACCCTGATGTGCCATAAGCAGGTTAGAAAAGGTTATGTCCGAGATAGGCAAGAATTGAGAAAAATACGAGATCTATATGAAAAGATGGGCAAATGTTTCATATACCTTGTGTTTCGAAAGATTATTGATTCCCCATGTCAGATTCTCTTTGATCCACCCAATTAAGAAAGTACAATCATGTTTGCTACGCATTTTCTTTTTATTTAAAATTCGAATATACAGAAGCTAAATGAGAGTGCATCAATATGTGTATTTGGCAGAACCGAGCAAACTGCCATTGCTATTAGACTAATCACTCACAACAAATGGAGCGTCCGTGTGATTCTACTACCGAAACACGGTGGTTTGAAATTAAGTTTCCTAATGAAAAAATGTGGCACTTATAATTCAAGATGCTTGTTGCCTATTTATTATTCTTCATGCGACTGTGTAAAACATTTTGAGTTGCATTTGGTAACCTGCACATGCAACTGAAGAGTACAAAAGTTATCCTCCCCGGCATTTGAGGGCATTTAAAGTCTTGGATAAGATGACCTTGAAGACCGACCTCAAAAGGATTCTTACGGTAGCGCTTACCTATCCAAATAAATATCCAATAAATTAAAAATAAATAAATTAAAGACCATTTCATCTTCCCACTTTTTCAACAAGTGAAATTTCCTGAGGCAATTTCAATTGACGGTGAATTTCATGTCCAGCGAGGCGACATCTGAAGGTCATTGTCTTCGCAATAGATTTCTGATGCTGAAGCTCATGATTTTGTCATTAATCTTTGCTCTCTTTCCCCCCTTGCTGATGTCATATATTTGTTCGTCGCTTTTGCTTTGAGAAACTTGAGGTGCGTTTAGTAACATTTTTACTTCTAGGAACAACTTTTTTTGAGAAATAGTTTTTTTATATTTCTATTTCATAGAACAATTTCTGAGTAAAACAAAGTGTTTGGTAACTACAAAAATTCATGATTCTCAGAATATAAAAAGAATATAAATGTATTTGGTGTCGACAAAAAAATTGTATTTCTTTTTCCCTCGATGATGGCGGAGACTCGCTGGACGCCGGTCGTTGGCCCCCTGGCATTGGATTGCCAAGCGAAGGGTGGTGGCGGGCAGCGACCAGCGACAGCGGGTGGCAATGATCTGCGGTCCGCGGTCGGTCGGCAACTAGTGGCGGTAGCGGCAAGCGGAAGTTGATGGGTGGCGGTCAATCATGAATAATAAACCAAGAAATAAATTTTTAGAAATTGTTCTCAGGAATAAGAAGTTACTTTTTTCTACTTCTCATTTCTATTCCACATCTATTCAATTGAATAACTTTCTATTCCATAGAATAACTTTCTATTCCGAGGAATAGAAACACTAATGGACATTACCAAACTGATTTATGTTCTTTTTCTATTCTAGGGAACAAAAGAATAAAAGAACAGAAAAATTGGCAAGTTGTCAAACGTTGCCTTGTTAATTGGACAATTGAAGTGAGTAAACTATATGCGCCATATGATACATGCTAATCCTATAGGGATGGGGTGACATAAGAACCCTCACCTTGGGCTTGACAACGCAACCTATTAAATAATGAACAACTAAAGAAGTAAGAAAAGCATTTTTGAGAATTGCGTCATTAATCCCGATTCAAGTTTCCGCTTGAGGCAACAATAGTCGCCTAGCAATTATACCATTGTCCTTCGTTCTCACTTATTGGTGTTATCAATGAAGCTTCATTGTTAGCTGTGTAGCTTATAGCCGTTCTTATAAGTTGTATTGTCAGAATGAAATGTCATAGGTGATTGATAGTTATCGGTTTATAGATATTAGAAAAGACCCTTCGTTTCCTTGCTCAAGTTATTTGATGTCTTGATAGCAATCGACTCAGATCAAGCTTGAGTGGGGGGAAGAGCAATGCGAGGAGATAGAACAAGAGCATCATCCGATGTGACTCAAACAATGTCATCCACGTCATCGTATTTGCATTGATTTGTATCCTCTTGGTTTACATCTATTACAAAATCTCTAGACAACGAAGGGTTGGCGGTTTGCTTCAACACTTCATTAGACGTATTCCCTAGAGATCACACTAGATGGAATTGTACAGGTACAGGACGTCCCTTCTTTTTCCTTGTTGAAACCATGGAACTTCTGATTGCTAGTTTGAGCTTTATCTGGTGTACAAGTCAGATGTCATTTTTAACGCTCTTACAGCTATGTTAGGTCATGCATTTTTATCCCTTGTCACATCAAGTACTTGGCAGGAAGCACTGATTTGGAGATATCAACTCTTTGAAGTTGTGTGAAAGGTCGCGTAAACATGAGTCTAACAATCGAAACATACTTGTAATGATTGCTTTGAATCTGGCATGGGCATAAATTATGACTAAAAACTTCTAGAACCGCAAGTTCATTGAAGAAACCGTTGAAACGTCAAAGGTGTAGCTTAGATATTTTGATGGGATAATTTGAAGGTAAAACACTCGATACTCACACAAAGAAGAGAAGGAGATAAATAGACTTTCCTGTTTAATTCACTTTATTTCACCTAAATGAAAACAATTACAAGACTCCTATTTATAGACTTGTTACATAACCTTTGCTCTTCCCCATAAATATAGCTAGCGTTCCAAAGAAGATAAATCTCTAGAAACTTACAAAACATCGCCATATCTCACAATATCTCATCATATCTCTAGAAACGATCACTACGCCTAGAAATACGAGCGGTCACAACGTAGAAATACGAACATACTCATTAAAGCAATGCAACAATTATGACTTTTCTTCAATGCGGGTACCGAACAGTCCTTGGTATCAATTCTGGGATCTTGAAGTTGAAGTATTGGCAACTAGATAGTCTCGGTATTGAAGTATTGGCAATGATGAATTTGGTTTAATTTCTAGCATAAACATCATATGTATGAACTTTAGTCAATCACAAGCCGAATTGATTTAGAATGCTATAATAGTTTGACATGCCATATCGCGACCTTGCCATCTCTTAAGCCAATCTTAAGGGTTGGATGTAGTAGCAACGATCCATTTTATCTAGGTTAAAATTACAAAATGCAAATATGTAATTATTTTCAAGTAGTTAATAAACCATTGAGAAAATAAGGGATACAATGCATATCATCCTTGTAAGAGAATTAAAAGAGAGAACTACTTACACAAGCTACTATAGAAAGACCAAAATGTCAGTAAGGAAAGCATCCGGGATCAACTAGCTCTTCCAATTTTATGTCCTCCCATGCACCTATCATGATTGACTTACGTGCCGATATTGCATGAGACACTTGTTGCATGCTTGGACGATGCTCCGGTCTTGCACTCAGGCATGTAAATGCCATCTTTACAATGAAAGCCACTTGACCTAGCGTGTCACCATCTGGGTATGGAATTCTTTGATCTAGAGCTTGTTTTAGGGGCCAACATGAAGCTGTTGAATTGCTTGATGATGAAGAAGCTGAGGATGCGAGAGACAATATAAGCTCACCTGGATGTTTACCCTTGATTACTTCCAATGTCACAACTCCAAAACTATAGACATCGCATTTCTCCTTCACCTCCATTGTGTATGCGAGCTCTGCAAAGGGAAAACAACATATTTTTTGTCTATTTCTTATTAATGCTATCTTTTTTTTTTTTTGGGACAAAATCTTAGTAATTTTATTTAATTGATTATTTTTAATGAAGAAACCAACTTACTTGGAGCTGCATATCCAAAAGTTCCTGCAAAGGAAGTCCAATTGACTGAGGAAGGTTGTAGAACCTTAGTCGTGCCAAAATCAGAGACGTGAGCTTCGTATTGTTCATCTAGTAAAATGTTCTTGCTTGCCACGTCTCGATGAACTATAGGAGGAGAGCATTCATGGTGCAGGTAGGACAAAGCATAAGCCACACCCTTAACGGCATTCACTCTCTTATTCCAGTCAAATGCCGTTATTCTCTCTTCATCGTTCAATACATCCTTCAAGCTACCTGATTCCAAGAACTCGTAAACCAAAAATGAATGTTGAGAACTCGAGCAAAAGCCATGGAGCTTGATAATATTTCGATGCCGAGCTTCAGTTAGAGCATGAACTTCTCTTTCAAATGCTTTTCGACTAGTGATTTCGACTTCCACTGCTTCCTTAAATTTCTTTACTGCAACAGTCTCACCTGTTTGCAACTGAGCCTTGTAAACACTCCCATGTCCTCCCACACCGATGCAATATTTTGCATCAAACTCCTTCGTAGCTGCAATAATGCTTTCATAGACCATATTACCATTAAAGCTCAATACTGCCCACAAGTTTTCGTTGCTTCCATCCTTCGAACTAGGCTCTGGTTTCCTCAATCTTTGGTGTACTATACTTGAGATTCCCACAACAAGAAGCAATGCAAGTAGGCAACCTAAAGTAGGCATCAAAATTAGTAGCAACTTTTTGTTTTTGTTCTTGCCTTTTGATGTTGTTGCTACACAAGGGTTGAGACTAGCAACAACTCCACACAAGCCTTTGTTCCCTCTCACAACTTCAATTGTAGCATTACGAAAGGCTGGAATGTTTGGTAAAGGACCCTCCAACTCATTATATGATATGTCGATGGATGTCAAGCTTACCATATCAGTAAAGGTCGACTTGATTGAACCTGAAAGTTGATTGTGTGAGAGATTGAGTATTTCCAATCTGTACAATCGTACAAATTGTGTAGGTATTTCTTCTGTGAGAAAATTTTGACTCAAATCGAGAACTTGGAGAGACTGGAGGTTGCCAATCTCCATAGGAATACTCTTATGAAGATTATTCCTACTTAAATTTAAGAAGAGGAGGTTGGAGCACTCCCCAAGTTCTATAGGAATGGAGCCACTCAAGTTGTTTCCTACAATGTTGAGTTTCTGCAAATCGGACAAGGCTCCAAGTTCTTGAGGGATGTGGCCCGCAAGACGGTTGTAGTCCAATGAAAGCTCTAGCAACAACTTCAATTTTCCTAGGTCTTTAGGAATTTCTCCAACTATATCATTTGAGGAGAGGTCCAGTCTGTGCAATTGATTCATGTTTCAAACTTGAGGTGGTATGGTGCCAGAAATTTTATTGTTGGAGATTACCAAGCTTGTCAAATTTCTACATTCTCCCAATATCGGTGGTAACTCACCGTAAAGTTCATTGTTGCTCAACTCAAGGTAATCCAAGTAAGGGTACACACCAAAAGCATTGGTTATATTTCCCTTGAGTGAGTTGTTATGGAGCCGAACTCTATGCAAACTCGAACAATTTCTCAAGCTTCTCGGGATAGGTCCAGTGAAGTGATTGTTTGCTATAGCAAAACTTACAAGAGCTTGGCTACTACAGATCTCTTGTGGCAATTGGCCAACAAAGTCGTTATCACACAGCTCTAGGTGTGTGAGGGATGTGAGATTACTCATCTCGATGGGAAGAAAGCCCTCTAGATTATTCTGAATTAGATCTAGTTGAATGAGGAGTCCTAGTTTTCCAATCTCTTTTGGAATAAAGCCTGACAAATCATTCTCGAAAAGATCAAGAACATTCAGATTGCTCAAGTTACCTATGGATGATGGGATAGGGCCCGACAAATCATTCTTGGAAAGCACAAGTGCATTCAGATTGCTCAAGTTACCTATGGATGATGGGATATGCTCGGAAAGTTTATTATTGTTAAGGTGAAGAATATTCAAATTGCTCAAGTTACCTATGGATGACGGGATAGGACCCGACAACTTATTCATGCGAAGGGAAACATAATTCAAATTGCTCAATTTACCTATGGATGACGGGATGGCCCCAACAAGTTGATTCTCGGAAAGCCGCATCATTATCAAGCTGCTCATGTTTCCTATAGAAGAAGGAATAGGACCAGTGATGTGATTGCTCTTTAACATGAGGTAATTGATAGACTTGAGCCTTCCTATTTCTTTAGGGATGAAACCAGAAAGATTATTTGCAGAAAGAAATATGCTGGTCAAGTTGCTCAAGCTACATATCTCATTGGGAATTGGGCCATCGAAATTATTATGTGATAGTTCAAGAACTTGGAGAGATCGCAAGGACACTAGTTGAGTCGGAATGTTTCCCGAAAGGTTATTTTGAGACAAGTCTAGATGAGTAAGCTCGGCAAGAAGAGCCATGCTCGGAGGGATGTTTCCGAAAAGTGAGTTGTTGGCAAGCGTCAAAGCGACCAAGTTGGGCAATAGGGAGAAATTGAGATAATGAAGCGTACCATGTATGGCAGAATTCGAGAGGTTTAGGCTCACAATGCTCCCACGAGGATCACAATCGATTCTGCGCCATGAATAAGGGTTGCTCTCATTCCACGAAGACAAAATATAACGACTCTGGCTGTCTAGCTCAGACTTCCATGTTAGGAGCGCCTCTAGTTCCTCATTTTTGGTTTGGTCACTAGCACCAGCAGGGGCAACTAGAGAAGGGCTTCGAGATGAAGCAAGACAAGGCATTTCGCGCGTGAGCATGAGGAGGAAACAAGCGAGGAGCAACATCGGGGGTTTTTGAGATGAGGCCATAAGAGGTTATTTATTTTATTTAGGGCGGGCTTGTCTTTATTTCTTGCATGAACATGAGAAGTGCAACCGAGTCGTACATATAGAAGAGAATTGGGACCATCAAGTTAACAACCAAGTCAATAATCTTGGTGACGTGCACTACTCGTTACGAAAGTCTTCCATTCCTCGCAAAAAACTTGAAACATCCCTATGCCCCATGTCGGATTGACTTAGGAGATAATTTTCACATTAATAAATAGTCACCACCTGATTTGGTTCCTACGTGAATTAGGCCAAGCCTCACGTGCCAGGTTAGTGGTCGAGAGAAAATTTCAATTTATATTTTATTATGGTTGCAGAATTTGCACATGGACAATGGGACTTTGACGTGGGAATTGTGATGGGAGAACAGTAACAATTCGAACAATATCGAATTAACGCAGCGGAATAAATTAATCTTCCCTCTTGTGTAAATCTAATAGGAACCGATAAAGTAGAGCAAAATAAATACCAAGCACGTAAACACAAGACAATTTTTTACGTGGAAAACCCCCTCGATGTGAGGAGATCAAAAACCATGGGACTGGAGTCCACCCGAAAATCTTCACTATCAACAAAATTGGGTGAACAATGTTCTTCTCTAGCAAATACTAGAGGTACATAGCAGCAAAGATCTCAAGAACATAATTCTTGGCAATACACATAAACTTCACAAGAGATCAATGATAAATTTCACCAAAAACGCAGGTTTTGATCAATCCACGAAAAAACTGATGTAGGGAGCTTCGAACGAAAATCAAACCATTCAGATTCGAGGAGATTGCACCACGAACACGCTGACAAAATTTCAGCTCAATCGGACCTCGAATCGACCTCCGATGCCAGCTTGATGTAAATTAGACTTTGCCCCAAACCCCAGATTTTCTGCTTTCTCTTTTCCTCTTATTACTACGTCTTTTGCGGCTACAACTTTAACGATAGTGAGAAACCCTATTTATGGGCTCAAGCCCTTTTGGGCTTGCAACTCTTTGGGCTTCCTTCACATAGGAGTGAACCCAGCTAACAAATCTCCCCCTCACGACAATGTGGAGGGATTCTCCATCCCTACTATCAATCGGTAATGTTCAAGCTTCTCTCTTGGTAGAGCCTTCGTCATCATATCAGAGCCATTATGGTCTGTATGAATTTTCTCAAGTTTCAACAACTTTTTTTCTAGAACATCTCTTATCTAATGATATCTAACATCAATATGTTTTGATCTAGAATGAAAAGATGAATTCTTATCAAGATGAATTGCGCTTTGATTATCACAAAATAGCACACACCTCTTTTGCTTGAACCCAAGTTCTTCCAAGAACTTCTTCATCCATAGCATCTCTTTACTAGCTTCAATCGTTGCAATAAATTCAGCTTCGGTTGTAGAAAGTGCAACACACTTCTGCAATCTTGACTTCCATGACACAGCTTTACCCGCAAAAGAAATCAAATAACCAGAAGTAGATCTTCGAGTATCAATATCTCCTGCCAAGTTGGAATCTGTGTATCCAACTAACTCAAGTTTCTCGGTCTCGAAACTGAGTTTCAAATTTGAAGTTCCCCGAAGATACCTTATAATCCACTTCACTGCATTCCAGTGCTCTCTGCTTGGATTTGACAAATAGCGATTAACAACACCAACTGCATGTGCCAAGTCTGGGCGTGTACATACTATTGCATACATTAAGCTTCCTACAGTTGAGGCATATGGAACACTTTCCATATCTTTTTTCTCTTTATCAGTCGTAGGACTTTGCTTCATATTTAACTTAAAGTGGGCAGCAAGAGTAGTACTAACCACTTTAGCCTTGTCCATATAAAATTTCTGAAGGATCTTCTCGATATATTTCTCTTGCGACAAAAACAACTTCTTAGCATCTCTATCTCGGGTAATTCTAATGCCAAGAATTTGCTTTGCCGAGCCCAAGTCTTTCATGGCAAAAGACTTGCTCAATTGTTTCTTCAATAACTCAATTCATGAAGCATTCCTGCCAACAATCAGCATATCATCAACATAAAGCAAGAGAATAATAAAGTCATCATCAGAAAATTTTTGGACAAACACACAGTTATCCGAGGAAGTCTTCTTATAGCCCTGTTCTGTCATAACTGACGCAAACTTTTTGTACCGCTGTATCGGTGTTTACTTTAGGCCATAGAGACTTTTTTTCAGTTTGCACACATAATCCTCTTTCTCTTTCACTTTAAAACCTTCAGGTTGTTCCATCTATATCTCTTCCTCTAAGTCACTATGTAGGAAAGCTGTTTTGACATCCATTTGCTCAATCTCCAAATCTAGGGTAGTTGCCAGCCCTAGTACCACACCGATAGAAGACATTTTCACTACAGGAGAAAATATATCATTAAAATCAAATACCCTTTCTCTGACCGAATCCCTTAACAACCAATCTAGCTTTGTATTGTGGTTGTGAAGTATGTTCATCTTGCTTCAACTTATATACCCACCTGTTCTTCAAAGCTCTTTTACCTTTAGGTAATTTCACTAGCTCAAAAGTATGATTATCATAAAGTGACTGCATCTCATCTCGCATAGCATCAAACCAATTGCTTTTGGACTCATCTTCTATTGCTTCTGCAAAGCACTCTGGTTCACCTGCATCAGTCAATAATACATACTTATCTTCAGAATACCTGGTGGAAGGTCGTCGGTCTCTAACGGATCTTCGGATTGGAATATCCAATGGAACATCTAATTGAGAATCTGGTTCAGGAATAATATTATCCGTTTCAACATGTTCGGGAACATGTGTGTTATTTGGAACATTGACTTCCTGCTGTTCTTCATCAACCTGAGTAGGAATATTTGAAAGAGGAACTGGATCCAAATCATCACTAACTTGTGGGGGAAAGTACAGCGCAAGTGCCAAAACTTGGCACAAAGGGACACTTAAGTGCCAAAAGTTACAAAAGGTACACTTAAGTGCCACTTTAAAAAAAAATTGGATTACTTAAGTGCCAAGTCGCCGAAACCCTGCTGGAAATCCTATGTGGCTCGCTGGAAACTGAATCGGGCAAAAATTAACCAAAACGACGTCGTTTTGGCTGACGTGGATTTAAAAATTATTAATTAAATAATATTAAATAATTAAAAATATATTATTATAAATCAATTTTATTTAAAAAAAGAAAAAAAGAAAAAGAGAAAAGGAGGAGGGGATCGGCGAGGGCTGTGCAGCCCTCGCCGCCGCCGCTGTCGCTGCCCCACCTCGCTGGGAAGGGCCGGCGACGGCAGGGGAGGGTCGGCCGGGTTGTCGCGCCCCGGCTATTGGCCGGCGACCCCGGTCGGCCGGCGGCGAGGGCCTGCGCGCCCTCGCCCAGATCTGGGGCGAGGGTTGCGACCCTCCCTCGGATCCGGAGAGGGTCGCCAGCCCTCGCCCAGCTGGGCCAAGGCCGTCGGCTGCCCAGATCGGCGTGCTGGTCTGGGCGGCCGACGACCCTTGGCCCGGCTGGGCGAGGGCAGATCTGAGCGAGGGCGCGCAGGCCTCGCCGCGACCGACCGGGGTCGCTGGCCACTGGCCGGGCGCGACGACCCGGCCGACCCTCCCTACCATCGCCGGCCCTTCCCGGCGAGGTGGGGCGGCGACAGCGGCGGCGGCGAGGGCTGCACAGCCCTCGCCGATCCCCTCCTCCTTTTTTTTTTTTTTATAATAAAATCGATTTTAATTTTTCAAAAATCTGTCATGGATAATTTTTTTTAAAAAAATTGCCACTTGGATTTTTTTATTTTGAAAAAATTGCCACGTGGATTTTTTTATTTTGAAAAATGCCACGTGGATTTTTTATTTTGAAAAAAATGCTCCGTCAGCAAATGAAGTCGTCGGAAAATGGACATGTGGCAATTTGTTGGAATTTTTCGCCGTTGGCACTTAAGTGATCCCTTTTGCTCCGATTTGGCACTAAGTGTACCTTTTGTAACTTTTGATACTTAAGTGTCCCTTTGTGCCAACTTTGGCACTCCAGAGGTCCGCATGTCCTAACCTGTGGTGCAGAAGTCATCTCTGCTTTCTCAATATCTTCTATTGTTTGATCTTTCATAAACACAATATCTCTGCTTCTTACAATTTTCTTTTCAACCGGATCATAAAATTTGTAGCCAAGCATATCCTGTCCATAACTAATGAATATGCACTGTCGTGTTTTCACATCAAGTTTAGACCTCTCATCTTTGGGAATATGCACAAATGCTTTGCACCCAAAGACACGCAAATAATCATAAGAAACATATTTGCCTGTCCAAACTCTATTAGGAACATTAAACTCTAAAGGAACGCATGGAGTAAGATTCAATACATATGCAATTGTACTTAAAGTCTCACCCCAAAAGGATCTAGGTAGCTTTGATTGGGAAAGTAAGCATCTTACCTTTTCAACCAGTGTTTTGTTCATTCTCTCAGCTAAACCATTTATCTAAGGCGTCTTGGGAGGTGTCTTTTGATGTCGAATACCCTGCTGTCTGCAATATTCATCAAAAGGTCCAATATACTCTCCCCCGTTATCAGTTCTGATGCATTTCAATTTCTTTCCAGTCTGTCTCTCAACTGAAGCCTGAAACTACTTAAAAGCATCTAATACTTGATTTTTAACTTTCAAGGTATAAATCCAAATTTTCCTTGAAAAATCATCTATAAAGGTAACAAAATAAAGAGAGCCACCAAGTGATTTTGTTTTCATAGGACCGCAAACATTAGAATGCACTAAATCCAATATACCTAACTTTCTTGAAGGAGGGCAGCTTTTAAATGCAACTCTGTTATGTTTTCCTGCTAAACAGTGAGCACACTTCTTTAGCGCCGAATTTTTCAGTCCTGAAAGGAGTTTCTTCTTGGCCAATATAGACAAACCCTTCTCACTGATGTGACCGAGCCTCTTATGCCATAACTCAGCTGCATCTTTGCTATCTACTGCATTAATTTTTTCTGTGGATAACTTTGCCTGCATAAGGTACAACGAAGAATATTTTTCACCTCTAGCCACAACAAGAGAACTTTTGGTGAGCTTCCATTGACCATTACCGAAGGTGCTGCAATACCCCCTCATCATCCAACTTGCCTGTAGAAATTAAATTCAAGCGGATATCAGGTATATGTTTAACATTACTCAATACTAACCTCGTGCCATTGTTGGTTTCTAAGCACACATCACCGATGCCTACAACTTGAGCCAGTCCATTATTTCCCATCTTTACAGATCCGAAGTCACCTGACCTGTATGATGTAAAGAAATTCCTACGAGATGTAACATGAATAGATGCACCACTATCAATTACCCAACTGGTCTCATGAGATACCAAATTCACCACATCATCATAAAAAATAATGAGAAAGTCTTCCTTAAGTGCAGCAACATGATTGTCATCACTGTCACTATCACTTTTCTTCTCTTTACCTTTCCCCTTTTGTTTCTCCCTTTTTAACTGGCGACAAAACCTTCGAATATGTCCCTTCTGATGACAATAATGGTACTCAACATTAGCAAATTTATTATACTTACCTTTGCTTTTATCTCTACTCTTGTATCTGTTTCTCGGACCTCGAGACTCACTTCTTCCCCTTTTCTCAACAACCAAGGCATCAGAATGTGAAGAGGACGATCCTTGTGTCTTTCTTCTCATCTCTTCATTCAAAATACTACTCTTGGCCAAAACCATGGTAATCGTACCATCCGGGGCAGAATTAGATAAAGACGTTCGAAACGTCTCCCATGAGTTCGGCAAAGTACCAAGCAACCATAGTGCTTGTATCTCATCATCAAACTTGATTCCCATCGCAGCCAACTAATAAATAATTTCTTGAAAAGAATTTAAATGATCAGTCAAATGAGTACCATCTTGATGTCTCAAAGCTATCATCTGTTTTATCAGAAATAACTTGTTATTCCAGTCTTTCGAGCATATAACTGTTCGAGCTTATTCCATAAACTGCGTGTGTGTGTTTCCTCAATAATATGGTTCAAAACATTATCATCTACCCACTGCCTAATATAACCACACACTTGATGATGAAATATAGACCATTCAGCATCAGTTTTATTCTCCGGTTTCTCTTCGGCAAATACGGGCAAATAAAAATCTCACATATAAAAGATGTTCCATCTTCCCTTTCCAAATATGATAATTCGAACCATTCAGTGTAACCATTCTACTTGTATTTGTTTCCATTATTTAACACAAGGCAGAAAAATCAAGCAACAACCAGAAGCTCTGATACCACTCTGATGGGAGAATGGTAACAATTCGAACAATATCGAATTAACGCAGCGGAATAAAATAATCTATCATCTTGTGTAAACCTAATAGGAACTAATATAGTAGAGCAAAATAAATACCAAGCACGTAAACACAAGACAATTTTTTACGTGGAAAACCCCCTCGATGTGAGGAGATCAAAAACCACGGGACCGGAGTCCACCTGAAAATCTTCACTATCAACAAAATTGGGTGAACAATGTTCTTCTCTAGCAAATACTAGAGGTACATAGTAGCAAAGATCTCAAGAACATAATTCTTGGCAATACACATAAACTTCACAAGAGATCAATGATAAATCTGACCAAAAACGCAGGTTTTGATCAATCCACGAAAAAACTGATGTAGGGAGCTTCAAACGAAAATCAAACCGTTCAGATTTGAGGAGATTGCACCACGAACACGCTAACAAAATTTCAGCTCAATCGGACCTCGAATCGACCTCCGATGCCAGCTTGATGTAAATCACACTTTGACCCAAACCCCAGATTTTTTGCTTTCTCTTTTTTTCTTGTTATTACGTCTTTTGCGGCTACAACTTCAACGATAGTGAGAAACCCTATTTCTCCATATAACTTATTATATAGGCTCAATCCCTTTTGGGCTTGCAACTCTTTGGGCTTCCTCCATATAGGAGTGAACCCAGCTAACAAATTGAAAGATAAAGCCTGAAATTAGGGAAGAAAGTGGATTTTTTGGGTTGGTTTTTGTGTGGAGGATAATCTAGTCTACCTCAAAATAGTTCAGTCTCCCTTCCCTCTCGTTCTCATCACGTAATTGGACTCATTAAATTAATCGAGCAGGTATTCACCTCTGTGAAGAAGTGGGATATTGTAATTTATTAGAGACGACTCTTTCCACTCGTGAAACACGGCGCCCTAAAGAAGCTTTGGAGCTAGTCAAGATGGTCTACCTCTGGGACATGGCTGGAACTTTGGAAGGGAAATAAAGTAGGGAAAAAAAAATGCGCGCGCACACGCAGACAAAAAAATTATACGAATGTGTAACTTACTTATTTAATCAGAAATTCAATTTAGTGCTTTTTTTTTCTCTTTTCCTGAACTGCTTTTATTTTTCTGACTTTCTGATAGGTTAAGTTCTCATACATGGTATACAGAAATCATGTTGTGCAGTCGGCAGCCCGGAAAGCTATCAGATTGATATGAAAAGAGTGGGCAAATCATTCAGACACCTTGTGTTTTGTAATTTTATTAACTCCCCTTGTCAGAAGTTCTTTGATCCACCCAATTTTTATAAATAAAAAAAAAAGATCAGATATACAGAAGCTAACTAGGAATGCATTCGAATCGTGTATTTGGCAGAACCAAGTGACTGATTGCCGTGAGTGTTAGACTAATCTGTCCCAACAATTGCAATGTTCAAGTGATTCTACTGCCAAAACATGGTGGTGTGAGACTAAGTTTCCTGATGTTATTCTGTGGGACTCGTGATTTAAGTTGCTTGGTGCCTATTTTTTTTGTTCTTCTTCATGAAACCGTGTAAAACATTTTAAGCTGCATTTGGTAACCTGCATATGTAGCTGAATAGTATGAACGTTACCCTCCCTGTCATTTGGGGGCATTGCGAGTCTTGGATAAGATGTCCTTGAGGACCGACCTCAAAAGGATGTTTAGGGTAATGCTTATCTATCCAATAAACTAAAAATATTTAAAAACCAGTTGGTCTTCTCACTTTTTCAACAAGTGAAATTTCCTGATGCAGTTTTAGTAGGCGGTGAATATCATGCCATTGGCATATGTTCTCACCATTGGTGTTATCAATGAAGCTCATTGTCAGTTGTGTTGCCCGTAGCTGTTCTTAATGAGTTATCTTGTCAGAATGCAGTGTCATAGATGATTGATAGTTATTGGTTTGGACATATTAAAAAGGGCCCTTCATTTCCTTGCTCAAGTTATTTGATGTCTTGACAGCAATCAAAGCTGGAGTAGGGGGGAAGAACACTGCCAGGAGACTGGACAAGAGCATCGTTCAGTGTGGCTCAAACAATGTCATCCACGTCATCATATTTGCATTGATTTATATCTTCTTGGTCTACATCTATTAGAAAACCTCTAGACAACGAGGAGTTGGCGGTTTGCTTCAACACGTTCCTATAGAGACATTATCATAAATTTAAATATATGCTAAATATTATCTCTGATTATGCATGTTATCATTAGTGTCGTGGCTGATTATGCATTCAGTCTTACTTATTTCTAAAATACGGAACATTGTGTAATATAATAGAAATATATATTTTTTCCCCTATAAAATAGAGAAAATATTGCTTAAATCGAGTACCAGATGTTACTGCGTAGCAGAAACTGTTTCTTAAATTCGTGAGATCTTCTTAACACTTCTTGTCCACGTTCCTCATGTTACCTTTGCCCTGACTTTCCCTCAGATGAGATTTTTCTGCGCTGATTCTTGTTTGTCTGTTCTGTTTATTCCTTGGGAGAGATCAATATTAATCGCTTTTTCTTCAAAGCTAGTATCGGAGTTACTTTGGAAGATACCAGTACTTTTGTGCAGGATGCCCAGGAGACAGACAAAGAGGCGCAGTTCCAGAATGATATGCTCAATCAGCTGGTATACAACGTGTCTTTGCTTGAAATCTTTCTGTAGGGCTACTATTAATTTTTTTTTGAGAAATCATATTTAGGAGGATATATTGCTGAATCATATCTTCTCTTCCGCGGCTTAAGTTCTTCTATAGCGCAGAAATGAAACAGGCGGAGGATAATTTCGATCATAATTTTGTAATTGCCCTGAAATCACATTTCACAGCAACCATGCTGTGCCATCAGCAGGTCGGAAAGGTTATGTTGGCTTTAGTAACGGACAAGAATTGTGAATTACACTCAGATGGGTCAGGCCAAACCCTCTTGTGCCTGGCTAGTGGTTGAGAGAAAATTTCAATTTATATTTTATCATGATTGAAGAATTTGCATGTGGACAATTGGACTTTAATGTGGGAATTGAAAGGTAAAGCCTGAAATTAGGGAAGAAAGTGGATTTTTCTTGTCGATTTTTGCATGGAGGATAATCTGTCTGCCTCAAAATAATTCAGTCTCCCTTCCCTCTCGTTCTCATTACGTAATTGGACCTATCAAATTAATCAATCAGGAATGGCTTTGTGAAGAAGTGGGATATTGTAAGTTATTAGAGAAGATTGTTTTCACTCGTGGAACACGGCGCACTAAAGAAGCTTTGGAGCTGGTCAAGATGGTTTACATCTGGGATAGTTCTGGAACTTTGAAAGGGAAATAAAGCAGGAAAAAAATGCACACACAAACACTAGACATGGACACTCTGATAGTTAGCTGTTCTTTTATGTTATCTTATAGGAATGCCCAGTCATAGATGATTGATAGTTACTGGTTTGGACATATTAAAAGATAAAAAAAAATCCGTCAAGTTATTTGATGTCTTGACAGCAAATGACTCCGATCAAAGCTCGAGCTGGGGTGAAGAACAATGTCAGGAAACTGAACAAGAGCATCCTCTAGTGTGGTTCAAACCATGTCATCCACGTCATTGCGTTCGCATTGATTTATTTCTTTTTGGTCTACATCTGGTACAAAATCTCTGGATGATGAGGAGTTGACGCTTTGCTTCAACACTTGGTTAGATGTATTCCTAGATTTCAGTAAAGATCACTCTAGATGAACATGAATTACTACTGACTACTTCCAGATCCACAAATCCATCGAAAAACCATCATCAGTATGGAACTTTAGTCAACCATGTGCCAAATTGATTCAGAATTCTGTAATAGAGAGAGATGGAATATCATAACCTTGTTATCTCTTTAGCGGATCTTAAGGATCAAATGTAGTGGCAACCATCTATATTTTTTTGGGTTAAAATTGCAAAATGCAAATATGCAGTTATTTCCAAGCAATTAAAAAATCATCGAGAAAATAAGTGATATAGTGCATATCATCCTTGTAAGAGAAATAAAAAGGAGAACTTGCTCCACAAGTTGCAATAGAAAGACCAAAATGACAATAAGGGAATCATTCGTGATCAAAGAGCTCTTCCGGTTTTGTGTCCTCCATTGCACTTATCACGATCGAACTACATGCGAATATTGCTTGAGACACTTGTTCCATGCTTGGATGGTGTTTTGGTTTCATATTCAAGCACGAAAATGCCATCTTTATGAAGAAGGCCACTTGACCTAGCATGTCACCTTCTGGGTATGGAATTCTTTGATCTTGAACTTGTTTTAGTGGCCAATGTAAAGCTGCTGAATTGCTTGATGATGATGATGATGAAGATGAGGAATGAGGATGCAATAGATATGAGATTGCTCGGATGTCTACTCATGATTACTTCCAATGTCACCACTCCAAAGTTATAAACATCACATTTCTCCTTCTCCTCCATTGTGTATGCAAGCTCTGCCAAGGGAAAACAACAATATTTTTTTTATTAATGCTATCATTTTTGGCCTAAATCTTAGTAATACTATTTAATTGATTGTTTTATTGAAGAAACCAACTCACCCAGAATTGCATATCCAAAAGTGCTTGCGAAGGAAGTCCAATTGGATGAACAAGGTTCTAGAACCTTAGCCATGTCAAAATCAGAGATGTGAGCTTCATATTTTTCATCTAGTAAGATGTTTTTGCTTGACAAGTCTCAATGAACCATAGGAGGAGAGCATTTATGGTGTAGTAGGACAAAGCATAAGCCACAACATTAACAACATTCACTCTTTTATTCCAGTCAAATGATGTTATCCACTCTTCATTGTTCAATACATCCTTCAAGCTGCCAAAGTTCAAGAACTCGTACACCAAAAATGAATGTTGACAACTCGAGCAAAAGTCATAGAGCTTGACAATGTTTCGATGCTGAGCTTCGATCAGAGCATGAATCTCCCTTTCAAAAGCTTTTCGACTTGTAATTTCGACTTCTAATGCTTCCTTAAATTTCTTTACAGCAATGATTTCACTTGTTTGCAATTGGGCCTTGTAAACACTCCCATGTCCTCCCACACCAATGTAATATTTGGCATCAAACTCCGTGGTGGCTTCAATAATGCTCCTATAGACCATTCTTCCGTCAAAACTTAATACTGTCTATCGGTTTTCAATATTGTCCATTCGGTTTTCATTGTTTGCATCATTCGAATTAGGCTCTGTTTTCCTTAATATTTGGCATACTATATTTGAAATTCCTACAACAAGAAGCAACAAAAGTAAGCAACCTAAAGTGGGAATCAAAATTAGGAGCGACTTTTGGTTATTTTTTTCATTGTTGCTGTACAAGAGTCGAGATTAGCAATAACTCCACAAAAGTCTTTGTTCCCTCTCACAACTTCCATTGTAGCATTCCCAAAGGTTGAAATGTTGGGTAAAGGACCCTCTAACTCATTATATGATATGTCAATTGACGTCACCTTGCCATATCATCAAAGGTGGACACAATTGTGTTGAAATTTGTCAGGGGCGCAACAACGATATCTATTTGTCAAGGTAAAAACTCTGAAGGTGAAACACTTGCTACTTACATAAAGAGAAGATGGAGATGAAGAGAATGAGATATATCTGCTTTTCTGACTCACTAAATTTCACCTTAACAAAATAAATTACAAATCTCCCCTATTTAAAGACTTGTTACATGACCTTTGATCTTTCCCAAAAATATAGCTAGTATATGGGGAAAGTAAATCTTCTAGAAACTCTCAAAATAATCACAAAATATTACAATATCTAATCATATCTCATCATATTTCATAATATCTCAGCGAATCTCAAGAAACAATTATTCTATCTAGAAATACAAAAAGACTCATTAAAGATAATGCAATAATTATGACTTTTCTTAATGTGGGCACCGAACAGTCTTCGATATCGATTATGAGATCTCAGTATTGAAGGTATTAGCAACTCGACAGTCTCGGTGTCAAAGTCTTTAGCACTGATGAATTTGGTTTGATTTCCAACACTCCCCCTTAAACCAAATTCTCTTCCATCAATCATTCCAAGTAGGCTCTTGAACTTTCAGAAAGCGTCGATCTTGAGAGGTTTAGTAAAAAAGTCAGCGACTTGATCTCCTATCTTCACATGCAACACTTTAACTTCATTCTCTTTAACCTGTTCTCGAATAAAGTGATATCAAACATTGATATGTTTGCTTCGCTCGTAAAAAAATGGATTTTTTGCCAATGCAATAGTGGAAACATTATCAACAAAAATCTCTGTTGCTTTTTTTTTTTTTTTGCTCCATAAGAATATCTTTGAATAGTCTTCTCAACCATATTGCATCGCAAACACATGAAGATGCAGTAACATATTCAGCATCACATGTCAACAAAGTAACGCTTGGTTGCTTCTTTGATGACCATGTAAAAGCAATGTCATACAAGAAAAATATGAAGGTTGTAGTGCTCTTTTGATAGTCGACATCTCCACCATAATCACTATCCGAATAAGCTCTAAGTTGGAAGGATTCAGAGTGATAATAATGTAAGCCATGAGAAATAGTACATTTGATGTACTAAAGTATCCTCTTTACAGCTTTAAGATGAGATGACTTCGACTTCTTCATGTATCGACTCACAATTCCAACACCATATATTATATCCAGTCTCATGTATGTCAAATATCTCAAACTCTCAATCAAGCTTCTATAGTATGTTGAATCAACGTTGGCACCATCATCATAGTTCGACAGCTTGGTTGGTGTATTAACTAGAGTACAATTTTTCATGTTGAATTTTTCAAGGATATTTTCTACATATCCTTTTTGGAAAATAAAAATCCCATTGGCACTTTGCTTCATTTTGATACCAAGGAAATAGTTCATGAGGCAATTATTGGTCATCTCGAATTCTTTCACCATCGATGCCTTAAAAGCATCGATCATTGCCGGATTATTTTCTATAAAGACAAGGTCATCAACATATAAATAGGTGAGTAGAACATCAATTTTTTCTTGCTTCATATAAAGTGCATGCTCGTATGGACATTGAATGAATCAATTCACCTTGAAATATGCATCAATTTTGGAATTCCAAGCTCCTGGTGCTTGTTTAAGCTCATATAGAGCTTTCTTCAACTTCAACACTTTGTTTTCATGACCTTTCACAACAAACTCTTGGGGTTGTTTGACATAGATTTCTTCTTCAAAGATGCTGTTCAAGAATGCCGATTTGAAATCCATTTGTTAAATTTGCCAATGATTTTGAGTAGCAATGGAAATAATCAATCTAATTGTTTCTATGCGGATGATTGGGGCAAAGACTTCATCATAGTCGATTCTGGCCTTTTGCTTTTGTCCCTTTGTGCCTAATCTCACCTCGTACCTTGTCGCTCTCTTTTCTTGTTCTTCTTGGCTTTGTACACCCATTTGACACCAATCGCTTTCTTATCCTACGGAAGGTCAACAAGCTTTCATATTTGATTCTTCTTGATGGCTTCAATTTCTTCATTCATGGCTTTCCTCCATTTTCCTTCTTTAGCAACATCATCATAGACAAGTGGTTCATAATCAGCAAGAAGGCATACAAGATGAAGCTCATTAGTGGCTTCATAAATGTTAGACAATCCTCTCAATCTTGGCACTATTGGTGCATCGACACCATTTGAAGAGGTTGGTGATGCTGAACTTGAAGAAGCTATTGGAGAAGGTGTTGAATGATCTTTCAACTCCGTTTGGTTGGTATCACCATGAGCATTCACTTCCTCATTCGGATTGTCTTCCCACATGCTATTGTCATCGAACTTAACATCTCTGCTTATATACATTTTCAAAGTGTTAGGATCAAATAATCGATAAGCTTTGGATGATGGGTCATACTCGATAAAGATGAGCTTTTTGCTCTTGTCTTCTAACTTCAATCTTTTCTAGTCCGGGACATGAGTATAGGCAATGCTCTCGAAAATCCTCAAGTGTGAAACACTTGGTGTTCTCTCGGTCCATGTTTCTTGTGGAGTTTTGCCTTCAAGTCCATATGTAGGACATTTATTTTGAAGATAGACCGCACACGAAACAGCTTATGCCCAAACATGCTTCGAACCATGTCAAATATGGTTCTATTTTTTCATTCAGCCACGCCATTTTGTTGAGGAGAAAATGGAGCCATCAAGAAGCGCCAACTACCATGATTCTCACAGAATTTGTTGAATATGGCTAAGGTGAACTCTCCACCATGATTAGTCCTCAAAACCTTGACATAATAGCTGTTCTCCTTTTCGACAAGGTTCTTGAATTGCTTGAAAGTGTCAAACACTTCTGTCTTTCTTTCAAAAAATACACTCAAGTCTTTCGAGTAAAATCATCAATAAAAATAATAAAATATCGATTATTACCATATGAATGAGAAGTAATTGGGGCACACACATTGGAATGAATCAACTCAAGCGGCTTCTTCACTCGATAAGTCGCTTACTTCAGAAAGCTCGTTTTGGAATGCTTATCGATAACACACCCTTCACATATTTGATCTCGATAATCAATATGCAGTAAGCCATAGACCATCTTCTTTCGAGAGAGCAAATTGAGTCAACCAAAATTGAGATGGTCGAACCTCAAATGCCATAACCATGAAGGATCATCCACTTACACCTTCAGATATCGAGGCATTTCATTCTTTATATTGAGAATAAACATCTCTTTCTTCGACATCTTCATATTTGAAATCAATTTATTATTGCGATTTTTCAACACAAGGCTAAGATTTTTCATATGAGCAGTATAGCCTTTTTCAAAAAGCTATCCCAAACTCAAGATATTGTTGACGTGCACCATTCTTTAGGAGAATTTTAATTGTACCTTTGCCTTCAACAAGAATTTGCGAGTTATCATTGAACAAGACTTTCCCTTTAACTATCTCATCTAACTTGGCAAACATCTCATTTCTCCCGCACATGTGATTGCTTGTGCTGATATCCAAATACCACATATTATTCTGGCCTCCTTCATCTTCTTTGAATGCCAATAAGAGAACTTGATCGGCATCATTCACCGAATTCGCCTTTTCGTATGCTCTGTTCCTCTCTTTGTTCCAACAATTAGAAGCATAATGACCAAGTTTATTGCAATGATAACATCAAACTTTAGAATTATCATACTGTTGGCCTATCATGTACATTCCTCTTCCACGAACACCTCTTTGATACTGATATCTACCATCACTTCAAGCAGCATCTCTTCTACTTCATCCTCGACCTCTTCCTTGAAACCGACCTCGGCCTCGACCTCGATCACGATCTTGATTTGTCCTGCGAGTTTGTACGGGATCTCTTCTTTACTCCTTCTCATCTGGAATAGTTAATCATAATTGGAGAACTTTCTCCACTGGTTCAATCTTTTTCCTTAAGAACCTTTCTTCATAAGCTTGTAATGAACCTATAAGTTCATTAATCAACATGGCATCCTAGCCTTTGGATTCTTTAGTTGCAACACCAATGTGGTCGTACTTCTTGTCTAAGGATCGAAGTATTTTCTCGATAGTACAAACATTGGAAATGTCTTCTCCATTTCCTTTCATCTGGTTAACAATCGCCAAAACTCTCATGAAATAATCAACAATAGATTCAGATTCTTTCATATGAGTTACCTCAAATTTGCCTCTCAAAGTTTGAAGGCGAATCTTTTGAACTTTCTAAACTCTTTGGTGTGTGTAGTGAAGGATCTCTCATGCCTCCTTAGTGGCAGTTGTAACATCTTGAAAATCGACCCCATTTTGGGATTTTATAAAATGACAATGTTAGTTGAAGGCCTGGTCAATACGAATATTTCAAACTATTTATTCTTGGGATAGTAAATTACAGGAATGCGCTAATAGGAAACGATACGCGTTCGACTCGCAATTTCGATCAGGAAGGAACCCTTCGACCACGAGGACCTGAGCGGGAACGATAACCTCTAAATACTAGACTATTAAGGAAACGGAAATAAATCGATTCAGCAGAAGTATGAAGCCAAACTGTGGGTGATTTTGATACGAATTACAAACGACATTAAACCAAATCCTTTTCATATGGTACTTGGGATTATTAATTGAGCCCCCGAGATCACACGACAATTGAGGAATGTCACTGACTTGAGAATTGGCATAAACATGGATCAAATAATGGTTGACCATAGGTCAAATGTGAAGAAAGTCCTAAAATGGCGTCTGATAATCCAAATTGTACTACGGTTGCAATCGACTTAATTTAGCCCCGAATTTTAATCCGATTTTGGGAATTGACTTCTCAGTGATATCAAGACTAAATATTTGGATGTCACCTCATTTATTTTGGGATTTTCCATTGGACTCAGAAGTGTCGGAAAAGGAAATTTTGGATCGGGTTTCAGGCTTGTGGGTGGGCCGGCCCAAGACCGGCGCCCAAATGGGCTTTACGCCCATCCAGGTCAGCCCAAAGGGCACCCAAGTTGGCCCAAGTTCCCCTCCCTTCTCAGCCCATGGCCTTATCTCTTTTGGCATTTTCCTTTTTTGCCCAAGTGGGCTTTGTTTATGCTTTGTTCTGATTGGTCCTTGAAATAAGTGGCTTGCCTACTTGCCTTGGCTTCTTATCCTTATCTCTAGCCCTCTTTCTCTCTCCTCCATTCCCCCTTGTAGCTGCACCATCGCAGCCCCCCCCTCTCTCTCTCTCTCTCTCTCTCTCTCTCTCTCTCTCTCTCCCTCTCTCTTTCTTTTCTCTTCCTTTCTTGCTGTCCTTGCTGTTTTCCAGCCGGAAACCACCCTTGCCACCATTGCTGGAGCTACCACCATCGCCTAAAGTAAAGCCACCAAGGTTAGGGAGTCAGCCGCTTACCGCCGGCCACCCCTAGTTGCTGTTGGTCGCCCATCTGGCCGTTTCTGCACTGTTGCCCCCCTTCTGCATGAACAGTGTTCTGGCACTGTTTTGGTTGGTTTTGGCTGCTGTTTGTCGTCCGTTGCCATCCCCGAGCTAACCCCTCGTAGCCCTCGTTCCCCCCTATGCATTAGTGTCGCCAGATTTTTGACCCAAGTAAGTTAATTTCCTAATTCTTGTTCAGAGGTTAATCTTGCTTAGGGGTTAATTAGTTTAATTTTGTTCTTGGGTAATTATGGACTAGTTGTTAATTGTGGTTTGTTAATTAGGACTGACTAGGGTTAGTTAAATGACCATAGTTAGTAATAAAGCAACTATAGTTAATTAATTAAAGTAACTATGGTTAATTAGTTAATTATGGTTGAGTTAATTAACCCTAGTTAGGTTAAATTTAGTAACCATGGTTAATTTTAATATTATTTAATTAATTTTAAATTAATTACTGTTCACAAAATATTGTTCACAATTACTGTTCACTCAGCACTATTCATATGTAAGCAAATTTTAGCTTTTAATTTCATGCGTTGTTGATTGTTATGTCTTGGGGATTTACTGACAGTGAATTATCCCCAAGAATTTTGGGTTGTACGTGAATGTTGTTTGGTTAAAATTGAATTTTGGTTTGTTGTAATTTTCACGAGTGATTGGATTATATTGCATGACATTATACGCGTGTCAACTACAATAGCTTGTTGCGTGAGCACGAATTGTATGTACATGCATGATAGAGTAAAGAAAATAACGAATTGATTGATGATATGTTACATGGTCACATTAAAAGGAGAGCCCGGTGCTATCGGTAGATCGCCAACCCTTGGGGTTGTGTCATGGCCTTTTGGTTGCCTGACTTCGGTTGGTTGCCTGACAGTGGTTAGTTGCGAAGTCGCGGTAGAGGCCGGACCCATGCTCCTTAGAGAATGCCGTCAGTGGGGAGAGCCCACGGCATCGTTGTGCTTTATGGGGGAGGATGATGCCTGGTTTATGACCAGTTGACCGCCAACCATAAGATTGTGTCGTGGCCCTAGGGGTCGTAATAATCGAAGCATGTGTAGATATTGAGACATGAGAAAACTGTGTGCAATGCTTTGATTACTCGCATAACTCTTAATGTTGAGATGATTTAACAGATAGTTTTTGTAGGTTGTGTGTGCTAAGGCAATGTAGGGTCGCCTGTGATTGCATTTGATTATTAAATTGTCTTCCACGATTATTTCTCTGAGGTGGAGTTGGATGATTTGAAGGTTTAGGTTGTATATTAGACTCCCGAGGCGAGTGAAGTTCCTAACTGGGGCTTAGGACTTTAGCTTGCTGAGTTTATCTCAACCTATCGTAGTTAACCTTTTTAGGCCCTAGATGATGCAGTTTCGGTACGCTTTGGTGTCCTGGTGGGTAAGAGCACTACCATTACCACGCGGCCCGTCCCGGGCCGCAATTTTGTGTGCAAGCACCATGTGACAACTGTGTGGGTGGATGAGGGGTTGAGGGACCATCACGCGCCTCACGTCTTCAAGGCGTGGTTTCTCAGGATGGGAGGTGTTTTCTACAGTCCCCCCTGCGGTTTTGATGGGCCGGTTCCTCTTGTGGGGTTGATAGAGGAGGTTTGGGATCCCCCTAACGGCGAGATTTGCAACTTGAGGATCGAGGAGAGGGATCCCTCTAAGGCCAACGAGTAGGCAGCTGTAGCCTATTCCCCTTTTGACGAGCCCTCCCCCATTTGTACAGTGTTAGGTTAGCTAGGCTGGTCCTTTTTTAAGTAGGCCTCAGCTTTTCGTCTGTAGCCAGGCGTGTTTATATGTGTTGTAGTTTGAGCTAACCTTATAGATATATAAAAATGGTGTTTTGTCTTTCCTCCGTGTCTTTACTGCTATCCCTGTTGTTTTGATTGTTGGTTGGGAGTTCTATTAGCTTTTGCATATGCATAATTACAAGATAAAATGAATTGGTCGACAATAGTACTTGGGACGTTGTACAACTAGTGTCAAGACCCGATCCCCGAGTCCGCGACAACCCTTGTTCTCTTGCGGTCATTTGATTTGTGACTCCCCAGGATCCATCGCCGACCGTTATTTTTATCTTTTAATTAAACGCATGCGGAAGCGAATCACAGTCCCCAGTGAATTACAAAAGCAGGAATAGCAGGAAAAACCCAACAAGAACATACTCCAAAATATTGCTTTATTTATTTACTGATTAACCCTAGGAAGTTTACAAGTACAAGCCCTTACCACAGGCATCTTCCTAATGAGCCAATGAAATCGACAAGCCAGGGTTAATCTACTCCCTTCAAAAACGGCCACGAGTCGTAACACGTGTCGATCCTCCATCCTACGGACCTGAAAATGGTTATTCAACAACCAGTGAGATAAAATCTCAGTAAGTCAAAATCCTAAGCCTCGATTAGGAATATCACTCGCCTCGAGGGTAGTCTAATCATGCAACCTAGTTTCGGCAAACACACATACCACACCCCAAGCAACATTATCAGATGACAGTTCAATAAGCAGATGCAAACACAAGCGACCCTACTTGGCCTTGGCACACGCAACATGCAAAAACTGTCAATTATCTCATAGCAACAATAAGAGGCATGCAAATAATCAAAGCATAGCACAACTTTCTCATATCTCAATGCCCACACGTGCTCCGATTATTACGACCCTCTAGGCCACGGCACAACCTTATGGTTGGCGGTCAACTAGTCGTAGACTAGGCATCGTCCTCCCCATGAGGCACAGCGACGTCATGGGCTCTCCCTCATGGATGACATTCCCTAAGGAGCATGGGCTCAACCTCAACCGTGACTTCGCATCTGACCACTATTAGGCGACCCAATGGTCACGGCACAACCTCGAAGGATTGGCAGTCATCCGGCTCAATCGGGCTATTAACTTTAATCTGACCATGCAACACATTAGCAAACAGTTCATTCTTGTCTTTGCTTTTGCTTGGTCATGAATGCAACATAATTCGTGCTCACGCGGTATGCTATTGTAGTTGACACATGTATAATGGAATGCAGTAGTGTCCAGAAGTCACTTACAACAGCAGTATTCCAACCATTCGCGAAAGTTGCAACAATCAGCAGTCCAAGTCACGACAAATCAACATCACAATACTTGCATACTTTTCCAAAATCATCATGTACCTCAATAATTACCGGTACCTAACCACGCGTCTCAATGTTCAATAGTAAATAAACATGCGTCTCAATATTCGATAATAAATAAACACGTATCCTCATGACTACGACAATCAACTATTCTATGAAATCACTGTAGCAACGGTCATTGTACATTGTTCACTGTTCATCCAGTTTGCTTTTACTGTAGCACCAGGCGAAAAACCACTATTTATAGCCTGTCATGGGATTTCTTTAGGACTCCTTATGTTTGTAGCCCATAAGTGGCTAGTATGCTTCCATAATTGTGTCTGAGCGTGGCTAGTCTACCCACTCTTGTTGTTTGTATCCTCCTCTGCCTGTAAAAGAGCAAGGAGTCTCCATTATAAAAACCAGAGAGTGAAATAAGAAGTGTGTTGTGTACTCTACTTGCAACATGATCTTCTAAAACACTCCCATTCTCTTCTAGTCCAGAACGATGGTTCTGAACAAATACTATGATTGAGAAAAATCTTGGAGTATGCTTTGCACTTGCCCTCAGGGATCCTGTGCATCAGAATTTCCGATATCCTAGAGTTTACTATGGTCTAAGTTCATCCCAAAATAAGTATAAACTATAATTATACTAAAAAATACTCATTTAAGAAGCATGCTATAGTCGATTGTTCCCATAAAATAATTTACTCCCACAAAATACTTGTAATTATTCTTCCAATCCCATAATTAATTATCCAACCCAAATAATTCCATTTAATAAAATCATTCTTTAATAAGCCAATGTCATTTGATAACATAGTATATAAATACTATTGATGTTAGAAAATTAGACCATAGTAATTTTCCCACAAAATTACTCAATTAAAACCATTTCCCATAAATACTCACAATTAATTATTTTCTCCAAAAATAATTAATTTCATAAATGAATAGTAATAACAATATTATTAATTCGAAATTCTAAAAGAACTTAATTAATAATTAATTAATTCCGAAAATAATAAATAATTATGATTTATTCCAAATTTTTTTTATTAATACTAACCATGATTAACACTAAGCAAATCTTAATCAAATAGTATTAAAACACTAATAATCATCATCCAAAGTACTAATTGATAATTAAACTAATTAAACTACTCCTAAGCAAGATTAATCCCTAACTAAGGGATTAGGAAAATCAACTCACGGTTTAGCGATTCCGACGACACAGGCGCGACGGCTTTTCATCAATCAGCTTCGTACCGTCGTGGGTTTTCTCCAGGGAAGAATCATGTTGGTTGTGAGACCTTGAGGTCGCCATGGATGTATCGGCTTCTTCATGCAACAGGTGTGCTTCTGTCATTTGCTACCCTGAAAGAAGCAGTCTTTCTTACTTTCCTTGATTTTTTTTTTTTGGGTTTTAGCGGCTAATTTACTTGATTGAAGTGATTCATGAAATTCAGGTATTGATCTGTTCATATAATTTCAGGTTCTTGTTGCTACCATGAAAGAAGCTACTATGGTATTCTTGGTGTTTCGGAGAATGAGGATGAGATTAAGCAGGCTTTTCATTCGGTGGGTTAGATCTCATGTACTGAATGTAGTCGAGGGACGCTAATGGGAATCACAGTGGCATTTAACCAATTCATACCATTGCATTGAGAATGCATGTTCTTTGATACACTGGAAGTTATGATAAATGCCATTTTAACAAATGACGCGCTCACAAAATGACAAAAAGAGATGGGTTTCCATGTACCACATTCCCTTGTTATGTGAGCTTGTTCTTCATCAGCTTCTATGCACATAAGATGCCTTGGAATTGAAATTCATTCCACTGAGTTATGGTCAACCATTGCATAAAAAGTGTTAGAACGTAGGTCTGCTAATGCTATAAATCGATTAGTCAAGGTTAAGATTTTTTTTTTTTTTTTTTTTGAGAAATTGGTTTTTGGCTTGTCAATGTCGCCAATGACTATAAATAGTTACAATTGCAGCTTGTGACATAGAGTACTTTTGTGAAGTTTGAAGAAGTTCTTCAATGCTAAAACTCTTTCAAGCGGTTTTACTGGAAATGAATTTTAAGAGCTCTGAATTTCAGTATTCTGCAGGAATTATGTATTATGAATTTAGAAAGAGTTCATGAAAAGAAAAAAAATCAAGTTGTCCTGAAGAATGATTTGAGATCTACTATAAATATTTTAACTTTTATCCCTACTTACAAAATTCAACGTTACAATGGTCTGATAATACATTACGATGGCATACCTTTTTGGAAATATGATATGGAAAGAGTACTGTCTGAACCAAACACTGACATCTTAACATATAATGAGTAGTAAGCGGTTCTTTGTCGCTAATGCTTTGTGGAGGTCAGGCTGATGTTAATAAGTAGATCACATATTCTTGTTGATCATACATGTTTCAACCAGAAAAAAAATCAATGAAGTACAACAAGAGTCTCCTGCAGCTTCTCAGTCAACTCCTCCCCTTTATGGTCGATAATAAAGTGGATATTTCTAATATTACAGGTCCAAGTACTGCAGCCAATTTGACTGATATAATTGACTGAACTTCTTCAATAAATTGTTTATGCCATGGCACCTCTTTAGTTGTTATATGAATACTATATCTGATTCTGTTTCTTGGGTTGTATGCAATGCAGCCTGCAAAGAAGTACCATTGTGATGAAAATAAGAATAATCCTTTTGCAAAGAGGAAATTTCAAGAGATAAGAGATGCTTGTGAGGTTTGTCTAATTGATTATATGCCAGTGGAGGAAAAAATTTTCGACAGATTCTTACATGCTTGGATGTCTGATACATTGGGGGTGACAATTTTTCTTACCTGCCTTTTCAACTAATTTCAGACTTTGCAAAGTCCCGGAAAAAGAGCAGAGTACAACATGGTAAAATCTCACTCTTTCTACTTTCAACTGGATGACCCAGTTAACTTTAACATCTGAACACATAGCTGCATTTATCAGAGCATGTTTTGCTCATTGTGCTTTTTAAATTAATTTAATGAAGAACCACTCTGGACGTTCAGTAAATGTTGAATATGGTGAAGGAGATGCTGAGGGGTTTGCACGTTATTATGGGAGGCCTTTCTCTAGTTCCTTCCACAAGATCTATGAGGTAATCCCCAGGGTGCTGCGTATCATGATCTTCTAATCTTCTGATCCACAATAATTAGCTAAAGAAACATTTGGTGTCATATCAGAATTTTGAGGACAGGAGGGATCAATTTGCATCTAATGTTCAGGTTCACAGTTATACTCTTGGTCTTGTTTGTTTATGAGATAATATTACTCAGATTTCCGCCCTTGACCTTGCTTGCTTTACATGATAAGATTCCACATTAAGTTGAAATGTGTAGGTGGAGCTGGTACTTTCTTTCCTTGAAGCTGTGGAAGGGTGCACAAAAGATGTTTCCTTCGAAGCATATCTCCCTTGTGCTACTTGTGGTTAGTAGAGTTTGGTTTTTTTTATCATGCTGGTTACAGTACATCCTTCTACCTCTTGAATGTCTCTTGGAGGTCAAATTGATTATATATGTAGCTTTAGATGCTAAAAGTGTGATCAATTTATGCTCACTGGTAATCTGCTCTAATCCCGTTTGCTTGCTGAAGTTTTGTCAACCAATGTGTGATTAGTTTTTTCACTTTTTGAAGGTTTTGGCATGTCCTCGTAGAGAGGTTGAGGTGGCTTCGCCTAATTGGCAAAAATTGAGGTGCCTGGAAAGCGTTAAGGCAAATATGCCTCTAATAAGAGTTAACTTGATAGTTATTTTCTTATCATTGGCCGTACATAACCATATGAAACATCCCAGTTACTGATATTTGATTTTGCTTATGATATCTTTTGATTATCATGAGTTACTTTAGAGGGTTTTCCTTTTAGTACATTTATTGTAGCAAATCATGACGATCATGTCTACGTGTTAATGCAGATGGGTGGGCTTATCCACCTGGTGTCAAGGAGGGAGTATGTCCAACCTGCGGAGGTAGTGGGAGGGTAAGGGCTTTGGTGAGCTCTGCAATTCGATTATGCTGTTTAGTTGTAAGAGTTCTTCTGGACTGATTGCTCCTGAGGATGTTGATCAGAAGTTTAACGGACCATCACATAGTATATATGACATGAACTTTCATCTTCCTAACTATTAGGTCACAATTCCCCCATTTATTATAGCGAGATGCACTACTTGTAAAGGCTCAGGGATTGTCGCGGTTTAACATCACTTCTCCAGTACGAGCTATAATTTCAATTTTCATGGTCAAGCTGCTAATACTTGGTTACTTTGGGTAGGAGCAATGCATTTCATGTGGAGGATCAGGAGTTATTGAAGGCACTAAGGAAGTTAAAGTTACAGTTCCTGCAGGTAGGTCAGAGTTATAATCTCTGACAGAGTTCTGTGGGTATTGTTTTCGAGGCATCCTTTCTGTGAAGATGTAAAATGATGAATAAGACTAACTGGGTTCAGACTTGATCTGGGAGGGTGACCTTGTTGTGCATGCTCATTTTACAGCTGTATGACCTCAGTTCTTTATGTTATATGCATTGGCTTTTCTGATTAATATTATTATTGTCAAAAAGTGCTTATGTAGGATTCACAGTTTTATTGTTCTGGTTTCAGTGTATTACTTGTACATGGGTTCAGGCTCTGTTGTTAAACCTACATTTATCAATCTACTGAACTTAATTTTTCTGTGATGATTGTGACATTCACGGGGATGATTACTCAAGTTTTGTTACTCTTGTTTCTTCCTATAATATTGTACACTTCTTGTGGTTGATTCTTTGATGATCTCGAAGCATTTCCCCTCTGTAAGGAATAATTTCTTGTTGACACTGCGAGGCTTTTTCTGCTCCATGCGATGGCTGCAGGAGAACAAAAACCAGTAAAATGTAATGGAAGTGTCTGAAATATGAATTATGCCTCGCGCAAGATGTCTTGTCAGGGCAAAAGACAGCTTAAGCATTTAGGATCTTTTTATCCCCATCATCTGGCTTCAGTAGCATCATGATCCTTGTCTGTATCATTGAGGGCTGGCTGCAAAATTTAAAATCACAAGAGTTGCTTAATGTCAAGCTTCATGAAGCTTTCTCCCATAATGAGGGCAATACTAGCCTTACCATTTTCAACATTTACTTTCGTTTGGATATCTTCATTCTTATGTATTGTTAACCGGAATACTGTCACAATCCCTCC